>CM061069.1:63970693-64578914 GCA_030762895.1 Sophora flavescens
AAACAAAACATTAGCACTTTCCCACATTCTTGAACAACCAGAACAAAGTTGGAAGACATGTTAGAAATTTAAACCTTGAATTTTACTATTTGCAATGCTCAAAGAAGCATCTTTGCTAGAAAGAAGGTAGCAAAATCCCCCATTTCCAACATCCACATTCCAAGCAATCACAGATTCACTAACCCAATAAGCTCTGGAATACAACAAGTTATTCTGCATCTGGGTCATAAATTTTTACGCCAACAGTTAGCAAAATCCAACAAAAAAAAAGGTTTCAGCAATGAAGTGTGAATGAGTTTTCTGGAGTGGCAGTGCAAAAGAGTATGTGGTTAAAGGGAGAAAAACCTGAGAAAGTGAAACGGATTGCTCTTCCTCAACAGAAAAAGAAGAAGAACAAGAAGATGATGATGATGATGATGAAGAAGAGGAAAGGGAGCAAGAAAGGGGTGGTGGGGTATGGAGGCGAAGTGGGGTTGTTGTTTGTGAAGGGCGAGGGAATGAGGAAGAAGGAAAGAGGCGATGAAGGTTTGAAAGTGAAGGGAGAGAAAGAGAAGATGATGAAGCTAAGAGAAGCATTTTTTCAGATACTGCTTCTTCCTCTTCCTCACAGTGTCGTCGTGGGACGAGTGAAGCAGCTGCTTTGGTCTCATTGATCATTTCGTTTTTGTTGCCTTGGATTATTAGCAAAAACATATATCTGAATAAAAATAAGAATAAAGGCTTTTTTTGGTAATAATGTAGGTTGGATTTTACTTCCTAACAAAATTTAATTAACTAGATGGTCCATAATTTATTTATTTTTCACCATATTAACCATATAAATATAATAACGTAGGCGATGAAGGTTTTCTTGGATTTTTAACGGTGGTGGAGAGGTGGCAGCAGTGGGTTGCTGCCGTTAATGGTGGCGGAGATGCGACGGTGCTGCTGGCAGCCATGTAGGTGAAATGAATGGTCAAGATGCTTGCTGGAGAGAGGCTGGAGACACACTTAACTGGAGAGAATATGGATTCGTGGAGCAGCTGCTTTGGTCTCGTTTCGATTTTGTTGCCTTGAATTATTAGAAGAAAACAACTGAATAAAAATAAGAATAATGGCTCATGTGTGAGATAAAAGATTTAATTAATCTGGTTGATTTAATATCTAGTCCCGACAGTCTTAATGTAGCTTTCTATAAAAAAATTGGAACCAGTGTAGTAATGATGTAATTCTAGCTTGTCGGAATTGGCTTGTTAATGGTGTTCTTCCTCGAAATATTAATAGCACCAATATTGCTCTTATTCCCAAATGTGGCCAGCCTAACTCTATGCATGATCTCAGACCCATATCTTTGTGTAATGTCATCTACAAAATTCTATCAAAGACCCTGCTAATAGATAGGCTCGGGTTATTAACGAGTGTATCTCGAAGGAACAATTTGCTTCTGTTGCTGGTAGGTCTATTATTGCCAATGTTTTGATAGCAACTGAAATTATCCACTATTTGAAATGCAAGAATAATGGGGCTATTGGTGATGCAGCTTTGAAGTTGGGTATTAGTAAGACTTACAATCGAGTGAGCTGGGATTGTCTAAGAGCTATCATGCTTAAGCTGGGTTTCCATCCTCAATGGGTCCATTGGATGATTATGCGTGTTTCCTAGGTGCAATACTCGATTCTCATGAATAATGAAGATGCTGATGTTGTTTCTGCTCGTCGAGGTCTTTGTCGGGGTGATCCTTTATCACCTTATTTACATATCTTGTGTACTGAAGGTATGTCATCTTTAATAAAGAATGTTGTTAGACATGGTCAAATTCATGGTGTTAAAATCTGCAGAAGAGCCCCAATTATTACACACCTGTTTTTTGCATATGACAGTTTTCTTTTTATGCGTGCTAACGATGAGGAATAAGCACAATGACTAGAGCCTCGAGGCAAACGATGAGGAATAAGCACGTCCATATCATATTTAATTTCCTGAAGAAGAAAAATACACTCGTCAATCGTCATCATCAACAAATAAAGGGGTATAAGGTCACAAACAATAATTACGAAGTACTCCTTCCATTCTTTTTCTTTGGTGTTTTAAGGTTTTTACACAAAGATTAAGAAATCATTAATTTGTGTATATTTGTATCAAAATACATTTATTTATACCATTAATTGTTTACAAGTTCCAATGACATTTACCAATCTAAATAAATACTTCATACTCCACTAGGTCATTCATGGAAGGTTTTGTGTATTTTCAAGACAAATCAACTTAGTTCTATATAAGGGTGTCGCGACCGTCCCGTTCGGGAGCCGCGAAAAAGATGGAATATAAAGATAGAGGAGTCGCCACCAATATTTTATTTAGGAAAAACATTGGAAAAAAACCATTTATTTTAAGGAAAATTGGTCTAAAGAGAGAGAGATGAGTCCGGGAGTCGGTTACGAGTAGGGAAGATATTAGCACCCCACATCGCCCGTTAAAAACGGTACCTCAAGTTAATTGTGCAAAAACATTTTAATAACCTTTTAATTTTTATTTTACACCAAAAATTATTTACAAGAAAGTATTTTTTATTTTTAATATTTCAAAAAATTTTTTTTTTTTTATTTTTTTTTGAATTTTATTGTTAAAAAAGGAAAAGTTTAATTACTTTGATTAATTATTTTAACATAAAAGAGACACAAAAAGGAAAATTTAGTTTTGACCCGACAAGATGATTTATCTTGCTCCTGCGTATTCCCGGGTGCGATGGGAAACTCAAAGCCACGTGGTTCTCTTGAAAAAGTTTGATTGATTGGTTGATTTTAATTTTTGATAAAAAGATTTGATTTTGTTTTGATTTTATTTTTAAAAAAAGATTTCATTTCAGAATAAGTTCACTTTTGCATAGAGTCTAAGATAGCAGTGATATACGATAAACCCTTACAATTCATACAACGCTTGAGGATGAAAGTTCATACATCAACGTCGTAGATTTTTGCGTGAATTAAAAAGAGATTCTTATTTTATTTTTTTTATAAAAAGAAATTGGGTAAAATTGATTAAAAGTATAAATTAAAAAAACATTTGATATATTTTTTTTAAAAGGGGGATTCACTCTTACACAGGGTTAAAGATAGCAAAGCTATACGATGAACCCTTACAATTCATACAACGCTTTAGGATGAAAAATCATATATCAACATTGTAGATTGTTGCATGAACTAAAAAGATTTTTATCTATTTTAAAAATAAATCTTTTTACTTTAACAAGAAATCATATTTTGAAGAGGGCATTTTAAAGACAGCAAAAAAAGAAAAATTAGGCCCAATATCTAGATGACCCAAGATCGTAAAAACTCTTTTTTGTTTTTTTAATTAATTTTTTTTAATCAAACACGCTGTTACTGATTTTAAAGATAACTTTGTTCACATGGAGGGGATAAGTGAATACCCATAACCCAGTGGAAACAATTAAGAGTGGGGAAATCAAGAGGTCCAACACTGCAAGCCCACCAAAAGCCTTTTCCCCATCCCTAGCAGAAACAAAAAATGCAACGGAAGTAGAAAGAAGAAAGGGAAAGAAAGATGCTGAAATGAAAAATGAAAAGGACCTCACAAGCTGCCAAATTCTCAGACAGCCTTTTCTTTTCTTATCACAACCTGCTTCGTCCTGCTCTCTCTGTCCTTGTGCGCCTAAATGAATCTCACTCCCTTTCTCATCAAGATTCTGTTACTCTCAAGTCTCAAGCCACACATAGGCAGAGAAGGAAAGGATGGTTGCAGTGAGGAAAACCAGGCGGAGCGGCGGAGGGAGGCGGTGACTCGCGGTGTGCGGCGAGGTGGCTTTGGGCAGTGCGACACGGTGGTTCGCAAACTGAACAGAGTTATGGTGGTGATGGCTCGCGGTGGCGAAGGACGACGCGGGGAGGACGGATCTGGTGTGGTGGCTTCAGATCCGTGTGGTGCAGCGTCTTCCCCTGCGTCGCGCGGCGGCCGGAGGTTCTCCCAGGGACGGTGGTGACGGTTCTGCACACGGTGGGTGGCTTGTGGTTCGCGAGGGGGAGATCCGGTTTGCGAGTGGCAGATCGTGGCCGTCCCCCCCACTCCGAGCGGCGATCGGACGGTGGCGGTGTGGCGGTCGACGGTGCGGAGGAACAGAGAAGAAGGAAAGGAGAACAGGGACAGAGGCACTAGGATGATGTTTTATGGGTTAGTCTTTGTGGGTTCTGTTTTGTTGGATGGTTTAAGGTATTTGTGAATATGGTTCAGTGGTTGATGGTATATAGTTTCAAGGCAGAGTGGTGATTGAATGGAGAAAGTTCTTTCATTTTCTGCATTACGATGTTCTCCTCCGAATTTTAATTTTCTCCCCCCCTTCTGTGTTGTTGCTGCTCTCTTTTAATAGAGGAAGATCTCATCTACTTTCACCTTGGGACCAGATGATTTTTGTGTGTGCAGAAGCTCAACTTCCTCTAGTCCCTTTTCAATTTCTATTTATGTTTCTTCTTCCTCTGATCTAGGCATGAACCCTTCCCTAAGCTCTGGAAAATTACCCAAAATGGTGTTTGATGACTTGAGCCTTATGAGGAACTGTTCTGGTGGTTGGACCAGCTTCCCAATGACTGTTGCTTTCTTGTTAAGCTCAAAAAAAACTTGGGAGTATGTTGGTTAAAGAAAAAAACTGAAGGAGAAAGATCATTATGGAGATTGTGTTTGTTGGGAAGAAAAAGATTTCTGACAAATCTTATTTATTTATTTATTTTATTATTATTATTATTATTTTTTATATCAGAAACCAGATGTAGTGATTTGTTCAAGTTAGCTTGTTAAAAGGAACCGGACAAAATTAGGTGTTCACAGCTGCCCCTCTTTACTTGTTTCTTATTAGATAATAGGTGTAATCATAGTTAATCGATTATCGTTATAAGAAACTAGTAAAGACAAGAACTCCAATTTTTGTCCAGGGTATGCTAACAAGCAAAGGACCTGTGTCCACAAACCAATTTCCTGTAAAGGACCCGCGGGTTAGATCGCCCACTGAGGTTTACACATAAAAAGCTTGCAGGGTGGATCGCCTGTCGGGCTTAAACAGATAGATAAAAGAGCTTACGGGGTGGATTTCCCATCAGAAGCTCGAGCATAAAGATAAAAGAGCTTACGGGTTGGATTACCCATCAGACTCGAACTGAAAGATAAAAGAGCCTACGGGGTGGATTGCCCGTCAGAAACTCGAGCATAAAGATAAAAGAGCTTACGGGTTGGATTGCCCGTCAGACTCGAACAGAAAGATAAATGAGCTCACGGGGTGGATTGCCCGTTTGAAGCTCGAACTGAAAGATAAAAGAGTCTATGGGGTGGATTGCCCGTCAAAAGCTCGACCAGAAGGATAAATGAGCCCACGGGGTGGATTTCCCGTCTGAAGCTCGAACAGAAAGATAAACGAGCCTACGGGGTGGATTGCCAGTCAGAAGCTCGAACAGAAAGATAAATGAGCTCACGGGGTGGATTTCCCGTCTGAAGCTCGAACTGAAAGATAAAAGAGCCTACGGGGTGAATTGCCCGTCAGAAACTCGAGCATAAAGATAAATGAGCTCACGGGGTGGATTGCCCGTCTGAAGCTCGAACAGAAAGATAAATGTGCCTGCGGGATGGATTGCCGTCATAAGCTCGAATAGCAAGGTAAAAGAGCTTACGGGGTGGATTAGCCATCAGAAGCTCGAATCGAAAGATAAAGAGCTTACGGGGTGGATTACCCGTCAGAAGCCCGAATCGAAAGATAAAGAGCCTACGGGGTGGATTGCTCGTCAGAAGCCCGAACTGAAAGATAAAAGCTTGTGTGGTCGTATAGACAAATGTAATATATGAATGTCGATTTTGCTCACTGATGGAATGACAATGCGAAAATTCAAATAACTAGTTTTCAATTTACAGAAAAAATGATGATGATGAGAACCCTTATTAATTTTGGGCATGATGCAAAAGATTGATGATAAATTATTTCTTCTTTGCTGTTTCTTTTTCATTATTGGATCCTTGACCCCTTAAAAGCGTCGATCACAGTCAGTCTTGAGGATGAACTAAAATAAGGCCCATCTTATCGAGGAAAGATATCTTGCACTCTTGTTTTCTGATGGTAAACGTCTTTGATGATAATTATCCCAGTGGTTGATCTTTAATATTCCTTCCTCTCTTCAGTGCCCTTTATAGGGGAAGCATCGTGCCCCCCCATGACCTTTCGAGGCTTTCAAAGGAATTCTAACTGCTTAAAGAAAACCGATACTTGTTTCACATTTCAGTATATACTTATCAAGATGAATGCACACACACAAATGACAAAAGTTAGGAGAAAAGGACAAAGGTAGCGAAGTAAAATAAAGGGAGTCAGTGTCATTATATTTGGATTGAAAAAGGTGTACAAAGCATAAATTGAAAAACATTGCGGAGTAGAATCGCATCTCCTCGGGTGATGTCTTTCTCAATGACTAATGTCAGTATCCCTCATACAATCTTGACAGCCCATTAATTGGCTTCAGAGATGTTGTTTGCCCTAGTTTCATACATCCAACCTACTGACTGCCCCAGTTCATCGGCTTGACGACACTTCCATTGTTATATTTTTTTTTTTAACCCTAACTTTTGCCTAGACCGCCTTTTCAGGTTTTCAGTCTAGCGGGTTGCTCTAACTTTTGCCTAGACTGTCTTTTCAGATTTTCAGTCTAGCGAGCTTTTCTTTTTCATCTTTCACTTTTTCTTTTCTTTTCTTCTTCCTCATGGGAAGTGTGTTCAAGCATAATACTTTTTGACTGCATCTGAGTTTACAGGGAGTGGAAGATCTTCCCCATCCATCCTGGTGAGAATTAAAGCCCCTCCAGAGAACGCCTTTTTCACTACGTAAGGTCCGTCGTAGTTCGGGGTCCATTTCCCTCGATGATCCTTTTGGATTGGTAGAATTTTTTTAAGCACCAGGTCACCCTCCCGAAACTGTCGCGGGCGTACCTTCTTCTTATAAGCTCTCATCAACCTTCTCTGGTATAATTGACCGTGACACAACGCCCCTAATCTCTTCTCTTCAATGAGGTTCAATTGGTCTAGTCGAGCCTGGACCCACTCAGCTTCTTCTAATTCTGCTTCTCTCAGTACTCTTAATGAGGGGATCTCCACTTCAATCGGGAGCACTGCCTCCATCCCATAAACTAAAGAATATGGCGTTGCCCCTGTCGAGGTGCGAATAGAGGTACGATGGCCGTGTAAAGCAAAAGGTAACATCTCGTGCCAATCTTTATACGTCACCACCATCTTTTGGACAATCTTCTTGATATTTTTATTAGCGGCCTCAACTGCCCCGTTCATCTTTGGGCGGTACGGAGAGGAATTATGATGCTTTATCTGGAAATTTTCGCACATCTCCTTCATCATCTTGTTGTTCAAGTTGGTCGCATTATCAGTGATAATCTCACTCGGCAACCCATAACGACAAATTAACTCTCTTTTAACAAATTTGATCACGACATTCCTGGTCACATTGGAATATGATGCACCCTCAACCCACTTGGTGAAATAATCGATGGCAACAAGAATGAAGCGATGTCCATTTGAGGCTTTTGGTTCGATGGGCCCGATCACATCCATTCCCCACATTGAGAACGGCTAGGGTGCCGACATGACATTCAAGGGAGCTGGCGGCGCATGAACCTTATCAGCATATATTTGACACTTATGGCATTTCTTCGCATAATTAAAGCAATCAGCCTCCATTGTTAACCAATATTGGCCAGTCCTCAAGATTTTTCTGGCCATTGCATGACCGCTCGGGTGTGTTCCAAAAGATCCTTCATGTATCTCCTCAATTATCAGTTTAGCTTCTTTTGCGTCAACGCACCTCAATAACACCATGTCATGGTTCCTTTTGTAGAGAATTTCTCCATCTAAATAAAAACCCATTGCAAGTCTTCTTAAAGTTCTTTTGTCGTTTTCTGAAGCGCCCGGAGGGTATTCCCTTCTTTGGATGAAGCATTTGATGTCATGGTACCACGGTTTTTGATCAGGCTCTTCCTCTATCACTTGACAGTATGCAGGGTGATCACGACTTTCCATTTTGATGAGTGGTAGGTTCCTTTCGTCACTTACTTTGAACATTGAGGACAAGGTAGACAGCGTGTTAGATAATTGGTTATCTTCTCGGGGAATATGATGAAATGTAACTTCATCAAACTGCTCAATCAAGCCTTTGATGTAATCATGGTACGGAATTAACTTGGCATCTCAGGTTTCCCATTCCCCTCTTAGCTGGTGGATGACTAGTGTAGAGTCCCCATATACCTCCAGTATCCTTGCTTTTGCCTCTATTGCTGCCAAAATCCCTAATGCACAAGCTTCGTATTCGGCTATATTGTTTGTACAATCGAAGCAGAGTCTCGCAGTGACAGGGAAATAATCATTTTCTGGTGAGATTAAGATTGCCCCGATTCCGTGTCCCAATGCATTAGAAGCTTCGTCAAATAACAAGGTCCACTTTTCTTTTCCTGGTGATTGCTCGTGATCAAACAAAGCCATTATATCTTCATCTGGAAAATCACATTGCATCGATCCATAATCTTCTACCGGCTGATTGACTAGATATTCTGCAAGAGCACTCCCTTTTATTGCTTTTTGGGTGACATAGACAATGTCGTATTCTGATAGCAGGACTTGCCAGTGAGCAATTCTTCCAGTCAGAGCAGGCTTATCAAAGATATACTTGATCGAATCCATTTTGGACACCAACCAGGTAGTGTAGCACAACATGTAATGCCTCAAACGGCGAGCCGCCCAAGCCAAGGCACAGCAAGTGCGTTCTAGCAGTGAGTATTTGGCTTCGCAACTGGTGAATTTCTTACTTAGATAATAGATGGCATGTTCCTTTCTTCCTGACTCATCGTCTTTGCCCTAGTACACAACCCATAGATTCATCTAGCACAGTCAAATACATGATGAGAGGTCTTCCCGGCACCGGGGGAACCAAGACTGGAGGCTCCTGTAGGTATTGTTTGATCTTCTCAAAGGCTTTTTGACAATCTTCATTCCATGTCACAGCTTGATTTTTGCGTAGCAGTTTAAAGATTGGTTCACATGTCGCTGTTAATTGGGAAATGAACCTGGCAATATAGTTCAATCTTCCTAAAAACCCACGAACTTCTTTCTCTGTTTGAGGTGCTGGCATATCGTTGATTGCTCGAACCTTTTCAGGATCAACCTCTATTCCTCTTTGACTAACAATGAACCCCAGAAGCTTGCCTGATTTCACTCCAAAGGTGCATTTGGCTGGATTCAGTCGGAGCTTAAACTTTCTTAACCGCTCAAAAAGTTTCTGCAGATTATCAACATGGTCATCTTCGGATCTGGACTTGGCGATCATGTCATCTACGTAAACTTCTATCTCCTTATGCATCATATCATGGAATAAAGCCACCATAGCCCGCTGATATGTTGCCCCAGCATTTTTCAAGCCAAAGGGCATAACCTTGTAGCAAAAGGTTCCCCATAAAGTGACAAACGTGGTATTTTCCATATCTTCGGGAGTCATCTTGATCTGATTATATCCTGAGAATCCATCCATGAAAGAGAATAATGTATGTTGAGCAGTATTGTCTACAAGAACATCCATGTGAGGCAAAGGAAAGTCATCTTTTGGGCTAGCTCTGTTCAGATCACGATAGTCAACACACATTCGAACCTTGCCATCTTTCTTGGGAACAGGAACGATGTTAGCAACCCATTGAGGGTACTTTACAACTTCTAGGAAACCTGCATCCAGTTGTTTCTTAACCTCCTCCTTGATCTTTAAGGACATTTCCGCTTTCATCCTTCGTAGCTTCTGCTTTACTGGAGGACACTCCGGCTTTAATGGCAATTTGTGTGTTCGCTACTGGGGTCTAACCCTGGCATGTCTTGGTATGACCATGCGAAAACATCTTTATAATTCGTCAATAACCTGATCAACCTGTTCCGCTCCTTTTCTTTCAGGGAAAGGCCAATCTTGACCTCTTTTTTATCACCTTTGGTTCCCAAATTGATTAGTTCACTCGGCTCTTCATGGGGCCGAATTTCCATGGCTTCTTGCTCTACCAATCTCAAAAGTTCAGGGGGAACTTCCCCGTCATCATCAACAACCTCCTCAGTATGATCAATAGAATAGTCAAAATTGTATGATGAGTTACTAACACTATCGTTTTCAAGAGAGTCACTTTTAGATCTGCATTTTGGTAATTGTCAGGGAAAGATGAATGAATAAAGGTTAAAGATGAGAGACTGCATTTATTGGTGAGGGATGGTGAACAAAAACGAAAATAAAAAAGAGAGATAACAACACAAAGATACTGAATGCATGCATTTATTGATAAGTCATACTGAAACAGAAACAAGTAAGCCCATTACAACAAAATTCCTAAAGCCTTGGGCAGAGCTAAAGGATAAGCATTACAGAATTACTTTGAAAAGGACTCTATGGTCTTGGGGAACTCAATGATCTCCCAATTGTTGAGCTCTGTATCCGGAGAGCATGGATACACCAGATTGATACCATGATTGGCAGGATAATCATCTTCAATAGCTGCTGCTTGGTCTAGGAATGCAAACCCTACGCTTCGGAAGCTCTGTCGAATGTCACAGATGGGAACCCTTTCAGTCTCGTATTCACGATTTTCCAGCCGTGCCAACCTCTTTCTTTTCTTCTCTTCTATAACCCTCATCTTGTCGGTCTTAGTGGGTTTGTATCCCAACCCAAACCTATCCTTGTTCTCAGTGAGCATGGGGATGTCAGCGACACCTTGGCTATTCTTCCCCAGACCGCTTCCAGGTTGGTACCCTCCTTCAAGCATAACCTTGGCCATCATGATGGACGCTTTAGATGACCGAGGTTTCAAGAGTGGAGCACTATCCCCAACATAAGTGGCATTGGCAATTTCAAGTGACTGGAAGGCAGTCTCGAGGGCTTCCTCGGAAGCTTCAATATAAGGGGTTGTCGATGGCTTGCTTACTAACAGATCCTGCTCTCCAGAAACAATTCTCAACTTACTATCAACAATGAACTTCACCTTCTGGTGCAATGTGGAAGGTACGACTCGGCCGAATGGATCCATGGTCGTCCCAGGAGACAACTATAAGTTGGTGTGATGTCCATTACTTGGAAGAGTACTTCAAAGGTGCAAGGGCCAATCTGAATGGGCAATTCGATTTCTCCCATGACTTCCCTTCGGGTGCCATCGAAAGCTCTTACAATCATTGTGCTTGGCTTCCTACGAGTTCCATCAAAAGGCAACTTTGCCAGTGTTGACTTTGGCATTACATTCAAAGAAGATCCATTATCAATGAGAACCCTGGCCATGACATGGTCTCGGCACTTCATAGAAATGTGCAAGGCCTTGTTGTGCCCCATACCTTCAGCTGGTATTTCATCATCGATGAAGGTGACATAATTATCAGCAACTATGTTACCTACAAGGTTATCGAGCTTATCAACTGTGATGTCATGGGAGACATGCGCTTGATTCAACACCTTCATCAGTACTCTCCTGTGTGGCTCAGAGTTCATCAATAGAGACAAAAGAGATATCCGAGCCGGAGTTCGATTTAACTGATCCACAACCCTATATTCACTCTGCTTGATGAACTTCAAGAATTCACCTACTTCTTCATCAGATACCTCCTTTTTATTCTCACCCCCGTTTGCTTCCTTGCCATCTAGGATTCCTTCCACTTTCTCTTTCCCTTTGTGATCCTTTCCTTCCTTTTCTATTTCCACCCTTCGCAAAACCTCTGGAGTGTAAATGCGACCACTCCTAGTCATTCCACCAATTCCTGAAATGTTGGTAACCATAGTAGTCCTGTCGAAAGGATTGGGTTGGACCTGCATCTCATACTTCTATGGTACCGCTTTGGTGTCCTTGTAAGGGAAAGGACTTAGAACTCGGACGACGATTGGTGTTGGCCCACTTGGGACCGGCAAAGGCTTCTTCTCAGTATAGTATATCACCACTGGTTTTGGAGTGACTTGCTCGAGAACTGGTTGAGGATTAACCACAACAGTAAAAGGGGTTATCTTAATTGGGGTTGGGGAAGTTGTAGATTCAGCAACCATATTAATGGCATACTCATTTAATCCACAACCAATTAAGATAACCTTCATATCCATTAACTGCTGCACGACTTGTCGAAACTCTGAACAGTTTTCAATCGAATGTCCCATGTTCCCATCAAAGTCACACCTTATCTCTCCATCGAGAGCCTTTTCTTCCGTGATCGGGATTTGGATCAATCCACATTTGCACATCTCTCTGAAAACAACTCTCATAGGAGTCCTAACATTGGCCACTTTACTCTTGAGAGTATGTTCCAAGAAGCTCTCAATGGCATTGACTCCCAAACTCCCATGATTTGGCATAGGACCCTGTGTTACATTTGGAGCATCCTTCTGAAAGCTCAACCATTTGGCATTAATCAGGTCTTGCACCTTAAACTTCAAAGCTTTACAATTCTCAGTGGAATGACCTGTGGCCCCATCGTGATATTCACATTGAGCATTTGGGTCATACCACTTTGGATAAGGAGGGTCTATTGGTCTTGTCGGGATAGGAGTTAGCGCGGATTTGCTCACAAGTTGGCGGAATAGTTCGGTGTAGGTCATGGGTATTGGGTCAAAATGCACTAGCTTTCTTTCCGGGTTATACGGTGGTCTTGTTTGGCTGGTGTTTGGGTTTAGGGGCTGAACGGTTTGAGGTGGCATGGTAGGGTGTGTTTAAGGCTGAGAAGGGTAAGATGGTCGGTAAGGAGCCATCTGTTGAGGGTTTGGAAATTGCGAGGTGGCAGCGATGTATGGCTGGTTGACTTGGTAATACGGAGGTGGTTGGTAATATGGGGCGTATTGGGCTTGGAAGGCGGGTGTTTGGTTCGGTCTCCATTGGTTCAGTTTCTTCTGTTCAAAGCTTTCAATTCTCTCGCCGATGATGACCATGTCAGAAAAATTTGATGACACACTCCCGATCATCCTATCATAGAAGGGCGACTGAAGTGTATCAATGAACATTGCTACGATTTCTTTCTCGGCTAAGGGAGTTTCCACCTGAGCAGCCAGTTCCCTCCATCGTTGTGCATACTCTTTGAAAGTCTCTACGTCCCTTTTTGACATACTTTGGAGTTGCATCCTATTGGGAGCCATGTCAATATTGTACTTGTCTTTGCTTGAGAATGCATCTGCTAGATCTTTGAAGGATCGGATGTGTGCCCGCTCGAGATGCGTATACCAATTTGAAGCTGCCCCAGTCAAACTGTCTTGGAAGAAGTGAATCAAGAGCTTATCATCTTGGGTATATGACGCCATCTTCCTAACATACATGGTCAAATGGTTTTTGGGACAAGTGGTTCCCCGATATTTGCCAAAATCGGGCACCTTAAATTTTGGCGGAATTACAACATTTGGCACCAGACAAAGTTCCGAGGCATCCCGAAGACCATAACTATTCACCCCTTCAATGGCCTGCAATCTTTCCTCTAGTACTTCCAGCTTTTCTTTAGATTGGGAATTCCCTCCCGACTGATTCACCAGAGTTTCTCCGTACATATTATGGGGAAATGAATATGGCATGGAGGAGGAACCGAAGTTTGGCATCATTTGAGACCCCTGGGGTTCATAATGTAGGGTGTATTGTGGGGGCCTTGGATTGACAGAAGGTGTCACTATCGGGGTGTTACCATCTGTAGGGTTTTGTGTTCACGGTACTTCGACAGCATGGGTGGGGATTTGTGTCTGAGTGATGTGTTCGGAGTTCTGAATGCCATCTTGTGGACTGGGGGCTGCTGGTGGTACAAACCCTCGAGGCAAACCGTATGGGGGATTGTTCGGGTCAAATGAAAAATGAGTTTGGTTGAGAGGCGTCATGGCCCCAGGTTGGTTGAAGCCTTGAATAGGAATATGAGAAAAACCGGGTGGGATGAGAGGTGTGGGTGGCTATCCTCCGTTCGAGGCTGGAGGGTTCTCCTCTGTGTTCTTCTCCTTCTGCATTTCTTGTAGGATCTCCATCATCTTAGCCATCTGATCCTTGATTTGACTGACTTCATCCCTGATCTCTTGAACTTCTTCTAGTTCATCCTCCATGGCTCTTGCCTGTGATCGAGTGCGATAAGGGTGTCTCGGAGCAATTGTTCAGAAGAGTCACACTGTTTTAATTAGAAAAAAAGTAAGAATATTGTAAAAAGAGAAAAAGCTTTGGTGAAAACCACCTATGGAATTATTATTTATTATTTTATTTTATTTTTCTTTCTTGAGTTAACACCTTGTGACTGACAAGAGATGGTCCCTCCATCCCACACAGAGAGCATTATGCTCATAAGATGGAATGGAGTTGACAACAAATCTAGGGGAAGAACAACTCTCCACAATAGATGTTTTCTTAAACACACTAGCAATGCGAATTGAGACATCCCGACCTACCCTTTGCACAGAAGGAAGAATCCTATAAGGCAAAGATGTAGTTGACAACATACTAAAGGGAGACCACGCTCCACGATAGGTGTCGTTGCAAGTTAAGTGTAAGAGTTGGAGTGCAAAGGAATCAGAGAGGGAAGAACAGATTTCATTAGAAGTTCCTCAAAGCAGTACATAGGTTGGGATTACATCATTGTCAAATCATAATTTTCAACATTGTTACAACATTTCATCCTAAAGTCAACAACTTCGGTCTCTTTCTTTTTAGCCCTCGAGCAAACCCTCCACACAATTTCATAAAATCGTTCACTTCAGACGGGAGACGAAGCATAGGATCCCCACAGATTTATTGTTCTGCCTTCTCAAAGTTTTGGACAAAATTCTGAATGCAATGGCTTAGCTCCAAACTCATGCTCATATATCTCTTTTTCCATATGTCAATATCTATCCCTCACTCTCGTGCTTCTTCTCTCCACCATTTTACGGCATTCATTGCTTGAACCACGTGATCATGATAATGCTTTGTCGAGGTCCACCCCAAATCGGACTCCTTCTTGATTTTGACCATTAGGATATTTAGTTCTTTGACCTTTTGTACCAACTCATCAGTCATCCTACTTTGTGCACAAATTTTCTTCTGTAAGTTGCTATTGACTCCCCTTTGTCGATCGACCTCCGCCTCCAATGACTTTCTCATGCCTTCTTGTCGGATGACTTTTTCTTCTAACTGATGCTTTTCTTTTCTTAGCCGATGCCTCTCCATTGTCAAGGATGATACTTTACCTTCAAGATTCTGGACCTTAGCCATGATGCTTGGTAAGACATTGTCTGTGTTCTTCTGGACTCTTGAGGTCGTGGAGATATCTTCACACAAATCTTTTAAGTGTTCATTTTCCTTCGCTAACTTCTCACAATGCTTCTGCCCAATGGCTATTTTTAACTCGGCATCTTGCTTTTGTTGTTCCATTTCCTTCATTTGTGCTTCTAGAACTTTCAGTTGTTCTGTCATTTGAGCTACCAAAGGGGAGTGATCTTTATCTTTCATGCTTTCTGCCGGAAAGTTGACGGGACCTTTCCTTGATTTTCTCCATGCTTCATATTCTGAGACAATGATTAGGATTGGCTGGCCCAATTGTGCTCTCCCTGCCATCTTCACATCTTTCCATGCATTTCTAACTGATTTTGCCAACAACTTGGTATTCTCTCCATCCTCGTATTGGAAACAGCATCCGCCGAGTTGTTCCTCTCTTGGCACGGTTTGCGTCCAACAAAGCTGTCGTAAGACTATGGCGGGTGTGTAGGATATGCACCCTCTTGGACCCATCAAAGGAACATTGGGATAGTCACCACAACTATAAATGATATCTTGCCCCTGCTGACTTTCGTACCATGGGCACACCCATCTAAAAGAGTCCCTTTCCACTTTGTCAAACTCGCTCTTCCATTCTTCTTCATTTAACTGTCTCATAGGGATGTTATGGAAGCCTCTTAGCGGATCTGAATGGTGGGTGATATAACCTTTTGCATACATATGAGTCATGGCCCACACAAAGAGCAACTGTGCACAACATCGGAGCTTCCCCTTTGCATTCCGCTGGCAAAATTCTAAAGTTAAAAGCGTTTCAGCTAACACTGCCGGCACGGGGTTTTTCTTTCTTTCTACTGTGAAGAATACATCCATTGCTGCTTGATCTATCATGTCTAGCGCTGATGGAAATAGAACCAACCCATATATTGTTAGCGCCAATACCCTCTCAAAGGTTTCCCAATCTTGCCGATCCATCAACTTCTTCAAGTGATTTTCGAGAAGAGTTCGGGTTAACCCTCGCGAGTTTGAGTGCCCGATCAACTTCACATCATTTTCAGGAAGCCCCAGTAACCCTGCTATGCTTGTAGTGGTCAAGTATTGCCCCAAGTGAAAGTACACGATGGGGTTTTTCTGCATTGGCAACCTTAACAGGCAAGCATATTCTTCAATGGTGGGAGTAAGGTCCATGTTTGGCAATTCAAAACATCTTAGGTGGGGGTTCCAATACCGACACAAAGCACTCAAAGCAGTAGTCTCAACCGGTATGAAAATTACGTCCAAGATCCCTCCATACTTCTTGGCGAAGCTTTTTCGACGTTCTTGAGGCAAAGATTGGCTCAACTCTTTCAGATTCTCCAATGAGTTTAATATCACCCTGGAGCTCTTGGTGGTGGGAGCATTGCTAGTGTGTCTGCTTTTTTCCATCTCTTGTAATTAAAGGTGTTACCTCAAACCAAATTATCTGTGAAGGGAAATTTTAATTTGTTAATAACATTTGGAAAGCAAATTTACTTATGCATGAGAGTGTAAAAAAAATGCATGAATGACATATTAACAATGCATGACTTAAAGTACTACATGCACGAGCATACCATGAATAATAATGAATGTAACAGGATGCATGAATGAATGGCATATGAAGGCGTGTGTGGAATGCATGCATAAAATCATTATGATGCATGTGATTATTCATGTTGCCGAGAAAGGTGGAATGTGCTCCCTTTTGTCCTACATGGGTCATATCCTAGAGTTTGAATTTCTGAGGTCAAGACCCTAGTTTGGTAAGCTACTAATGGCAGTTTAGGTGCATAACTTCCGGGACAGATCTAGACCCCTAAACATGGTCCCCGGATTACCCTCATCTAAAAATGAGGACCCGAATCCATGAACCTCACCACAGTGACCAAAAAGTCACAATATGGCAGTCCATGTTCCGGTAGCAATCCGAGCGGGAGAATCAATGTCTGTCAGGGACGCAAAAGCATCACAATAACATCACTGAAGCCCCTTCTAGTCCTATGGCATTCCAAGACTCGGGTATAGAGCCCAAAAGTGTGTGAGTATGTGATGGTGATGTGTGTGCTGGGAGCAAGCAAACCTGCACAAAACCAAAAAAAACTAACCCCAAGCCTGCAAAAGAACAACCAACATTTACAAGAGTTTTCTACCCTAAGGTTGCAAGAATATACGAAGACATTTATTAAAACATATAATACAAAACAAATAAAACAAAGAGGGGTAAAACTAATATTTTCAAATTTTAAAAAAATGCACAGCCAACTATGATAGGCCTGACTCTCAAAAGTCCCCAGTGGAGTCACCAGCTGTCGCAACCATCCCGTCCGGGAGCCGCGAAAAAGATGGAATATAAAGACAGAGGAGTCGCCACCAATATTTTATTTAGGAAAAACATTGGAAAAAAACCATTTATTTTAAGGAAAACCGGTCTAAAGAGAGAGAGATGAGTCCGGGAGTCGGTTACGAGTAGGGAAGGTATTAGCACCCCACATCACTCGTTAAAAACGACACCTCAAGTTAATTGTACAAAAACATTTTAATAACCTTTTAAATATTTATTTTACCCCAAAAATTATTTACAAGAAAGTATTATTTTTAATTTTTAATATTTCAATTTTTTTATTAATTTTTATATTTTTTTTGAATTTTATTGCTAAAAAAAGGAAAAGTTTAATTACTTTGATTAAATATTTTAACATAAAAAGAGACACAAAAAGGAAAATTTATCTTGCTCCTACGTATTCCCGGGTGCGATGGGAAACTCAAAGCCATGTAGTTCTCTTGAAAAAGTTTGATTGATTGGTTGATTTTAATTTTTGATAAAAAGATTTGATTTTGTTTTGATTTTATTTTTAAAAAAAAATTTTATTTCAGAATAAGTTCACTTTTGCATAGAGTCCAAGATATGAGTGCTATACGATAAACCCTTACAATTCATACAACGCTTGAGGATGAAAGTTCATACATCAACGTCGTAGATTGTTGCGTGAATTAAAAAGAGATTCTTATTTTATTTTTTTTTATAAAAAGAAATTGGGTAAAATTGATTAAAAGTATAAATTAAAAAACATTTGATATATTTTTTTAAAAGGGGGATTCACTCTTGCACAGGGTTAAAGATAGCAAAGCTATACGATGAACCCTTACAATTCATACAACGCTTGAGGATGAAAAATCATATATCAACATTGTAGATTGTTGCATGAACTAAAAATATTTTTATCTATTTTAAAAATAAATCTTTTTACTTTAACAAGAAATCATATTTTGAAGAGGGCATTTTAAAGACAGCAAAAAAAGAAAAATTAGGCCCAATATCTAGATGACCCAAGATCAGAAAACTCTTTTTTTGTTTTTTTTAATTAATATTTTTTAATCAAACACGCTGTTACTGATTTTAAAGATAACTTTGTTCACATGGAGGGGATAAGTGAATACCCATAACCTAGTGGAAACAATTAAGAGTGGGGAAATCAAGAGGTCCAACACTGCAAGCCCAACAAAAGCCTTTTCCCTATCCCTAGCCGAAACAAAAAATGCAACGGAAGTAGAAAGAAGAAAGAGAAAGAAAGATGCTGAAATGAAAAATGAAAAGGACCTCACAAGCTGCCAAATTCTCAGATAGCCTTTTCTTTTCTTATGGCAACCTACTTCGTCCTGTTCTCTCTGTCCTTGTGCGCCTAAGTGAATCTCACTCCCTTTCTCATCAAGATTCTGTTACTCTCAAGTCTCAAGCCACACATAGGCAGAGAAGGAAAGGATGGTTGCAGTGAGGAAAACCAGGCGACGCGGCGGAGGGAGGCGGCGACTCGCGGTGTGCGGCGAGGTGGCTCTGGGCAGTGCGACACGGTGGTTCGCAAACTGAACAGAGTTATGGTGGTGATGGCTCGTGGTGGCGAAGGACGACGCGGGGAGGACGGATCTGGTGTGGTGGCTTCAGATCCGTGTGGTGCGACATCTTCCCCTGCGTCGCGCGGCGGCCGGAGGTTCTCCCAGGGACGGTGGTGACGGTTCTGCACACGGTGGGTGGCTTGTGGTTCGCGAGGGGGAGATTCGGTTTGCGAGTGGCAGATCGTGGCCGTCCCCCCACTCCGAGCGGCGGCCGGACGGTGGCGTTGTGGCGGTCGACGGCGCGGAGGAACAGAAAAGGAGGAAAGGAGAACATGGACAGAGGCACTAGGATGATGTTTTATGGGTTAGTCTTTGTGGGTTCTATTTTGTTGGATGGTTTAAGGTATTTGTGAATATGGTTCAGTGGTTGATGGTATAGAGTTTCAAGGCAGAGTGGTGATTGAATGGAGAAAGTTCTTTCATTTTCTGTTCTTTTCTCCCCCCTTCTTCGTGTTGTTGTTGCTGCTCTCTTTTTATAGAGGAAGATCTCATCTACTTTCACCTTGGGACCAGATGATTTTTGTGTGTGCAGAAGCTCAACTTCCTCTAGTCCCTTTTCAATTTCTATTTATGTTTCTTCTTCCTCTAATCTAGGCATGAACCCTTCCCTAAGCTCTGGAAAATTACCCAAAATGGTGTTTGATGACTTGAGCCTTGTGGGGAACTGTTCTGGTGGTTGGACTAGCTTCCCAATGACTGTTGCTTTCTTGTTAAGCTCAAAAAAAACTTGGGAGTATGTTGGTTAAAGAAAAAAATTGAAGGAGAAAGATCATTATGGAGATTGTGTTTATTGGGAAGAAAAAGATTTCTGACAAATCTTATATATTTATTTATTTATTTTATTATTATTATTATTATTTTTATATCAGAAACCAGATGTAGTGATTTGTTCAAGTTAGCTTGTTAAAAGGAACCGGACAAAATTAGGTGTTCACAAAGGGTATACATGGAAAAAATTGGTCAATTATGCCTTGATTTTAAAAAACACTCATTATTTTGAGAAAAAACAAGTAGCTAAAAATACAAAATTACGAAGGAGTAATATTTATGAAGTGAGACGTTAGAGGAGTTTTCCACAAAAGTGAGGTTCCGTCTAAGTTGCTGCACTGAAAAAGTGGTGCAACTATGCACCATATATTTTGACCACTCATAACCCTCCAATTTGACACATAAGCTATAACACCTTCTCAACCTTCCTCTTTTCAACCTTCAATTAGTTCAATCTTTTCTAGGTTTGATGGTTCCATGTGACCTTTTGTTTTTTTGTTAAAGCACAATCACTAAGCTGGAAAGAAAGAAAAAAAGTCCCACTTTGTTCCACTCCACTTCGTGCCACTACAATCCCCCATCCCTTCCTTTCTAATATTAAATAAAAACACCGATTGCAGTGTGAGAAAGAGAGGGATTCGATCAAACAAAAAGGGCGATCGAGGGTACGAACTTTGGCACTTCCTCTTCCCTTTGATAAAGAAGTAACCAACCAACCCAAGGACTCTCGCCTTATTGGAACTGTTTTGACAAGTAGTTAGGTTTAGAATCTAAAAGAACTGCCAAAGACATGTGGCAGTCATTTAGATAGGAAGTTACTACTAGGAAGTTATTGTATTTTTCTATAAAAAGTAGTAAACTCATTGTAACAAGGGTCGGTCGGTTACTTGATATACATCATATACATCTCGATCACACAGCAGATTTACGGATTAATTCAAGTACCCCTCCACCCTTCTCATTTCAATTCAATTCAATATTACAACCCAGTACAATACTGGTTCTATCCTTCAATGTTCTTTACTTATTCTCCATTATTCCTTAATATTTCGTTTATGTTCTTATTTTCATTTACCTTTCGTAAATGGTATTACTTAGATCCTATTTTACTTAACTTTACTTTCAAATTCTTGTTTCTTTTCATTACAAACTTAATGCAACTAGGAAGTTATCTTCTACTATAGAAACTACTTTCTCCTTTTAAATTTCAAACTTATCTTTTAAAACACAAGTCGTTTTATTGTCAAAATTTATTATTGACAACACTTTGTATCTTTTTTTGATAAATTTACATATTTGTTTTTGATACTAAGTCTTTGCCAGTAATTTCTAATTTGGCTTCATTGTCAAATTCATACTTGGCAGAAAATTCACATACTTATTTTGACGAGATTACTGCATAACTCATAGGTCCCACACTCGTTTGATCTATAATTATTTGTCACGAAGGAATTTTTGGACACAACCAAAAAACCACGTTAACAAATTGGCACGCCCAGTGGGACGAGTTTAGAGTAACTCGTACAATGTCACGAATTTGACATACAAATTTATATGTATGCGTCTATGGAGTGGAAAGGTCTTTCAAACCTCATCTATTTCCCAAAACTCTGTGAATATGAGTAGTGCAAGTGATGCATGCATAGTAGACACTAACGCCGCTGCGTCAATGGTGGATGCTATTGCACCAGTTGACAATATTCCTGCAACCAGGGCTGACGCTAATAATGTATGGAATAATAGCACTAATAGTTTAGGTGCGAGAAGAGGCGTTTCTTACGCTCAAGTTGTCAATAGATTTGATGAAGTTGGTCAAGGAACACTCCTGTCACCAACTTCCCCAGTTTTACAACAAATAAATCCACCAACTACCGGATTGTCTCTACGAAGTGTTGTGAATTCAAACCCAAGAGGGACTACGCAACCTTTGTCACAACCTTTGTATGGGATGCCTTATGGTTCGACTCCTGTCAATCCAAATACCCCATTTGCATACATAACATATCCAAATGGAATGACGATGGCTGCCCATGCATCTGGACAAGCAGGACCATCGACCGGGGGGCAAATTCCCAGTCATGCGAATGGGATAACAGGGTCAATGGTAGTAACCCATTCTCGACAAGAGCAAGCAGTAGTAAGGCCACATATATCCCCACTAAGACAACCCCCGAAAAATATTATCGGCCTGTCAGAGGCTACATTAGTCAATGTTCGACAACAGATTGACTCTAGTAACCATGACATGGTTGTTGACGGATCTGGGCAAGTATACCCAGTCGTGCAAGTAATACGGTGGTGAGACCGGTTATCGTATCCACGGGGGTTGGATGTCAAATACCAATTCACAAATCAAACAACTATCTAGACTAAAATATAAATCAAGACAAACAAAAGAAAAGGAAAAGTTCTTTGAGGATTTCTATCGAACACTTGGGGTGCGAAAGGGATATGTTGGGACTAGACTTCACCAAACCTCTTTCTCATGTACCACCAGGACTAGATACCTCCCATTCATGCTTCAAATATTAAAATCAATCCACTAAACTACTCAAACCCCGATTCCTCGGATGGCAAGAGCCTAAATCCACTAATAGACCCTAATTCCTTAGGTGGCCTAGATTAATGAATTTGCATTATGATTAGGGATTACGCGATTACTAGTAAACCAAACTCCATTCCTAGATGAAAGGGTTACTAGGTGATTACATTCAGTTCCGGTTCTAATACGAATTTCCCAATTGCATATCAAAACACAAATCGAGTCATGGGGGTGCTAGCCACAACAAGCATTAAGCATGGAAAATTAATCACTAATACGAAGCATAAACATAGAATAATCAGTCAAGATAAATACATGAAGTTTAGTTTGATTACATCTAATCCCAACAAATGGGATTTAGTTACTCATAAAAGAGAAAGCCAAACCAGAGAAATAGGAGAAGAGAAAGGAAGAAGGGGAGAACTCCATTGAAGCTTCCCACTGTCGTCACAGCAACCTCCTAACTCAGCTCCCTCTTAGGGTTGGAACCCTAGCCCAGCCGCAGCCTCCAAGTGCCTCCTCCAAAAACTCCAAAACTCTCAAAACTGCCTCATTCTACCCTAAAACAGCAATTTATACCAATCAGTTCTGCGCGCGCTCGCGAGGCAAATTGCCTCTCGCGACGCGAATACTAAATGGTTCCCAGTTTGAATTTCAATTCTCGCGACGCGAATGGTGATTCGCGAGGCGAGACAGAAAGAGTCTTCTCATTACGCCCGTGATGAGTATCAGGGCCTGAGCGTGATGGCTTCTGTTCTTCAGTCTCGCGAGGCGAGACATGGTTCGCGGGGCGAGCCAGAAAGGGTTGCATTTTCTGGCACAGTAAGCTTTCAGGGTCGCGAGGCGAGCTCCAGTCTCGCGGGGCGAAGCTCCAGAATTCTGCTTGGCTCAATTTCTTCTCTTTTCAGGCTCTGTCTTCATCCAAGCTTCATCAAGGCTAATTCTGAGCATTTTTCCTTGAATTCCTGCAAAACAACACCAAGAAACCGCTTCACCTGTTCCAAGGGAAAATCTAACTAAAATCAAATAAAGAATGCCTAATCTATATGAAAAATGCATGCAAAAGTGTACAGAAAACATGATGTAAAATCACACTATCAAATCACCCCAAGCTTATTCAATTGCTTGTCCTCAAGTAATCACTAAGGCCAGAAGAGATAAATAATCAAAGCATGGATAGTGAACCAAGAACCCGAGTAGGTGATCCAAGTAACAGACATTTCAAATAATTCAGCAAGAGACAATCAATTCAAGTCCAATTAGAAGCTTAGGTTTCTTAGACTCATATTCTCACTGATTTGGGCACTCTTTCTCACCTGAAGCTCACCCCAAGCTTGTTCATTTGCTTGGCTCTCTTTCCACCTCACTCAAGTGTTTAGGGGTATGTGGCAATTCGCTCCATTTTCCTCAAGGAATGAATCCTACCATAGGCTTGATTATCAACCAAATCTCTACTTTATTAATGAAAACAATTAAGAATCAAGAGGTCTTTACTTTGGTTGTAACGTGGCCATGGGATTAATCGTTAGGTGGGGAAATCAAGAAAATGACATTTCAAAAAACTACACAAAATATCAATCATTGCAAACATGACACCTTCTAAAATACCTTTTTGGGTTTTGATTCATTTTCCACCTTTCTTTCTTTCTTTTCATTTCATTTCTCATTTCCTTTTTATCATCCCCTTCTCCATTTTTATTTCTTTTTCTTTTGTTTTTCTTTTTCTTGGAGAAGGGGAGATTTTTCAACTTCAAGAGAGAAATATTGATTCTTTTCATCCCAAACATTTTCAACTACCTTTTTCACCCTTTTTGTAATACTTTAGAAGGTATCCTACCAAACATATTTATCAAAATATTTCAAGGTACCAAGAAAAGTATTTCATTCTTTCAGGCTCAAAATTGGGCAACTAAGGGGTAGCATTTAGACATTCAAAGCTCAGAAGGCCAGAAAAATACCTAGTGCCTCAATCCTTTTCAAAAATGTTTTCAAAAATTTTTAAGCTTCAAAATGGTTTCAAGTCAAGTTCTAGAGAAATACAATCCAAGAGGAATAACACTCTAACACAAAGAATGGGGTAAAATTTAGTGAGTACCCCTTTGGCTCAAAATCTCACATTTTAGCAGTTCAAGAATCAATGAGAGACACAAACCTTCGAAACCATATGCTAATTATCAACTATCCAAGATCATCTCAAACATTTTCATTTGCAGCCTTATCACAAGAATGAAAAAAAATTGGGTTCAAAAATTCACTATCACAATTTATTTGGCACTTAGTTCTCACAATTGGATGCATAGTCTAAACAAGGGCAATCTAATTGTGTGATCATGCAAACTATCATGCAAGACTATATGAATGCAACATGAACAATGCAAATGCAAAATACCCCTACCCCAAGCTTAATAATTTACATTGTCCCGAATGTAAACAATCAAGATGGAGAGAGAAAAAAAAATGGAACAACTTACCGAGGCGGTAGCGGGTGTTGGTTTTGTTGTCTCTGCCCCTTTTGCTCTTCTCCTTGTCTTCTTGCTCTCCCTTCCTTCTTTCCCTGAAATCACTTGGCAAATCTCAATTTATTATTTTTCCTCTTGATCTTCTCAAATTATTCAAGAGGTTAAAATCAAAAACAAAATCTAACTAAAGAGAAGGGTTAAGAAAAGTTGGGTTGCCTCCCAATAAACTCTTCTTTAACGTCACTAGCTTGATGTTCTAGGATCCTCCTCCCAGATCAAATGGCTTGTGGAGTGGTGATTGTAGCAGCAGTATGACTCTATCCTCAACTCCACCCAGCCAGTGTGTGAAAATTCCATTGACCTTTGCAATTATGAACTCACTTCTTCTCGGGTCAAGTGGAATTTTCAAGAGGAAGTTTGCCAGACAAGTGGAAGGGGTTAGTTTTGCAGTGTCCACACATGCATGCAAGCCAACATATTTTTCCAATGCAGCAAAATCAGATTGCTCAACAAGCATGGTGGAGTCCACTACCACTTCATCTGCACTTTGATCTATCCCCAAAACCAGATTCTGCTCAATTTGCGCTTCATGTGGCTCTATGGGAATCATACATGGTGATGGAGGTGGTAAATATGAACAGAGGGTTTCCCATTCCTCCTTGGAGCATCTGTATACAATGCTCCCCGTCACACTATCAACTTGTGCTGGGATATCAAAATTTGCCAATTCTGGGTAATCTTCCCAACACCAGTTGTCCTCCCAAGTGTGACTTGAGGCTCCCCCCTCAGATGGATAATGATAGTTGTCCATAAATTCCATCCACCTGGCACAACCAAAACTAAAAAGAAAAGATCAAATATATACAAAAATAAAAATAATGAAAATGTCTAAATTAGCTGCCTC
Organism: Sophora flavescens; assembly: GCA_030762895.1. Lineage (NCBI taxonomy): Eukaryota > Viridiplantae > Streptophyta > Magnoliopsida > Fabales > Fabaceae > Sophora > Sophora flavescens. The sequence goes on from CM061069.1 coordinate 63,996,500, forward strand.
CTTTGTTACTAATGATATTGACAAAACCAATCCCCGGCAACGGTGCCAAAAACTTGTTGACGGATCTGGGCAAGTATACCCAGTCGTGCAAGTAATACGGTGGTGAGACCGGTTATCGTATCCACGGGGGTTGGATGTCAAATACCAATTCACAAATCAAACAACTATCTAGACTAAAATATAAATCAAGACAAACAAAAGAAAAGGAAAAGTTCTTTGAGGATTTCTATCGAACACTTGGGGTGCGAAAGGGATATGTTGGGACTAGACTTCACCAAACCTCTTTCTCATGTACCACCAGGACTAGATACCTCCCATTCATGCTTCAAATATTAAAATCAATCCACTAAACTACTCAAACCCCGATTCCTCGGATGGCAAGAGCCTAAATCCACTAATAGACCCTAATTCCTTAGGTGGCCTAGATTAATGAATTTGCATTATGATTAGGGATTACGCGATTACTAGTAAACCAAACTCCATTCCTAGATGAAAGGGTTACTAGGTGATTAAATTCAGTTCCGGTTCTAATACGAATTTCCCAATTGCATATCAAAACACAAATCAAGTCATGGGGGTGCTAGCCACAACAAGCATTAAGCATGGAAAATTAATCACTAATACGAAGCATAAACATAGAATAATCAGTCAAGATAAATACATGAAGTTTAGTTTGATTACATCTAATCCCAACAAACGGGATTTAGTTACTCATAAAAGAGAAAGCCAAACCAGAGAAATAGGAGAAGAGAAAGGAAGAAGGGGAGAACTCCATTGAAGCTTCCCACTGTCGTCACAGCAACCCCCTAACTCAGCTCCCTCTTAGGGTTGGAACCCTAGCCCAGCCGCAGCCTCCAAGTGCCTCCTCCAAAAACTCCAAAACTCTCAAAACTGCCTCATTCTGCCCTAAAACAGCAATTTATACCAATCAGTTCTGCGCGCGCTCGCAAGGCAAATTGCCTCTCGCGACGCGAATACTAAATGGTTCCCAGTTTGAATTTCAATTCTCGCGACGTGAATGGTGATTCGCGAGGCGAGACAGAAAGAGTCTTCTCATTACGCCCGTGATGAGTATCAGGGCCTGGGCGTGATGGCTTCTGTTCTTCAGTCTCGCGAGGCGAGACATGGTTCGCGGGGCGAGCCAGAAAGGGTTGCATTTTCTGGCACAGTCAGCTTTCAGGGTCGCGAGGCGAGCTCCAGTCTCGCGGGGCGAAGCTCCAGAATTCTGCTTGGCTCAATTTCTTCTCTTTTCAGGCTCTGTCTTCATCCAAGCTTCATCAAAGCTAATTCTGAGCATTTTTCCTTGAATTCCTGCAAAACAACACCAAGAAACCGCTTCACCCGTTCCAAGGGAAAATCTAACTAAAATCAAATAAAAAATGCCTAATCTATATGAAAAATGCATGAAAAAGTGTACAGAAAACATGATGTAAAATCACACTATCAATGGTAAATACATTTACTCAACAAATGAGTATAGTGATTACGCCATTAATGGAAAACACGAATAATGCATGCTTGACATTGGCAAATGAGATACGTAGGTTAAATAGAGACTTGGGCGTTGTAGCCCCAGATGATAACCAAAATACCAATAGAAATCTCAATGGCAATGTCAATTGGAATAACCAACCACAGGTCGAACAACCACAAGTTGTACAACTTGACGGATCTGAACAAGATGACGAGCGGCAACAGCCCCATCGTCGGATTCCTTTGAGATGTGGAAATGTACATATTTTACAACCAGATGAAGACGAGGACTTTGTAATAAACCAGGGTGCTCTTGGAGCACTTCGTCAAAATATCCTCAACAAAATGTTAACCAAGTTGTCGAGCAAGCATTGAATAGATTTGGTTTTAATATAGGTTATGCCAATCAACCATTTTTTGCATCGGCATTTCCTGATTGGGTCCAACAGGCAGAAATGCCTCGAGGATACAAAATACCCAAGTTGTCAAAATTTTCAGGAGAAAGCGAGGAATCGACTGTTGAGCACATTGCCCGATATACAATTGAGTTAGGAGGTTTAGCTTTAGAAAAGGGACTAAAAATGAAGTTCTTTCCTAGTTCGTTGACTAAGAATGCTTTTTCTTGGTTTTCGATCCTAAGGCCTAATTCCATACACTCCTGGAATCAATTGGAGAGGAGTTTTCATGATCAATTCTTTAGGGGTGACCTAAAGATAGGATTGACAGACTTATTTGGCATTAAGAGGATGAATAATGAGTCTGTCGATGACTACCTTGCCAGATTGCGTCAAATGAGGAGTCGTTGCTTCACCCCTATCCCTGAGGCCGAAATAGTGAAGACTGCTGCTGGGGGTCTAGATTATCATATTAGGAAGAAGTTGGTCAACCAACATCTAATTGATCTTGCCCATTTAGGAGATAAAGTCCGACAAATTGAATAATTGAAAGCAGAAAAGGTTTTCAAGCAGAAGAAATTCCTCAAAAGAGAAAAGATTAACTTTGTCGGATGTAGTGAATCCGACGAGGAGGGCAACGATTCCGAGGAATATGAGGTAGATTACGTTGAATTAAAAAATGGTCCACCTTATATATGCCAAGCTTTGAAGCCTGCGAGGGCCAAAGAAAGGATCCCTTTCATCAACAAGAAAGTGTATACATTTGATGTGACCAAGGCCGATCAAATATTTGACATATTACTCAAAGATAAGCAGTTAAAATTGTCAGATGACCATAGGCTTTTGAAAGCCCATGAGATTAAGGATCGGAAGTACTGTAAGTATCATAACACTTTTGGTCATGTAACTAATGATTGTATGCATTTCAGGGACATTATTTAGAAAGGTTTGCCAGAGGGAAGACTAAAATTTTCAGACAAGAAACCAGACATGAAGGTTGATACAGAACCGTTTGGTCCTGAAGTTAACAAGACTGACCGTCGAGTCCCTATGGGAATAGGCATGGTCAATATCAGAGCTGGGCAAAATATCCAGATGGATCTGTCGGATTCATTTGATATTTATCCAAAGCCGGGAGAACCTCTTGTCGATTTCATGACACGCAAGAAATCTGGTGGCATACTTAAAGTTTACCCAAGGTGCGAAACATTTTATGACGAAGTGGTTGCCGAGAAAGTCAGGGGGCAGAAAACACCATCATATCACCCACAAGACAGAACTGAGTCTTGCAATGGTGGTAACCACGGCAGGTTTTCGTACTTGAGCAGTCATGCTGGGTCTAACAGTGTTCAAAGAAGTGTTGCACCTGTTGTTAACAGGCAGGCAAATAGCTGTCAACAACACATGCATCAGACAAGACCTAGACAGCACCACACTGGAGGTTGGCTTGAAGAGCCAGTCAGAGGATCAGTGGGAAGTAACAACTTTATCGGTGGTAGATTCAATTCCGTCAAGACTAGGAAACCCCCGTCCAATGTAATGGTGGATCAATGGGTAAAGAATTCTGCCACACTACTCGTTATCCGAGATTCTGAAGCGAGAAATGGGTAAAAAAAAACAAGTTCAACGACCACAATCCACCCTTTTGGAATGAAGATTACCGTAAGGGCCAACTAGCTCAGAATGCTCAGATGACAGGACCTGGCTTGTTAGGACCATCAACTCAGCCCGTCATCTCTAAGAGCCAAAAGAGGAGGTTGCAAAGGCTCCGACAGGCTCAAAAGAAGAAGCTTTCTAGGCAATAAGGTGTCATCATAAAAGAGATGCCTTCGCAGAATGCTGGTTGTTTGGTTACAATGGCTAACGACGTAGCTAACAAGAGTGGAGATGTCAAAATGAAGAGCGTGATAGAGGCTCGCCCAATGGAGCTTGACATAAGGGTGCCTGTTACTCAAAATAGGACAAATAAGTCCATACCCAAGGTCTGTGTAGCAGAGAAAAAGAAGGCCTTAGAAATGTCGTCACCGCCAACAAAATCCACAGGCAAATGGCCAGTTGGATTGGTAGACATGGAAAAGGTAGCAGGGCTTGATAAGAAGTTTGAGGCGAGGATGCAAGATCATCAGTTGGTAACATTCAAACCTGAATGTGATTTGACCAAGGAGGAATTGTCTTTTGATTCTGTCATTGAGGCATTAAACGATCCAAATGATGATATTAACATCAGCAGAGGCATGGACATGGATAGCCAAAATGAAGATCTAACTGACATCATCAAGGCACTGGATAACTGTGGTGCAGGGAGAGCCCGGCCTTTGTCAGAAAGGTCAGGATCAGACGATGACAATGATTTGAAGAGAAATCATGGAAGAACTGTAGGAGGTGCATTCTTAGACGAGGATCCAGAGAATGAAATCATCCTGGAACCAGGCATAAGAATGAATATAGGATTGATTTCCGTCATCCCAGCGGAGTATGAAGGATATCTTGAAGTGGATTTTTCTGACGATGAGGATATGGTCGACAATGATAGAAATCCAGATGATTTTTGGATGTATGTCTAAGAGAATTTGATCACCGTGTTCGATAATATAGCCCAGTTGGAGAAGCCCACTGATGAACAAAGAAATCATTTAAGGTCATTGCATGTAAAGGCCATAATTGATGGGAGGCCCACTAATAGAGTTTTGATTGATGGAGGAGCTGCTGTCAATTTAATGCCGAGGGCAATGTTTAAAAAGCTAGGAAAAGATTAGTCAGACTTGATTCCGACAGACATGGTCGTCACTGATTTCAGTGGCAAAACATCTCCATCAGATGGTGTTGTACTTCTCAATATCCAGGTTGACACTGTCGAGAGAATGACATTGTTCATAATAATTCCAACCAAATCAAGTTACAACTGATTACTTGGCAGGGATTGGATTCACGCCGTGGGAGCAATTCCTTCGACAGTACATCAGAAAATAATCTTATGGAATGCGCAAGATCAAGTGGAGATCGTCGAATCAGACAATAGCGCGTGTTATGCCTAGCAGTCACACGTGGATTTCAAAGTATATTCGCCAAACGTCAGACCTGTGACTGCCAACGAAGGAGTTATTGACGAAGATGCGCTAGAAGCAAGTCTTCTAGGTCAGTTTGGCGTGAAGATAAATGAAGAGGCCGACAAGTCTCGGTTCAGTTCCGACAATGAGCCTTGAAAAACACCTGAGAAGATTGTCGGCCTATCTGGCCGACAGAGAAGTACACACTGCAGAAAGTGTGTTGGCAGGTTGTATCATTGACGACGACCCTTTGGGTTTTGAGAAAGGAGCCAAAGTTAAGCAAAACGTTGCAGTAGAAGATCCTCTGGAAGAAATAAATTTAGGAACGGAAGAAAAGAAAAGGCCCATTTTTGTCAGTGCTTTTCTGCCGGAGGATTACAAACAAAAACTTGTCAGATTAATTGCAGAATAAAAAGATTGCTTTGCATGGGACTACGATGAAATTCCTGGTTTAAGTAGAGATCTTGTTGAACACCGGCTGCCACTTAAGGAGGATTGCAAGCCTGTCAAACAGGCAAATAGAAGGTTTGCTCCAGAGGTAGTGCATAAAATCAAAGAGGAAGTGCAAAGACTGCTTAAAGCAAAGTTCATTCGAACAACCAGGTATGTCGATTGGCTTTCTAATGTAGTTCATGTCATTAAAAAGAATGGCAAAATGAGGGTATGCATAGACTTTAGAAATTTAAATATGGCTACCCCTAAAGATGAGCATCCGATGCCAATAGCCGACATGCTTGTCGACTCAGCATCAAGAAATGAAATTTTAAGTTGTATGGATGGCCATGAAGGTTATAATCAAATCTTTATAGCCGAAGAAGATGTGTCAAAGAATGCCTTCAAGTGTCCAGGAGCAATTGGGACATATGAATGGATTGTCATGCCTTTTAGTTTAAAGAATGCAGGAGCCACCTATCAACGAGCAATGAATACTATTTTCCATGATGTGATTGGAAAGTTCATAGAAGTATATATTGATGACGTGGTTGTCAAATCCAAAACCTAAGATGGCCATTTGGAGCACCTGATGCAAGGGTTTGAAAGGATGAGAAGACACAACCTCAAAATGAACCCAGAGAAGTGTAGCTTCGGAGTGTCAGCTGCCAAATTCTTAGGCTTTCTAGTTCACAAAAAAGGAATTGAGGTGGACAAAAATAAAGCCAAAGCGGTCATGGAAGCCTCAGCACCGACAGATAAAAAGGAACTACAATCCTTCCTAGGAAAGGTTAACTTTCTAAGAAGGTTTATATCAAATCTGTCGGGAAGAACAAGATTATTTGCACCGTTGGTCAAGTTGAAAGCAGAGGAAAGCTTCATATGGCAGCCTTGTCACCAAGAGGCTTTTGACCAGATCAAGCAATACCTAGTCAATCCACGGATCATGATGCCGGCAGTGCCTCGTTGACCGTTAAAGTTGTACATATCAGCATCTGAAGACACTAGAGGATCTCTATTGGCCCAAGATGATGATGACAATGTTGAAAGGGCCGTATATTATCTAAGCAGAGTCCTCAATGATGCTGAAAGAAGATATAGTGCAATAGAGAAGTTAAGACAAGCATTGTATTTTTCTTGTACAAAAATCAAATATTATATGATGCCATGTAATGTATTCGTTATTTCCAAAACTGATGTAATAAAGTATATGTTGTCAAAACCAGTCCTTAATGGACGTATTGGTAAATGGACCATTGCTTTGTCAGAATATTCTTTACAATATTAATACATACCATCTAAAGCTATCAAAGGACAGGCAGTAGCTGACTTCTTGGTAGAACATCCAAGATTGGACGTGCCAGAAATAAATGTTGTCAGTTTACAACCCTGGAAACTTTACTTTGACGGATCAAGGCATCAAGGAGGTAGTGGAGTAGGAATCTTAATCGTGACTCCACAAGGAACTCCTACTAAGTTCATGTTTGAACTTAGGTATCCATGTTCCAACAATGAAGCTGAATATGAAGCTTTGATTGTCAGATTAGAGATACTGATAGAAATGAAAGCACGAAATGTGCATATCTTTGGGGATTCTCAATTGGTTATCAAACAACTTACTTAAGAATATAAATGTGTCAACTACAACTTGACAAAATATTGTATCATAGCTAGTAAGTTAATGAAGAAATTCGAAGATATAATTGTCAAATATATTCCCAGAAATTTAAATCAAGAGGCTAATGATTTGGCTCAAATAGCCTCAAGATACAAGATATCTCAAAAGACTTTGTCAGGACAAATGGAAAAAATTATTATATCCATTATAAGAAAGAGTTATTTTGGTTAATGATGTAATTCTACCTAATGACTGGAGGTTGCCAATAATTGAATATTTGGAAAATCCAAGTCATAATGTAGACAGGAAAATGAAATACAAAGCATTGAATTACACAATGCAAGGAGGACTGTTATATAGAAGGTATGTTGACGGGACTCTACACAAGTGCCTGAGTGAGCAAGATGCTTATTTGGCTCTGTCAGAAGTCCATGAGGGCATATGTGGAGCCCATCAGGCAGGAGACAAAATGAAATGGGTTCTTCGATGAAGTCTCTATTATTGGCCAACTATGATTAAAGATTGCATTTTGTTTGCCAAGTCTTGTGAACAATGTCACAAACATGGCCATATACAAAATGTACTGACCAGCGAATTGCATTCTATTGTCAAGCCTTGGCCATTCAGAGGATGGGCTTTGGATTTGATTGGTCAAATACATCCTACTTCATCGAAAGGACATCAATTCATTCTAGTTGGATTGGACTATTTTACCAAATGGGTAGAAGCAGTTTGCCTTAAAGCAGTTACCCAGCAAGATGTAATTGATTTTATTGAAAAACATATAGTTTGTCGGTTTAGAATTCCACAAACGTTGACAACTGATCAAGGGTTAGTTTTTACTGGGAAGAAAATTATAGAATATACCAGCTCTAGACAGATAAAGATGCTTACATCTACTCCCTACTATGCACAAGCCAATGGCCAAGTTGAGGCCATAAATAAGATCATTATTAGTCTTATTAAAAAGCATGTGGGCCGACAACCTAAGAATTGGCATAATACTCTTGATAAAATACTATGGGCATATAGAAATTCACCCAGGCAGTCGACAGGAACTTCACCTTATCAGCTAACTTATGGACACGATCCTGTGTTACTCATCAAAATCAATCTTCAATCTATTCGCATTCAAAGGCAAAATGACTTGCCTACCAACCAATATTGGAATGCAATGTTGGATGAATTGGATAAATTGAGTGATGAAAGATTGATTGCATTAGAAAATTTGATTCGACAGAAGGAAAGAATTGCAAAGTTCTATGATAGTCGAGTTAAATTCAAATCATTTAAGGTAGATTATTTGGTATGGAAGGTCATATTGCCCATGGATAAAAGTTGTCGAGAATATGGCAAATGGTCACCTAAATGGGAAGGACCATTTAAAGTTGACAAAGCGTTTTCTGGAAATGCTTATGCACTTGTCGATATCAATACGAGCCTAAGAATTAAATCAATTAATGGCAAGTATTTGAAGGAATATAAACCGACAATGCTGGAGGTAAAGATTGACAACGAGTGAAAAGAAATGAAAATTTTCATTCACTAAATTGGCAATACATTCATATATCGTCAAAGGTACAAATTGTCAATTTAATCTAAGCCATATATATCTAGGTTGGCAATACAGTAATGTATTATCAAAAATACAAATTGTCAATTAAGATTGACTTAGGCCTAAAGTCTAACACTATACTAAGTTCGGCAGACTTTTATCTTCCTCTCTTCGACATTGCAGCAGTGTAACCTAATTTGTTGAGACTTCATTTCCCATTTGATGAGGTTTTATTTACGTCATATGTCGAGAGAGAATGAGAATGAGACGAGCAGAAGCAGATCTCACCATCATTTAACCCAGAAGGTTGTAGTTGCTATGGTGCAATAAAGATGACACCAAGAGAGAACCACTATCTTCCAGGATGAAGATGATGGAACTAGAGCAAGATGCACTCGTTCCGTTATGAGATAGGCTTCTCCCCAGATGTGCAGCGAGGTCAGCTCTAGATGTTATGTTGGTTGCTGGCCTCCACTGCGTTTTTTACGTTGGTTATTGACCTTCACTAAGAATATGACCATTAAAATAGAAACTTTGGTCTGAGGTCTTAATGTGGTAAGGTCAGATTCCCAAGGGGGAAGAAAGAAGAATGAATGAAAACGTTTTTCAGATGGAAGAATATTGTGTGAAATGCTCAACTATGAAATTGTTTGATTTGCAAACCTCGTTAGTTATAGTTGGTCTAGAGAGACAATGAATTTAATACGAGTGGTTTACCCAAGTTTCGAAACTTATTATTGCATTTATTATGATTTGATAAGCATGAGTTACGAAGTTGGTTGGAAACGTGCAGTCAAATCGAACAGTAAGCAAATGCGCAGATAAGTGAAGAGACATTTTAAATTAATCACCAATTGTCGGACATTACAGGATTAGAATTTGACAAAGAAAAGAATTACAATAGTCAGCTTTGGTTTAAATTGAAATCAAGGGATAACTGATCCCATACAAAGGAAAGATCAGTTTTGTCAGCAGCGACAGCTTCATATTCGGGCTGTAATGCACGGAGTTTGCCAACTACACTTTCAGCTTTCTGGCCAAATTGAACAGATTCGTTGTCAATAGCTTTGACTTTGCCTCTACTTTTTTCTAGAGCTTTGTCAAACTTGACACATTTCAGATCTGTCAATTCGATTTCTGCCAACGGTATCTTTCGATACTCCAGGAGACTCTCTTTAGTATGAGTTCCGGTGGAAATAAGATCAAGTTCCTTTTGTTTGGAAGTTTCCAGATCTCGAAACTTAGCTAAGAGGTCATCTTTAATCTTTTCTTCCTCCTCTTAAGAAGGAATGACAGAGGTCATCCTTTCTAACTTTCCAGAGAGCCGCTCCCAGAATTTATAGATGGAAAGAAAGTGTGTGCTGCTTGACATGGGGAGATTAGAATGAAGAGGAGTGATCTCTTTGATGAGTCGTGACAATTCTTGTTGGATACTAGCGTCAGATAAAAGTGTATTAAAAGAATTGTCAAGAAGAGCCTTGAGATCATGCATAAGATTGACAACTTGGGAATCGCTAGAGTCATGTTGAGTTGATGAAGAGTTGGCAGAAAGTGTTGATTCTTTTCGGCTTACTTCCGATAGCATATTAATCCAAGTGTTGAAGTGAAGAGCCGGTATAGGGTCAGGAGACTTCATGATTGGAGGTCTGATTATAGGCGGAGGAGGAACGACAGGAATTTTTGATCGTGAGGGCTTCTATGTCAATATCTTCATCTGGAATTTCAATCATGACGGCAGCCTCAGCTGGTGTGTCAGCTATGGAAGTTGGAGTGATTGGAATATGATGATGAGGGCTGGGGGCAATTCCGGATTAGATTCAAGATTTTGAGGATCATCTGTCAGACCTCTAGTGTCGACAATAGTGCTTTCTAAGTTTCTGTCAACCTGAAAAAGGAAAGGAAGTAAGAAACAAAATACTAGAAAATATATAATAAAAAAAAGAGTCAATAAATGACTTGTACCTCTGGATCAGGTCGATTTGCTGGTTCGACAGTCTTGTTGACAATTTCTTGAGTAGTCATTGAGTCTTCAATCTGAAGAGATTTTTCCTGACATGAAGGAAAATGAGATATATATGATTATAAAAATAATATGAAGGAAGATGACAAGATCAGTGGAAATACCATGTTAGAGTCTGAAGACATTAAGTCGACATCAGCACTTGCTTTTTCAGTTGCCTGAATAGTTTCGACAACTTTCTTTTTCTGTAAAAAATGAGGATGAGAAGATGTGAACGAATAGGTATAACACTACAAAAAAAAAAGGGTGTTTAGCGACCGAAGAAATCGGTCACTATTCATCAAAATTCGTTCGCTAAATAGGTTAATGACCGAATTAGCGACCGAATAATGACGGTTGCTAAAACCCTGGTCGCTAAATCATTTAGCGACCCAATTTATGTCGGTCGCTATTAGCGACCGAATAATTCGGTGGCTAATTTATAAAAATCAGTCGCTAAATTGGTCTCCTAAAACCAGTTATGTGACCAATTTTAGCGACCGAAAATTCGATCGCTAAATTGGCCACCAAATTAAAAAAAATCAGTCACTAAATGTGTCCCCAAAACTTGTTCTAGGGACCAATTTAGTGACCGATTTCTTTAAAAAACATATAACAAACCAAATATTATTTTTTTTATAAGCTAAAGTGTATTGAAAGAGTATAATGGGTACTCTAAACTCATAAACAAAAGAACCAAATACAAGAGGGATAAGGTAGAGATTCAACCAAAGTCGGAGAAGACAATAATGGTTGATATACTAACTAATCATCGACCAAAAAGAATTCCTCAGTACCTAATATCTAAAACCAATCCACCGCCCAGCTATTGGCAATTTAGTGCTTAAAAGCTTATTAGGGACAATTGCAGCAAAAGAGAAAAGGCCCTTTGAACCTTTACACCCTATAGAAAATCAAAAGCCCAAAAAGACCATAACAAGTCCGTAAACTTTTAATCTGTAGCAATTAATTCAATCCTGTATTAGCCACCATGAAGAGCACAACACCCAGCTCCATGTAGAGAAAGAATTTGATTTAAACTTCAATGTTGCAGGGAAAACATTTGATCTCCCAACGCCCAGTAACCATCAACCTCATCTGACCAACCACGGCTTCCAACACCAGCAAAGCAGTATTTTATCTTAAAATCCTTAACATGACCAGCAATGCAGAATTACACTGTCCCTTAAAAAGTAACTGTCTTCCCAACTCTGCATAAGAATATAATGAGACAAAAATATCATGCTTCCCTTCTACATGAATATAATGAAACACAGATGATTGAATGGAAAATTGGATATAAAATGTATCCACAAATTCACAATCTTCAAAATCTTCAACAATCTTGTAGGCTATAATCCTTTTCTATCAAGTTGTCTTATCAATAAGAGAAAGAGAAAGCATATCATACAAAGTCTAAAAGAAATGGGTAGGATTCATTTTGTTCCCTTTTCTTTACATTTCATTCTTTCTAAAAGTTTCCACACAAAGTCTAAGAGATATGCTTTGTGGACTTACTCACGTGAAGAGATGTTCTTGTTGACATGTTCGCTAGAAACCAAACCACAAAAATTACCCAGAAATACATCATACCCTGCGAATAAGAAAATAATATACATGATATAATTCCAAAAAATGATGTTCCCTAAAGCCCAAATATTATCTTGACAAACATAACAAACCTTGATCATACGCTTCAAAAGCTGGAGAAACAACAACACCATTAGATACCCAACTGAATCCAATTCATTTTAATTTCTGCATTTCACACATAGAAATCACACTATATGATATTTCAATGCAAACTCAAACTCAACCAATATTATTCAATTGTTACATATCTTGAAACCACATATAACCAAAAGTTCAAAGATACTTGCATGGTTATACCCATTAACAAGAGTTCAACCATTTTTATCATACAAAAATCTAAAATCAACATGCTGGAGTTCAAAACCAATTTACATCTCATACAACAAATAAAATTCAATAACACATTGAGCAATTGATTCAAGCATTTTCTCAAACAAATTATGTTCAATCTAACAAGTTGATTCACATAGAACTAGAATTCATAGGACAATAAAACCAGAAAAAAAGAAAGAAAGAACCAACAGAGAGTGGGATGATAGTTGTAGGGCGATGGGGACGAACGCAACGACATGAGCACGAACTGGGCACGTTACTTAGTGGTGGCGGATGGGAGGGCACGAGAGCAGTGGGAGAGAGAGAGACAGAGGGAGAGAGAGACGCGAGTGAGACAGAGAAGGAGAGGGAGAGAGAAACGCGAGTGACAGAGAGAAGGAGAGAAGGAGAGGGAGAGAGAGACGGGAGTGTGACAGAGAAGGAGAGAAGAAGAGGGAGAGAGAGACGCGAGTGACAGAGAGAAGGAGAGAATGAGAAGGAGAGAGAGACGCGAGTGAGAGAAGGAAAGGGAGAGAGAGACACGAGTGAGAGAGAGAAGGGGAGGGAGAGAGATATGTATGCTTACCGTGTGGAGGAGGTGGTGGCCGGCGAGGGACTTCTGCGGCGCTGCGTGTGAAGAGAGTAAGAGGGGAAAAGAGAGAAATGGGGGAAGAGAGGAAGGAAATCGTGATTTAGGGATTTTAGTTTTAGTGACCGAATTATTCGGTCACTAAATTGGTCGCTAAAATGGTTAATTTGAAATTTGAATTCATAATTTTAGCGACCGAATTAAATCGGTCGCTAAAACGCTCTATTTTAATTTTTTATGTGCCGTTTAGCGACCGATTTAATATCGGTCGCAAAAGATAACTTAATTTTAACCGTTGCATTTAACTCGGTCGCCATTTCGGTCGCTAAAAAGTCATAAATTTATGACTTTTACTTTCCTTTATTTTGCGACCGAAATAGAGGCCGATAACTCTGCTACGCTCTATTTCGGTCGCTATTTCGGTCGCTATTTCGGTCGCAATTTCAACTCTAATCAGTGTTTGATTTAGATCCTACAATCGGTCGCCATTTCGGTCGCAAACAGCAACCAACAAATTTGGTCGCTATTTTCGGTCGCTAAATAACCTTTTTTTTGTAGCGTAACTTGATAGACCAATTTCAAAAGTAAAAATTTTACCTTGGATCGGTCAGAAGGAGAAGTGTTGGAGGAGCCAACAACAATGTCTTGAGCCTTAGATGCGGTAGAAGCCTTGGTAGCATCAGAGTCTGCCGAGATTGAAGAGCTTTTGGTGGATTTTGATTTTTTGGAAGGGAGGTCAGAAGCAGCAGCTTTCCCTTTTCTTTTCTTGGGCCCTTTTACTGTTTGAGGTTTAGGGACAGAAGCTTTGGTAGGCCGTGAGCTTTTCTTGACAGTTTTGGCCGTCACAGGAATTACGTCTTCATCTTCATCATCATTTTCAAATGCTTCTTCAGTCAGTACATCAGATTTGGACTTACCAGGAAAAGGTTTGTCAAGAGGAATAGCTGTCAACAACAATAAGAATAAGTTGATTGTCAGCAAAGTGGAAAGAATAAAAAACTTGTCTAACGAGCAAGTACCTGAGCTATGAGTTAGAATTCGAGAATGGAATTCAAAGTCGTCATCAGGTCGGAGAAACCAACGAGCGAAGGTAACTGGATTCGGTTTTTCGAGAGAGTTAACATAAGCAATTATGCTCTCTAGAAAGAAGAAGTTACCTCCCTTCGTCGGCTTTCCAGGATGTGAGTCTGCTAAACCAAAAGGAGCACAAGGAATAGGCACAGGTTTAGGGAATGGAGTCTTTAAGCTGTCAAAAAAATTTCTAGTCATATTTGGGATGTCCCAATATTTGGCAAGCCTTTCGGATTCTTTGTTATCGTGCTTCCTTTTGGCTTCAGCTAAAACACTGTTAACATGACGAACCATATCATATGGTCTCAGGGGATTCCACTTGATTTTGTAAAAATTTTCAAAGGCTTGAATTTCTTTTTGAAGTTCACCTTGAGTTTTCAATGTTGAATCTTGTTCCTGCATAGAAGAATCATCACCGTTACCCACAGCGTCTTCAATACAACTCAAGCAAGCCTTTAGACTTGGATGATAATTGGAATAGTACTCATCCCACCAGTCAAGAAAGCTTTGAGTTACTTCATGGAAGACAGAGAATGGAACAGGCTGTAAGAAAGCCCTACGAGCCTTATCTTTGTCACTGATGGCCATAATGTCTTCATATGTTGGAGCTTTGGCATCAATGAAGTCCTCATTAGAGTTTGATGAGTAAGGGGCAAAGATAGATTGACAGAAACCAAGCTGACAAGCAGTGGTATTGGGCAAGTGAAGATAAATGCGATGGGTTTTGAAACCAGGACCATCGACAAAAATGACCTTTTGGCAGAGAAATTTGGTCCAAATTGACTTGTTAGATTTAGATATAGTGGTACTTAGATTAGTAAACCACTCTGGACCATATCTCCGATCAACGAAAGGAGTGAAATTGATCTTTGGAGAGGTGGACGAAAGAGAATGAAAGATTTTAAAATAAAACTTGAAATTGGCAGTTTCATCTCTCGACAAAGATTCAGCAGAGACGTAGTAGAGGTAAGAACCATAAGTGTCGATTGACAAATCCAAAGGAGCTTTGTATGAGAATCGACACTCTAAAACAGCATTCAACCACAATTGAAGAAGCCGGAGTGGCCCTCCTATGTTGGTTTTTTTTTGTCTAGACCTGACAGTATCAACCAACATGCTTATGCTATCATAAAGATTGGCAAGAATGCATTGGCCTAATGCTACTCTCTTACCAGTTGACATGAGATTAGCAAGAGGGACATAAGAAGCAATTAGGGTAGCAGACTTGTTGCAGAAGACATAGGCACATAGCCAAAGAAATAGAAAGGCTACGCGTTCGGTATCCGTCACAGGTTCTCAGTCTTTACCTCTAAAATCTGTTATGTATTTAGAAAAGGAGCACTTTGGAACATAAACATCAATCTGGTTTTCTACATCGACGTTGGAGTGCATAGTAGGGCCATCTGGACGAAGGCCCGTAATAGCCGACATGTCAAATAAGGTCGGACCCATCATTCCATAGGGGAAATGGAAATTGTTTGTAGTTTTGTTCCAGAAAAATACCGACACCCATATTAGAGAAAAATCTACTAATTTGACATGACGAGAAAGCTAAATAAACTCAAAAATTCCAGCTTTCTCCCACACGTTATGCTTCTCAGTTTGGACTTGGTCAAGCCAACTGATGTAGGCATCAAACCGAGTAGCAGGGGGCATTCTAAAAATTCTATTGCTCTTTTTAAAGACGTGAATAGGGATTGGAGTTAATGAAGCTAAGATAACCTCATTTGAGTTAGCGGAAGGAAAAGAACCACATAAATCCTCAGAAATTTCATTCTGGGTTATAAGGGGACCTAAGAATGCAACAGGTGGATTCAAAACAATAGAAGAATCATCAACAAGGTAAATTACCTTAGATTCCTGCCATAATTCTGATTCTTCTAAGACTGGGTTTTGAACTACTGCCCTAGGAGCAGCGACCGTGGTCTGAGGTATTAAAGTTGACATCTTTGAATATGTTGCCATGGAGATTAAGCAAAGTGATGAAGAGGAAAGGTTCTTTTGTAAAGAAGAGATTTTTGCAGAGAGAGAAAGCAAGATCAAAGGAAGTCGGAAGGAGTTAAATAATGATATGACGAGCATTTAAAGAAAGTGGGAGTTGTTGGTTCGAATTCCAAGACAACTGCAACGTTATGATTATTCCTATTAAGTAGGGATATGATTAGTTTGATAAGATTTAATTCCTGAGATTAAAATCCAGAATTAAAAATCTGTTAAAGATTTGAAAATTCAAAATTTTGCTATTCTTTCGGACAAGATAGTCGAAAAGCAAAATTTGAGGGGCATCTGTTAATGGAAGAATTTCAAATTCTTGACAGGAATAATTCTGACAGGTTAACAAAGGGAGAGAAGTTAAAACTATTGTTTTTCTAAAGTATTGAAGATAGTTAGTTGGCAAGAAGATGTGCATATTGACTGACGGATGGTTTTTTCGACAATATTCATGAAAGAGTCGCCAATAAGGTGGAAAAGGAAAAATGATCAAGCCTCAAGGTCGACAAAGCAGTTAAAATAAGTTGTCAAGCAGTTAATTCCGTCAAAGACAAGTTAGTTGACACGGAGCGGTTCAAGACATTGAGAAATTATTGGAACTGTTTTGACAAGTAGTTAGGTTTAGAATCTAAAAGAACTGCCAAAGACATGTGGCAGTCATTTAGAAAGGAAGTTACTACTAGGAAGTTATTGTATTTTTTCTATAAATAGTAGTAAACTCATTGTAACCAAGGTCGGTCGGTTACTTGATACACATCCTATTCATCTCGATCATACAACAGATTGACTGATTGATTTAAGTACTCCCTCCACCCTTCTCATTTTCAATTCAATTCAATATTACAACCCAGTACAATACTGGTTTTATCCTTCAAGGTTCTTTACTTGTTCTCCATTATTCCTTAATATTTCGTTCATGTTCTTATTTTCATTTACCTTTCGTGAATGATATTACTTAGATCCTATTTTACTTAACTTTACTTTCAAATTCTTGTTTATTTTCATTACAAACTTAATGCAACTAGGAAGTTATCTTCTATAATAGAAACTACTTTCTCCTTTTAAATTTCAAACTTATCTTTGAAAACACAAGTCGTTTTATTGTCAAAATTCATTATTGACAACACTTTGTATCTTTTTTTGATAAATTTACATATTTGTTTTTGATACTAAGTCTTTGCCAGTAATTTCTAATTTGGCTTCATTGTCAAATTCGTACTTGGCAGACAATTCACATACTTATTTTGACGAGATTACCGCATAACTCGTAGGTCCCACACTCGTTTGATTTATAATTATTTGTCATGAAGGAATTTTTGGACACAACCAAAAAACCACGTTAACAACCTGTAACCTTCAAATCTTCACCTTTCTATATATGCAAAGTTTGAGACAAAAGTCAGGGCCTTGAGATTTTGGGTATCCTGTACAAACTGAGAAATTGGTATCCTCTCTCTCTCTCTCTCTATATATATATATATAACCATGTGTACATGCATGTGCGTGCGTACACGTGTGTGTACGTGCGAGGTGTAAAAAAACTAGTCATTAATTATTTTAATTATTTGTTTTAATACAACCTCAAGTGAAACAAAACCGTGTGTGTGCGCGCGCGCGTGCGTATGTTCATATGTGTGTGCGTACGTGTGTGCGTGCTTGCGAGGTGCAAAAAATTAATCATTAATTGTTTTAATACAACCTCAAGTGAAACAAAAATTTACCGAATAAAAGGATAAGATTACAGTAGCAAACTACAATAGATTATAACAAAAATAGTGGTTTGATTTCAATCATTAAAACCTTCATTTGCTAAGGGTGCGTTTGAGTAAACAACTTAATTAAGAGCTTATCATATAAGACCTTATCGCATGAGAGCTTATGCCATAAGCGCTTAAAGAAAGAAAAAAAAATGAAAGGGGCACGAGAGGATTCGAATAGTGAAAAATACGGAGATGGTGTTTAGTGCATAAGCTCTTATGATAATTCCATAAGCTTCTCCCAGTGACTTATGAAAATAAGTTAAAAACTCCTTATGGGATGACATAAGTTATTTTTATAAGCTCTGCCAAACACACTGCATAAGAGCTTATGTCATCAGATAAGTCAAAAGGAGCTTAAATAAGTTCTTCCAAACGCCACCTAAGTAGTTTGTTTTATGACTTGTGCCAAATAACTTACAGCAAAAACAAAAAACTCTTTCTAATTCTTTTGAATAAACAAGTCAACTTCTATCTTGCTCTTCTCCATTAGATCGATAATGAATGTAATATGATGACGAGAAGTGCCAACCAAGATACCTAGTCAGTCAGTCACGTAGAGGGAGGGACAAAAAAAGGGTTTTTACTTTCTAATTCGAAGGGAGAATGATCACACACAGAGTTTCAATTTTTTTAGAATTTAGTAATAATATATTAATTTTATAATAAAAATAAATTTTGTATATTGTATATTATACATTTAATTAAAATATAATATTAATTATAAACAAGTCGACCTATTCCCACTCATAATTACCAGGTTTGTCGAGTTTTGGGCCTGAATTTTTAAAAATAATTGAGCACTCAAGTAAAAAAATTAAATATATAAAATTCTTATTTTAATATATATATTAATATATATACTAAGTAAAAAAAAAAATTGATGCCCCTAAAAAAATGGGACTCTGTCGTACCACCAAATCATGATCAGGACTACCACGACCAGAAGTGAACTTGGACCGCAACAACAACCGCAAGGTCAACGAGCACATTCACGACACATCTCACCTTATATAACATTTTACTTAGGTTCCTCATTCCATTTTCATCCACAAAAAATGTTTCCTTTCTTCTTTCATGCAACCCACCTTTCATTTTTGTCATTTTATTTCTCTTGGAGTACGTTTCTTTTTTCTCACTTCATAGGCGCATAAGCTCTATGCATGGGATATATCAATTTTCACCCTTCTCTCTTTGTTCTTTAATATCCTATAAAAGTATATTTTTGACTCTGCAGTCTCTACTTCTTAAACACATTAAATTATTATTATTTTTGCCTTTTTGTGCTTGTTTACTTGCCACTAAAAACGTCCATCTCCTTACCAACGAAGGTTGGTCCAGTTAGTAAGGATAAGATTCATAACCCATAAGATCGTGAGTTCGAATCTCACTGTCGATGTAATGACATCGTTGGTGGGTAATCTATAAATATCTCTGTAAGCGCTCTTTGAACAATGAGGCCTGCTCTGATCCTGGTGAACCCCTGGGACCCAACTCATCTAAACTTTCATGTACCAAAAAAAAAAAGTCCCTCCCCTTACTTCTCTTTTTCATAGGAAGTTCACTTTGTAAAATTGTATTTTCATTTTTCTCCATTCTCATTCTTATATAATAACCTATAAAATCATTTTTTTATACACAACAATTAAGTTCTTTTTTTTTTTTTTTATCTAACTCTTTAATTTCTATGCCTATAGCTGGCCATTAAGAATCTCTATCTAAGCAGTGGTGGCCAATAATCATTAAGGATAGAACAAGAAAGCGCACATCAATATATGATAAGATGGTCGAAATGGAAATGTTATTTAATAGAATTTTCTTGGCAGGAAAGTTCCTGATTACTTCTTCTTGTCAATTAATATTTATCTCATTGTTATTTTTATTTTTTGACAAGAAATAATCACTGCATTTTATTAATAATCATAGAGCCAATACATGTAGGGACATCATGAAAACGATGAGGACTAGCATAGAGAATGACCGCCCTTGCTAGAGTATGAGCAATCGTATTAGCTAGTCTCCTAGAGAACTCAACATGAGAATTTTGGAAAAAAGAAGAAAGTAAAGCCTTACAAGAAGAGATAATAGCTCCAAATTTGATGCGTATTTTTAAGAATAAAGGCAAGTGCACCTCGTCACAAACAAGTAATATGGTGGTAAGACCGGTTATCGTATCCACAGGGATCGGTTGCCAATTACCAATTCACAAACTCAACAACTATCTAGACTAAACTATGGTATGAAGAGATCATAAAATGAAGAAATAAAATATTTTTGGTCTTCTGGGAATTTTATCGAACACTTGGAAGGCAAAAGAAATGCGGTTGAGATTGTCAGGGTTAGACTACACTAATCCTCCCTTAATTGCAATGAAATGGCGTCTAACACGAGTTCTAGTTCAATAATGACAATCAAGCCTTTTCTAAAATACTCAAGCTTAATGTCTTAGGTGCATTGAGCCTAAAACCCCAAATTAAACCCTAATGTCTTAGGTGGATTAACCTGAGATTTTGCATTAAGTCAAGACATATAAGATTGCAAGCAGCCAACACCTATGTCTAGATTCTTGAACTACTTGGCATATGATTCATGAGCATGCCTTAACATCAATATGTCAATTGTCTATCAAAGCAACATATCATTCCTATGGGTAGCTAACCCAAGGAAAGCATTAAGCACAGAATCACATACTCATAAAGAAATAGAGACTTGCATTAAAACAACCAAATCAAATACAAACAAGTTCAGAAAAGCTACATCTAACCCCAACAATAGGGGATTTAACTACTCATGATAAATGAGAATACAAAAGAAAATGAGAGAAGAGATGAAGAACACTCATAGAAGAATCCTCCAACCTTCTTCCATTCCCAGAGCAAGGAAAACATCCCCTACTAGGGTTGAAACCCTAATCTAGCCGCAGCTCCAAGTGCCTCCTCCAAGAGCTCCCAAAAACTCCTCAATTCTGCCCTAAAACAACAACTTATACCAATCAGTTCTGTGGTCTCTCGCGAGGCGAATGTCTTCTCGCGAGGCGAATATTAAAATCTGCTGTTGCTGAGAAATGGGCTCTCGCGAGGCGAGAGTGGCTTCGCGTCGCGAGACAGTAAAATGATTCTTCAATATGCCCGTGAGGAGCATCAGGGCCTGGGCGTGATGGCTTCTGGTTTCCAGACTCGCGAGGCGAGACATGGTTCGCGGGGCGAACCAGAAAGATGACATTCTGCTGGAACAGTCAGCTTTCAGGGTCGCGAGGCGAATCCAGTCTCGCGGGGCGAATCACCAGAATTCTGCTTGGCTCAATTTCTTCTCTTTTAGGCTCTATTTCATCCAAGCTCCATCAAGGTTAATTCTGAGCATTTTTACATTGAATTCCTGCAAAACAACACCAAGAAACCGCTTCACCCGTTCCAAGGGAAAATCTAACTAAAATCAAATAAAGAATGCCTAATCTATATGAAAAATGCATGCAAAAGTGTACAGAAAACATGACGTAAAATCACACTATCAAAATTTTGTTAAGTCATCATACAAATAGTTAATATTATCAACCACCAACTTGGAATCAAGCTCAAAGATAACCTTCTGATAATTGAGCTCTCTTATCCAGAGAATAGCAAAGTATAAGCTCATTTGCCTCTCCCATGTGAACATCAATAACCGGGTTAAACCACTGAGTTTTAGCTCCCAAGAACTTGCCATTCTCGTCCCTAAGACACATGCCAATACCCGCTTGGTTGCTAGCTGAGAAGAATGAAGCATCTATATTACACTTAACAAAACCAGGCCGCGGTTTGATCCAGCGAATCAAAGAGTCCTGTTGCCTTACACTAGCTGGACCAGGCGGACAACTCAGCCCCCTAGCATGCTGCCACTCATACAACAAGGAAGCACCTCTCTGGCTCACAAACTCAGTGCTATCAACCTCCCCATCCCAGACCCTCGAGTTCCTACTAGCCGAGATGCTGCAAAGGCTCATCGCCCATGTGGTCATCTCCGTGCTAGAGAATTGCGCTGACAGCATAAAGAAGAGCTCACTAAAACTATTTGCTATCTCCAACAGCGCTGAGATTTTTCCCCAAAGCTCCACCTGTCTCCACACAGCAGTGCTAAAGTCATAAGAGATCAGGGCATGCCATGAGTTTTCTATATTCCTCTCGCACCAAGGGCAAAGATGGGAGCAATTCACCCCACGACTCTACAGATTGGACCTAGTTGGGAGGACCTCACGAGCAGCTCTCCATAAGAAATTCCTCACTTTATAAGGTACCTTAAGCTGCCATATAATACTCCAATTACCAGTCACTTTTAAATGACACTACAAGAAAAACAGTAATTACCTACTAATTTTAGCTATTAATAAAATCTGTAGCTAATTTCAAGTTAATTAACTACTTGTTAACTACTGTTAAGTCTAAGCTACCATAAATGTTTTGTTACTTAAAGTTAAAACTAAATATTAACTTTTTTTTTTAAAAAAAAGTTGTTTTACATTTCAGTCAATCTCATTCTCTTCTCACTTTCGCACTCACTCTGCTCACTCTCGCACTCACTCTGCTCACTATGGTGATGCCTTTGCGCTCCTAGTCTTATATAAAAAAAATGTCTTTATGCTGTTAACTGCTAAGGTGTATTTATATGTTACCATTTAATAAGTTTAGGATGCTTTTTGTTTGGCCAAATATTTAATCAACATGATGCTTACAACATTTTCAGTGGTATATTGTTTGTGGTATTGAAGGTTTCATTTATGCTAGTTCCAACTTCCAAGCAAATGGATGTTGAGAGAGTCTATCATAGGCATGCCTTTCTTGTGATTTAAACTATATATATATTAGTCTTGTATAAAATTATTTACTTTTCATTGTTTAACAAAGATAGAGATGTTATTCAGTTATATTGTTGTGTGTTTGCCTTCCTAGTGAATTATTATGAATTATTTTATTGTTATTTGTAAGTTTTGTTGCTTCTGTTTTGGTATGTGGTTTTAGATCTAGAACCAAATAATAAAGTTGATAAATATCGATCGCTAAATTGGTCCATAGAATAGGTGTTTGGGATCAACTTAGTGATTGATTTTTTAAATTTTTTTTTGAATTACCTAGGAAATAACTATGGAATTGCTACGAAATTTTGCTATAGATTGGCTACAAAATCGCTACGACAATATCGTAGTTATTTAGTTAGAAAAAAGCAATTCATAATAAGATATTACTAGAGATTTGCTACCAAATAGCTAGAACTTTTTTAAGTTTAACTATGAATTAGCTAGGAACATTTTTCTAGCTAATTTGCCACTCAAATTATGCTACCACCAATTTTGCAGCTATTTTGTAGCTAATTTGTAGCTAAATTCGTTTGCTAGAGATTAGCTACAAATTAGCTATCAAATTTGTCGTAGCTAATCACCGAATTTCTTGTAGTGCTAGCGCTAGCGCCGTTCTTTGATGGCTCCCTGAATTGTGCATGTCCCCTCACTTTGTTGTGCTTTGGGCATCCTGATTTGTTCCCTGGATCTGGAGCATCTTTGGTTCTGGTCATGGCTTGTCCTTGTAAGTTTCTTAATCCGGATTCTCCTCCATCGAAACTACAGCGAAAATCTTTTGCTCAGGCTTTGAATGGTTCGTTTGACATCCATGTTAGTCAGCTTCCTCGGCCGTGCGTGAATGGAGATTCCGTCTCTATCAAAATTTCTGAGGATGAATATCAAAAAGGATTGGAATGTTGCAAAAACAATCTTCATGGCCGCTTGTTGTTATTGAGGGGTGATATCCCTGTAAAGATCTCCGACTTACGCGACAAACTCTCAAAGCTATGGAAGCCTTTGGGTCAATGGAGAATGATTCCGTGAGGAAAGGGATTCTATGAATTCAGTTTTGCTTCTCAAAATGATTTGCATAGTGTCTTGGCTGTTGGGGCTTAGAACCTTCAACCAGGGCTACTACGTCTTTTTCAGTGGTCTCCAGATTTTATTCCTAAAAAACAGAAACAATCTGATGCTCAATGTTGGATTAGAATTTATGACCCGCCGCAGGAATATTGGCGCTCGAAATTATTATTTGAAATTGCAGGAGGTTTAGGTACTCCAATAAGTTTGGATGAAGCTACCCGTACTAGGGCATATGGTCACTATGCTCGAGTTTTAGTGGATGTTGATCTAGCAGGAAAATTGCTTAAAGAGATTATGGTTGAATGTGAAGGTTTTGCATTTTCTGTTGGTGTCAAATATGAGAAGCTTCCTCCTTTCTGTTCTCAATATAATTCAATTGGGCATTTGGTTACGACTTGTAAACAAATTGCCAAAGAGAACGTGGTGCAAAATGATCCGCCTTTGGTGCAGAAGACTAAGCTAGCTTATGGCCCTAAGGTTCCAGAGCAAAAACCAAATGAAGATAATGGGCAAATTGATACATCACCGGGCGAAAACTAGAGTGATAGTGAATCAGTTGAGACAGTCTATGAGGAACCTTTATCCCCTGATCATGTCTCAAATTCCATTCCACATAACTCATCTTCGGTTGCAACAAATGCTGTCAATGGCTCTACAGAGAAGATCTCAACTTCTGCTGCAACTAATGTTGACTCTACAGTCAAGGATACTCTGGTGCTCGAGCATTCCATAGCTACCGGTGATTTAACAATTAGTTTGAAGGGTACTCTGACTCCAGTGTCCGTGCATTCCCAGGCTACCTGTGATTTAACAGTTAGTGGTAAGAATCTTGAGACTCCTGAGATTAATTCAAGTCCAGTTAAGTTCAAGATCTTAGCGCTTTTCCGACTATTGTTCAGAACGATTTTAATATTTTATCTGCTTGGTTGGAAAAGCAAAAATATGCAAGTACTTCTAAGCAATGAGAGCAGAACAATGATAATGTTGATGGTTTCACGATGGTTACGTCCAAATCTCAGAAGAAGTATAACCTAAGACTGAATAAAAAACCTAATTCTAGGTATTCTTGATTCTCATTTATTTTGCATGGATTTTGGTTTTGGTCCTCATGTTTCTTGTTTTCTTTTTTATTTTATTAATAAATTTATGGTGACTTGTCACCTTGCTTAAAAAAAATGGCTATTCAATTTGCAAACTAAAGGAAACAATTTCAATGCCTTAAAACACATATTTCAAATTAAAATCAATCAATAATGATATTTTTAAATGGCTAAAGTAATGTTTTGGTCCTTATACGTGACATCGATTTTCAATTTGGTCCCTATACGTAAAAAATTATCAATTTGGTCCCTATACGTGATACTAATTTTCAATTTGGTCCTCACCGCTAATTGGTCCCTATATAAGAGGATCAAATTGCAAATTATTGTCACGTGTAGGGACCAATTCAACAAAAAAAATTTGAAATCGGTCCTTACATGTGATAATTATTTTCAATTTGGTCCCTACATGTGACAATAATTTGCAATTTGGTCCTCTTATATAGGGACCAATTAGCGGTGATGACCAAATTGAAAATCAGTGTCACGTATAGGGACCAAATTGATAATTTTTTACGTATATGGACCAAATTGAAAATCGATGTCACGTATAGGGACCAAAACATTACTTTAACTTTTTTAAATTTATAAAAGTAAATAAAGACAAATCAGATACTCAAGTGGATCAATAAAGAAAACAAAATTTCAACTGAAGACTAATAAAAGCAAATCAGTTACATAAGGAAAGAATTTGAATGCATTAAAAAAACATATTTCAAATTCAAATCAATCCACCGTGAAGGGGCAAAATTGATAAAAGCCAATAAAAGCAAATCAGATATTCTGATGAATCAATAAAGGCCAAAATATCAATTGAAAGCAAATAAAAACAATAAAAGTAAATCAGTTACATAAGGAAATCATTTCAATGCATTAAAACAAACACATTTCAAATTCAAATCAAAGCAATTCATGGGCATGTATATAAAAGCAAATCACACGATAATGCATTTCAAAAGTAATTTCATGCATTGGAGGTGATGTCTTCCTTTTTTCTGTTTATGCTTCTCTCTATTTTTTCGTGGGTATTTTTGTTTCTTTTCTTTTGGGTGCTTTTGTTCCTCATTCCTTGGTCTTACTGGATCACCCATCAGAATCCCAACTATTTTTCTTCTCTTGCTCATCTTAAGTTTGTTGATCTTAATTTATTTTGACTCTTTGATTTTTTCTTGATCTTCATTGTAGTTGTTGGTGTCTCTATGACGTTTCTTAATCTCCATGCAACACACCCTTGTGTTTCCATCACCGTTAAGGTCTTGCCGCTCAGATAAGAGATATTAGGAACTTCATATTTGGAGAAGGAGGCAAGAGGGGATCAAAAAGTAGAAAGGAATGTCAGAAAACATAGCTGGGAGAATTCATAAAAAAATCGAAGAAGCATTGTTTAAAGGGTTTTTCTAACCTCTGCAATTTTACACATGTTAAGGATCTTAAAAGAGTAAATTTGTATGGGAACTTGTGTATTTTACACTTTCAAAACTGAAATGCTTAGTTTTTCAATAAATAGTTGTTACTTTTGGGTTTCTTAACCTATGCAAAGTTGCAGGTGATAGAAAAACCCTTGTTTAAATACCGTGATCATATTATAGAAGCATTGTTTCTAATATTCTTTTTAATTTATTTTATCCAAGTTATTGTACTACGTGATAAATTATTTTTGGTTCACAAAAAGAATTATTTTGGATTTAAGTTTATGAAACAAGAATTGTCCTATTAAATTACATATTTTTTCTTGAATGTAATTATTTAATTTATATTCAATGTAGGGTTCTTGCAGTCATATTTTTATTGATTATTTAGTATTGTTTTCATTATTTTAATGTTCATCTTTCACTTTTTGTTACATTAAACTCTTTTGTTAATAGTCATCACTTTTTTATTATTATTTTTTTATTTTTTTTTGGAATCTTTATCTCCCATGTTTTAGTCTAAAAAAGCTCTTTTTATATAGGCATAATGAGAGACATACATTCACAAAATCCTTAGAAATTTTTAACTTCTTTGATGATCAATTACTACAAAAGTTTTGTACGTTACATCTATACTATATATATAAAGGAGAATATACGTAGGAATTTGTTCTCCACATGTCGATCTCTCAAACTATCATGTCAGCGGTGTCCTATGCATGTGTCATTGATACCATGAAACAAGGGATTACTAAATGGCTATTCAATTTGCAAACTAAAGGAAACAATTTCAATGCATTAAAACACATATTTCAAATTAAAATCAATCAATAATGATATTTTGAAATTTATAAAAGTAAATAAAGACAAAAATCAGATACTCAAGTGAATCAACAAAGAAAACAAAATTTCAATTGAAGACTAATAAAAGCAAATCTATCTATACTATATACAAAGGAGAATGTATGTAGGAATTTTTTCTCCACATGTCAATCTCTCAAACTATCCATGTCAGTGGTGTCCTACGTGTCATTCATACCATGAAACAAGGGATTACTATTGGCTATTCAATTTGAAAACTAAAGGAAACAATTTCAATGCATTAAAACACATATTTCAAATTAAAATCAATCAATAATGATATTTTGAAATTTATAAAAGTAAAAAAAGACAAATCAGATACTCAAGTGGATCAATAAAGAAAACAAAATTTCAACTGAAGACTAATAAAAGCAAATCGGTTACATAAGGAAAGAATTTGGATGCATTAAAAAAACATATTTCAAATTCAAATCAATCCACCTTGAAGGGGGCAAAATTGATAAAAGCCAATAAAAGCAAATCATATATGAATCAATAAAGGCCAAAATATCAATTGAAAGCAAATAAAAGCAATTAAAGTAAATCAGTTACGTAAGGAAATAATTTCAATACATTAAAACAAGCACATTTGAAATTCAAATCAAAGCAATTCATGGGCATGTATATAAAAGTAAATCACACAATAATCCATTTCAAAAGTAATTTCATGCATTGGAGTGATGTCTTCCTTTTTTGTGTTTATGCTTCTCTCTATTTTTTTGTGGGTATTTTTGTTTCTTTTCTTTTGGGTGCTTTTGTTCCTTTCATTCCTTGGTCTTACTCGATCATCCATCAAAATCTCAATTATTTTTCTTCTCTTGCTCATCTTAAGTTTCTTGATCTTAATTTCTTTTGACTCTTTGCTTTTTTCTTGATCTTCTTTGTAGTTGTTGGTGTCTCTATGACGTTTCTTAATCTCCATGTGACACACCCTTGTGTTTCCATCATCGCTAAGGTCTTGCCGCTCAGATAAGAGATATTAGGAACTTCAAATTTGGAGAAGTAGGCAAGATGGGATCAAAAAGTAAAAAGGAGCATTGTTTAAAGTGTTTTTCTAACCTGTGCAATTTTACACATATTAAGGATCTTAAAAGAGTAAATTTATATGGGAACTTGTGTATCTTACACTTTCATAATTGAAATGCTTAGTTTTTCAATAAATAGTTGCTACTTTTGAGTTTCTTAACCTGTGCAAGTTGCACATGATAGAAAAACCCTTGTTTAAATACCGTGATCATATTATAGAAGCATTGTTTCTAATATTCATTTTAATTTATTTTATCTAAGTTATTGTACTAGGTGATAAATTATTTTTGGTCCACAAAAAGAATTATTTTGGATTTAAGTTCATGAAACAAGAATTGTCCTATTAAATTACATATTTTATCTTGAATGTAATTATTTAATTTATATTCTATGTAGGGTTCTTGCAGTCATATTTTTATTGATCATTTAGTATTGTTTTCATTTTTTTAATGTTCATCTTTCACTTTTTGTTATATTAAACTCTTTTGTTAATATTCATCACTTTTTTTTTTTTTTTGGATTCTTTATCTCACGTGTTTTAGTCTAAAAAAGCTCTTTTTATATAGGCATAATGATAGACATGCATTCACAAAATCCTTAGAAATTTTTAACTTCTTTGATGATCAATTACTACAAAAGTTTTGGACGTCACATATATCTATATCTATTCATAATCTCGAACCTCGATGGATCACCATGCTTGGCACTAATCAAAACACTAGATCAATGCATTCCGTGCGTTCAAAATTCTATGAAGTTATTATATATCATTACAAACATTGCCTTTTATTATATATGACAGACAATTTTAGGCACATGGTGCTATTTTTTTATATCAGGAACAGTTCATCTCAGCCACGTGAATTTTATTTTTTCAATCATATATACGAATTCATTATGATAAATACACTTGTTTTTCTTTTGACACATTAACAATCTACAACATTGTCTATTCTGATATAAAAGACTTCAAATTGGGCAAATGCTATGAGAAAATCAGTCACCAATATGTAGGCAATACAATTGTGTAATATTTGAATATTTTATATTTATATCTATATTTATATTACATGGGTTGTAAAATTTTACATGAATATATTTAAAATTTTAATCGTTGTCTTCACGAGGTTATTCAATTTACACAGGATGAAAAATCTTACATGAATATGCTTAAACTTTTAACAGTTGTTATCATGATACTCAATCATTTTACACAAATCTTTGTAGAAAGATCATTGAGTGAATTTGGGAAATTAAAATATTTTTAAAATTATTTTCGGCCATTGCATGTATAAGTCTACCTACATAATTTATTGTAATAAAATTAACTGTACCTAACATATTTTTTTATCTATATACAATTATGTAATATTTGAGTATTTTGTATTTATATCTTTATATGTAATATCTTACATGAATATGCTTAAATTTTTAATAGCTGTCTTAATGAAATTATGTCATTTTACATTAATATATTGGTTGGGAGAGCATTAAATAAATTCGGGAAATTGAAAATTTGTAAAATGGTTTTCTATCTTGCATGTATAAGTCTACCTATATAATTTATTGTAATAAATTAATTTGTCATATGCCTAAAATATTTTTTTATCTATATACAATTATGTAATATTTGAATATTTTGTATTTATATCTATATATCTATATTTATATTACATGGGGTGGAAAATATTACATAAGTACACTTGAATTTTTAATAGTTGTCTCCACAAGGTTCAATAAGTTTACACAAGGTGGAAAATCTTACATGAACATGCTTAAACTTTTAACAACTAATATCAAGAGGTTGAATCATTTTATATAAATCCTGGTTGAGAGAGTATTAAGTGAATTTGAAAAATTAAAAGATTTGTAAAATGCTTTTCAAGATTCATTGCGAGATTCAATATTTTATCGATATGCTTAAAATATTATTCTCTCGATATATAATTATGTCATATTTAAATACTTTATATTCATATTATTTTATCTGGGGTCGAAAATCTTACCTGAATATAGTTAAACTTTTAAGAGGTGTCATCCCCAGGATATGTGCTATTTTCTTTTCAGAATTTGTATTTGGTTGAACAATTATATAAATTGTCATGTTATATGAAAGATGATTATAATTAATTTGAATGTATTCAAATTTAAATTTTTTTATATGATTTTTATAGAAATGGTATTTATATTTAAAATTAGACTGTTGGGTATTTCATTTTGTATTCTTAAATTACAAATAATTTTAAAATTTTATATAATTTTTACGTTGTCGTGGATCATTTTTTTTTTTTGGGTACAATGTCATCAATCATTTTTATCCCTCATGCGTCGCACGAGTAACCACATTGGATAAGAAAAATATTATCATTAAATGTGTAATTATAGGTGTTGATAGATTATTTCTAATACAAATTATTACAAGATTTTATATGATTAAAATGTACAATATATTATAAAAATATTAACAATCAATATATATGTCGTGCATGGCATGATTAAAAGGATTGTATTATTCCTTGAGTAAATGATCATAATACATCTTTCTATATATATATACAAGATTTTGAATTTAAACAGAAACTAACTCCTATGATCAAGGGAAATATACACGGTTACAACTGGAGATTAAATGCAATCTCAACAGCATAATAGCTGAACTAACCAAGAGATCAAATCAGATCTTTAACTTATTTGACTGAGTCAGTGTTATCTCTATTACGCCCCCTCAAGATTGGGTCACCATCAGTGACAGCAATCTTGTCTCGAAGAAGATTAAAACTGATCCTTGGCAAAAGTTTTGTTAGCATATCAGCTAATTGATCTTTGGTAGATATATGAGAAACCCGAAGCTTGCCATGTTGAATGATTTGACGAACAAAATGATAGTCCAATGCAATGTGCTTCATTCTAGAGTGGAGACCGGATTAGAGCAAAGATAAGTGGCTCCAATATTGTCACACATGAGAGTAGGTGTTGGTGTTGAGATGCCAAGTTCACCTAATAAGTTTAACAACCACATAACCTCAGCAGAAGTGTTGGCCACTGATCGGTACTCTGCCTCTGTTGAAGATCGAGCCACTATCCTTTGTCTTTTTTATAGCCAAGAAACAGGATTGCCACCAAGAAAAATGACATAGGCAGCAGTAGAGGTGCGATCATCCAGGTTGCCACCCCAGTCAGCATCACTAAAGGCATGTAACTGTAAATGAGGAGGTTTCTTGAGCAACAAACCATGGTTAATTGTTAGCTTACGATACCTCATAACACGTTTCAGCTACTAAAAATGTATATCAGTTGGTTGATGCATGAATTGAGACAGCTTGTTGATTGCAAAGGACAAGTCAGGGCAAGTGAGAGTTAAGTATTGTAAAGCACCAATAATACTCCTAAACAAAGAAGCATCCGCAGCTGCTGATCCATCAATGAGTTTCAGTGGAGTGGAGCTGCATAAGGGAGTGCTATTTGGCTTTGCACCAGTCATTTTGAACTTCTCCAATAAGTCTCTGATATAGCCATGCTGAGTGAGCAGAATACCTTTTTTTAGAGGAATAAGTTCAATACCAAGAAAGTAGTGAGGATAGCCAAGATATTTGAGAGAAAATCGAGTAGATAACTCTGCCATGAATTGTTTTAGAAACTGAGAATGACTACCTTTAAGGAGAAGATCATCTACATAAACCATAAGGAAAGCCTGACCACCATCCTTATTATAGATAAATAAGGAAGAGTCACTAAGACTCATTGTGAACCCATAGGATAGAACAAATGACTTGAGAGAGTCATGCCAGGCGCGGGGGGCTTGCCTTAAACCATAGATAGGCTTGTGTCACTTGGAGACATGGTTAGGAAATTCATCATGGAGAAAGCTAGGTGGTTGTTGCATGTATACAAGCTCAGATAATTTACCTTGCAAAAAAGCATTATTGATATCTAATTGATGCATAGACCAGCCACGACTGAGATAGTGAGAACTACCTTGATAGTTTGAGGCTTTACCACAGGTGATAATGTCTCCTTGAAATCAAGACCAGGAGTTTGTGTAAACCCTTTTGCCACTAGTTTGGCCTTATACCTAGAAATGTAGCCATCAGGATTCCTCTTAATGCGAAATAGTCACTTACAACCAACTAAGTTCTTAGCCTCGGTTTTGGGAACTAGTGTCCAGGTTCCATTATGCAGCAAAGCATCAAACTCTTCTAAGAAGGCCTTCCTCCAGTGAGGAATTTTGAGAGCTTGTGTCACAATGGAAGGTTCAAGGTTCTGTGGAAGTTCATGTTTGGTGACAGTAAGAAGCTTCTTAGGTTTGAATATATTGTTTTTGGACCTGGTAACCATAGGGTGACTTTGTTGCATATATACAACCTCAGATAATTTACCTTGCAAAAAAGCATTATTGATATCTAATTGATGCATAGACCAGCCACGACTGAGATAGTGAGAACTACCTTGATAGTTTGAGGCTTTACCACAGGTGAGAATGTCTCCTTGAAATCAAGACCAGGAGTTTGTGTAAACCCTTTTGCCACTAGTTTGGCCTTACACCTAGAAATGTAGCCATCAGGATTCCTCTTAATGCGAAATAGTCACTTACAACCAACTAAGTTCTTAGCCTCGGTTTTGGGAACTAGTGTCCAGGTTCCATTATGCAGCAAAGCATCAAACTCTTCTAAGAAGGCCTTCCTCCAGTGAGGAATTTTGAGAGCTTGTGTCACAATGGAAGGCTCAAGGTTCTGTGGAAGTTCATGTTTGGTGACAGTAAGAAGCTTCTTAGGTTTGAATATATTGTTTTTGGACCTGGTAACCATAGGGTGACTGCAAGATGGATTAGTGGAGACAGAAGTAGAAGAGGGAAGAGTAGTAGAAGTGTTACCTGATTGTAATGGTGGTGAAGCAGTTGAGTCATGGATAGGAACTTCTACAAGGACCAGCTCAGATTGTGAGGCTCTGGAAATGTGCTTAATAGGAGGTGTAGGTGCAGCTGTTATAGGAGACTGTGTAGAGGGGATGGGAATGATATTGTGCAATGATGGATCTGTTGGAGGAATGGCAGGTGAAGACTGAAAAGGTTGGATAAGTTGCTTATATGGAAAGGAATTTTCAATAAAGTTGACATGTCTTGACACATAAACCCTGTTGGAAAGTGGTTCAAGGCATAGGTAGGCATGTTGGGACAAAGAGTATCCTAAGAAAATACAAGGCAATGATCTAGGTTAGAGTTTATTAGTGGTGTAAGGTCTTAACCAAGGAAAACATAAACAACCAAATGAGTGAAGGTGATTGTAAGCAGACAGTTTGTGAAACAAAATTTCAAATGGAGATTTCATTTTAATGATAGGTGTTGGCATCCCGTTTATTATATATGTGGCTGTGGTGAAAGAATAAGACCAGAATTGTGCAGGTAAGTTGGCATGATGAAGGAATGCTCGTCCAGTTTCAATTATGTGTCTATGTCTCCTTTCTGCAGTGCCATTAACTTCAGGGGTATGAGGAGGGGAGGTTAAATGGGAAATGCCGTGAGTTGCCAAGAAGGATTTGAATTTTACAAACTCACCACCATTATCAGAGAAAAGAGAAATGATAGGCAAATTGAAATACTATTCAACAAGAGATTTCAATTGAATAAAAATGGAGAATACATCTGACTTATTTTTCATTGGATACAACCATACATATTTGGAAAAGTGATCAAAAAAGATCAAATAATAAGAGAAACCATCTAAAGACCTAACTGGAGAGGGTCCCCAAACATCTGAATAAATTAGTTCCAAAGGTCTACTACTAGTGAGATGATGATCTGAAAAAGGTAGCTTGTGACTCTTAGCATAGTGACAGGAACTGCATTCATGAGATGAGAGGGACTTTATTGGAATATGGTTGTTGGCTGCCTGATGCTTTATTGTTTTGGAGGAAGGTTGACCAAGTTTGTGATGCCATGTGGAGATGGATTGGATGCTTGTGGTGAGGGCTGGATGTTTGATGGAGGGGAAGGATGGAGATGGTAGATGGTAGAGGTCTTGTTTAAGTGGTCCTTGCAGCAGAGCTTGACCCGAGTTCAAGTCCTTCACAATGGTGTATTAATCCAATGGAATGTTTGAAAATGGGTTCTAACGGGAAGCTGTGATGTTATGACTGTTTTGTTTTGTTTTGTTTTTTGTTATGCTTGCCGTTGTTGCAGAATTTAGGAAGTCTTGGTTGGTGTGATCAAGTTTTAGTATCACTCATTGGATTTATCAAAATTATGGTGATGTTGTATCGATGGGAGTCAGTTTCATGTTTATGGCTCACGTGCATCTTCAGATGGTTTTTTTTATAGAAGGCAAGGCGAGCTGTAGGAGGCAAAGGCACTTTACTTTTGATCACTATTGCTCATGAACTGAACCAATCAGAATATAGCAGTTTTGGTTGTGTTATGCTTTTTGGTGGTCTAAGGTTCTTTTTGTTTTAGTGGTCGCATTCTATTCCTTTGTTTTAGGGGTTGTTGCAAAACATTAGACTAGCATATCAGATGAGTTGGCTCTGCTTGTTCTTATTTTAGGGGTTGGTTTTTTGGTTGGCTTAGACTAGTGTAATAGACATACTGTTTTGGATGTACAAACAGTTGAGAACCAGCATTAAGACCAACAATGACCTGATCTGTTCCTGGATATGGATTTGCCAAAATCAATTGCTGCAGATCCTGAGTAACATGATGAGAAGCCCCAGTGTCCATAATCCAGCTTGAATTCTGAACTGGTGGATGATGAGTGGCAACATTTGCTGAGGGTCTGTTGCCCCTATGCTTGGGATAGCCATTAATCTTATAGCATTTTTGTGCTATATGGCCAGGTTTGTCACAAAATTGACAAATGACCTGATTATCAGTTGACTGGGCAGTAAGGACAGAGGAACTGCTATGGAAATTCTGGTTGAACCTCTGCTGACCTTTGTTGCGAGTGGTTGCATTTGTTGTGGCTACAATGGAATCAGTTGCAGAATTGTCCTCACGATGCAGGAAAGTCTCAAAATCTGTCAGCTTCTCATGGAGTTCAGCAAAATTGATAGGAGTTTCCCTACTGCTAAGGGCTGCTGAGACTTCTCTATATTCAACACTTAGACCATTCAAGGTGTGAATAACAAGATCAGTATCATCCAAAGGATGATCAATGATAGATAGCTCATCAGAGATGGCCATAATACCTTGAAGATAAGTGGCCATAGACTGAGTACCTTTGCTGAAGTTTGAGATTCTCTTCTTCAGAACCATAATGGGAACTCGAGATCTCCCAGCATACATTGTTTGGAGAGTGTCCCAAGCTTGCTTGCTAGTTTTGACAGTGCCAATGTGAGTGACAACTGTGGCAACAACAGATGAAACAATCCCATGAAGGATGAGTTGGTCTTGTCGAATCCAATGTGTGTAGGCTGGATTGATGATGGTGGGAGTGGCCTCCAAGTGCTTTGAAGGACATTGTGTGCTACCATCAATAGAGCCCATGAGATCATAATCTGTTAACAGAGACAGTAACTGTATACGCCAGGCAAGATAATTGTCTCCATCAAGCTTGATAAACAGTTGAGAACCAGCATTAAGAGCAACCAATTTATCAGAGAGGCTAGAAGGGGTGTTGGTGGGGGAGGTTTCAGTTTCAGTGGTGGCAGAACTCATGGTGAAAGAAATGATCGAAAAAAAAAAGTGCTGTTAAGCTATGAAGCTCTATGATACCATAAAAGGATTGTATTATTCCTTGAGTAAATGATCATAATACAGCTTTCTATATATAGATACAAGATTTTGAATTTAAACAGAAACTAACTCCTATGATCAAGGGAAATATACACTGTTACAACTGGAGATTAAATGCAATCTCAACAGCATAATAGCTGAACTAACTAAGAGATCAGATCTTTAACTTATTTGACTGAGTCAATGTTATCTCTATTATATATATCTAAATTAAAAACCAAGTATAATAAACACTTACCTCATAAAAAGTCAGGGTAATTGTCCATATTTTTTTTCTCCATTGAATACACCAATTAAATTAGTATAATGTCTATTGTCTACACATGAAGGATTTTTTCTTTTGTGTACGAATTTACTTTTCATACGAAATATGATGTTCTATGATGACTATAAGAACTCAATATTTATAGAGAAATGTTAGTAACACGATCCCGATTCCTTACAACTGGGACTCCCTAAATTCCCCTACACTTAGGCAAAATCCTGTCAAGAGAGGGTTTGGAGCCAGATTTGTTGGGTGCAGTAAAAACAAAAACACCCTTGGAATTTGAATAAATGGAGGACCTTTAAGGAAATCCAAATTTAGAGAATCCAAATTTATCTCTCTAACACCCTCTTTCCAATACACTCTCCTATCATTTGAAATTTATGCGGGTTCTACTTGAATTATGTAACACACACGAGTTTCTTTTTTTTCTTTTTTTTGAACCATCACACATGAATTTCAATCAATAGGAGAGTGTGTGTTACAAAGAAAATGTTGGAAAATGTGTTGGTAGCACTTCACTTCAAATTATCTGCTATCAGTGCTATGACAAAGCCCATGACGCAAAATATGAGAAATAAGAGGCGCATCATATTTCCTAAAAAAACCATAATGGTATCTAATCATATATTTCTAAGCTAACTAAATTTTGCAAACCCTGTGAATGCAGGAATTCCCAATTCAATTATGATCCTAGTTTCAAATTGGGGTGCATAGGATCTTGGAGTTTACTGATTGTACATTCTGTTTTAATAAAACAGAATACGAATTGGCTCTTTGAAATACTAGCAAATTGAATTCTAAAAGTATATAAAGTTCAGACAAGTCTAACAACAGAGCCACCAAATTCCACCACGACATTTTCAGCTTTTAGAAAGTGCGGATCCTCCAATTTGAACTCATACACTTTAATCGACCAATCTGACATTTGCTCATTATAAATTACCAAGAACTTCAGAATTTAAAAAGAAGAACAATGCCTTTCTAGATTGACAATTAGAATAAAATTGTTTGTCAAAATATAGAGAAATCGTCCCATAAACACAACATTTTGAAATTAGCACAAAAGATTTAGATTCCACACACAATACATGTCCCAATACAAAGCATGGTCTACATAGTCTTTATTAATGTGATCAAGGATTTCAACTTCAAAGACTTCAACCAACAACCTAACTTACCATTTACCATCCTTTCATCTTTTACAACAGTATGTGACTAGTAGTTCAAAAGCACCATAGGATTTTGTCCCAATACAAAGTCCATGCTGAGCATTTCAATTGATGAAGTTTGTTGGAATTCCAGTAAGCCTTGCTTCAGAACAAGCTATTGCAAGTGAACTGCTGCTCACTGCCAAACATATTTTAAGTAATTATGGAGGAAAGGAAAGAAAGCAAATATACAAACATTGAGGAAACTCACCCTGCAATGATGTAACAATGGAGAACATTACAAGAGCTAGGAATCTTATGCTTGTCAACACCCCTAACTCTTTCCATGAAACTCTCTGTCATTGTTGTTAATTTCAACTCACGTAGAGTGCTAATGTGCTCTAGTCCATCAGGAAGCATCTGTAGGCACTCACATGATCTGATTTCCAATTGTCTGAGATGAGGGAATGCTTCTTCCTCTATAATCCATTCTTCTAGTTCCTTCAGCTTCCAGAATTGTAGGACATGAAGCTGAGGAAAGCTTCCTTTTTTGCAATGCAAAGTTTCCTCTATGTAAGATCCTGCAAGTAAGCACAATGATTGAAGAAGTGGAAGATCTCCCAAAATTTCAATGGAGTCCTGTTGTAGGTTGGAATGTGACAAGGTAAGCTCAATGAGGCTCGGGGGGAATACAGACTTAATAGATGGACTTTTTATGATTCCCAACAAATACATGTCTGTAAGATCTGCGTGTGCTTCCAAATACCCCAAGTGTAATTCCCCAGGTTGTCCATCTTTCTCTCTTGATTTCAGTCTAAGGGACTGAAGGTATTTTAGATTCTTAATCCACTTAGCTACTGCATGAAGATGTCGTCTCTGGAACCACTATAATAATTAAAGTTTATCAAACAATTATATATCAATTTTTATATAAAATATATGTAATTATAGGTTCCAACACATTAATTACATGAGTAATCTATCAAAGCATAAAATGTCTCTCCTACATGTTAAAAAAATCATCTATAATTAAATTTATATGAAACTTTTCAACAATTTTCTTTTTAATATATACTAGTAACCAATAATAAAAAATTTATCTTCCATCCATCCAAAGTGTAATCTTGACTATATTCAAAGCTGAAAAAGTTTTTTAACGGGTAGTTACAGAAGCCTCAAAGTAAAGTAAAAGAATAAGAGTTACCACTGATTGGCATGCCAATCCCAATTTTCTGATATTGACAAACCTGTCTAGGCAACCCACCACAGGAGTTTTCTCATCTACAAAAAGTCCCCACAATGTTTGGAGGTCAGACAGATGTAAGTATGAAAATCTGGTGCGGTAAGTCTCACTCAAGAACAAGTGTCGCAGTTGCATCTTCCAGATGATGGAGCCAGGTAGACTACTAATGTATGTATGTTTCAGATCAAGCGTCTGTAGTTTTCGCAAGCTGGTTATAGATATTGGTAGTGACTCTAAATAAGTCCATCTTAAGCCAAGATACCTCAGTTGAGAAAGGCTGTATAAGTCAGGCAATTGGGGCTTGTAAACCCCTTCAAGATCAAGAACCCGCAGCTGGAAAAAACAACCTCCAGAAATACACCGGTTTAGAAATCTACCTATGTCTTGGCCAGGTTTACCTTCTTTCCGAGTATCAAAGGATAAAAATGACAGAACATCCTTGTACAAGCTTTTCATGGCAGGTTGTATAATTAAAGTGTCTGTGTCACTGTGAAGATGATTGTAGCAGATATCATTTTTGTCAAGATGATCTGCCACTTGACGTATAACAGACTTTCTTGAGATTGATTCCCACGTGTGTCGTTGAAGAAATGGAGACACTCTTAAAGCATTAGGGAGACGGCATGTTTTCACCTTCCCATTATGCTTTCTCTTAGCAATTTGGACCATGTTCAGATCTATCAACTCTGCCAAGTACCTTTCTGCAACTCGCTCCGGGGGCTCTTGGTGCTGCCCATGATGCACCAGACCCTCTGCAACCCACAAGGCAATCAATCTTCTTGTAGGAATCTCAAATTCAGCAGGGAATAGCACAAAATAATATAGACATCTCATCAGATATAGAGGTAAGTTTGTGTCTATTGTGTTAAGTGTTTCAGACCAAGGTTTTCGATATCTATTGAGTTGTTGTAGCATGCATGACCACTCCTTATCTGTGACATCTTTCCTGGAAAGTTCATCCCCTATTTTCAAAATCTCATATGGTAGCCCCCCACATTTTATTGCAATTTCTTTTCCAACCTTGATTAGTTCAGGAGGAATGTCTATCTTCAAATTTCTTTTAAACAATGCCCAACTATTTTCATCATCTAATAATAGTAGTTGGTGAATGAAGGTTCTTAGGCCTGCATGTAACTTCACTACCTTTGCACTGCGACTGGTAAGAAGAAGTCTGCAACCTGTTGACATATCAGGTATGGTCTTTTTCAATGTATCCCAAACTACTGGAGTTTGAACATCATCTACAACTATGAGTATGTGGCACCCTTTCTTCTTCTTCAGGAATGTTTTGAGTATCTGAGTCGAGTCTTCTTTCCCTGTCCATGTGGCTTCTTGATCGCTCGTAATTTGCTTGCCTTTATCTTTAACAAGCAATTCAACTGAATCTTGACGTGCTGATACCCAAACTCGATAATCAAAATGATCTTCAATAGCAACATTGTCAAAAATCAACCTGGCTAGTGTTGTCTTGCCTATACCTTCAATTCCAATGATTGAAGTAATGCAACGATTTTTCTCATCTGAGAGTAACTTTCCCATCAAAACTTGTACATGCTCATCAAAACCAATAATATTGGATTCCATTACATTAAGATGTGGTTGTGTCCTCCCACGTAATCTCTGAAACACAGAGGATGACTCTGGTCGGGTTTGTAAGTGAATCAAACCATATCTCTTTCTTCTTCTCGAGGCTTCTTGAATCATGACTCTTATTTGATTTATCTTCAATTGATCAGTAACATATTCATTACTGACAGATTCAATCTGACGAGCAACGTTTTTCATTTGCTCCACCCAGATTTTGGATCTTCCATCTAGTTCCCCAATCACTTGTGCATCATGAAACAATGCTATCATCAATTCCATATCCTCTTGAATTGACTCAACTACGTTCTCTGTTTGCCCCTTGACCAGCCGATTGTTGTTACTCATACCAGCTGATAGAAGTGGATCTTCCTCAGTACCAGAATTATCAGAGTGTTCAACTACAATCTGGATTTCACACCCACTCCCCTGCACGGTTTGACCCAAAGGGACTAGACCTTGTCTTCCTTCTATGTTGGCAATGTCATAAATGGTCTTCCTTTCCCAGTTGTTACGCATCTTATACAATATATAATCGATTCTCTCATCAAATCGATGTCTATGCTTTCTGGGTTCATATGCAGTAAGAAGGGCCTCAGCCTGTTGAGCCACTTCTCTTATTTGATCGACCCATACCATCTGTCTTTTATTCAGGCCTTTCACACCCCTAATGTCTCTGAAGAATGCGTGCATTAGTGCTAATTCTCTTTGAATGAACTCCAATTTCGGGTCCACATCCCTCCTCATAGGCACAACACTCCAGAGAGTAAGAAAATAATGTTTGATCAGTGGAACCATTGGTGTTGATCCTAGAAATGATTGTGCCGGTGACAGTGTACTTTGAACCATAGGAGTTGATTCTATTTTGTATCCAACATCTTCCTCTCCAACTCCGTAAGTCAATCGTCTGAAAAGTGCATCTCGAACTTGAGTTTTAATATGCTTCATCTCCTTCATAAGCTTTTCTTCAGAGGGAAGTGGCCTAGAAGGAAGAGTAAGGAGACGCATAATCCAAAACCATTTTCTTCTGATGGTAATGAAGTCTTCAATAATACTTACTGTAGAATTGCACACAGTGCTTGCTTCCTCCGTCCAAACCTTTTCTTTTTCACTTGATTGCTCTTTTGACTTCAAATCAGACACAACATTCACCATACTCACTACTTCATCCCTTACCACTTCTACTACCTTTCTGACCTCAAAATTGGAAACCAAGTTTTCACTCAGGATATAGGAAAGCTTCTCTACTGCAAGGGCTTCCATTGCGTTGGGTGAAGCAACATTGCACGATGTTTCTGGTAGAGTTTCAACCACCACGCCTAATACATATTTCATTCTTTTGGAGATTTCTCTCACCCTCTTGCTGATCAGATCCAATTCTTTTCCAACTTTGTATCGCTTTACAAAAGAGAAAATCCAAGGCATTCTTACTGATACAAGCAAGTTTTCTATGACATCCCCTGCATTAAGAGCAACGTCCTTGAACTCTTCCACCAACTTAATGAAGCCTTCATCTTCCACTTGCCCACGGCTTTCAATGTCTTTCAAGAATGCCTCCATTTGTATCAGCTCCCCATGAATATCTTGGACACGGCTTTCTACTTTACTCAACACTTCCGGTTCATGGATAAGGAGTTCTACCAGTGTGTTTGCAGCATTGCGGCCAATGGCTAAACTCGACGAAACTATGGCTTCCGCCATGCCTTTTTATCCCCTGTTTAGCCGGTTGATCTCTGGATGCTCTGTCAAACAATTATTACAGGACCAAAGTCAAACTTTTATTACATTCAACCAAAAAAATTGTAAAAATCTATATTTAAAAAGTTTTTAATTAAATCCTTAAATACAAAGAAATATTGTAGACGAGTCTCTCATACAGTTTTTGTTCGGGTTTTATTATTAAGTATCTATCAAGTGATTCATTCGTTAGTCCTTTGTGAGTTCCTAATTTTTTTTGGAAAATTTCAAATAGATTCCTATATATTTTAGAAAAACTCAAATATATTCCTATATTTTTTGAAACTTTAAAAAAACCTTAATCGAAAAATGTACGATGGGTCTAATTATAAATTTTGTCACAATCACAAACTTCTGAAGTTCGGAGGTTTATTTGAATGTTGTTTAGTTATGTTGCTCCAAAAAATATTCTCATGAAAAGGAGAAGGGAGGATCCTATTTTCCCATGGATATGAATTTTTTTTATTATTTGGAAAGAGTATTACACTCAAGTTTCTTATGGACAATATTAATAACATTACTCATCATATACAAGTATTCGTTTTTTTAAATTTAATTTTAACTTTTTATATTATTTTTTATTTTTAATAAATTTATATTCAAAGGTATTTGTTAAAATAGTATTAACATTTCTGCGAAAGATGCCTTAAACTAAAAAAGAAAGCAAGATTTCTAAGTAACATTCTCATAAATATTTAACCCTACCAAATATATTTTTTACATTTTCAAGAATCATGGTTCCTAGAGAACATAATTCCCTGTGATTTTCAAGGGAAAAAAAAAATCTGCATAGCAAACACTCTTGAGAATAAATACGGCATGACAAGGAAGCTTATGAGACAGATAAATAGTACTTAATTCATGAGAGGACACCGATCAGATGCACATTCCAAAAAGAGAAAAAAGTTAACATTTTTCTTACACTTATTACACTTTATATTCTCTAAAGTATAAATTTAAAATAAAATAATAAAATGTAATTTAATAAAAAGGTGTGTATTACTAACATTCAACTTTTAAAAGAGCCAAGAAGGCATTGCATTCTTGCAATACAATTTGCAAAGTTAAAATAAAACCAACAAGAGCAAAAAGCAACCAAGTTAAAGAAAAAGTATCAAAAAAATCTCATCTCAGCTATGAATAAATACAGGAACTACTGGATAATAATGGCCAAATAAATCATATGTAACAGCAAAATAACACAGATATTTTTGGTAGAGAAAATAACACAGATATAGAAATAAAAGTTGAAAATGTAA
Organism: Sophora flavescens; assembly: GCA_030762895.1. Taxonomy (NCBI): domain Eukaryota; kingdom Viridiplantae; phylum Streptophyta; class Magnoliopsida; order Fabales; family Fabaceae; genus Sophora; species Sophora flavescens. The sequence continues at coordinate 64,039,581 of CM061069.1, forward strand.
ATTAAGCCACCTAAATTTTCTAAATGCGGTTCAAACAACAAAAATAATTTCTAAAATTTGGGAAGTGAATTGCAAATCTACCTCATAGAAGATGCAACATAAAGCCCTATAGGATATGCGGTTCCACTGATAGTTCCATTTTTCCATAAAGATCCTGACCTCCGTTAAAGAAAGACAAAGATGAGTGATCTTTCAACAAATTAAAATAAATGTAAAATAAAGACCTAACAAAGTTTTTTTTTTTTAATGAAAGGTTGGTTTGTGAGTTTTGTTCTGGAGGGGATTAAAAAGTTTGGAGGGGGAATATGTTGAGGATTTTAGAAAACACTCAAAACACTCCTAAGCCCAGTTTTTTGGTTTAGCTCAATTTGGGGTTTTTTTGGTGGGGAAATAATTAAATTACTATTTTATCCTTCCAGTCTTTACTAATTTGCATTAATATTTTTTTTAAAGATGCATTAATATTATTTAAAAAATATTATTTATGTTAATTTTCTAAAATAAGGATAAGATTGTAAAAATATATTATAAACCTTTCATTTACTTTCCTTCATACAATATGCACTCACAAAAAAGATGGGATGATACTCTTCTTACCATCCCATCCCATCCCTCCCCTTTCCTTCTCCTTTCCTCCCCTCCATTTTCATCCCTCCAAACTCACAAACAAAGTTGAAGGGATAGAATTACGGAAGAAAATTACACGATAAATAGCATCTTAGAATGACTCGTTGTAGTCCAGAATGAATGACTAATTTAAACCACAAATTACATGAAAAGACATGCATCAACAGCTTGAGTGCATACTTTTAACTCATCAAAATGCCATATCTGGCTAAGAACACAACAAACTTACTATATATATATATATATATGCAGTAGCCGTTAGAGCATAGTATCCCAACAAAGCCTAATTAACACCTGCAAAACAGTGTGGTAATTTAGAAATAAAAAAAAAAAAAATTAACGGCACCAGAATATGCAAAAGTTTCACTGACTAGTGATATATAAATAAAATAAATAATTATCAGAACCCGAAAAAAGAAGAAAAGAAAAAGCAAGAAGCGCAAAGACAAATGTTCCGATTTCCTACATATACTCATGGCTGGGGGAGTCTCTAAGACGAAAAGAGAGAGCATTGGTAGATAGACGCTGGGAAAGAAGAGCGGAAATGAGAGAAGCAGCCTCAGCAAATGATGATAGAAAAAAAAATTGGAGAAGAAAGAGATGATTGGATTGGAATAAAGTGAAATTTTTAGTTAATAAAGGTTGGTTCAGTTGATAAAGATATAATTTATAATTCATAAGATCCCGAATTCGAATCCTATTTTTGATGTGAGGGTCTCATTAATGAATAATCTATAAGCAGTTCTGTAAACACTCTTCCGAAACCCAACTTACCTAAACTACCAAAAAATAAGTTGAAAATTTTAAACTTAACAAGTTAAAAAAGAAATGAAACAGGAAATCGAATTTTTTTATTGGGACAATGAGGCGGATTACTCAACTACTGGCCACGTCACCAAACCAAATACTCTCCGATTATTTTTCTACTGTGTTTTAAGGTTTTTATACATAAATTATGAAATAATTAATTTATATATATTTGTATCAAAATATCTTTATTTTTATCATTAGTTATTTATAAGTTTCAATGATATTTATCAATTTAAATAAATATACTAGGCCATTCATGGAAGGTTTTGTATATTTTCAATACAAATCAACTTAATTCTATATAAGGATACACATGAAAAAAAATTGGTCAATTATACATTGGGTTTATAAAATATCCATTATTTTGAAAAAAAACAAGTAGCTAAAAACATCAAAGAAAAAGAACGGAGGAAGTACCATTAAAATATCCAGCAACGGGCAATATTATTTTACATATATGTTTTTTGAGCATCTCATTAGGACATCATGCAGTGTCGTTTTTAATTTTTTTGGTATACTTTCGAGTTGTATGTATATAAAGATGATAAAAAAATAAGTGAATAATAGAAATAAATACATACAATATCATATACGATATCTAAATTTTGATGTTTAAATAATACAACTCATTTTTTTTAATTGGCTTAAGCCCTCAACATACCAAATACCATTAAAATATTTAACAACTGGGACTATTTATTTCACTAACTCAAATTCGCCTTACTAAATCTCAATTAGTTGAAGTTTTACATTAATTAAAATTGTGAATGTTTGACTTTATATTAGCTTAAACTTTTAAAATTGCAATTGTTATTATTGTTGTTATTTTATCCATACTTGGTATTGTTCTTCCCAACATGGGATATTCTTTTCTTTTCTTTTACTTTTTTATTTAACCCCAATTGGGATATTCGCTAAAATATCCAACAAGCGAGTATAGTTGTTTGAGTAATGTTATTTGTATATCTGAATTTTGGATATTTGGATGACACTTGTGATATTTGGTTAATGCAGTTCAAATGTATGTTTAATTACGTTCAGTGGATGATTAATGAGTTATGACATATTGTTACATTCATTAACCATCCACTGAATGTGATTAACCACATATTTGAACTGCATTAATCACGATTTTTTAGGTGTTCAAATATACATGACTCATGTATATTTGAACACCTTAAAATCATGATTAATACAGTTCAATTATGTAATTAATGACGTTTAGTGGATGATTAATGAATTATGACATCTTGTTACATCCATTGAACATAATTAAGCATATATTTAAAATGCATTAATCAAATATCGTAGATATCTATCATATACCCAAAATCCATATATAAATATCATTACTCTACTTTTTTTAACTGACCGAAGCACTCCCCAAACCAAATACCATTAAAATATCCAACAAGCGGGTATAGTTTTTTAGCACTCCCCGAACCAAATACCATTAAAATATCCAACAACGGGACTATTCATTTAATTAACCCAAACTCACCGTACTAAATCTGAATTAGTTTAAGTTTTATATTAATTATTAAAATTGTCAATGTTTGACTTTTCTATTATATTAAGCTTCTTTTGTCGTGAATCGTGGTCGTACATAAACATTTCAAGTCTTATTAATTAACTTATAAAATTGCAATTATTGTTGTTGTTATTGTTTTTTTTTAGATAACGCACAAAAATTGTTGTTGTTTTCTTACAGAAGTCACATGTCAGATGTGAAAAGGGCCAGATGATTCTTGCATCACCCAATTTAAATATAAACTCCATTCAATTGGCTTAAGTGTTAATCTTGGAACAAAACTTTACCCAGTAGATACAGTCAATTCTACGATACAACAACGTGGGAGTTGAGAACAAAGGAGTTTCGATCCACCAGAGGGTATAATCGTTATTTTGTATTTATATTTTAGGTGTTTGTATTTGTGTATTTGCAAAAAAAAATAACAACATGTTCATCTTAACAAATAAATTTTTTTTTCTATCAAAAGTTCAAACACCATCTTCAACCTCCTGGGTGCTGAGCTCCACCGCACCAATTCTCCGCCCAGCCACCACGACACCATAACTGGCCACCACAACGAGCCTCACACCGGCCTTGCCATCCTCCACCACACCATCTTTAAAAGAATCGCTATCAGCTTCTACCATCACGACCCAGAAACGACACTGAGAAATAGCTGAAACGATAAGACGAAGCTTGCAGTGAACGCAACAGAGCCAAGGCGGTGGAACCTAAACGTCGTAGAGTGTCGATGATCAATGACAGCATTTGCCAGAGAAGGGTGGCGGTGAGGTGCGGATACCTCATCAATGGTGCAAATACAAACTAAAAAAAATTATACACCTTCTTTACAAATACATCATGTTATTATACATTTGACTACCTTAAAATGGTTTGACCGGGTCAAAATTCACCAAAAAACAAATAAAGAGAGGTGGATAAATGAATGGTTCAGATTTGTTCAATAAAATGATGCAAGGTTACACCACTTTTGTGTTGGTGTAACTTAGACAACACCCATGTTTATAAGGAACATATTCGAGGAAGGAGCTACAAAAAGAAAAGAAAAAAGGCAACCATAACCACAACCAAAAAACACACCTATAGAAGGCAAACCGCACCAAGAGCAACGAAAATATAGATAAGCAAGCCTAAGAACAAGACAAATGACGGGAACAAAGAAGAATGTAGACAGGCGATCTCTAACCACAAGCCAAAGGATAAATGAATGTATTGGGATAGTCATAGGAAACCAAATCATGTGATACCACGTAGGTGCAACAGGACATAAAGCATTATATGTAACAGAAACAGTGAAAACTCCTGAAGCAATGGATGTCCAAATCCACTGACCATTGCAAGTCGCCTAAGGAGGACTAGATCTGGAAATAGCCTCTCTCAGCTCCACCGACACAGAAGGCAGGAGACTCCATCTATCGACTATCATCAAAGATGATATCAGCAACTCTAGCTTGGGAAGCCCAAGTCAAATAATCTGCTCACCAAAGCTCCGAACAATCGGGTTAATCTCCAACCAAGGATCATACCAAAAAGAGACTTGCTGACCTTTCTCGACTCACACCTAGAAAAGGATAATAATGTCACGAACCATTATAATTTCACATTAAAACCAAGAAGAAATAATTGTAATGGAACTATATGAAAAGTAAATTGGGTAAATTTAATTTTTCAAAATAAATCATAATAAACACTTCTCTCATAAAAAAGTCAGTGTGTTTTTCGTGTGGATATAAGCAATCGAATTAGCCTAATGTGTATATATAACATATTTCATTATATAACATAAATATATATATAAAAAAAGAGAGGTAGGTAGTAAAAATAGAAATAAAACAAAAAAAATCTTTTTTTTTTTTTTTTGAGGAACTAGAGTTTTCAGGATAGAAATAAACAATCCCCATATATATATATATATATATATATATATATAATTATTTTTGTGTATATGTTGTCTAAGGTGAACCCACGTCAAAGTGATGTAGTGATGCATCATCCACATAACAGATTGTGGGTCAATAATTTTGTCATGTGGATCAGTTGACTTTTCAACTTATGTTATATTTTGTTAGCAGTCAAAATATACTGTATTTGTATTTGGTATTTTCAAAATATACCACACAATCGACCGCCACCGCCAACCACAGCTGTCTGTCGCCGCCGGTCACCACCGTCGGCAACCACCGTCCACCACAATCAGCCGCTATCGCCAATCGCCACTGTCAGCGACAACCACCACTGTTGGCCGCCGCGTATTACCTCAATTTCCTACTACTGCCGTGTTTCCGTTCAATAGCTCCGCCACTGCCCATGGGAAGCAAGCGGCAGCACCGTTAGGGATTAACAACTGCGAGAATGTGTAGGATGCTATCGTTGAAATTGGGTGTGGTGGCGTTGTATACATCCACCGCTAGTTATTTTGTTTCATAGTTTTAGTGTTTTATTACCTTGGCCTGCATGTAGTGGATCCAATCTGAGTTTGGCTAATGGATTCTCAAGAATGTCTATTTTGATAATAATAATTTATCCACTTTCTTAGAAGGCAGAGCCGCAGAGGCTCAAGTGACTTTTTTTTTGTTTTTTTTTAAAAATTTAATTGAAATATTTCTATCCGTTAGATTAATTATTTTTTACGATTAAGATTTGATGTAAGTCAAAAGTGTGAACGGATCCTACCTCAATGTGTGTGCACTCTGCGCGGGGGAACCCTTCATATATATATATATCGTTAGGAATCAGATGAAAGATTTTGTAATTCCTACCAAGTGTGCGTATTTACCTTGGTACCAAATACAAATAATGATTTTCTATAACGACTAAAGTCAATCTTATAAGCAAGCAACTCTAGATAGTTTAGCTTGCAAATAGAATCACAAGAGCAAAACAAAAATGTCACTCACTGGTGAGAGTGGTTTTTGCATAGGCATGTTTTCAGATTTGTGTAGTTTACTATACATAAGAGAAATATGGTGGTACGGGATCATTCCTCATCTGACAAATCTCTGGAACACATCCAAACCAGAGATTCAGATTTTAGTTAGTCTCTCTTTGCAAATATTCCTCCTCTGTTATGGCAACCGAAGGAAGGTCATAGCCAATTCAAAGCTACAATTCAGTGTCTGGTTCGCCTATCAGGCAGCAGATGGGGTCGCTATCTCTACGCTGAGCGTTCTATCAGCAAACAGCCAAAAAAGCTCATCAGATCCACGTTTCATAGTTATGATGACATGGGCACCCTTCCTTCTTCTGCATCTTGGAGGCCCTGACACCATCTCTGCCCTCTCACTGGAAGATAATGAACTTTGGATGCGGCACACGATTCAGTTGCTTTACCAGTTACTAATAGCAGTTATTGTCGTTGTGAGGTCGTGGAATGGCAACAACCAAATTCTTTTTATTACCATTCCGATGTTCATTGCAGGAATAGTCAAATGTTGTGAGAGGATTCGGGCTAGAAGGTTTGGAAGCTACCAATATTTAAGAAAATCTATTCTGCCTCCTGGTCCAGACCCTGGACCAAATTATGCAGACTTCATGGATGAGTACACTTCAAGAAAAGCTGAAGGGTATCATGTTTCCTTTGAGAAAGTGATTGAAACTAGTCGTGTAATATTGGATCGTTCTCAAGTGGTAATAGAAAATAGCAACATTCCAGGTGCTGCCGCTATACATGATGGTTTCTATTTTTTCGAAATTTTCTAGTGTTTGTTTGCTGATCTCAACCTTGATTTCCATGACGGTATAAGCAGCAGAGTCTTCTTTCGTCGTGATGAACAAACTTGGGATCATGCTTTTGAAGTGATTGAGGTTGAGCTCGCACTAATGTATGATAGGCTATATACAAAGGCATTCGTAACATACTCTATCCCTGGCGCTTTCTTCAGAAGTCTGAGCTATCAATGTACAGTTTTTGCATTTATTTCCTTCTGTCTATTAGATAAAGGACAAGCAATTTTTGACAAGATTATTACTTTTTTGCTTTTTATCGCGGCTATTCTTTTTGAGATATATGGGATCATTGTTTTACTGTGCTCATATTATGCAATGCTGCGGTTGAGCGACATTAAGAACTGGAAAGTGGATTTTCTCTACAGGGCCATCTCAAGTTATCAAAGATGGTTTAAACTATCACACACTAAGAGGTGGACTAATGAGATGCCACAGTTCAATTTTTTAAGTTTTTGTTTGAAAGATAAGCCAGTTAAATGTATCCAGAAACTCCCTTTTGTTAAAAAGCTTGTGGAGAAGTCTTGTTACCAAGACACAGAAACTGTCCCTAAGGAACTGAAAGAACTCATCTTTAAACAGCTTAAGGACAAGTCTGGGGATGCAACAGATTATGAAGCATGTAAAAGATTATGTGATCTCAGGGGTGATCGAGTTCTTCAAAAATGGAATCTTGACAATTGGGAAATTCTTGATTGGAGCATTAAGAAAGTAGAGTTTGATCAAAGCATTTTGCTTTGGCATATTGCAACAGATCTCTGCTATCATTCAGATCAACAAGTTGATACCTCAAATAATGGCGAACTTCAAAGATACATAACAAGAAGCAGATTGTTGTCAAATTATATGTTGTATCTCCTTGTTATAAACCCTTCAATGTTGCCCTCCGGAATAGGCCAGATCAGATTTGAAGACACACTCGCCGAGGCTACTGAACTTTTAGACCAAAGGGGGTGCATCAAAATGAGATACCAAGCTTGTGATATGATACTCGGAGTGAATACAGAAATTCCACCATCAGAAGTTAAAGGAGATAGTAGCAAGTCAGTGCTGTTTGATGCATGTAGGCTTGCCAAATCCCTACAGTCTTTAGAATCAGAGCAGAATTGGACCAAAGAACAGAAATGGGAAGTGATGAGTCAAGTTTGGGTGGAGATGCTTTGTCATGCAGCATGCCATTCTACAGGGCTTCTTCATGCTAAGCAACTTAGCAAAGGTGGAGAGTTGCTTACCCATGTCTGGCTTTTAATGGCTCACTTTGGTATAACCGAACAATTTCAGATTTCACAAGGCCGTGCAAGAGCAATGTTGTTGCTGAGCTAAACATATTTGGTGAGTAGTTTAAGTTCTCTTTTGTTTTCTAATGCCTTTCCTCTAATTTGAAAATTTTTCTATTGCAGTGTCACACCACATAGGAGTGTGTTCCCATTTTGTGCTCAGCTAAGTGAAATCTGTTTTTTTTTTTTTTCCATAGAGATCAGAACCTTGGTTCTGCATGATACTGTACAATCTGGCTTTATTCCATTCCCTATTTCGAGTTTGTTAAATCTTTCAATAACTGTTTGTTTAACGTATGGATTATGAAAAGATTGTGAACTATTGAGTTGGTACTTGTTTGCAAATGTTCAAGATGTATGTGCAGATTTCCCAAAAGTGATTCGTTCATGTTGCTTGCTCTGTTGCTGCAGCTTTCAGTCTTTCAGTTTCATTTGCTAATACAGATTTGAACATCTTCTCAGTGACACCTAATAGTTGTTCGAAATTTCAAGTTTGAGAAAGATGCGAGTAAAAAAGTGACATGTTGAGAAGGATTGGATAACTAAAAGGCTATATAAGAAAAAAAACCCTTAGATTTGTCAAGATTTTAGGTCAAAACATGATTTCAAGCCTATTTACTTAATTTTTGCTGAATTTCATTTGCAAAGTACGCATGTTGCCCCGACCCATCGTTGATGTGAATTGTTATTTGGGGTTTAACTCTTACCATTAACCTGCCTGTAAAATCGAGTTAATCTTAAAGAGCCTCCCTTAATAGAGAAGTGTAGGTAGCGGATTAAGATCCTCTCTTTTTGTGAGAAAACATTGATTCAACTTTAACATTAGATCTATATCAAACATATTTATTTGAAATAAGATAAGTAAGCTATAACTTAGATACATATAGTTGAGATTTGTTAAACAGGATCCTCCTGTATTTCTACAATATGAGAGGATCTTATCTATAGGTAGCTATGTAGAATTTAATTAATCTTTTTAACTCTTACCTCAAGAATCGAGGTGACATGGTTCTCTTATGGTTGTTTAGGACTCTCATTAAAAAAAATGGAATTTAGTATGGATTCAAGATTTTAAAAGACTATTCTAAAATATAATAATTTATAAGTTTTTTTTATAAAAAAAATTATATTCAAGATTTTCTACATTTGAATTTTAATAGACTTGTGTTATAAGAATTTATATGATTTGAAATGATTACATTGATTTATAAAATTTGGAAGACCGCATGAATATTTAGTAAAAATTGAAAGATACAACATTCAATTAAATGAAAAAGTTAACAGAAATAAAGAATTGTTTATTGGTTCAATTGAAAAATCAACGGAGCAACATTCTTTGCAAAAAAAGTTATATAACATTATACATGTTAACACAAGATATGTTTTGTCTTAAATGGAAATGGTTGCAAAATCAAGGAATTTGGGTACAATTAAGATCTTTGCTGGATGAGTTTGTTGAAAGTTGAAAACAAATTTTAAACTATAAACCAGCAACATATGGCAACTGAGTCAAAAAAAAAAAAAAAGTAACATATGGCAACAAAAAATTTTCCTAAACAAAAGAATAGTCCCAACAGAGGCTTATAAACCTTTAGTAGAACTGATAAGCTAATAAACTGGTATAACATAAGAAATTAGGACAAAATCAATACGAAGTTATAATTGAATATCAGAACATGAAGAGAAATCTTAGGTATGGCAGAAACATATGATACATGTAAACAAGTATTGCCTTTATATACGTAAACATAGGCTTATAAACCTTTAGGGCTCGTTTGGTGGTCATGATAAGAGAGATAAGATATGATAAGTTATCATATCATATATGAAACTACTGTTTGGTAAACCATGATATGATAAATCAATCTTGTCATCTATCATATCATGTTCATCTAGTTAAAATTCTATTCTGAGAGGTGGACTGAGTTAGAACTCAACATGATATGATAATGTGATTTAAAGTATAATAAAATATAAAAATATTTTATATAAAAAATAATTAAAGTATAATAAAATAATAATTTAAAGTATAATAAAATATAACATTGTTAAAAAAGATATAATAAAATATAAAATAATTAAAATATTAATAATTAATTTTAAAAAATATTTTTTATTTTGTCACAAGGCATAATTTTATTATTTTATATTATTTAAAAAACTGAAAAGTATAAAAAAAATCTAATAATTTAACTATATGCAAAGTAAAAACAAAAAATGAATATTTAAAATTATAAAAAATTAATTTAAGTTAGACAATATTTAAGAAAATTAAAAAAATTATATGTAAATTTATCGCAAGGATAATTTTGTCTTTTATATACTTTTAAAAAATGAATATTATAAAAAAATATCTAATAAAATATGAAAAAAAATTTAAGAATAAAAACAAAAATTTTAAAATTCATACTAAAATTATAATGCTGTCTAGTTTGTTATTTGGTAGACACCAAATATCTGCTCACATTCTATTATACTTCTATCTTATCTTATTCGTCCCTATTCTATCGTGACCATCGATCAAGCTTTTAGTAAAACTGATAAGCTGATAAACCGGTATGACATCATAAATTAGATCAGAATCAACAGTGTTATAATTGAATATTTCATAACATGAAGAGAAATCTTAGGTATGGCAGAAACATAGATTGGTAGGCAAAGTTGCAATATAGGAAGAAGTCTTTGAAGATAGTCACTGAAACTGTGAGAGAAAGAACGAAATCAGACGAGGCTTCAAGAAAGAAAGGAAGAGTATTAGTGTGTGTTTGGATGAGCGTTTGACAAACGTGATTTTGGATGAAATTGATTTTGTAGAATTGATTTCAATACAATTGAGTTTGAAGTAAAATGATTTATGTTTGGATGCTTTTACTTTGAAAGCAAGTTTGATGTAAAACTTAGAATAATTTTTCAATCCAAAAGCAGAAGCTACTCTAAGCTGCTTCTGGTAGAATCAATTCTGGATGCAAAATTGCTTCCACAAACATGTTTTCAAACACCTCTTTTTTTATAGGAATCACGTTTGACAGGTGCAGAAGCACTTCTGGTACCTCCAGAAGTGAAACCAAACACACACTTAGAGTAACACAGGCGATGGAATCAATTTAGAGAAAGAAAGAGAGATTAAACAGGGCTTCAAGAATTCAACCGGAGAGAGAAGCGTGGTTAGGGTGGGATTTCGGGATTTGTTTGATATTTTTGTTTCTCGCTCCAAAGTCACAAAAATTGTTGGAAAAAATTATTAACATAGAATTAACATAACAATAAATAAAAATAAGCATCAATTACGCATCTAAATAAAACTTAAATAAATATAAATCAACTGTTTTGGTTGAGGTGTGCAAAGTACGTATTGGGCATAAGAATATTTCGAGGTTAGTACTCTAGTCTCCAGGATACAACAGCCACTTCTTGCTAGTACTGCACGTGAATTAGCAAAGGCACGGGACAACTGTTTGGATGCTCAAGGGAACAAGAAACCCAAATAATTTCACAATTTAATTCCCCTGTATATCTCGTAAAGCCACTGAGCCTTGAACAAAAATCAAGCCTAATAATTAATCAAAATCCCAATGGAGATAGAAGACCTGACTTGGACTTGAAAAATGTTAACATATAAATATGGCATTTAGTAATGCAGTAACGACTCAGAACTATAGAGTTCAGGAAGAAGCCTCTATAGAAAAAGTCGAAGTAGGTGGCGTTTGGAAGAGCTTATTTAAGCTCATTTTGACTTATCTGATGACATAAACTCTTATGCAGTGTGTTTGGCAGAGCTTATAAAAATAACTTATGCCATCCCAAAAGGAGTTTTTGACTTATTTTCATAAGTCACTGGGAGAAGCTTATGGAATTATCATAAGAGCTTATGCACTAAACACCCTATCCGTGTTTTTCACTATTCGAATCATTTCATGCCCCTTTCTTTCTTTTTCTTTCTTTAAGCACTTATGGCATAAGCTCTCATGTGATAAGGTCTTATGTGATAAGCTCTTAATTAAGTTGTTTATCCAAACGCACCCGTAGTCTATCTTAAAAATCGTTTGCTGTTTTGGAGATAGATAAAGCTAGCTAGTTGCTAAAAAATTGGAAGCAATTGATAAGGTGGATATATTGTTGAACGTAACCAACAGAAAACAAAGAGACTAAGTCAAACTAAAACTAAAAATTATAATTTAAATATTTGGCTTTAAAATAAATAATAAAAAATAAAAAATAACAAAAATTTCATATTTAAAGAATACATTGAAATTAGTTAAGGTTTGTTTGTTTTGTTTCTAATTTTTTTTGTTTTGATTTCTTATTTTTATTAATAATTACAAAATTATTATCTTGTTTGCATTTTCTTTCCAGTTGTTTTCAAATATTTATTTAGGAAACAACAAATCATTTTCCTGCTTCATATCCTCTGAAAAGCCCTTTTATTGGTGAGTCATCTCCAAAGTTACAAGCTTAAGCCAACCTAAGAACTCAAGGCATTAATTTAATTAGCCCAAGTCAATTATCATGGAATAATAACTAGGTATGTCATGTAGTTTACTTGATAGTTCCTCATTCCATCATAAGGAGAGACACCATTAGGCTTCATTCCTAGTTTTTAGGACTAAGTACCGAAATTCTTATCTGTTATTGTCTGAGAAGTTGCCGGGAACAAAAGTGAAATTAACTAGTGACATTTTACAAATTGAAAATACTACGTTGTTTAACTTGAACATTACAAAAAATCGGTAACTGTTCATTTATGATCACAATTTTTGATTTTGGCTGCTTCCGTAATCGTATAATGGTATATTATAATGATATAGGGTTATTATTTTAAATTCTATGAGTCTTTTATCTTCTAATGTTCCTAACTCTTTGGTAGAGTTTGTTAGGAGGGAAGTTCGTGCAGTTGTTCTTACTTTGTTATGGATGGCTACATATATTACTATCCTCCAGCATTGTGATGATGTTACCAACTGTACCGTGTTTTTGATCATTAATGGAATGACCTAACTTTTTTTTTATAAAAAAAAGATATATTTTAATGTATTGGTGTAATTTTATTGGATATGTGATGTGCCCAAAAATGATGTGGTAAGAATGATGTGATAGGGGGTTGGGTAACTCAAGTGGTTTGAGCTAAGGATAAAAGAAGTAGGAGGTATTGGATGTCCTAGATTTAAACCTTGGCAAATAAAGAAAATTAATATAGCAATTAACTACTAATATTTGTTTATAAAAAAAAAAAACGATGTGGTAAGGTTGCCTCCATACAAGACTTGCTCCCCATGTACAATCCTTCACACTTTCAAAGTATTAAAGTCATTGTTGGGGTGAATATTGCATCGGACCACGAATGCATGGGAAGACGTATTTTTATCAAAGACAATTTGTTTAACTATTATGAAATTAAATCATTTTTTACCACCTAAAATAAGAAACACACATTATAATAATCAAGAAACAATATTTAACGAAAATACATAAAATTGTGGCTTCAATCAAAATAAACTTGAAACAAAATAACCCGACAAGTAAACATTTTTTTTTATAAGAAAAATTATATTGAACTAAGTACGTTAAAAGTTAAGTGTGGAAGATTGCAGATTGGGAGCAAGTCTTGTATGGAGACAACCTTACCACGTCATTCTTGGACATATCCAATAAAATTACACCCATACATTAAAATTTACCATTACACGATTATGGAAGCAACAAAAATCAAAGAATGTGATCATAAATGAACCGTGCCGATTTTTGATTTGAGCAATTTCAACGATGAGTGAGCCACCAACATCAAAGAGGTGGTAATTTGAAAAGTCAAAAATCAAAACGGTAAATTTCAAAATTAACGATGACAAACAGATCACTGAAAGTTCCAAAAAAAGAAATCTCTCTCCGTAGTGATACTATTTTAAGTTATCTGCATAAAAATGAGATAAATATTACTATATCCAGACTCAATTATAAACAAAAATAACTAATTTCATACTTATTAAGGAAGTTAGTTAATTTAGTTTAATTATTTTGATTTATGTAAAAAAATGAATTATAGTTACTAAACTACCCTTTAATTGTCTCGAGAATATACAATGTTTTTGAAAAAGTAAAGGGGATAATTGGTTTAATTGATTAATTTTCTTGTTTTTTTGGAATAGTTACATTAAATAGAATTAAGTTGGTTAGATTTTACTTATATTTGAGTAAAAAAATATAGGGTTTTTTTTTTGCTTATAATTGAATCTAGAAGGAGTAATTGACAAGAAGAAGTAATCAGGAAACTTTCCTGTCAAGAATTCTATTAAATAACATTTCCATTTGGACCATCTTATCATATATTGATGTGCGCTTTCTTGTTCTATCCTTAATGACTATTGGCCACCACCACTTAGATAGAAAACCTTAATGACTAGCTATAGACATAGAAATTAAAGAGTTAGATAAAAAAGAACTTAATTGTTGTCTGTAAAAAAAATGCCTTTATAGGATATTGCATAAGAGAGAATGGTGAATATACAAATGAACTTTTCCTATGAAAAGAAGTAAGGGGAGGGACAATTTCAGTGGCAACTGACAAGTAAGCAAGCACAAAAAGACAATAATAATAATAATTTAATGTGTTTAAGAAGTAGAGTCAAAAATATACTTTTATGGGATATCAGAGAAGAAAGGGTGAAGGGTGCAAAGTGACACATCCCACGCAGAGAGCCTATGCGCCTATGTAGGGAGAAAAAAGAAATGGTACTCCAAAAGAAAGAAAATGACAAAAAAGAAAGGTGGGTTGCATGAAAGAAGAAAGGAAAGATTTTAAAACTTTTTTGTGGATGAAAATGGGATGTATAAGGAACCTAAGTAAAATGCTACATATTGTGAGTGTTTCTCCCTCATTCTTTGGGATCCTTATATAATGTATGTTTGATTTCACTTTTGTGAGAAGTAAAAGTGATTCCTGAGACATAAAATTGACTTTGGCATGTTTGGTTGTTCTCAACTAGAATTGATTTTGCATCTGGAATCAATTCTAACTTGAAGTGAGAATTTGAAGCTTTTGTCCCCAAACATGATTTTTGACATCAAATTTATTGTTAAACTCACTTTTACGTGAATGTATCCAAACATAAACCAATTTACTTCAAACTTAATTCTCTTGAAATCAATTCTACAAAATCAATTCTATCCAAAACCATGATTTATGATGTGTTCTGAATGTGCATGTTGAGCTTGCAGCTGCTGTTGCAGTCCAGGTTCACTTTTGTCTCAACTCTCAAACTTTGCTTCTGTTTATCTATTCTTTCTTCAATTTCTATATATATATATATACACTACAAGGAAAATGCCATTTAGTGACAACAAAAAACCCTAAGTAAAAATCGAAAAACCATAGGTGTAGCTCGAAAAACCTATACCAACAAACATTCCGTTCCGTGATCAATAATAAGCTATACCTGCGATTATATCTCCATCACTATAGGCTTTAGTGATGATTTTCACGCCCGTTGGTATATTGCTTATAAATATACCTACAGTTTATATTCCATTGGTATATGTTTTAATGATGGATCATAATTTGTTATACCTACCATTTTGTCAGTATCACTAGATTCTACTATTTTAGTACCAATATTTATGCTCATCAGAAGAATAAATTTTTTTCGAAAATGAATCAAATTATAAAATAAATACACAATAAAATAAAAATATATATTTAGGAATCAAAATAAAATAGAACTTCAACGAGAATTAATATAAAGTCTTACAAGCGTATCAAATTACAGAACATGTAAATATGTACACCTAACATTCTAGCATATAATATGCATATTAAAGTCTTATAACAATCTGAAAAATTACAAAGCAATCAAATGATGCCCACTTAATTGTCGAATTTACGCCATCAACAAGAAATTAGCTTCCCAGTCTTCACCTGCAAGTAATAAAAAGCACAAATGATTAAAAAGCACATATGATTAATAGTATAACTTCACCAGCTAAGGAACAAAAGACACCTACCCAGAGTTCCACTTTTAACTGCTATACATGTCCAGCCAGCTAACCGAAACAAGACCTTAAGTACAGTGGATAAATATAAAAGACCAATTGCTAAAGAGCTTCCACTAAGAGTCTTGTTCAAATTGTATGTAGATGAGGATCCTTTTACACCATAAAACCTTGAAAACCAGTTGAAGTCAATAGGATGACTCCTCAAATGAGAAAAATTGTTGAACCAGCAAAAAGACATTTCCACCGAGCCCACCACCAATCAAAATAGCCGAGAAGGGTAAGGCTCAAAACACTCCTGCGCATGTTACAGCCTCAAAGAGAAACATCATACCCGAAACTGATGGAGTAGCCGATTGTCTCTGAATAGTCTGCCTTGAGCACATCCAGTACTACATCATAGTGAATATAAATTACTTATCTTAAACTGCTCATCTCACAAAAAAAAAAAAAACCCGCGCATCTGTCTTCATCATACCACAATTTTATTTACATGTCATTGAATAATATATATATTCTAATAAAAATGAAAGTAGCAACTAAGTAGATACCGCAAAGCTACCTTTACTATACAAGTCTAAGTTCCATGTTTCAATCAAACCTTGATTGACCAATAAAAAATGAAACATTAGGCAAATTGAGACATGAGAGAGATTATACCACAACTTTAATATTTGCTACAGAACTAGATTTCTCTTGGTCTGATTGCTCAACATGCAAGGTTCATAGTCGTCAAAGCTTCTAGCCCATAAAAGTGGATACATGGAGTTGCCATCATATGCAATTGGAGGCCGGCCATCTATCTGTTGGGTATCTCTCACACAGATAAAGGATCGTTAGAACACAAGAAAAATACACTACAGAAAAATAATAGAGAACACAAGAATTTAACGTGGTTCGGCACCACTTGCCTACGTCCACGGAAACACTCCAATAAAGTGTATTCACTATCTCAAATATGTGATTACAATATTTGTAACCCACCCCACTTTTTGTGTATCACTCTACAAACTCAAGTACCACACTCAAGTTACAAGAAATGATAACACTCACTCACACAAGAGACTTTCTCTACAAGTGATCACTCACACACTTGCTCTCTCTTGCTTTGGTTGGGATGATTCTACTCTTCCTCACATGACCCATTTATATAGTGAAGGGACATAGCTTCCATTCATGAATGTGACTAGTGGACATTAATTGTCTCACCTTCCCAACTAATATCTCTTTATGATATGACTCCAAGAGTCAAGTGTTTCACCTTCCCAACTAATCTCTCTTTATGATATGACTCCAAGAGTCAAGTGTTTCACCTTCCCAACTAATCTCTTAAAATCCCACTCACTTGCATTTATTTGGAAATTTAATTGCTTTTCCAACAATTCCTCCCTCAATTAAAATTTCCAAATTTCCACATCATCAAGAAATTTTACCTTCTTTCCACCTTTGCTATCACGGCCGCTTTCCCTTCTCAAAGCTTGCCCTTCCAAGTAGCAAATGTTCTTCTTACTTTTCTGCCCTCTTAACACCAAGCGTCTTCCCTTATACACCTTGCATCCCCACTTTGAACCAACATACTTGTACCCTTGTGATGCCATCTCCCCCAAAGAAATAATATTGGCAAATCGCAGAAGGTACAAACCTCACATTTTGGAAAGTTCTAATGGCACCATCATGGAGCTTCATTCTCACACCGCCAATGCCCTCAACCTTCATTTTTTCACCATTTCCTAACTTGAAATGGCCAAACTCTTCATTAGTTTTCAAGGTGTTAAACATTGCTCGATCTCTACAAATGTGCTCGAGGCGTGAGTAATCCATCACCCAATTTGATTTATCAACATCCTCGGTTGTTGCTAAAAATATATCTTCATCTTCGACTATTTTGACCACGTTTGTCCGAGAGTTGTCATCATCCTTTCTCATCATCCTTAATTTCTTCAAATCCTCCCTCATTTGTGTGCACCTTAGTTGCAAATGACCCTTCTCCCCCCATAATAATAACATTGCACGTTTGTCATATCTCGTTGAGGACGTGATTGCGATTTTGATCTTCCTCTTGACCTATCATGCCTCCTTGAATGATTCCTCCCTCGCTCGATTCCTCCGCCATTGCTATTTCACTTTCATCATTGATATTCTCGTTTTTCATCATCCTCTCATTTTCCCTTAAAGTGACGGTCACCACCTCATCCATCTTCAAAGTTGTTCTCCCGAAAGCAAACGCTTTGAACCACGAGTTTGTAGGACCTTGGTAGTGATGACAATAACAAGAAATAGCCGCGCTCCTCATCGGATATTTTATCATCAAGCGTTCAACAATTGGCTTACTAGCTGGTTGAACTTGTTGATGTGGTCATGGAGATTTCCTCCCATCTCCATTTTGAGTTGATATAACTCCATCTTTAAACAGAGACGATTGGTTAGCGACTTCGACGCATAGATATTCGGAGCTTCTCCCACAAAGCCGTTGGTGTTGTCTCCTTTAACACATTGTGCTTTATCTCGGGAGCTAGAGCTAACCGAATCGTGCTTACCGCCTTCTTTTTGAATTTTTGTCCATTCTTCTTCCTTCATGGTATCTCGGCTTCTCCTTCTCTAAAGCCCGATCAAGACCATTCTCGCACCAAGAGATCTTGAATGGTACACCGCGGATCATAAAATTTATTTTCCCATCAAATAATGGGATCTCAAACCTTGATGTGTTCCCGCCATAGCTCGATACCACCGTTGGGTATCTCTCACACGTATAAAGGATCGTTAGAACACAAGAAAAATACACTACATAAAAATAATAGAGAACACAAGAATTTAACGTGGTTCGGCACCACTTGCCTACGTCCACGGAAACACTCCAATAAAGTGTATTCACTATCTCAAATATGTGATTACAATATTTGTAACCCACCCCACTTTTTGTGTATCACTCTACAAACTCAAGTACCACACTCAAGTTACAAGAAATGATAACACTCACTCACACAAGAGACTTTCTCTACAAGTGATCACTCACACACTTGCTCTCTCTTGCTTTGGTTGGGATGATTCTACTCTTCCTCACATGACCCATTTATATAGTGAAGGGACATAGCTTCCATTCATGAATGTGACTAGTGGACATTAATTGTCTCACCTTCCCAACTAATATCTCTTTATGATATGACTCCAAGAGTCAAGTGTTTCACCTTCCCAACTAATCTCTCTTTATGATATGACTCCAAGAGTCAAGTGTTTCACCTTCCCAACTAATCTCTTAAAATCCCACTCACTTGCATTTATTTGGAAATTTAATTGCTTTTCCAACACTATCAGGATGGACAAATTGGTTGCCTCTGTAGAAAGATGCTTTTTCACACTAGATATGGTTCTTTTGTTAGTATAGATACTTAATTTCAAACACACACAGCAGAATCATGCACACCACCTTGATTCGAAAAAAAATAAATAATTCCATTAAGTCGCTATACATTATCTTATAACAGGGCAGCAACAATTTTTCATCTTCTACACCCATTCAAACAACATTTATCAGGTTCAAACGTTTCCTCAAACACATTGTGTGCAGCCCATAATATACAAACTAATGTAAAATACCAGTATGTTTGAAAGCAAATCCAAAAAGAAACATAAAGAAACAGGTATCAGTAACTCATCTTCGTTAATAATATATTTCTCAATACAAACTAAATGTATCCTTTTCAAAGTATTAGTAACACCAAGGAAGTTGCAGAGGTAGAAGAAAAAATCACAAGCCAAAAACTTACCAGCCCTGGACCGTATCTTCAAGTGCATGATGGAGGCAAACCCTTTGCTGAGCCCTAAAATAGTAAAGAAAAACAAGTTGGTCTCAATTGAACGAAATCTTCAGAAGTTAGCTTTCAAATGAAAATTGGGAAACCATTAGTAGCAGTCTTTGGGTGTAAAAGACAGAATATGCAAGTGCTTTCAACAACTTGAGTGTAGAACTCTTCAATGTGTTGTGCGGGATGTAAGCCAGACTCTATTGGTGCGGATGGTGCACAACAGCGGCGCGAAGAGAATGATGGGTTTTGGAGCAAAGAAGCAAAGATATTTTTTGTGCTTTGAAAAATTGAGCTGGCAGGGGAGAATTTAAGCGTAAACTTGATTTTAATTTAGCCATTTACGCAGGGGAGAATTTATTCATGTTTAATGACCATGGTTCACATGTTTAGTTAACTTGTTATTGATATCCTTTTCTTTATTTTTTTTTAATGGGAAGGGGCTTGCCAGGGGCTGTTGTTGGGCTCTGTTTAGTTGCATCAAGAAGCGCCTTACCTCTAAATGCTTTAGCTGCTTCTCTTCAGGTGGTTTGCTAATCTAATTTATCATCAGTTATTGTCATTGCTATAACATGTTAGTCATTGGGCTTTTGTTGCTCACGGTGTTTGTTCGGAAATGTTATATAATAAAATAAAATTGTAGCCAAGTCTATTCCTCCATCCTAACATATTATGAGTAGGACTAGTAGTAGAAAAAGTTGGGAAGGGAATACTTATAGGTTAGTTGGTGAGTGTTGATGATTGATACATGTTGAAAGCTTATCAACCTTTCATAGACCAACATAGTATTGATAGGGTTAGTAATCTAAATTCTTAAAAACTATTAACTTCCGAGTGATTGTAAATTATGTGATGCAAAGACTTCATATTTTGTGCCTTTACAGTAGGATATTTCCTGTCCTGTGATAGGGTAACCTCATGTCATGTTCTGTGTGTGAAAGCTTTCCCATCAAGTGAAGGACTTGGATGTATTATTTTCTAATTACTTGAATACTATGAAGCACCGACTCTGATACGGACACTGCGACACGACACGACACGGACACCGCGACACGGCTAATGTCCAAAACATAGAACACCGGGACACCGCTTATATACATATAGACGTGTTCAAGAAATGTCGGTGTCCGAAGCGTGTCCGACACACGACACGACACTTTGAAGAGGTATCCGTGCTTCATAGCTTGAATACAATGTGAGTGTCTTTACTCTGTTATGCTATTTTTTAACGTGGAATGCTTGTTTGATATTGGATAGGAATCTCAGCTCATGAAAGTAATGCGAGCCACGTACTCATCATACACATAATGAGTGGTTTAAACTTCAAATGTGCAAAGATCGTTTTGAAGGTCTTTTGAGGATCGATTCCTTGAAAGAAGTTAATAGTCCCTTTCTTGCTCCAGTATCTACGTCCAAGTCACATGCTGATAGCTGCACAAATGGATCTTCCCAGGCACCAGAATGTCAGAAGATGGTAGCAGCCCAATCCAAGAGTCCTCAAGGGATGTCATATGTGACGAAGGTGCAATACTCAAATGTAATGGTAAGTTATGGTCGAGTGCAATATGGCCCGTTGATGACACATATCCAATAGGCTTTGAGAATGGATCCTTGAGTGTATATTCTTAAAATTACTTGAAGTCTATTTAAATATATAGATAAAATGTCAATTTAAAAAAAAAAAGTGTTCATACATAATACTGATTTTCATAACTTTGATAAGGAATTGCATTCTTTTCGATAAATAAAGGTTTTATTCATAATAATAATAATCTAGCTAAAGCTCCGCACTAATTATCAGTAAGGAAATAGTTGTCCTACAAATCGAATATCTCCCCACTTGTAACAAATATGGTGTAATGCATTCACTATGAAATGCATGTCCACACGGTAATTTGGAAAGCATCAACTCATCCTCGAAATTATTTAAACATATTATACAATATATTTGATTAAATTGAAGAGGATTAGGTGAGTTGTAGGATAATTCAACAATCTCTCCGGTGAGTGTGGGACGATAACCATCTCCAACGAGGGTGGAGGGTTAATCGCCTCCAAGGAATGTGAAAAGATACTATCCCTAATATAATTATAACACATAGGAATACCGAAGTAATATTCCACCTAGACACACTCCTACTACTAATAGAATAGAATGTAGTTTGGATAAACCCTTTGATGGGTTGTAGTTGGAGCCATTTGGGTTAGCGAGGAGGGTGCCATTCGTAATGACTAGAGCCTCGAGGCAAACGATGAGGAATAAGCACGTCCGTATCATATCTAGAAAATTAAATATGATATGGACGTGCTTATTTCATTTCCCTCGAGGCTCTAGTCATTGCGAATGGCTCCCCCTCACTGACCCAAATGGCTCCAACTACAACCCTTCAAAGGATTTATCCAAACCACATGCTATTTTATTAGTAGTAGGAGTTTGTCTAGGTGGAATATTACTTTTCGGTATTCCTATGTGTTATAATTATATATTAGGGATAGGAATTTTCACACTCGTTGGAGGCGATTAACCCTCCACCCTCGTTGGAGATGGTTATCGTCCCATACTCACTGGAGAGGGTTGTTGAGTTATCCTACAACTCATCTAATCCTCTTCAATTTAATCAAACATACTGTATAATTTGTTTAAATAATTTCGATGATGAGCTGATGCTCTCCAAATTGCCGTGTGGACATGCATTTCATAGTGAATGCATTACCATATTTGTTAAAAGGGGGGAGATGTCCTACTTGATCGAATTTATGAAAATTAGTATTATGTATGAACATTTTATTTTTTTAAATTTACATTTTATCTATATATTTAAATAGACTTCAAAGTAATTTTATTTTAGGAATATACACTCAAGGGTCCATTCTCAAAGCCTATTGGATATCTGTCATCAGAGGCAGGGGTAGATCTTCTTGGGGACTAATATTTTTTTTTTTCTGCTGATATATATATTATTGTGCCACCAATGTTACATTATATATATATTTTTCTTGCAAACTATTACAAATTTCTACGATCGCACAGTGACAAGGTGATTTTGCACAACTCCAAAGTTCCCCAATTCAAATCCAACACAGGGAATGTGCATAACTAACTAACTAACTATATATATATATTTATTTATTTATCTGACCTCCTCAAAATATTCTGTCAAGCTCTCTCACTTATCATACGGCCATATTGCAGTCAGCCATCAATGTTTCAATCAATATTGTGAAAAAGGATTTCTTTAACAAATGTCATTAACGTGGACCACCCCATATTTACTCATATACCCATTATTTGAACCATTCAAATATGTCGACCACCTGCAAACATTCCATTATTAATTGATCATCCATTTTATACCATTTAATTTTGCTAAATGTTCTCTTCAAAAAAAAAAAAAAGTTAAGTGTTGGCGATTTTTCAGGAGGAAACTTCCAATCAACATTATTGAAATTATGGAAAGATTTTCCCTAGTACATTCTCATCAACTACATTTTGTGCGTTGTTAATCAAACCAGTAATATTTTTTTACCAAAAAAAAAAACCCAGTAATATTTTCACATTAGTGGTAATATTTGCATTATATAAAACCAGTAATATGTAAGTTGAAATATTTGAAGTTATATACATGCATGTTTAATTTTACATATTTTATGTAAAATTAATGATTATCAATATAAAACCATTAATATTTTATGGAAGTTGAAATATCCGAAGTTATACACATGGATGTTTAATTTTACATATTTTATGTAAAATTAGTGATTATCAATTAGTGATTATTATTAGACTCTTTCCTCTATCTTTTTTTGACAATTCTCTTTCCTCTACCGATATAAACACATCCATGTTAATTATCTGCTAACGTGATATGAAAATATGATATTGTATTGACTAATCAATGGTAGATCTACTAATTGTGTGGATGAAGTAGTGGAATTATTCCATTTATGAGAGATGTATGATTCATCTAAAATTTTTAAGATTCAAGTATTTCATTATATTATAAGCATTCTACACAAAATTCTAGATTTCTCTCTTTTTATGAGACACATTTATCTTTTATTCAATCTCTTTATTTTTATTAGGGTTTGTATTAATATTGGTTTGTGTTTAAGGCCACGTTTGGGTAAACAACTTAATTAAGCTCTTATCGTATAAGCACTTTGTGAACACCTAATTTTGCCCGGATTTTTTTTAATGTTTTGAAAAATAGTAAACAAAAAATGATGATAAAAATGAAACAATAAAATGTTTTTGTTCTTGGCCCATTATAGAACTGGTGTAGCCCGTTTCCCTTTTATTGTTACAAATGGCTTGTTGAGCCCATGATCAAAAAAGGACTTCTGATTTTTATTTGAAAAAATATAAAAATAAATTTTAATTCCTTGTCCTTTTTTTCCCCATCCTTGCTTTGTCTTCCTCTATTTGTAGTATATACCAGCTTTTGCTTTTCTTATTTCTTTTGTTTTTTGTGTTTTTTTCCCAAAGCAAGGAAGTACTACCCCTGCACCATTGCCAAAGCAAGGTGGTGGAGCAAAGGTTGATATGCTCCCCACAAAATGTACCACCCTCTGCATTTTTTGTCTACATATCAATAACAAATTTTGGCATCATCTTCCCCATTGTCAATATATAAACAGAAGCATCATCTAGTAAAAGGAGGAACAAAAAAAAAAAAACCCAGAGACCACAATCTTCTCGTTCCTCTTAGCCACGACTACTCCTTCTTCTTTTATTTTTTTCATTCTTCTTCTTCTTCTACTCACAGAACCCATCTTCTTCTTCCTCCCTCCACATCTTCTTCCCCTTGCTCCCAGCCACTGTCCGCCGCCCCTAGGAGCACCGTCTGCCACCGCTCGAAGTAGAGAAGATCACCACGCGATCTGTCTCTTCATCCCTCGCATCTGGTTTGTTCTCTCCATTGCTGTTCACTCCGCCCCACATCAGCCCAGATCCGCTCATCACCGCTGCGCCTCAACAAGCACCACTCCCCAGATCCGCTCGTCGCCGCCGATCTCGAGCCAGCAGAACAAGATCTCCGCTCTGCCCAGCTCGTCATCCGTGCCGTCGCTCGAGTCGCCCACCACCAACGCTGCTAGAGCCTCCACCTCGCCGCCACAGACATGCACCGCCACACAGCGTGAGTCGCCGCCTCCCTCCGCCGACGTCGATCTGCCTTCTCCAGCGTCATCTGTTTTTCAGACCTCCTCTTCTACCTCCATTGTTGGTAACGTCGGGAAGCTTCTAGCTTCCTTTGGGTTTTGTTGTTTTTATTTTACTTTTATTGTGTGTGTTGTTATTAGTATGAGAATGGGCTTTTGACTGTTTGGACTTGTTTATTTTCTTTTCTTTTAGTTGTGGATATGTGATTTTTGAGATGTTTTTTATTTTTGTGTAAGAGAACACCTGATGGGCTTAGTAATTTAAGGATCATGAGTGTGTCTCTTACATTGTTTATTGGGCCAGAGTTTTTAAAAAAATTAAATGAAAATTTCTTTTTAAAAAAAGGGTATTTTCTGGTTTCTTGTTTTAAATGAATAAAAATCCTTAAATAAAAAAATATCTTTTTTTGAATTCACGCAACGATCTACAACATTGATGTATGATTTTTCATCCTCAAGTGTTGTATGAATTGTAAGGGTTCATCGTATAACTTTGCTATCTTTAACCCTGTGCAAGAGTGAATTCCCTTTGAAAAAAAATATATGTTTTTTTTCAATTTATACTTTTAACCAATTTTATAACCCAATTTCATTTTTATAAAAATATCTTTTGAATTCACGCAACAATCTACGACGTTGATGTAGGGACTTGTTCATCCTCAAGTGTCGTATGAATTGTAAGGGTTTATCGTATAGCACTGCTATCTTGGACTACGTGGCTTTGAGTTTCCCATCGCACCCGGGAATACGTAGGAGCAAGATAAATCATCTTGTCAAGCCAAAACTAAATTATCCCTTTTTTTTTGTCTCTTTTTTATGTTAAAATAATTAATCAAAATAATTAAACTTTTCTATTCTTAGCGATGCTCTATGGACACGGTGCCATATCCAGTCCCTTAGATTTGAGGTTACCCTGTGGACTCATGTGCCATGTTCAACCTCATTTAGTTTTCATAAACAATAAATTTAAAAAATATAAAAAAATTAAAAAATAATCCTTTCTTGTAAATATTTTTTGGGGTAAAATAAATATTTAAAAGGTTATTAAAATGTTTTTGCACAATTAACTTGAGGTACCATTTTTTAAACAGGCGATGTGGGGTGCTAACACCTTCCCTACTCGTAACCGACTCCCGGACTCATCTCTCTTTTTTTTAGACCAGTTTACCTTTAAATAATTGGGTTTTCTAAGATTTTCCCAATAAAATAAAAAAATTTAGTGGCGACTCCTCTGTCTTTTTACCCCTCTATTTTCGCGGCTCCCGGACGGGACGGTCGCAACAGCTGGTGACTCCACTGGGGACATTCTAGAGAGTCAGGCCTATCATAGTTGGTTGTGCAAATTTTTTTTTTTAAATAAAAAAAAACTTTGAAAATATTTGTTTTACCCTTTTTGTTTTATTTCTTTTTTTCATAATTGCTTTTGTATATTCTTGCAACCTTAGGGTAGAGAACTTTTGTATTGGTGTTGTTTGTTCCTTTTTTGCAGGTTTGGGGTAGTTTTGTTTTAGTAGGTTTTTGTGAAGGTTATGTATGCTCCCATCACACACATCACTATCACATGTTGCACACACTTTTGGGCTCTATACCCGAGTCTTGGAATGCCATAAGATTAGAAGGGGCTTCAGTGATGTTATTGTGATGCTTTTGCGTCTCTGACAGTCATTGATTCTCCCGCTCGGATTGCTACCGGTACATGGACTACCATATTGTGACTTATTTGTCTCTGTGGTGAGGTTCGTGGATTCGGATCCTTATCTTTTAGATGAGGGTAATCCGGGGACCGTGTTTAGGGGTCTAGATCTATCCCGAAAGTCATGCACATAAAATGCCATTAGCAGCCTACCAAAATAGGGTCTTGACTTCAGAAGTCCCAACTTTAGGATATGACCTATGTAGGACAAAAGGGGGTGCATTCCATCTTTTTCTGCAACATAAATAATCACATTTATATCTCATGCATCATAACGATTTTCTGCACGCATCCCATATGCACCTTAACATGCCACTCATTCGTGCATCCTGTTACACTCATTATTATATTGTATGCTCGTGCATGTAGTATTTTAGGCCATGCATCGTCAATATGTCATTCATTCATGCATCTTGGTACACTCTCATGCATAAGTAATTTTGCTTTTCAAATGTTATTAGTAAAATAAAAATTCCCTTGCACAGATAATTTGGTGAGAGATAACACCTTTGATAACAAGAGATGGAAAAAGTCAGACACACTAGCAATGCTCCCGCCACCAAAAGCTCCAGGGTGATTTTGAACTCATTAGAGAATCTGAAAGAGTTGAGCCAATCTTTGCTCAAGAACATCGAAAAAGCTTCGTCAAGAAGTATGGAGGGATCTTGGACCTAATTTTCATACCGGTTCAAGCTACTGCTTTGAGTGCTCTAAGTCGGTATTGGAGACCACATCTCAGATGCTTTGAGTTGCCAAACATGGACATTACACCCACCATTGAAGAATATGCTTGCCTGTTAAGGTTGCCAATGCAGAAAAATCCCACCGTGTACTTTTGCATGGGGCAATACTTGACCACTACAAGCATAGCAGGATTACTAGGGCTTCCTGAAATTGAAGTGAACTTGACCGGGCACTCAAACTAGCGAGGGTTGACCCAAAAATTTCTTGAAAATCATTTGAGGAAACTAATGGATCGACAAGACTAGGAAACTTTTGAGAGGGTATTGGCACTAGCAATATACGGGTTGGTTCTATTTCCATCGATGCTAGATATGATAGATCAAGCAGCAATGGACGTGTTCTTGACAATTGAAAGAAAGAAAAACCTCGTGCCGGCAGTATTGGCTGAAACGGTTTTGACTCTAGAATTTTACCAGCGGCATCCAAAGGGGAAGCTCAGATGTTTTGCACAGTTTCTCTATGTATGGGTCATGACTCACATGTACACAAAAGGCTATATCAACCACCATTCAGATCCACTAAGAGGCTTCCATAACATCCCTACAAGACAGCTTAATGAAGAGGAATGGAGAGCGAGTTTGACAAAGTGGAAAGAGACTCTTTTAAGTGGGTATGCCCATGGTACGAAAGTCAACAGGGGCAAGATATCATTTATAGTTGTGGCGACTATCCAAATGTTCCTTTGATGGGCCCGAGAGGGTGCATATCCTACACACCCGCCATAGCCTTACGACAACTTTGTTGGATGCAAACCGTGCCACGAGAAGAACAACTCGGTGGATGCTGTTTCCGATACGAGGATGGTGAGAATACCAAGTTGTTGGCAAAAGAAGTTAGAAATGCATGGAAAAATGTGAGGATGGCAGGGAGATCACAATTGGGCCGACCAATCCTAATCATTGTCTCAGAATATGAAGCATGGAGAAAATCAAGGAAATGTCCCATCAACATTCCTGCAGAAAGCACGAAAGCTGAAGATTACTCCCTTTCGGTAACTCAAATGGCAGAACAACTGAAAGTCCTGGAAGCACAAATGAAGGAAATGTAACAACAAAAGCAAGATGCGGAGTTGAAAATAGCCATTGGTCAGAAGCGATGTGAGAAGTTAACAAAGGAAAATGAACATTTAAAAGATTTGTGTGCAGATATCTCCGTAACCTCAAGAGTCCAGAAGAATACAGACAAGGTCCCGCCTAGCGTCGTGACTAGGATCCAGAATCTTGAAAGCAAAGTATTGTCCTTGACAATAGTGAGGCATCGACTAAGAAAAGAAAAACGTCGGTTAGAAGAAGAAGTCATTCAGCAAGGAGATGTGAGAAAGTCATTGGAAGTGGAAGTCAATCGACAAAAGGGAGTCAAAGCCAACTTACAAAAGCAAATTTGTGCACAAGACAGGAGGACTGATGAATTGGTACAAAAGGTCCAAGAGCTGAATATCCTACTAGTCGAAATCAAGAAGCAGTGCGATTTAGGGTGGACCTCAGCAAAACACTATCATGATCAAGCAATGAATGCCGTGAAGTGGTGGAGAGAAGAGGCGCGAGAGCGAGGGATAGATATTGACATATGGAAAGAAAGATATATGAGCATGAATTTCGAGCTAAGCTATTGTATTCTGAATTTTGTCCAACGCTTTGAAAAGGCAGAAAAACAAATTCGTGCTGACCCTATGCTTCGTCTCCCGGCTGAGTTGGATGATTTCATGCAGATGTGTGGAGGGTTTGCTCAAAGGATAAAAAGAAAGAGACCTAACCTATTGACTTTAGGATGAAAATGTTGTAACAATGTCGAGAATTATGATGTAATCCCAATCTATGTATTGTTTTGAGGAGATTTTAATGAAATATGTCCTTGCCATCATAATTCTATGTATTGCTTTGAGGAATTTTTAATGAAATCAGTTCTTGCTTCTATGATTCCTTCGCACTCCAACTCTTGCACTTGACTTGCGACGACACCTATCATGGAGCATGGTCTTCCTTTAGTATGTGGTCCACTACATCTTTGCCTTATAGGATTCTTCCTTTTGCTCAAAGAGTAGGACGAGATGTCTCAACTCAGAATTGCTAGTGTGTTTGAGACAACATCTATTGTGGAGAGTGGTCTCTCCCCTAGATTTGTTGTCAAATCCATTCCATCTTATGAGAACAATGCTCTCTGTGTGGGATGGAGGGACTTTTCTTGTCTGTTATAAGGTGTTAACTCAAAAAATAATAATAAACTCCAAAGGTGATTTTCATAAAAGCCTTTTTGCTTTTTTGCAACATTTTGTTCTCACTTTTGTTTTGATTAAAATAGTGTGTGGCTTTTCTGAACAATTGCTCCAAGACACCCTTATCGCACTCGGTCACAAACAAGACCTATGGCAGATGAACTAGAAGAAGTCCAAGAGATCAGGGATGAAGTCAGTCAAATCAAGGATCAGATGACTAAGATGATGGAGATCCTACAAGCAATGCAGAAGGAAAAGAACACAGAGGGGAACCCTCCAGCCTTAAACGAAGGACATCTGGCCACACCTCTTATACCGCCTGGTTTTGGTCAGGTTCCTACTCAAGGCTACAACCAACCAGGGGCCATGATGCCTCTCACTATTTATCCAAGCAACCAAACTCATCTTTCATTTGACCCGAACAATCCCCCATACGGTTTGCCTCGTGGATTTGTGCCACCAACGGCCCCCAGCCCACAAGATGGCATTCAAAACTCCGAGCATATCACTCAGACACAAACCCCCACCGATGCTGTCGAAATGCCACAAACACAAACTGTCAACCCTACAGATGGTAACACCCCGACAGTGACACTTTCTGCCAATCCAAAAAATTCACAATACACCCTACATTATGGACCCCAGGGGACTCAAATGATGCCAAACTTCGGATCCTCCTACATGCCATACCCATTTCCCCAGAATATGTATTGTGAAACTCCAGTGAATCAGTCGGGAGGGAATTCCCAATCTTAAGAAAAGCTGGAAGTGTTAGAGGAGAGACTGTGGGCCATTGAAAGGGCAAATAGTTATGGTCTTCGGGATGCCTCGGTGCTTTGCTTGGTGCCAAATGTTGTAATCCCACCAAAATTTAAGGTACCCGATTTTGACAAATATCGGGGGACCACTTGTCCAAAAAACCATTTGACCATGTATGTAAGGAAGATGGCATCATACGCTCAAGATGGTAAGATCTTGATTCACTTCTTCCAAGACAATTTAACCGGGGCAGCCTCAAATTGGTACACGCATCTCGAACGGGCCCACGTCCGATCCTTCAAAGATCTAACAGATGCATTCCTGAAGCAATACAAGTACAATATTGACATGGCTCCAGATAGGATGCAACTCCAAAATATGGCAAAGAGAGACACAGAGACTTTCAAGGAGTATGCACAACGATGGAGGGAACTGGCTGCTCAGGTAGAGCCTCCATTGGCCGAGAAAGAAATTGTGGCAATGTTCATTGATACACTCCAGTCCCCCTTCTATGATAGGATGATTGGGAGTGTGTCATCGAACTTTTCTGACATGGTCATCATCGGTGAGAGAATTGAAAGTGGAATGAGGAATGGCAAGATCACTGAGACTTCAGTAATGAACGGCCCGAAGAGAGCCCCGTTTGTGAAAAAGAAGGAGGGAGAAACACATGCAGTAACCTTTGAACAAAAGAAACCGAACCAATTTAAACCAAACCAAATACCCGCCTTCCAAGCCCAATACGCCTCATACTACCAACTACCTCCATATCACCAAGCCAACCAGCCGTACATCGCTGCCACCTCACAATTTCCAAATCCTCAACAGATGGCTCCTTACCGGCCATCATACCTTTCTCAGCCTCAAACACACCCTACCATGCCACCTCAAATTGTTCAATCCCTAAGTCCAAACCCAAACACCAGCCAAACAAGACCACCGTATAACTCGGAAAGAAATCCAGTACATTTCGACCCGATACCCATGACCTACACTGAGCTACTGCATCAGCTTATAAGCAAATCTGTGTTAACTCCTATCCCAATGAAACCATTGGGCCCTCCTTATCCGAAGTGGTTTGACCCAAATTCTAAATGTGAATATCATGCGGGGGAAATAGGTCATTCCACTGAGAACTGCAGGGCTTTCAAATTTAAGGTACAAGATCTTATTGATGCTAAGTGGTTGAGCTTTCAGAAAGATGCTCCGAATGGGGCACAAGGTCCTATGCCAAATCATGGGGGTTCGGGAGTCAATGCCATTGATAGCTTTATGGAACCTACTCTTAAGAGCCAAGTGGCTGATGTCAGAACTCCCATGAGAGTTATTTTAAGGGAGATGCAAAAACATGGATTGGTGCAAACCTCAATTGTTGAAGAGATGACTCTTGATGAAGAGATAAGGTGTGACTTCGACGGGAATATGGGGCATTCAATTGAAGACTGTGCAGAATTTCGACAGGTTGTGCAACAGTTAATAGATATGAAGGTTATCCTAATTGGTTGTGAATGGAATGAGTGTGGCATTAACATGGTCACTGAATCTACAATTTCCCCAACTCCAGTTAAGATAACTCCTTTTACTGTTGTGATTAATCCTCAACCGGTTCCTGAGCAAGTCGCTCCGAAGCCAGTGGTGGTACACTATACTGAGAAGGAACCTATACCGGTTTCGAGTGGGCCAACACAAGTTGTCATCCGAGTCCCTGGTCCTTTCCCTTACAAGGACACCAAAGCGGTACCATGGAAATATGATAGGCAGGTTCAACAAAGTCCTCCCAACGGGACCACTGTGGTTACCAACATTTCGGGAATCGGTGGAATGACTAGGAGTGGACGCATTTATACTCCAGAGGTATTGTGAAGGGAGGGAACAAAAAAGGAAGAAAAAGATCACAAGGGGAAAGAGAAGGTGGAAGGAACGATGGCTGAAAAGGATACCAAAGGGGGTTATAATAAAAAGGAGGTATCTGGTGAAGAAGTCGGTGAATTCTTGAAGCTCATCAAGCAAACCGAATACAGGGTTGTGGATCAATTGAATCAAACTCCAGCTCGGATACCTCTTTTGTCTTTGTTGATGAATTCTGAGCCACATAGGAGAATACTGATGAAGGTGTTGAATCAAGTTCATGTCTCTCATGACATCACAGTTGACAAGCTCGATAACATCGTGGGTAACATCGTCGCTGATAATTATATCACTTTCACTGATGATGAAATTCCAGCTGAAGGAATAGGGCACAACAAGGCGTTACACATCTTTGTGAAGTGTCGAGATCATGTCATGGCTAGGGTCCTCATTGATAATGGTTCTTCTTTGAATGTAATGCCAAAGTCAACACTGGCAAAGTTGCCTTTCGATGGAACTCATATGAAGCCAAGCATAATGATTGTAAGAGCTTTCGATGGCACCCGAAGGGAAGTTATGGGAGAAATTGAATTGTCCATTCAGATTGGCCCTTGCACCTTTGAAATACTCTTCCAAGTAATGGACATCATGACACGCTGTCGCGCACACGTCAAAAAGCGAGTGGTTTCCAAAAATATGTAGTTTAGGGAGCGACAACTCGAGTATCGTCTCACAAGGACTCTTAGATTGTTCTTAACAGAAAAGGTCAGATTTGGGGGGTTTTGGATTTGAAATAAGATAAAGAAAACAAAACAAAAAAACAATGCAAACTAAATAACTATCAAATAGCTAAAAACGATCAACCTACTGCTTTCGGTTTCCCACTATCATTGGTTCATATAAATCCAAGCCCTAAGCGGATTCTAATCCCTTTTCGATTGTAACATCAATTAACAAGCGAAACCGACGCTATGAGACATATGCTCCTAATTCCGAATTAAGCAAACGAATTAAGCCCTTCGTGAATTAAGCAAACACGAATTGAACACACGCGAATTAAGTAAACGCGATTAAGTTTAGGAACACACAATCATCGAAACAAATCAATATATATTCCATACAAACTGAATTAAGCAAACAGAATATATAGAACAAATATTGAAAGAGAAAAGTAATGAGATTAGGAATTATAGAACCTCAAGCGGCGGTGCAAACCGGTTACAGTAGATCAATCAAGGAGACTAGTTCTCCATTACAAAAGAAACACAAAATACTAAACCTAAATTCACAGCCGTCCTAAAAGAAAATAAGATGAAAAGATGAAGATCTCCCTGGTTCTGACCTAAAACAGACTATAAATACAGATTCTGGGTTGCGGTCTCTAGCGAGACGAAACATGATTCGCGAGGCGAGCCAGAGAGGGTGACTGTTGCTGCTCGTGATGGTCTTCAGGCTCGCGAGGCGAGTAGCCTCTCGCGGGGCGAAAACTCCCAGAATTGCTTCTCTTTATTAACATGAAAACAAGAAATAGCAGTAAGTGATTTATTTGACTCTAAATAAACTAAATTAACCTAAAACTACTTTAGAGACTCAAAATGTTGCTTGAGGACAATCGAGTCTAATTTGGGCGAAAACGGGATATAATTAGCACAAAACCACGGTCATACTAGTCATAAAACTAGATGAGCCAGAGGCTGATCAAAATACCCCAAACTTAAACTTTGCTTGTCCCCAAGCAAAATAAAACTCAAAAAGGACTCAAACTTGGCAAGCTTAAAGGTTCAATCAAATTCACACAAATTTATGCAACTTCAACAACAATTGTTTTTCTTCAATGTTTCCCCCCTTTTCAACAATGCAACCCCACATTCATCTACTTTGAACCATTGAGAATCCCATCATTCATGCAATCAGTAATCTAAGCAAGGGATCTAAGTTACACACAGAAGGGAGATCACCAAATTCAAACAATCGCCTTCCTCACAAGGGGGTTCAGTGTTTCACTCAATTGCTCAATTTGTCTAGGCTAACAACATTTCACTCAGTTTCACTTTTAAGGGCACTTCCCATAAATTTGATTTTCATCTCAAAATGGTTCCCACAGAAAATATGCATGCAACATCAAAAGGTCTTTTAAGGTTGTAATGGGGCCTGTCTAAGGGTAGGATATACAGAGGAACTAGGCTTAAGTCCCTAGGAACTAAGAGAGCATGAACATTTTTACACTTTGAATTTCCACTCAGATTCCTTTTTCCATTTTTATTTATGCTTTGGGTGACTACAGCCTTTTCCTTTCAATACCTTTTTTTTTTGACGTTTTTGTTCTTTTTATTTCCCCTTTTTTCTTTTTCTTCTTTTTTTCCTTTTTTTTTTCTTTGGCTCCAACCTTTTTATTATTTTTTTTCTTTTTCTCACCCCAGAATGACATGTCACATCCTTGTAGCCACCCCAAACTTAGTTTCTTACAACCCTTTCTCTTGCTAAGCTTCCATGCTCTCCTAATCCTAAGATCGGGTTAACATGGTTTTTCAGAATTTTAGCTTGTAACATAGGGTCATCAAGAAAGGATAGGCTAATTAGGCTCAAAGGGGCTAACTAGGGAACATGCATTAGGAATGGTTCAATTTAGGCCAAGTGGTTATTTACAAAGAAAATCTGCCTAAATCATTTGATGCAAGCACATAGACATGCAAACCAAGAAGAAATTCAAGCAAATTCGGGAAAGTGCAACTTGAAAGTGATTCACACAGTTAAAAACATGTTGGAGGCTCAAATCCTCACCTGGACATTTCTGCAAATTGTTTGACCGAGATTCTATCCCTAGTGTGTGCTTCCTATCACCCCAAACTTATCATAAATCATGCAATCATAATCAGAATATCTCAAAGTTCAGTTTTCAATTTTTCAAATAGGGATCAATTTTCAATTTCAAAACCTAGGGGAAAATCATCAAAAATCAACATGTATCATGCAATCAATCTATGCAAAAATTCAATCAAATTCCAGCAAACTTGCCGACACAAGACTCAACACACATACTCCTGATCTTCTCAAATTATTCAGGAGCTAAAAGAAAAACAAAACAAAAACAAGCAAGGAAATTTAAAAAGGAAAGGGTTCAGAGAAAACTCATTGGGGCGGCTCCACCGGGATCCCATTGCTTGTAACATAAGGCCCAAGTGATAGCCAAAGGACGGAAGCTCATTCCGTGCTTCCATAACTTGCAGTCTTGATATGGGAGTGAGCACTTGACAGTTATGGTGACCTAGCACAGTGCGGCGGACTTCTCACTCCCTCTTGGGTCAACGATGACCTCTTTCTCAACAAAGTCCTCCCAATAAAAGTGGGGTTCAACCTCTTGGACTGGCCATAGTGTCTTCATATCCAAGGGTGCAAAATCCAGAGGCTTGAACTCCATCGCTGGTGGCTGCACAGAGGGAGGTGGCAAATAGGTAGAGAGGGTCTCTAGTGCTGCTTCATCTTCTGCACAATTCCCATCCATTGCATTACCAGATTCATCACCTTCTATATATACAGTAACCTCAGCACGCACCTCACAGGTATTTCTCCCATCACAATTGACACATGCATAGGAGCCAAATGAATCATCTAATTCCGGAATTTCTTCATCATCCTCTAGCATGGCGGAATGGATGTCCTCTATATGCCTCTTCCTCTCAATTTCCTTAGTCAAGGGTTCTGATCCTTGAGCTTGTTGCATGGCATTCATCGAAGTGGAAAGCTGTCAAATCTGTGTCTGCAAGGCCTGAATACTAGCATCCGTTCGCTGCTGAGACTGTTCAATCTGTCCAACCTGTGTTTGCAAAGTATTAATGCTAGCATCCGTTCGCTGCTGAAACTGTCCAAGTTGCTGCTGAAACTGGAGATTTTGTGCATTCATTTGTGCAGTTATTTGTGAAGTCATTTGCTTGAACATGTCCTCTAGTGAAGGTCCAGAAGGTGAAGAGGTGGTCACTTGGGGAGAGTTCTGTGGTGGTGTCAGCGGTAACATCAGTTGTTGTTGCGTGGGTGAGTCCCCATACCAAGGGTTTGGATGGTTTCCCCAGCTGGGGTGGTACTCATCAGTGGAAGGGTCAAGAATGTTGTGCCTGTTCTGATTGTTGCCTTGATTGTAAATATTGGTTGTATATGCTTGAGGTGATTCATTAACTTGTCTATTACCAAATATCTCTCGCCTGATTGATGCAGCTCTGAAGGCAGGAAAGTATCTCACTAGGAAGACTTTCTTCAAATCAAACCAGGTTGAGACGGAATTCGGCTCAAGACAATACAACCAATCCCTTGCAGCGCCTTCAAGTGAGAGATGGAAGGCTCTCATCTTGATGTGGTCTTCTGTTATTCATTCAGGTCTCAGCATTATAGAACAAACAACCCGGAATTCCTTCAGATGCTCCTGCGGATTCTCACCTGCAAGACCACTAAACCTTGGCAACCAGTGCATTAAACCAGAAAAATCAGGATAATATATGCATGGTGGTTCATAATTAACATTAGGCATGTAACCTTGCATATAATTATCCATGGCTAGATTCACAATCAGACCAATTCAGAAAAATGTTTTTTTTTTAGTATTTTCTGTTAATAACAACAAGAGTCCCCGGCAACGGCGCCAATTTTTGACACGCTGTCGCACACGTGTCAAAAAGCGAGCGGTTTCCAAAAATATGTAGTTTAGGGAGCGACAACTCGAGTATCGTCTCACAAGGACTCTTAGATTGTTGTTAACAGAAAAGGTCAGATTTGGGGGGTTTTGGATTTGAAATAAGATAAAGAAAACAAAACAAAAAAACAATGCAAACTAAATAACTATCAAATAGCTAAAAACGATCAACCTACTGCTTTCGGTTTCCCACTATCATTGGTTCATATAAATCCAAGACCTAAGCGGATTCTAATCCCTTTTCGATTGTAACATCAATTAACAAGCGAAACCGACGCTACGAGACATATGCTCCTAATTCTGAATTAAGCAAACGGATTAAGCCCTTCGTGAATTAAGCAAACACGAATTGAACACACGCGAATTAAGCAAACACGATTAAGTTTAGGAACACACAATCATCGAAACAAATCAATTTATATTCCATACAAACTGAATTAAGCAAACATAATATATAGAACAAATATTGAAAGAGAAAAGCAATGAGATTAGGAATTATAGAACCTCAAGCGGCGGTGCAAACCGGTTACAGTAGATCAATCAAGGAGACTAGTTCTCCATTACAAAAGAAACACAAAATACTAAACCTAAATTCGCAGCCGTCCTAAAAGAAAAGAAGATGAAAAGATGAAGATCTCCCTGGTTCTGACCTAAAACAGACTATAAATACAGATTCTGGGTTGCGGTCGCTCGCGAGGCGAAACATGTTTCGCGAGGCGAATCTTATGAACAGTCCTTCGGTGTTTAGATTTCTTGCGAGGCGAAACATGATTCGCGAGGCGAGCCAAAGAGGGTGACTGTTGCTGCTCGTGCTGGTCTTCAGGATCGCGAGGCGAGTAGCCTCTCGCGGGGCGAAAACTCCCAGAATTGCTTCTCTTTATTAACCTGAAAACAAGAAATAGCAGTAAGTGCTTTATTTGACTCTAAATAAACTAAATTAACCTAAAACTACTTTAGAGACTCAAAATGTTCCTTGAGGACAATCGAGTCTAATTTGGGTGAAAACGGGATATAATTAGCACAAAACCACGGTCATACTAGTCATAAAACTAGATGAGACAGAGGCTGATCACATCACACCAACTTACAGTTGTCTCCTAGGACGACCATGGATCCATTCGTCTGGAGCTGTACCTTCCACATTGCACCAGAAAGTGAAGTTCATTGTCGATAGTAAGTTGATAATTGTTTCTGGAGAGGAGGATATGTTAGTGAGTAAGCCATCAACAACCCCTTACATTGAAGCTGCCGAAGAAGCTCTCGAGACCACGTTCCAATCGCTTGAAATTGCCAATGCCACTTATGTTGGGGATAATGTTCCACTCTTGAAACCTCAGTCATCTAAAGTGTCCATTATGATGGCTAAGGTTATGCTCGAAGGAGGATACCGACCTGGAAGCGGTTTGGGGAAGAATAGCCAAGGTGTCACTGACATCCTCATGCTCACCGAGAACAAGGACAGGTTTGGGTTGGGATATAAACCCACCAAGGCCGACAAGATGAGGGTTATAGAAGAGAAGAAAAGAAAGAGGTTGGCTCGCTGGAAAATCGGGAATACGAGGCTGAAAGGGTTCCCATCTGTGACATTCGATAGAGCTTCCGAAGTGTAGGGTTTGCATTCCTGGATCAAGCAGCAGCTGTTGAAGATGATTATCTTGCCGATCATGGTGTCAATTTGGTGTATCCATGCCCTCCGGATACAGAGCTCAATAATTGGGAAGTCATTGAGTTCCCCAGGACCATAGAGTTTTTTTCAAAGTAATTTTATAATGCTTATCCTTTAGCTCTGCCCAAGGCTCTAGGATTTTTGTTGTAATGGGCTTACTTGTTTCCGTTTCAGTATGACTTATCAATAAATGCATGCATTCAATATCTTTATGTTCTTATCCCTCTTATTTTTTTTTTTTTACTTTCGCTTTTATTCATCGTTCCTGGCCAATAAATGCAGTTTCCCATCTTTAACCTTTATTCATTCATCTTTCCTTGACAACTACCAAAATGCAGATCTAAAAGTGACTCTCTTGAAAATGACGGTGTTAATAACTCAGCATACAATTTTGACTATCCTATTGATCATGCTGATGAGGTTGTTGATGATGACGGGGAAGTTCCTCCTGAACTATTGAGATTGGTAGAACAAGAAGCCAGGGAAATTCGACCCCATGAAGAGCCGAGTGAACTGATCAATTTGGGAACTAAAGATGATAAAAAGAGGTCAAGATCGGCCTTTCCCTGAAAGAAAAAGAGCGAAGTAGATTGATCAGGTTGTTGATAGATTATAAAGATGTTTTCGTATGGTCGTACCAAGACATGCCAGGGTTAGACCATAGTGTAGCAGAACACAAACTGCCATTAAAGCCGGAGTGTCCTCCAGTAAAACAGAAGCTACGAGGGATGAAAGCGGAAATGTCTTTAAAGATCAAGGAGGAGGTCAAGAAGCAACTGGATGCAGGTTTCCTAGAAGTTGTAAAGTACCCTCAATGGGTTGCTAACATCGTTCCTGTTCCCAAGAAAGATGTAAAGGTTCGAATGTGTGTTGACTATCGAGATCTGAACAGAGCTAGCCCAAAAGATGACTTTCCTCTACCCCACATTTATGTTCTTGTAGATAATACTGCTCAACATGCATTATTCTCTTTCATGGATGGATTCTCGGGATATAATCAGATCAAGATGGCACCTGAAGATATGGAGAAAACTACATTTGTCACTTTATGGGGAACCTTTTGCTACAAGGTTATGCCCTTTGGCTTGAAAAATGCTGGGGTAACATATCAGCGGGCTATGGTGACTTTATTCCATGACATGATGCATAAGGAGATAGAAGTTTATGTAGATGACATGATCGCCAAGTCCAGATCCGAAGATGACCATGTTGATAATCTGCAGAAACTTTTTGAGCGGTTAAGAATGTTTAAGCTCCGATTGAATCAAGCCAAATGCACTTTCGGAGTGAAATCAGGCAAGCTTCTGGGGTTCATTGTTAGTCAAAGAGGAATAGAGGTTGATCCTGAAAAAGTTCGAGCAATCTTCGATATGCCGGCACCTCGAACGGAGAAAGAAGTTCGTGGGTTTTTAGGGAGATTGAACTACATTGCCAGGTTCATCTCCCAACTAACTGCGACATGTGAACCAATCTTTAAATTGTTACGCAAAAATCAGGCAGTAACATGGAATGAAGATTGTCAAAAAGCCTTTGAGAAGATCAAACAATACCTATAGGAGCCTCCAGTCTTGGTTCCCCCAATTCCGGGATGACCTCTCATCATGTATTTGACTGTGCTAGATGAATCAATGGGTTGTGTACTAGGGCAACACGATGAGTCAGGAAGAAAGGAACATGCCATCTATTATCTACGCAAGAAGTTCACCAGTTGTGAAGCCAACTACTCACTGCTGGAACGCACTTGCTGTGCTTTGGCTTGGGCGTCCCGGCGTTTGAGGCATTACATGTTGTGTTACACTACCTGGTTGGTGTCCAAAATGGATCCAATCAAGTATATCTTTGATAAGCCTGCTCTGACTGGA
Organism: Sophora flavescens; assembly: GCA_030762895.1. Lineage (NCBI taxonomy): Eukaryota > Viridiplantae > Streptophyta > Magnoliopsida > Fabales > Fabaceae > Sophora > Sophora flavescens. The sequence goes on from CM061069.1 coordinate 64,079,957, forward strand.
AGAATTGCTAGCTAGCAAGTTCTGCTATCAGAATACGACATTGTCTATGTCACCCAAAAGGCAGTAAAAGGTAGCGCTCTCGCAGAATATCTAGCCAATCAGCCAATAGAAGATTATGGATCGATGCAACGTGATTTCCCAGATGAAGATATAATGGCTTTGTTTGATCACGTACAATCACCAGAAAAAGAAAAGTGGACTTTGTTATTTGATGGAGCTTCTAATGCATTGGGGCATGGAATCGGGGCAATACTAATTTCACCAGAAAACGATTATTTCCCCGTCACTGCAAGGCTTTCCTTTGATTGTACAAACAATATAGACGAATATGAAGCTTGTGCGCTCGGCATCCTGGCAGCGATAGAATGAAAGGCAAGGATACTGGAGGTATACGGGGACTCTGCATTAGTCATCCACCAGCTAAGAGGGGAATGGGAAACCCGAGATGCCAAGTTAATCCCGTACCATGATTACATCAAAGGTTTGATTGAGCAATTTGATGAAGTCACATTCCATCATATTCCCCGAGAAGATAACCAATTAGCTGACGCGATGTCTACCTTGTCCTCGATGTTCAAAGTAAGTGATGAGAGGAACTTACCACTCATCAAAATGGAAAGTCGTGATCATCTTGCATATTGTCAAGTGATAGAAGAAGAGTCTGATCAAAAACTGTGGTACCATGACATCAAATGCTTCATCCAAAGAAGGGAATACCCTCCAGGCGCTTCAGAAAATGACAAAAGAACTCTAAGAAGACTTGCAATGGGTTTCTATTTAGATGGAGGTATTCTCTACAAAAGAAATCATGACATGGTGTTTTTGAGGTGCGTTGACGCAAAAGAAGCTAAACGGATAATTGAGGAGGTACTTGAAGGATCTTTTGGAACACACGCGAGTGGTCATGCAATGGCAAGAAAAATCTTGAGGGCTGGCCAATACTGGTTCACAATGGAGGCAGATTGTTTTAATTATGCGAAGAGGTGCCATAAGTGTCAAATATATGCTGAAAGGGTTCATGCGCCACCAGCTCCCTTGAATGTCATGACGGCACCCTGGCCATTCTCAATGTGGGGAATGGATGTGATCGGTCCAATCGAACCGAAAGCCTCGAATGGGCATCGCTTCATTATTGTTGCCATTGATTATTTCACAAAGTGGGTTGAGGCAGCATCATATGCCAATGTGACCAGGAATGTTGTAATCAAATTTGTAAAAAGAGAATTAATTTGTCGTTATGGGTTGCCAAGTGAGATTATCACTGATAATACGACTAACTTGAACAACAAGATGATGAAAGAGATGTGCGAAAACTTCAAGATAAAGCATCACAATTCCTCCCCGTACCGCCCAAAGATGAACGGAGCAGTTGAGGCCGTTAATAAAAATATCAAGAAGATTGTCCGAAAGATGGTGGTGACGTATAAGGATTGGCATGAGATGTTACCTTTTGCTTTGTACGGCTACCGTACCTCTATTCGCACCTCAAAAGGGGCGACGCCGTATTCTCTGGTGTATGGGATGGAGGCAGTGCTCCCGATTGAAGTAGAGATCCCCTCATTAAGGGTACTGAGAGAAGGAGAACTGGAAGGAGCTGAGTGGGTTCAGGATCGACTCGACCAATTGAACCTCATTGAAGAGAAGAGATTAACGGCATTATGTCATGGTCAATTGTACCAGAGAAGGTTGATGAGAGCTTATGAGAAGAAGGTACGCCCGTGGCAGTTTCAGGAGGGTGATCTAGTGCTCAAAAAGATCCTACCAATCCCAAAGGATCATCGTGGGAAGTGGACCCCGAACTACGAAGGACTTTACGTTGTGAAAAAAGCCTTCTCAGGAGGAGCTTTAATTCTCACCAGGATGGATGGGGAAGATCTTCCACTCCCTGTAAACTCATATGCAGTCAAAAAGTATTATGTTTAAACGCACTTCCCAAAAAAAATCAAAAAGAAAAAAAAGGTGAAAAATGAAAAAAATAAAAGCTCGTTAGGCTGAAAATCTGAAAAGACAGTCTAGGCAAAAGTTAGAGCAACCCGCTAGGCTGAAAACCTGAAAAGGCGGTCTAGGCAAAAGTTAGGGTTCAAAAAAAAACAATGGAAGTGTCGTCAAGCCGATGAACTGAGGCAATCAGTGGGCTAGATGCATGAAGACCAGGGCAGATAGCATTCTCAGATGTTGATTAGTAAGCAGTCAAGATAGTATGAGGGATACTAACACTAGTCATGGAAAGAGGTGTCACTTGAGGAGATGTGATTCCACTCCACAACCTTTTTTGCAATTCCATACTCCATTGTAATATCTGCTTTGTATTCCTTTTTGAGACACCCCGATGTGCCCCATCGTATTATTACATTAAAACCTTAATATTTATTTACTTAATCGCGCGCTTACTATTGAAAATACGTAAAAATTTAAAACTTAATTAATAATCATATAACTTCTACAAATATAAAACACACCAAAGTTGTAATATATATAATTACACACATGTTTATTTAAGACAATACCAAAACACTGTTAAGGGTACCCTCTCAGTAGGATCCCTCACAGATATAAACTTCACTACAGACTTACTTAGCGGAAATATAAATACTCCTTAGACACACTGGCCATCATGTCTATACTCTAATCGCCCTGGATCACAGCTCGACCTCCAAAGATCCGGTTCATACGGAGTTCCATCTAACTCCTCAGCAATTGGTTCCTCCATCGGGTTTTCTCGTACGATCACATCAGAAATAAAATACAACATACAGAAAGATATAGGGAATAAGAAACAGTTCTATCATCAAAAAGCGAAAAAGAGTAATAGTAAATTATACATTAATTGTCACAGACACACATCACTCAAAATCAACAATCATCCTCAATTCACTATATCATCCTCTACCCTCAGCCCATGCAACTAAAACTTAATACTGATGTGGTCATCTTCACTCCTGTCACATTATTCAGTAGTCTATAACTATTTAGGGTCAAAACTCAGTGCGCCACTATTCCCTAATCTCTCATAGGAAATAGTGCATAAGCACAGTATGCGTCACTATTGCCCCCATTGGAAATAGCACATAAGCACATAATAAATAATAACTCGGTGCGCCCCTATTCCCTTACCTCTCGTAGGAAATAGTGCATAAGCACGATATGCGTCACTATTCCCCCCATTGGAAATAACACATAAGCATATAATAAATAATAACTCGGTGCGCCCTTATTCCCTTGCCTCTCGTAGGAAATAGTGCATAAGCACGATATGCGTCACTATTTCCCCCATTTGAAATAGCACATAAGCATATAATAAATAAGAACTCGGTGCGCCCCTATTCCCTAATCTCTCATAGGAAATAGTGCATTAGCACAATATGCGTCATTATTTCCCCCATTTGAAATAGCACATAAGCATAACAGAACTTATAATTCGGTGCGCCACTATCCCCTATTCTCTAATAGGAAATAGTGCATAAGCACGGTATGATTCTCACTGACTTTTATCAATAGCAACCTAGTGCCTCAAGCTTTTCCTCACAACCTCCACTTACATTTTATATCACATCACTTCATAGCGAGGCACCTCTAATTCATATTCAAAACTCTCACCCAAACAAAACACCTCCGAGCAATATATATATCTTTCCTTAAAATTATTTAAGCATAGTATTAAACCCAGGCAGATCATGCATAACACATTAATCAACAGAATATTCCAACATCTCAATATCATATAAGGCAATTTATCACAACCAAATAATTAACAAAGTCAGACTCTGTCACGGCCTGGCCGTGATAGCCATCACGGCCATGACTGACAACAAAGGCAATAATTCTACAAGACAGAACCTGTCACGGCCTGGCCATGACAACCATCACGGCCGTGACAGACAACAAACATCCACAATATCATAAATATTCAAACACCGAAATAATACGTCACATGCAGATGGAATACCTCAACCAGCGTATCACAGAGAATTTAAATAACATAAAATCAAACATCCTCAAATACTTAAAATCAACTTAATGTCGATAAACCTACAATCCCCAAATCACCATTGGTTTTACAGAAAAGGTTTCCGATATGATTTTGGTCTTGTCGATTACTCAACTACTAGTAGGGTTTAGGTCGCCCTACACAATTATCATATAATCTACTACCTATCGATTCCGACGATAGGTTGATTCTTTTCCCCACCTGAGCTAGCACCGAAATCTCGAGCTCAACGTTCCTCGCTATCACACCACAGCTTAATAGTTTCACCTTGAACCAAACAACATAACTATAATTAATCAAATAACAACCATCTATGACACTTTAGGGCTAGGTTCGGCCAAGACTTAGAAAATAGGTTTAGGATTATCTTCTTAATGCCATCTTTTGGATCCCAGTTACTAGAGTCTTAACTAACATAGATTACTTATTACAAGACTAAAATTTGAAACAAAATCCTCTAACCTTTAGGGTTAGGGTTTCAGCCCATATTAGGAAAATAAGCTAGGAAATTTAGTTGGATTCAAGCTCTTGGATTTAAGCTATATATGTATTATAGAACTTAAGTCAAGTACTAACTTTCAAAACAAATAACAAAACACCAAACCCATTTTCCTACCTAGGTTCGGCCCTTAATGGTTAATAGGGAAGGAAAATGATTTTGATCGCATGCTCTTGGATAAATAAAGTAGGGACTATATCTAGATCATAGAAATTGGTTTCATGTCAAAAGGATTTTTCTAGAATTAGTTATGAATTTTTGAAGAAAGCTTCAAGAACTTTGACTCATATGAAGAACATGATGAACACAAGAATAAATCCATAAAAGTTGGGAATAGAAAAGATTAAAATATCAAGATTAAGAGAGAGATTCCTCACCTTGGAATAAAAAGATTTATTCAAGAACTTGAAGAACAAAGATGATCTTAGCAAGAACACTAAGGAGTTCTTTGTGTTTTGTGGGGAAAAACTTGAGATGTGAAATAGAAATTGTTTAGATCATCTAGATAAGTGAGAATATGATCTTAGAAGATAAAAACAAGGTTTGGATGGTTATATATGGGTATGGACCGAATTTGAAGGAAAGAAAAGATGAACTTGAAAGTTCATGGATTCAAGAACAAAATGGATCAAGTGATGGTTATTGATCTAAGGAACAAGTTTCATGAATGAAGAATCATGAGATTATGTTTCTAAGTTAGAGATAAATGATGAATAAGTGAAGAAAAAATGAATAACAAATGAAGAACAAGTGAAGAACTTGTGAGAGAAAATGAAGAACATGAAGTTTTGAGAGAGACAAAATGATGAAGTTGGAAAATGAGTGAAAATGATCCAAGTGTGGATGATGGGCACGGTTTGGAGGTGGGTGTGAGGAGAAAATGTGTGGTTTGATGAGATAAAAGAACCATGGTTGAGTTTATTTGATCAAGGTTAAGTTAGAAAATAATATAATAACTTTACTATAGTTAATAGTAACCTAACTAGGGTTTATTTGTAATCATGGTTAATAAAATATGTGGTCATAAATTTGAATAGATGTGGCTGCCTCCTACACCACATATTAGGGAGAAGATATTTTGTGTTGCAAATCATGGTTAATTAAGCTTGGTTTTCTAAGTGTTCTTGAGAAGTTTAGAGAGAAAGATAAAGATGATGAAGATTTAGAGCAGTTTCGGTAATTTGGACATATCTCCCAATATACTTGTCCGTTTTTTATGATCTTTATGTCGTTGGAAATAAGAGAGAAAGATAAACAACTTTTTCATGTAGAAAGTTTTTCGATATTCAGAACATATAAGAGTCATAATTTCGTGGCAGTTTCGGGATAATGATGAGAGTGTGACTTTGCCTATGACTCATCCACTTAACATCAATGCTCATTTATGGCTAGGAAAAAGTGGTGTCCAAATTCTTGGAATGGAGGAGGAAACCGTGTGGATCGGGTATAATTTGGTCCAAATTCTCAATGGCATGGCTTGAAATATTCATGAAGAGCCAAGGGTAAAATCGTCATTTCCAGGCAAAAGATTCCTCTGTCATAAATACGCCATTATGACCATTATGACACGGATAAGCTCGTCATAAATGCCCGTCAAGTCGGTCAAATCCATCACCTCAACCCCGTTGCCGACTCCTTGGTTCATCTGGCGCAGGCTTTTCCTAGAGATAATCTCGACGTATACGCCCGCAACAAATATAATATTTTAATTTTTATGCTAAATTTTTCAAAACTTCCAGTATCGTAGTAAATAAAATAAAAACATTTTTCATCTCGTTCACGAGTTAAAATTAGGTTTTCTGAGCAGTAAACTTTCTTGTCAATGAAAACACTGAAAAAAGCAATGAGGCCGGCCTAAGTCTGAATTTTCAACCAAAAACTTCCCCATAACCTTATGAAAATAAATATAACAAGTAAATGACCTTGGTTTATCCAAAATCATTTTCTAAGTCTCGGATAAATATATATATTTATATATTTATTACCGACATTACAAAGCAGCGAAAATCGGGGTGTTACACTTTTCGGTCCAAATATAATGACATTGACTCCCAATTCTTTTTACCCTTATCTCTTTCTCTTAACTTTTGTCAATTGTGTGTGTGCATTCATCATGATAAGTATATACTGAAATGTGAAACATGTATTGGTGTCTTCAAGATGCATTTAGAATTCCCTTGAAGATCTCAAAAGTTCGTAAAGAACGGGATGATCTCCCGACAAAGGGCACCGTGGTCTACTGACAGGAGGCACGGGGACAATCATTGCAAAGGAAGAATACCCTTTCAAAAGTGCTTGACCTTATTCTCCACGAAGACAGGACTTGTTCATCTCAGGGCTTGTCTGTGATCAACACTTTAAGGGGTCGAGGGTGATAATAAAAACCACCTAAACGATGAAAAAATAAAAATAGTAATGTATTACAGGCTTTCCGTGTGTTGCATTGAAATCATTTGAGGTTTTCATCAAGCATATAGGACATTTCTGGCATCATGCATTGCAATTGTTTATCTTTTGTGAGCACAAAACCCAGTAAATTGCACAGACATCGTAGGTTTTTAACATTTCTTGTCAAGCTTCAGTGGATAACCAACTCCGCATGCTTCTTATTTTCTGTCAAGATTCAGTGGATAACCGACTCCACAAGCTTTTTACCTTTCCTTTCAAGTTTCAGTGGATAACCGACTCCACAAGCTTTTAACATTTCCTTTCAAGCATCAGCGGATAACCGACTCCGCGTGCTTTTTATTTTCTGCCAAGCTTCGGCGGATAACCGACTCCACAAGCTTTTAATCCTTTTGCTTTCAAGCTTCAGTGGACAACCGACTCCGTAAGCTTTTAACACTTAATTTCAAGCTTCAGCGGATAACCGACTCCGCGTGCTTTTTATTTTTTGTCAAGCTTCAGTGGATAACCGACTCCACAAGCTTTTTACCTTTCTTTTCAAACTTCAGTGGAAAACCGACTCAGTAAGCTTTTAACATTTATTTTCAAGTTTCAGCGGATAACCGACTCCGCGTGCTTTTTATTTTTTGTCAAGCTTCAGTGGATAACCGACTCCGCAAGCTTTTTACCTTTCTTTTCAAGCTTCAGCGGATAACCGACTCCGCATGCTTTTTATTTTCTGTCAAGCTTCAGTGGATAACCGACTCCACAAGCTTTTTACCTTTCTTTCCAAGCTTCAACGGACAATCGACTCCGTAAGCTTTTAACAGTTCCTTTCAAGCTTCAGCGGATAACCGACTCCGCGTGCATTTTATTTTTTGTCAAGCTTCAGTGGATAACCGACTCCGCAAGCTTTTAATCCTTTTGCTTTCAAGCTTCAGCGGACAACCGACTCCGCAAGCTTTTAACCTTTTAATTTCAAGCTTCAGCGGATAATCGACTCCGTAAGTTTTCTATCTTTTGTCAAGCTTCAGCGGGTACCATACCTCGTAAGCTCTTCCATCTTTCTATTCGAGCTTCTATGGACAATCCATCCCGCAAGCTCTTTTAATTATACATCCTTTTACTTGTCAGCAAACCCCGGTCAAAATTGGAGTTCATGTCTTTACTCGTCTCTCGTAACGATAATAGGTTAACGACGGTTACACCTACTATCTAATAAGAAACAAATAAAGAGGGGTAGCTGTGAACACCTAATTTTGCCCGGATTTTTTTTAATGTTTTGAAAATTAGTAAACAAAAAAACGATGATAAAAATGAAACAAAAAAATGTTTTTGTTCTTGGCCCATTATAGAATTGGTGTAGACCATTTCCCTTTTATTGTTACAAATGGCTTGTTGAGCCCATGATCAAAAAAGGACTTCTGATTTTTATTTGAAAAAATATAAAAATAAATTTTAATTCCTTATCCTTTTTTTTCCCATCCTTGCTTTGTCTTCCTCTATTTGTAGTATATACCAGCTTTTGCTTTTCTTATTTCTTTTGTTTTTTGTGTTTTTTCCGAAAGCAAGGAAGTACTACCCCTGCACCATTGCAACCAAGAAAGGTGGTGGAGCAAAGGCTGATATGCTCCCCTCAAAATGTACCACCCTTTGCATTTTTTGTATACATATCAATAACAAATTTTGGCATCATCTTCCCCATTGTCAATATATAAACAGAAGCATCATCTAGTAAAAGGAGGAACAAAAAAAAAATACCCAGAGACCACAATCTTCTTGATCCTCTTAGCCACGACTACTCCTTCTTCTTTTATTTTTTTCATTCTTCTTCTTCTACTCACAGAACCCATCTTCTTCTTCCTCCCTCCACATCTTCTTCCCCTTGCTCCCAGCCACTGTCCGCCGCCCCTAGGAGCACCGTCTGCCGCCGCTCGAAGTGGAGAAGATCACCACGCGATCTGTCTCTTCATCCCTCGCATCTGGTTTGTTCTCTCCATCGCTGTTCACTCCGCCCCACATCAGCCCAGATCCGCTCGTCACCGTCGCGCCTCAACCAAGCACCACTCCCCAGATCCGCTCGTCCCCGTCGATCTCGAGCCAGCAGAACAAGATCCCCGCTCTGCCCAGCTCGTCATCCGTACCGTCGCTCGAGTCGCCCACCACCAACGCTGCTAGAGCCTCCACCTCGCCGCCACAGACGTGCACCACCACACACCGTGAGTCGCCGCCTCCCTCCACCGACGTCGATCTGCCTTCTCCAGCGTCATCTGTTTTTCAGACCTCCTCTTCTACCTCCATTGTTGGTAACATCAGGAAGCTTCTAGCTTCCTTTGGGTTTTGTTGTTTTTATTTTCAAAGAACTACGTGGCTTAGAGTTTCCCATCGCACCCAGGAATACGTAGGAGCAAGATAAATCATCTTGTCAAGCCAAAACAAAATTTTCCCTTTTTTTTTTGTCTCTTTTTTATGTTAAAATAATTAATCAAAATAATTAAACTTTTCTATTCTTAGGGATGCTCTATGGACACGGTGTCATATCCAGTCCCTTAGATTTGAGGTTACCCTATGGACTCATGTGCCATGTTCAACCTCATTTAGTTTTCATAAACAATAAATTTAAAAAATATAAAAATTAATAAAAATTAAAAATTAAAAATAATCCTTTCTTGTAAATAATTTTTGGGGTAAAATAAATATTTAAAAGGTTATTAAAATGTTTTTGCACAATTAACTTGAGGTACCGTTTTTTAAACGGGCGATGTGGGGTGCTAACACCTTCCCTACTCGTAACCGACTCCCGGACTCATCTCTTTTTTTTAGACCAGTTTACCTTTAAATAATTGGGTTTTCTAAGATTTTCTCAATAAAATAAAAAAATTTAGTGGCGACTCCTCTGTCTTTTTACCCCTCTATTTTCGCGGCTCCCGGACGGGACGGTCGCGACACACTTATCACATGAGAGGTTATGTTTTAAGCGCTTAAATTCAATAAGTTATTTGTGTTTGGATACATACTTTAATAAGAACTTATCATAATTCTTAAAAATTGAGAAGGTTAATTTTATGAATTTAAAATTAATATTAATATTATATATAGATCATAACTTTTTGAAATTAAAATTTCAAAATAGTATAATATATATATAAAGTTGCACAAGATTAATACAAATAAAAAAAACACCTAAAATGGCACATAATAAAAATATCCAAATCATATATTTGCAAGCTCAATGGACCAGTAACATATTGTTCCATAAAAACTTCAGAAATAGGAAAGGTGTCTTTTTACATCAAAACTCATCTTTTCATATGTTTTCTTCCCATCCAGTGAAGAAACCAAAAGTGATGATGTAAGGCCCATCAAAATTCTTCCTCCCTTCCTCTTTCATTCCACAACCAAATGAAGGAAAGTCCTCTTTTCTTCTCCCTTTCCTTCCTCTATTTTATTTCCACCATCTTTCCCTTGAACCAAACGGAGAGTTAAACTTTATTTTCCTCGTGACCCCTTCCCTCCTGATCCTTTATCTTTCCTACTCAGTTCTTTGGTTTCTTTCTTTGTTTTTTTTTTTATAAGCAAATGTATATTGATAGGAGAAGTGGGGGTACTCAAACCCGAATACAAAGGAAGTATCAAGCGTACATATGAAGAAACAAGGTAAAATTTCAACCATAAGACACAAACAAAATCTATATGGTTGAAATCCTAACGTGACTACACTCTACCAAATAAAAACATAAACTTACTGGGCACCTACTCCCTAAATAATCCAGCCACAAACCTTACACAAAGCAACCAAGTAGCCCAAGCACCAACACCAAAATGCAGTAGAAACATTAGCACCAAAAAATAAGGCCACCACAGAGCATTAAAACCGGCTTGCAGGATAATAATTGTATTTTAACTTCGTTATTGTGGATTTTATTATTGATGCTTGAATTCCATACCAACATTTTGGCCTTTGCTTTTAAAAAAGGAAACTTATTTTATTTCAATTTTGAAATAGTGACATCCATACAAGTTGGAATAGAATCAAAGATATGGGGGACTAGGTAGATTTGTTGTAACATCCCAATAAATTGAAACCATCTTTAAGGGAGGAGTGTTCTAATTAGGATGGTTAAGAATAAATTGAAATAGACAACTATAAACATGAGAAGGGGGGTTGAATTGTGTTTATCAGAATTTAAAACAAAGTTGAAAACTTTTCGCACACATAAGCTAGGTTCAGATAAGTGAGAAAATGCTGCACAGACGGATGACCTGTCTGATGAGATTTTATCAGAAAAACACACAAGCGCATAACTTGAAAACAAATTCAATATTCACACTTTAACCACTTTAGTTAGAAAAAAGATAATATAATCAAAGCAACAAAAGAGTTTAAGGAAGAGAGATTAACACAACTGTTTATCCTGGTTCACTCTTCAACACAAAGCTACGTCCAGTCCTTGGCAACACCAAGTTTTATCCACTATAACTGATCAGGTTACAGACTCCAAGTATTGTTTGCACACCTAGCCTTTTCATGCTCCAAGAAAAGTATTCTTTGCACAACCAGCCTCTTCAGGCTCACTCAGGTTTGTTTGAGAAGTTTGTTTGTAAAAAAATACAATCAGACAGACTGTTCTTTCACTAACACTTAGAGAGTGGATTAAATGTAAGCTTAGTAAAGACTGCATAATAACTTCAAATGATTGAAGAATACATATTGAAAGAATGAAGAAATAAATGCGCAGAGTAATGGCTCTTAAAGGTTGTGTGTTCTGTGTGTATCTTCAACTTCAATGACTTATGTATTTATAGCCTTCAAACATTTAAGATCCGTTAGAGACATTCTTCAAATGTTGGCTTCAAGCATAACTTCATTAAATGCAATAGAATCCTTCTGGGCATCCATTAATGCAATAGGAACGTTGGTTGTACCCTAACATGAAGGACCATGGCTTTATGCATCATGCTGTAGCCAAATCAGAGTTGTACAGAATGATTTTGTACTTTGCAGAGCACATTTCCCTTTTCGTGTAAGTCTCTCAGTCAGAGACATACAAGTGACTCTTATTTGGATAGGAGGGGGAAGAGGTTGTTGGGCCAAGACAGAAAGGGGTAAGGGTAACAAGGAATCAATGTGACAAAAGAAAGAATTTGATCCTGTTACTAACAAAAAAAAAAACCAAGACCTAGCAGGTAACATTACAATAGAGGCAGGATAGTGAGTCCTTGCTAATGTTCTAATGAACAAGACAATAGGGGATAAAAGAAAATCTCCCTATAAGGGTTAGGTATATGAGGTGGAGGAGAAGGAATGACAGACAGATGAGAGACACTTGCAGTCATAAGAGATTGCAAGTCATATACAAACAGACTAGATGATATGCCAGCTTGTTCTTTGGGAGTTGAGTCCCTGTGAACAACTGTGTACTGACATATATCAGACACAACATCGTAGGATGATGTTTGAGTTTGATGAGATGAGACAGGTGAAGAGAGGGGAGACACTATAGATAGGGGTTAGACAGATAAGGCAAGTGAAGAAGAAACAAAAGAGTTTTGGATACCTTGATGAGAGGGAGAAGATGGTGCAGAAGGGATGGATGAGAGGATCAACTGATCTTCTAACAGCTTCAGCTTCTTCCTTGATGAAGAAGGGGATAGAGTGTCAACCTCATGGTGGACAACTGTTTGTCTCCCACAGACAGGTTTGCAGCAGTTGCAGCAGCAACCTCAACTTCTGCAGCTTGAACTTCTGCAGGAATTTTTACCCTTTCAGCAGATGCCACAGAAGGCATTGGGTAGCCAGACCTTTTCTTTCTGGGAATGAGTCTTAAATCGAGAGTCTTCTTCTCCTTTGGCTTCTCCAAGGGTCTTGCTGTCTGCTCCCCCTAAGTAGATACTTCCTCCTTGCTAGGTATAAACTCTACTTGTCTAACCTTGGCAAAGGTCTTCACTAGCCTTCTCCTCTTGTTGGGCTGTGCAGATACAACTACTGATTCCTCAGCATCTCTTGCCTTCCTCTTGGGAGAGCGCGTTTTCAACTTGAACATCAGAGGCTCAACTGTTTCAGCAGAGACTGATGGCTTCTCCAAATCAGGCCTCTGGTCCTGTCTGGCCACCTTTCCAACAGGCTTCCAGATCTTTTCAGAGATGGGCATCTCTGATTCATCAGTGGAGACCACTGGTTCCTCTTTCAGCTTCTGCTCAGCAGCAGGCTTCTTCTTCTTTTTCTTTTTTTCCTTCCTGTCCTCTTCCTCATCTTCCATAGGGATACCTTCTATGTTCATCATAGACAGGTTCTTCCTATCAATAGGAAAAGACATGTCTATGAAATGAGCATCACTGGGAACAAACAGCTTGTTCCTGAAGAGTCTTGTCAACAACATTCCATAGGGATAGGTCTGAATGTTGGTCCTCTTGATCAGTGATTCAAGGTAGATGTAGATTATGTCATTGATGTCTACCTTGATTTTGTGAGTCAAGTGGTACAGGGCAAACCTGTCCATCTTGGTCACAGTGTCTCGTGATCCTTTCCTAGGCATCACGCATTCCAGCAACAACTTGTGCATGAATCTGCACTTCACCACCATGCACACAGGCTTCAAGTTCTCAGGGTTAGGGACACCATACAGAGCAATGTTAACATTCTTTGTTCCCACCCGATCTTCCCACTCAGATCTGAAAGTGTAACATCCTAAAAATTCAAATATAATTATTTTAATAAAAAAAGGGTAGTATAAGAGTTTATTATAATTGTTTTCTTTATAATAAAAATCCAGTGGGTTCCACAACAATGTAAAATTGATTTAAAAAATAAAATAAAATAAATTAATTAATTAAGAAACCTACGTGAATAACACGTAGGATTCTTTGTTAGCAATATAAAAAATTTGGCTTTAGCCAAATTGCATGTTTTCTTTGTTTTTTTTAAAAAAGGAATTATAAAACCTAAAAGACCCTATGCGTTAGTTGACTTGCCTAATGTCATGTATATATAAATTTGGTCACTGCGCATGTGGGTTAGAGCATCGCACGAGTATAGCGAGGGAGAGTCTTCCATTCCTTAGCAGTGCAATCGTTGTAACACACAGATCCAAAAATACCAGTGAACGGAAGAAGAATTTTTAGAGAAGCACTACCTTTTATCATAAATAATTTTTAGAGCATTTTGAAGTCTTCGAGAGGTGAGTAACAGTACCTTTTGCGAACACTTTCCATGGTATAATTGTTTGTATGTGTGTGGAAAGGTTTACCTTATAGTTTTTTTTTGGAATTTGAATTGAATATATGTCTGATATCACCAACCTAAATTTTAAAATCGTGGGTTTTCAATTAAAACAAAAACTGTTAAATTGAGTATTTACTCTTGTTATTGATGGCATGAAATACATGATTGATATTTGTGCTAGTTGAATGATATGCTTGATGACATATGTTATGTCTTGATGTTCGTGGTTGTCATAGTGTAGTTATAAAATTACTTGAACACATGATATGAGTCTATTTGGTATGCATGATAAGATTAAATATTTAATTTATGGTAAATGAGTTGTTACATGTACGAGACATGAAATTTATGCCTTATGATGAGTTGTATGATGTTTACCGCAATACCACCTATGATAGGGGTATCAAAGAGTAATACCGCCTTAACGGGGTATCGAAAGTAACATCGCCATGTGATTGGGATGTCGAAAATGAGTAATACTACCTAAAATGGGGTATCAAAAGTAACACCGCCACAGGTTGGGGTGTCGAAAAGGGAGAAATACCACCATGTGCACATGGAAGGTATCGAAATGGAAATGTCCCCGACAGGAGGGTGACATCGAAACACTCCTCATGAGTGGGAGTGGGCAATGGGACACCATTATCATGTGATGTGTGGATTTATGGCATGCCGGCAATAGACCAATTTAATTTGGAGGCCTTCGGGCCATTTGGATTAAAACAGAATTTACTTGGTATACGGAATGTGATGCATTGAGATAAGTTGTTGTTAAGTTATATTCTATTGAGTTGATGAGATTATTGTTGTCATTAAAAGTATTTTATTTTATATAGATTATTTTGGAAAATTAGCGGGTGCCATGGACAGTTTTTCCGGTTACCGCACCAGCTGAGAACAATACTATTTTCGAAAATATTTTATAAAACTGTATTGTTGATCACTGGGATTTTATATCTCATTATAAGTGTTGTTTTCAGAGACCGAGGACATCGCTGTTGAGGACCCAGAGATCTGAGGAGCCATCTTTTTAATCACCTAGTTGGTTAGTAATGTAGTATGGTTGAGGGTGCTGACGACGTTCTTTGGTTTACGTATTATTTTCTCGGATTGTAATTAGACGCCCGGTTTTGAGGCTTTTGGTTTTTATTTATTATTCGAACGTATGGATTTATATTTATATTCATTACATGGATACTTTATTACTATATTATTTAATATGAGGTATTCTCAGACTTTAAATATATTTTTTTAATTTTTCTTTATGAGATATATGTTTTAATTAAATGTTTTAAAGGATTTTTATTGATTCTATATTGGGATTACTAATGTAACGAAGGACGTTACAGAAAGCATCTCCAATTCTATGACATTTGGTGACAAGCTCTAGAGAGCTGATGGGAAAGAGAAAAGTGGTATCCATAACTCGAGCACGAAAGCTCTTAGATCCATCAAGCTTGATGGTGAGAAACACAACACTTGTCTAGAAGTCTCTGACAAGTTTGGGATGCACCAGCTCCTTTATATCAACGAATGAGGTCCACTTGGAGTATTCCAACTCCTCTGTGACATCCATTCCCCATTTCTTCATCTGTTGGAGGTCAACAGTCTTCCCAGCCAGGATTTTCTCCACATCAGAGAGCCTCATGTTGTACTTATCAGCTATTTCTTTTGAAGAAATATGCTTTGAAGGTGCCATTTCACCCCCATTTCTTTAAAACGACACGATTTACGTGGGGAACTACAACGCCCACTTTAGACATTATGAAAACATGGTTTTGAGATTAAAAACTGTCGTGCACATGATTAGCTTCAAATTAATGAATGGTATTAAATAATTAATAACCATTTTACCAAAAACTGTTGAGTTCTAGCATTGTGACTCAGCAGGGTTAGACAGGTAACATAGACAAGTGATGTAAAAACATAAGACGGGTTAACAATCAGACATGTCATTCAACAATGCAATGCATGTTTAGATTATCTCTAATAAATAAAAACCTTTCTTCTGCTAATGGTTTAGTGAAAATATCAGCCCATTGATTTTTCGGTTTTAACAAACTTAATGTCAAAGATACCTTTCTGAATAGAATCCCTTATAAAATGATGTTTGATTTTAATATGCTTTGCCTTAGAATGCTGAATTGGATTTTTAGTTAAGAATATGGGACTAGAATTGTCACACCATACAGATATATTATGCTCATAAATAGAGTAATCCTCAAGTTGATGTTTTACCCATAAGAGTTGAGAGCAGCAACTTGCAGCTGTGAGGTATTCTGCTTCAGGAGTAGACAAGGCAATATTTGTCTGCCTTTTGCTTGACCATGAGACTAAGCTTGCTCCAATGAAGTGACATCCTCCACTGGTGTTTTTTATTTTTATTCTGTCTCCAGCAAAATCAGCATCACAAAATCCCACTAATCTGTATTCTTTTGATCTTAGATATTGCAAACCAAGATTAGTAGTCCCAAGTAGATATCTAAATATTCTTATAATATCTTTAAGATGAGATTCTTTTGGGTCAGATTGGAATCTAGCACACATACATACACTAAACTAAATGTCAATTCTGGTTGAAGTTAAGTACAATAGAGAGCCAATCATACCTCTGTAGACAGTTTGGTCTACCTTTTTACCTTCATCATCTTTACTTAGTTTTGCATTAGGGTGCATGAGAGTTTTCATTAGTTTGGCACTTTCCATTTTGTACTTTTTGAGTATCTCTTTGGTATACTTTTGTTGATGGATATAGATTTCATCACTTGTCTGTTTGATTTGTAAACCAAGGAAGAACTTTAATTCTCCCATCATGCCCATCTCAAATTCTGCTTGCATTAGCCTGGAAAATTCCTTGCACGGCTTTTCATTAGTTGCTCCAAAAATAATATCATCAACATAAATTTGGACTATAATAAAATTCTCTTTAGAACTTTTCTTAAACAAGGTAGTATCTACTTGTCCTCTAGTAAAACCATTATGTATGAGAAAAGAACTAAGTCTATCATACCATGCTCTAGGTGCTTGTTTCAAACCATATAATGCCTTTTTAAGTTTGAAAACATGATCTGGTTTATCAGTATCTTCAAAACCAGGGGGTTGTTTAACATACACTTCTTCTTCAATTATACCATTTAGAAAAACACTTTTTACATCCATTTGAAAAAGAGCGATTTGGTGTTGTGCAACATATGACATTAATATGTGAATAGCTTCTATTCTAGCTACAGGTGCAAAGGTTTCAGTATAATCAATACCTTCTTGTTGGTTATAGCCTTGAGCTACTAATCTTGCCTTATTTCTGACAACTTTGCCATCTGCATCCAATTTGTTTCTGAAGACCCATTGATCAGCCTCTGGCTCATCTAGTTTTATGACTAGTATGACCGTGGTTTTGTGCTAATTATATCCCGTTTTCGTCCAAATTAGACTCGATTGTCCTCAAGCAACATTTTGAGTCTCTAAAGTAGTTTTAGGGTAATTTAGCTGATTTAGAGTCGAACAAAGCACTTACTGCTATTTCTTGTTTTCAGGTTAATAAATAGAAGCAGTTCTGGAGTCTTCGCCCCGCGAGAGGCTACTCACCTCGCGAGCCTGAAGCCTCACTGTGCCAGAAATGTCATCCTCTCTGTCTCGCCCCACGAATCACTGTCTCGCCTCGCGAGAAATCCAACCCTGAAGGACAGAGACCATCACGGCCTAGCCGTGATTAAGGTCACGGTTGTGACATATTGGAATTTGAAGTCTCGCCTCGCGAATAATTAGCTCGCCTCGCGAGAAAGCCAAACACTGAAGATTTGTTCATAAGATTCGCCTCGCGAGTCTTGTCTTGCCTCGCGAGCGCGCGCATGCCAGAATCTGTATTTATAGTCTGTTTTAGGTCAGAACGAGGAAGCTCTCTTTTTCCTTTTAGATTTTGACGGCTGCGAGATTGTTCGTAGGTTTTTGTCATAGTTGTTAATGGAGAACTAGTCTCCTTCGATTGATCTGCTGTAATCGGGTTCCATTGACGCATGAGGTTTTGTAATTCCTAAACTTAATGCTTTTCTCTTTCAATATTTGTTCTATATATTCTGTTTGCTTAATTCAGAATTGTATAGAGTATGTATTGATTTGTTTCGATGATTGTGTGTTCCTAAACTTAATCGCGTTTGCTTAATTCACGTGCATTCAATTTGTGTTTGCTTAATTCACGAAGGGCTTAATCCATTTGCTTAATTCGGAATTAGGAACATATGTCTCGTAGCATCGGTTTCGCTTGTTAATTGATGTTACAATCAAAAAGGGATTAGAATCCGCTTACGGCATGGAATTATATGAACCAATGATTGTGGGAAACCGAGAACAGTAGGTTAATCGTTTTTAGCTATTTGATAGTTATTTAGTTTGCATTGTTTTCTGTTTGTTTTCTTAATTGATTTTCATATCCAAACCCCCCCAAAACTGACTTTTCTGTTAACAACAACCCAAGAGTCCTTGTGAGACGATACTCGAGTTGTCGCTCCCTAACTGCATATTTTTATAAACCGCTCGCTTTTTGACCCGTGCGCGACAGCGTGTCAAAATTGGCGCCGTTGCCGGGGACTCTTGTTGTTATTAACAGAAAAAAAAATTCATTACTGAATTAGTCTTGGCTACTAGGTCTGGTTGTGAACTTTAGTATGGATAATTATATGCCAAATGTTTATTATGAGCCACCATGCATATATTATCCTAACTTTGATGAACCACCACCATGCATATGTTATCCTACCCTTGCTGGAGGTTATGAGTTTAATAGTGATTTTGGCATGTTTGGAGTGAATGATTATCCTAGCCAACATGGTGGAGATCAAGGCAGCCTGGATGAGTTAGCTTCTCTGATACAACGAATGGCCGAGAACACTCAACAGATAGAAGAGAACAATCAACAGATGGCAGAGAGCAATCAACGGATAGCAGAACAAAATCTTGAATCCCAACAGAGGATAGAAGCTGGTTTTCAGAAGTTGGCCATTCAAATTGATCACATTGTCGCCACCTCGGCTACACTGCAAACTCAACGTCTCCTTGAGGAACATACAGATTCATAGATAGTTGTTCTCGACAATACTTCTTTTGAACATGATTTTGATAATGATGTCAAGAACACTATTACTGATGAACTGTGTTCTGAATTTCCAGACATTCAAGCCTTTTCCGATTCTGTTTATTGTACCATATGTACTGACTCTACTAACACTAACCTTTGTGTGGTGTGTGCTGATATTTCTGCATGTATAGCAGGTGATGGATTTGTTAGTGCAGTGAATGAAGATCGTGCAGAAGCTGAAGCAGCACCAGAGACCCTCGACACCTGTTTGCCACCTCCCACTGTGGAACAACCGGTGATGGAGTTCAAGCCTCTGCCTGAGAGACTGGATTTTGCACCCTTGAGTATGAAGACACTATGGCCAGTCCAAGAGGTTGAATCCAATTTTTATTGGGAAGACTTTGTAGATAAAGAGGTCAACCTTGACCCAAGAGGGAGTGAGAAGTCCGCCGCACTTGGCGGAGTCACCATAACTGTCAGGTGCCCACTCCCATACTTATGCTTCATGCCATGGGATCCGGGAGGATCATATCGCACCTTGAGCATTCCGCAATGGGATCCCGGTGGAACCACCCCCATGAGTTTTCTCTGAACCTTACTCTTTTTAATTGCTTTGCCTTGCTTTGTTTTTGTTTTGTTTTCTTTTAGCTCTTGAATAATTTGAGAAGATCAAGAGTTTGTGTGTTGAGTCTTGTGTCGACTAGCTTGCTGGATTTTAATTGAATTCGCATAGATGGACTGCATGTTATTTGTTGACTGTTTTCCCCTAGGTCTTGAAATTTGAAAATTGATCCCCATTTGAAAAATTGAAAATTGAACTTTGAGATATTCTATTATGATTGCATTGATTTATGATAAGTTTGGGGTGAAGGGAAGCACACACTAGGGATTGAATCTCGGTCAAACAATTTGCGAAAAATGTCCGGGTGAGGATTTGAGCCTCCAACATGTTTTTAACTGTGTTAATCACTTTCAAGTTGCACTTTCCCGAATTTACTTGAATCTCTTCATGGTTTGCATGTTTATGTGATTGTATCAAATGATTTAGGCAGTTTTCTTTAAATTAGCTACTTGGCCTGAAAAGAACCATCCCTAATGCATGTCCCTAGTTAGCCACGTTGAGCCTAATAAGCCTATTGTTTCTTGATGACCTCATGTTATAAGCCAAAAATCTGGAAAAACCATGTTAACCCGATCTTAGGATTAGGAGAGCATGGAAGCTTAGCAAGACAAGGTTAGCAAGAAACTAAGTTTGGGGTGGCTACAAGGATATGATGTGTTATTGGGGATTGAGAAAAAAATTTATAATAAAAAGGTTGGAGCCAATTTTGACACACTGTCGCGCACAGGTCAAAAAGCGAGCGGTTTATAAAAATATGCAGTTAGGGAGCGACAACTCGAGTATCGTCTCACAAGGACTCTTGGGTTGTTGTTAACAGAAGAGTCAGTTTTGGGGGGGTTTGGATATGAAAATCAATTAAGAAAACAAACAGAAAACAATGCAAACTAAATAACTATCAAATAGCTAAAAACGATTAACCTACTGTTCTCGGTTTCCCACTATCATTGGTTCATATAATTCCATGCCCTAAGCGGATTCTAATCCCTTTTCGATTGTAACATCAATTAACAAGCGAAACCGACGCTACAAGACATATGTTCCTAATTCCGAATTAAGCAAACGGATTAAGCCCTTTGTGAATTAAGCAAACACGAATTGAACGCACGCGAATTAAGCAAACGCGATTAAGTTTAGGAACACACAATCATCGAAACAAATCAATACATACTCTATACAATTCTGAATTAAGCAAACAATATATAGAACAAATATTGAAAGAGAAAAGCATTAAGTTTAGGAATTACAAAACCTCAAGCGTCAATGGACCCGATTACAGCAGATCAATCGAAGGAGACTAGTTCTCCATTAACAACTATGACAAAAACCTACGAACAATCTCGCAGCCATCAAAATCTAAAAGGAAAAAGAGAGCTTCCTCGTTCTGACCTAAAACAGACTATAAATACAGATTCTGGACAGCGCGCGCTCGCGAGGCGAGACAAGACTCACGAGGCGAATCTTATGAACAAATCTTCAGTGTTTGACTTTCTCGCGAGGCGAGCTAATTATTCACGAGGCGAGACTTCAAATTCCAATCTGTCACAGCCGTGACCTTAATCACGGCTAGGCCGTGATGGTCTCTGTCCTTCAGGGTTGGATTTCTCACGAGGCGAGACAGTGATTCGCGGGGCGAGACAGAGAGGATGACATTTCTAGCACAGTGAGGCTTCAGGCTCGCGAGGCGAAGACTCCAGAACTGCTTCTCTTTATTAACCTGAAAACAAGAAATAGCAGTAAGTGCTTTATTCGACTCTAAATCAGCTAAATTACCCTAAAACTACTTTAGAGACTCAAAATGTTGCTTGAGGACAATCGAGTCTAATTTGGGCGAAAACGGGATATAATTAGCACAAAACCACGGTCATACTAGTCATAAAACTAGATGAGCCGGAGGCTGATCAAAATACCCCAAACTTAAACTTTGCTTGTCCCCAAGCAAACTAAAACTCAAAAAGGACTCAAACTTGGCAAGCTTAAAAGATTCAATCAAATTCGCACAAGTTTCATGCAATTTTAACAAAACAATTTTTCCTCAATGATTCCCCCCTTTTCAACAATACAATCCCCACTTTCATCTACTTTAAACATTGAGAATTCTACCATTCATGCAATCAGTAATCTAAGCAAGGGATCCAAGTTACACACAAAAGGGAGATCACCAAATTCCAACAATCGCCTTCCTCACAAGGGAATTTAGTGTTTCACTCATCCGCTCAGTTTGTCTAGGTTATCAACATTTCACTCAATTTCACTTTTAAGAGCACTTCCCATGAATTTGATTTTTATCTCAAACAAGGTTCCCACGGAAACATGCATGCAACATCAAAAGGTCTTTTAAGGTTGAAATGGGGCCTGAGTAAGGGTAGGATATTCAAAGGTACTAGGCTTAAGTCCCAAGGAACTAAGAGAGCATGGACATTTCAACATACCGAATTTCCACTCAAGTTCCTTTTTCCATTTTGCTTTTTGCTTTTGGGTGACTACAACCTTTTTCTTTCAATACCCTTTTTTGACATTTTTGCACTTTTCTCTTCTTCTTTTTTTCTTTTTTTTCTTTTGGCCTTTGGCTCCAACCTTTATTTTTTTCTTTTTCTAAATCCCCAACAACACATCATATCCTTGTAGCCACCCCAAACTTAGTTTCTTGCTAACCTTGTCTTGCTAAGCTTCCATGCTCTCCTAATCCTAAGATCGGGTTAACATGGTTTTTCCAGATTTTTGGCTTATAACATGAGGTCATCAAGAAACAATAGGCTTATTAGGCTCAACGTGGCTAACTAGGGACATGCATTAGGGATGGTTCTTTTCAGGCCAAGTAGCTAATTCAAAGAAAACTGCCTAAATCATTTGATGCAATCACATAAACATGCAAACCATGAAGAGATTCAAGCAAATTCGGGAAAGTGCAACTTGAAAGTGATTCACACAGTTAAAAACATGTTGGAGGCTCAAATCCTCACCCGGACATTTTTCGCAAATTGTTTGACCAAGATTCAATCCCTAGTGTGTGCTTCCCTTCACCCCAAACTTATCATAAATCATGCAATCATAATAGAATATCTCAAAGTTCAATTTTCAATTTTTCAAATGGGGATCAATTTTCAAATTTCAAGACCTAGGGGAAAACAGTCAACAAATAACATGCAGTCCATCTATGCGAATTCAATTAAAATCCAGCAAGCTAGCCGACACAAGACTCAACACACAAACTCTTGATCTTCTCAAATTATTCAAGAGCTAAAAGAAAACAAAACAAAAACAAAGCAAGGCAAAGCAATTAAAAAGAGTAAGGTTCAGAGAAAACTCATGGGGGTGGTTCCACCGGGATCCCATTGCGGAATGCTCAAGGTGCGATATGATCCTCCCGGATCCCATGGCATGAAGCATAAGTATGGGAGTGGGCACCTGACAGTTATGGTGACTCCGCCAAGTGCGGCAGACTTCTCACTCCCTCTTGGGTCAAGGTTGACCTCTTTATCTACAAAGTCCTCCCAATAAAAATTGGATTCAACCTCTTGGACTGGCCATAGTGTCTTCATACTCAAGGGTGCAAAATCCAGTCTCTCAGGCAGAGGCTTGAACTCCATCACCGGTTGTTCCACAGTGGGAGGTGGCAAACAGGTGTCGAGGGTCTCCAGTGCTTTGCTTCAACTGCACGACGATCTTCATTCACTGCACTAACAAATCCATCACCTGCTATACATGCAGAAATCTCAGCACACACCACACAAAGGTTAGTGTTAGTAGAGTTAGTACATATGGTACAATAAATAGAATCAGAAAAGGCTTGAATGTCTGGAAATTCAGCACACAGTTCATCAGTAATAGTGTTCTTGACATCATTATCAAAATCATGTTCAAAAGAAGTATTGTCAAGAACAACTATCTGTGAATCTGTATGTTCCTCAAGGAGACGTTGAGTTTGCAGTGTAGCCGAGGTGGCGACAATGTGATCAATTTGAATGGCCAACTTCTGAAAACCAGCTTCTATCCTCTGTTGGGATTCAAGATTTTGTTCTGCCATCCGTTGATTGTTCTCTGCCATCCATTGATTGTTCTCTTCTATCCGTTGAGTGTTCTCGGCCATTCATTGTATCAGAGAAGCTAACTCATCCAGGCTGCCTTGATCTCCACCATGTTGGCTAGGATAATCATTCACTCCAAACATGCCAAAATCACTATTAAACTCATAACCTCCAGCAAGGTTTGGATAACATATGCATGGTGGTGGTTCATCAAAGTTAGGATAATATATGCATGGCGGATCATAATAAACATTTGGCATATAATTATCCATACTAAAGTTCACAACCAGACCTAGTAGCCAAGACTAATTCAGTAATGAAATTTTTTGTGGGAACCTTGTTTGAGATAAAAATCAAATTCATGGGAAGTGCTCTTAAAAGTGAAATTGAGTGAAATGTTGATAACCTAGACAAACTGAGCGGATGAGTGAAACACTAAATTCCCTTGTGAGGAAGGCGATTGTTTGAATTTGGTGATCTCCCTTTTGTGTGTAACTTGGATCCCTTGCTTAGATTACTGATTGCATGAATGGTAGAATTCTCAATGTTTAAAGTAGATGAATGTGGGGATTGCATTGTTGAAAAGGGGGGAATCATTGAGGAAAAATTGTTTTGTTAAAATTGCATGAAACTTGTGCGAATTTGATTGAATCTTTTAAGCTTGCCAAGTTTGAGTCCTTTTTGAGTTTTAGTTTGCTTGGGGACAAGCAAAGTTTAAGTTTGGGGTATTTTGATCAGCCTCTGGCTCATCTAGTTTTATGACTAGTATGACCGTGGTTTTGTGCTAATTATATCCCGTTTTCGCCCAAATTAGACTCGATTGTCCTCAAGCAACATTTTGAGTCTCTAAAGTAGTTTTAGGGTAATTTAGCTGATTTAGAGTCGAATAAAGCACTTACTGCTATTTCTTGTTTTCAGGTTAATAAAGAGAAGCAGTTCTGGAGTCTTCGCCCCGCGAGAGGCTACTCGCCTCGCGAGCCTGAAGCCTCACTGTGCCAGAAATGTCATCCTCTCTGTCTCGCCCAGCGAATCACTGTCTCGCCTCGCGAGAAATCCAACCCTGAAGGACAGAGACCATCACGGCCTAGCCGTGATTAAGGTCACAGCTGTGACAGATTGGAATTTGAAGTCTCGCCTCGCGAGAAAGCCAAACACTGAAGATTTGTTCATAAGATTCGCCTCGCGAGTCTTGTCTCGCCTCGTGAGCGCGCAGTCCAGAATCTGTATTTATAGTCTGTTTTAGGTCAGAACGAGGAAGCTCTCTTTTTCCTTTTAGATTTTGATGACTGCGAGATTGTTCGTAGGTTTCTGTCCTAGTTGTTAATGGAGAACTAGTCTCCTTGGATTGATCTACTATATTCGGTTTCCATTGCCATTTGAGGTTATGTAATTCCTAAACTTAATGCTTTTCTCTTTCAATATTTGTTCTATATATTCTGTTTGCTTAATTCAGAATTGTATAGAGTATGTATTGATTTGTTTCGATGATTGTGTGTTCCTAAACTTAATCGCGTTTGCTTAATTCGCGTGCGTTCAATTCGTGTTTGCTTAATTCACGAAGGGCTTAATCCGTTTGCTTAATTTGGAATTAGGAATATATGTCTCGTAGCGTCGGTTTCGCTTGTTAATTGATGTTACAATCGAAAAGAGATTAGAATCCGCTTAGGGCTTGGATTTATATGAACCGATGATAGTGGGAAATCGAAAGCAGTAGGTTGATCGTTCTTAGCTTATTTGATAATTATTTAGTTTGCGTAGTTTTATGCTTTGTTTTATTTATCTTATTTCAAATCCAAAACCCCCCCAAAACTGACTTTTCTGTTAACAACAACCCAAGAGTCCTTGTGAGACGATACTCGAGTTGTCGCATCCTGACTACACTTTTTACAAACCACTCGCTTTTTGACGCGTGCGCGACAGCGTGTCACCCATCTTGTTCCAATGACAGATTTGTTTTTGGGCTTAGACACAAGTGTCCGGACATCATTTCTGGTGAACTGGTTGAGTTCTTCTTGCATAGCAAGAATCCAGCTTTCATCCTCAAGAGCTTCTTCAATGCGTTTTGGCTCTATTTCTGACATGAAGGCCACATTACTTTATTCTCTTAAAGTGGATCTGGTTCTTACTTCTTCACAGGGATTTCCAATAATAAGATCCTTAAGATGATGAGATTTGAACTTCCAATCCCTTTTGAGATCATCATGAAGATCTTGACTTGTCTGCCGACTTATCTATTGACTCGTCTACTGACTTGTCTGCTCCACTTGTCTGGCTGACTCAATCACGGGTTCTGTCTTGGTCAGATTAGGTTGTTGACTTTCTGACTTGTTTATATCAAGACCTGCAAGATCATCTTCTAGATCTAATAATTCCTTATCAGTCTTTAAACCATCATTGAACTTAACATGAACAGATTCTATAATAACTAAACTTCTGGAATTGTAAATTCTAAAGGCTTTAGAATTTTAGAATATCCTACAAAAATACCTTTATCTACTTTTAAATCAAACTTTCCAAATTGATCTTTAGTATTCATAATGAAGCATTCACAATCAAATGCATGAAAATAAGATATGTTGGGGATTTTACCTTTCCATAATTCATAGGGTATCTTCTTTAGAAAAGGCCTAATAAGTATTCTATTTTGTACATAACATGCAGTGTTTACTGCTTCTGCCCAGAAGTACTTAGGGAGATTATTCTCATTGAGCATATATCTAGCCATCTCTTGCAGAGATCTGTTCTTTCTCTCAACCACTCCATTTTGTTGTGGAGTTCTAGGTGCAGTGAAATTGTGAGAGATCCTATTCTCCTCACAGAACTGTCTAAACTGCTCATTTTCAAATTCTCCCTCATGATCACTTCTAAGGGTAGAGATATAGAAACCCTGTTCATTTTGTACTCTTTTACAGAATACTGAGAAAGCCTTAAAAGACTCATCCTTGTGGGTTAAGAAAAGTACTCATGTAAATCTAGAGTAGTCATCAACTATGACAAATCCATATTTTCTTCCAGTCAGGCTAGCAACACTAACTAGTCCAAACAGATCCATGTGTAACAACTGAAGAGGTCTAGAGGTTGATACTTGGTTTTTAGATCCTGTCATGTGTCGCGAGCAACCACTGTCCAGGTACCAGCAATGGTGTTTTCTTTGTCCTATTAAGGACATCTGCAACATAAATTATTTGGTCTTTTGGTACCCATAGTTTTCTGGGTCCTTTTCTGTTAGTTCTAGGAGTCTGTGAAGACTTCCTTCTCTTCTTATGGATACACTTAGACATAACATGTCCAGTTTTTCCACAGAAGTTACAGACAGTCATGGATTTAATTATTGTTGACTTAACAGACACTCTAGAGGTTTTAGTTGATACTTTATGATGTGTCTGATGGACATATCCAATACCTTCTTTGTTAAGGGAGTGCCTCTGACAGTCAAGCAGCTTAGTCAGATTGTCTCTTCCATTAATAAATTTGGCAAGATCAGAAGTGAACTCTTCCACTTTCTGCTGAAGTTTCTCAACTTCTTCAGATTGTGATGTTTCTTTTGAGATCTTAGCTTCATCAGACTTTTCAGTCTTCAGCTCACAGTTCTCTTTGGCCAGCTCCTCACGCTCTTTAGATTTCTGCTTATGCTCACTGATGAGATTCACATACTCTCTCTCGAGGGATTTGAAGGCCTTAGATAAGCAGTTGGATTCCTCCAGCAACTCCTCATAGGCATCAAGTAATTCCTCATACTCAGAATGTACCTCATCATCCGAATCTAAGTTAGTGTTGGCCATCAGACAGAGATTAGCTTCTTCCTCTGTCTCTTCATCAGAAGATGTTGACTCCAGATCCTCCCCAAGTAGCCATCATCCATTTCTTTTTCTTTTTGAAGAACTTCTTAAAAGGGGCTTTCTTAAGTTGAGGACATTCAGCTTTGATGTGACCAGACTTCTTGAACTCATAGCAGACAATTGAACTCTTGTCTGTTGAGGTGGATTCTTTGAAGTTCTTGTCCTTTTTGAACCTTCTGAATGGTTTATCCTTTATGAACTTCTTTTTTTGTAAGAGAAGCTTTATCTTCCTGGTTAGGAGAGACAACTCTTCATCACTTTCAGAATCCTTGGGTTCAAACAGGTCAGCATCACTGGATGACTCGTCTGCCTTCAGAGCCTTGAAAGCTTTTGCTAACTTTTGATCAGCCTTCAGAGCAATTGACTTGCCCTTCTTTGTTGCAATTTCATCTTCAAGTTCTTGCTCATGAATAGTGAGTGTTCCAAGAAGTTCATCCATAATCAAGGTAGTGAGATCCTTGGCTTGAGAGATAGCGGTGACCAAAGGTCTCCACTGCTTAGGTAGACTTCTCAGAATCTTTCCAACCTTCTCAGCATTAGTATAAATTTTGCCAAGAGACTTTAGGCCATTGATGATATTTTGGAATCTTCCTATCATTTGAGAAACAGTTCATACTTTCTGACAAGTATGGCAATTTTTAATTCTTTAACTTTGGTTGTTCCTTCATGTGTGACAGCTAAAGTATCCCATATTTCTTTAGCAGAATCGCACAAACCATTTCAAATTCTTCAGGACTGAGAGCACAAATGATGTTGTATCTAGCTTTGTGATTCAACTCCCATTTTGTCTTTTCTGCAGGGGTCCACTGAGCTTTTGGCTTATCAATGTTGTCATCATTTTTAGGAATGAATGGACCATCAGTGATGACATCCCAGAGATCAGAGTTTGTAGATAGAATGAACCATTAAAATCTATTTTTCCAATAGTTGTAGTTTTCTCCATTAAAAAATGAAGGTCTGGTTAGTGGAGCTCCTTCAGTCTGGTGACTTCCACTTGAACTAGCTCCAGCAATCATGTCTATTCTTCAAGACCTTCACCTCTACTCTGTTAGATGCTCAACCCAGAGGCTGAGCTCTGATACCAACTGAAATAGACAACTATAAACACGAGAAGGGGGGTTGAATTGTGTTTATCAGAATTTAAAACAAAGTTGAAAACTTTTCGCACACAGAAGCTAGGTTCAGATAAGTGAGAAAACGCTGCACAGACAGATGACCTGTCTGATGAGATTTTATCAGAAAAACACATAAGCGCACAACTTGAAAACAAATTCAATATTCACACTTTAAACGTTTTAGTTAGAAAACAGATAATATAATCAAAGCAACTAAAGAGTTTAAGGGAAGAGAGATTAACACAACTGTTTATCCTGGTTCACTCTTTAACACAAAGAGCTACGTCCAGTCCTTGGTAGCACCAAGTTTTATCCACTATAGCTGATCAGGTTACAGACTCCAAGTATTGTTTGCACACCTAGCCTTTTCATGCTCCAAGACAAGTATTCTTTGCACAACTAGCCTCTTCAGGCTCACTCAGGTTTGTTTGAGAAGTTTGTTTGTAATAAATACAATCAGCCAGACAGTTCTTTCACTAACACTTAGAGAGTGGATCAAATGTAAGCTTAGGAAAGACTACGTAATAACTTCAAATGATTGAAGAATACAGATTGAAAGAATGAAGAAATAAATGCACAGAGTGATGGCTCTTAAATGTTGCGTGTTCTGTGTGTATCTTCATCTTCAATGACTTCTGTATTTATAGCCTGCATTTAAGATCCTTTAGAGACATTCCTTCAAATGTTGGCTTCAAGCAGAATTTCATTAAATGCAATACAGTCATTCTGGGCAGCCATTAATGCAATAGGAACGTTGGTTGTACCCTAACATGAAGGATCATGGCTTTATGCGTCGTTCAGTAGCCAAATCAGAGTTGTGCAGAATGCTTTTGTACATTGTAGAGCACATTTCCCTTTTCGTGTAATAACCAAGAGTACTAGGGAATAAAACATGTTAAAAACATTCTTTAACTGGACTTCATCTCTGATTTCGTAGGTTGCTTGTGAGAATGACTTCTGACTTTTCTTGATAAGCGTGAGATAAAGAAAGAGAGAGCTTCAGAGTCTTCTCTATGAGGGGACAGCTTCCAAAATCTATTTGTTCTTGGGTTCTTCATCGAAGAACCTCAGACAAATATAGGAACTTATCAGAAGACAAGTTGAAACCGCACTTGCAGAAAGTCATTATTCCTAGTCATCAGACAGGTTGACTTTTGCTTCTTCAGACAGGTGAGAAGGTAACTTCTTACTATTTTGATCTGCACACTGGGTAGACAGGTGTGCAACCAATACAAAGGTTAATTAAATCATTAACAAATGTTTAGTTTTCATAAAAACTTAGGGAAATGCACATCTGACATTTTAGAGACTTAACATAAATGTTTTAGATTCGTGAAGGTAGAAATGTTTAGAATTAAAGGTAAGGGTGTTAAGTAGTTGAAGGGGTGTAATGAGTAAGCTGAGTTTTTTTTATTAAAGAAAAAGGGAAAGAAAAAAGAAAAGAAGAGAAATGGATAAGAAGAAATGGGGAGATCATGAGAGGGGGGAAGAAATAAAATCAGAAAAGAAGAAAAGAAAGAAAGGAGAAAGAAAAGAGAGCGGGGGAGGGGGGGTCGCAAGAGAGACCGATCGAAGGGGAAGAAGAGGAAGCTCCATGGAAGAGGAAGAGGAGAAGAAAAAGAAGGAAAAGAATGGGACTTTAATGGAGCAAGGAGATAAAAAGCTAGGTTTTCAACCATGGAGGAGGACCCAAGAACAAGAGAAGTTTCATCTCCTTTGAAAAGCATATGAGGAGACATTTGGCAGCCTCCAAAACCTTTCTATGGTGTGATTTATATGATTTTGCAAGTTGATTTTGAATGAAAATGTATCATAGTGTGATATTTGGGATTTGGGGAGTTAATCCCTAGATTGATGAATTGCATGTGCTTAAAAATGATTATTTACATGCTTTGATGAGTGTGAGTGTTTTCCTTTGTTGCAAGAGTGTTGATGTATTGAGGTATATACATGCATGTTCTTGGAATGCTTTGGTTTGGGCTATATGTTGGTGAATGAGGTTGAAGGTTGAGTGTTTTATGCTTAATTTCGTATTCTGCCCTGCACAGGGTCGTTAGGGCGGTTGTGAGTGTTGGATGCCCATGAAAATGTAGGAATTAGGTCCTAATGTCTTCATATGAAATGTAGCCTTGGATGTTAGCTAATTAATGCCATATTTTTCTTTTTAATTAGACTTTTTTATCTCAAGTTATGATCAAAATACTGAGAAGAGGTCAAGTTGTCAGGATTAATACTTAGAGATTTCTTCATCGAGAATTTTCACCTATAAAGAGACTAAGATAGGTCTTGATGTTAACATATAAGTTGAATATATTCTTCTTAGATTTCCAATAAGATAGATTACAACTTGATTGGATTGGTATAACTCTAGATATAGCCTTTGGATGGTAAATAGGTCATAAAAGTTTGTTATAAAATGAAAATAGTAATACCTAAGATTCTAATATACGACTTTAGAGGTCCATATATATCAAGCAGGTGATTGAGATGATAGATGAATGATATTCATAAGCAAGAATTCATAATTTAGAAATTCTATAGCCTAAGGTTGTTAAAAAAAATCAAATTAATGATGGATTGACCTAAGTGTCATAAATGAGATGCAAGTGGTCTAGTGTCAAAGAGATATGTAAGTGGTCAAAGTGCCACGAAAATAGTAAATGACTGAATGCTATAGGAGCTTGTATGTAAGATATAGATGAATGATTTAATTTGTTATGTGCATATGTTTTTGAAGTATTTACCTAGATTTAATCCTACTAGTTTAGTTTTGTATTTCTTAGATGAGTATGAATGAGATATTGACCTACAAGTAGCTTTTGTTTGATACTATCCTTAATATTATGATTATTAAGTCTTTATATTTCTTGTAATGACTCCTTCGATTATTGTGATTGTTAAGAGAGGGTTCCCATACCTTTCGCACCAGTTATGGCTGGAAATGTCTAAGTATGCAAAAAAATGTTTTCATATTATGTCTATGTCACTGAGTTTTATAACTCACTATGCTTTGGGACTGACATTTCCGGATAGCGAGATGTGGCGTTGGGAGCTCGATAGCATTTCTCGGAATACTTGATGGCTAGTCCAATGATAGCAAGAGATGATCAACAGTCCATGTCGGATCAGAGTCAAGTTTTGAGTCTCACAATGAGTCAAAGTCCTTTTATGGTCTAAAATTAAGTAGCCTTTTACTTTTTCATGTGCATTATTTATAGAGTCCACTTTGAAAAGATTTAATCATATGCTTCAAGCTATTAGACACTTATTTCTACCAACACTAGTTGATGTTTTAAGAAAAAGAAATTTTTGGAACCTGCCTAAACAAGTATTTTATTTATTATTTTTACCATGTTCATTTATAAGGAGTTATAAACGTTCAGGACACAACGTTACATTTGTAGCCACTCTAGCAATATTGTGAGAAACTACATTTTCTTGCCTGGACCAGCATGTAGGAGCAAAACAATTGGTTTCAGTCAAGACAAATTATCCCTGATTTTAGTGAATATTCAAACATCGATGTTGGCATGACGTTACGCTGAAAGACTGAAGGCTTACTCACAAGATCACTTGGATAACTTGTTCTAGCATGGACCCGCTCTTCAATAACCATGCTAGCTCTGCTCAGAATTTGAGAAGTATTTTCTACTTTTTCCTCCCATAGTACCATGGCAAAAAGGCCTCTTCTTTGACTGTCCAGATGACTGCCAAGCTTGAAGATAAAGTCTGCAAAGCCCTCAACCTGATCAAGAAGAACTAAGATAGTCTCCCATAAATTGATTTATTTCCAACACTCCTGGCTCACCGTTCACGTCAGGAAACAATGCCAACAACTCTCCAACAAGGCTGTGTATAGTGCAAGGTCATTAAGGTCATTGCCTTATGCCTCTTTATTTATTTATTTATTTATTTATTTTACTTTTTACTATATATTTTTATGGCAATTTGGTTTGGCAAGTGGTTGAGTAATAACAAGGTCCAATTCTACATATAGTGTATGCGTTATTGACATTGAAAATCATTTTTTTTATTGAGACACAATTTGAACAATTTTTACAATATGGAACTATTTTTCATTTGAATCCAAAAAAATTTAAAGCTTTAGATGAGGATGAATTGATATAATATTGTATTAATCTTGATTTTTTTTTAAGATTGAGTGAATATTCAAATATTGATGATCTTGATTTATTTTCAGAATTAAAAGCATCGAGAGAGGTGTTAAGAGAACAAATTCATATTCCAATAGAAGTATTAAATTATATAAAAACATTAGCTTATTTTCCAAATATATTTATTGCTTATAAAATATTAGTAATCATACCTATAACAGTTGCTAAGTATTTCAAAATTAAAATTGCTTAAATTCTATCCAAAATCAACAATGTTACAACTTAGCTTGGATGAATTAGCTATCTTATCTATTGAGAATAAAATGTTAGAATTGTTTAATTATAAAACTTATATAATGATTTCGTACTAGCCAGGCATACTGTTCAGCTTTTGGTGCTATTATTAAAGATGGTAGGAACCTCTTTTATTCCTATTTCATAAACTTTTCTATAGAGTTCACTAGGAGGGAAACTAATGTAGTTGCTCATATCTTGACTAGTATGACTAACCCTCAAGAATTTGATTTTGTTCCAGATTGTATTGCGGTATTGATTTTTAATAAAATACAGTAGCACTTTTTCCCTAAAAAAAAGTCTCTATGTAAATTTTGCCTAAGGTCCCAAAATCTTTATACACGACGCTCTCCAAATTTGTGGAAACAACGCTAACATTTTGGCATTAATGACATGATTTTGTACCTGGGTTGGGGTACTCCTTGTTTTCCCCTTTAAATGTTTAATTTGCTTATTAAAAAAATAGTATCACCAGCTATGAGTTAATATGTTGTGAATTGTCCAAATAATTATGCTAGCAAATGTATGAGATGTTTTCGAGCATGCAGAGGATGCTTAATTAAGAGTTTATTATATAAGACCTTATCGCATAAGAGCATATGCCATAAATGCTTAAAGAAAGAAAAAGATAGAAAGGGGCATGAGAGGATTCGAATAGTGAAAAACACGAAGAGGATGTTTAGTGCATAAGCTATTATGATAATTCCATAAGCTTCTCCTAGTGACTTATGAAAATAAGTCAAAAACTCCTTAAGGGGTGGCATAAGTTATTTTTATAAGCTCTGTCAAACACACTACATAAGAGCTTATCTCATCAGATAAGTTAAAAGAAGCTTAACTAAACTCTTCCAAACACCACCTATATTTACATCTTAAAAGCTCATCGAAACTTCTACTTTTACTTTTTAACCTTACTATTGCCTTGGGCGTTGATGTTACTAAATTTCATGTTTGTTGTGAAATTGATAAATTAACTTTTATTAAACATAGTTGTTCATACAATTAATCACTTACTCCCTCCGATCATTATTATAAACAAAAATTGAATAAAACACATATATTAAGATAACTAGTTGATCTCATTTAAAAGTTATTGGGAATAAAAAAATTAAATTTGTTACCTAAATTATCATTCCTCTTATTTATTAAACTTGTGTTGTTGAGAATTAAAAGAATCATTGGAAAACAATATTTGTATTAAATGAAGGATATTTTAAAAATAATTTTATTAAATAAGATGTATTTAAAATTTACTTATATTTTGGACAAAAAATTTTTAAAATTTTTTACTTATATATTATTGACCGAGTACCACATTGGTCTCCGGGTCCCCCAAAGCGAAAAGCTTGTCCATAAAATCCTCCCTGGTCCCCATGGTACAATAGGTCATAACAATTTGGACTAGTGTCACAATATTTCTTCACGTGATCAGGATCTACGGGTTGTTCAGTGTAGTTTGAATCTACAATTTGAAGTCTTGCCATGTAAGCTGAGAAACGAAATAACTTCTGTGGTAGTTCTCCGGAGCCCATCGGGGGACTACTTTTATAAGTGGAAGAAAACGTTTCGCCACCATATCTTATCAAAGATGATCCCACTTAAGTGAGTGAATATTTCCTTTGACCAAACCCCTATTTTGGTCCCTTATCTTTTTTTTTTGAGTCGTTTTGGTTCCTTATCTTTCAACCGTTAGCCTATTTTGGTCTCCTATTTTTAAACAGTTAGCCTATTTTAATCCCTTCTGTCAGTCCGCCGCCGTAAGTCGCCCGAAACCACCGTCGTAAGTCGCCGGAAACCGCTGCCGTCAGTCATAGAAACCGCCGCCATGACCGAAAACCGCCGCCGAAATCTGGGTTTTAGCTCTCTTCTTCCTTCTTCCTCCTTTCTTCCTTCTTTCTTCTTCCTCCTTCTTCCTCCTTCCTCCTTCCTCTCCCCTTCCTTAAATCCCATTGATGTTGTCACTATTTCATGGAGGAAGAAGGAGGAAAAAGGGAGAAGGAGAAAGAAGGGAGAAGGAGAAAGAAGGAAGAAGGAAGAAGGAAGAAGGAGGAAGAGGGAAGAAGGAGGAAGAAGGAAGGGGAGAGAGAGAGAGAGAGAAAACGAGATTTTCTCTCTCTAAAACCCAGATTCCGAAGACGGTTTCCGGTGGCTCATGGCAGATACCTAATGTTGTCAGTACAAAACTTACGGAAAGGACCAAAATAAAAGTTAAAAAAAAGATAAGGGACCATAACGACAAAAAAAAGAAAGAAAGATAAGAGACCAAAATAAAAACTAAAATAAAGATAAGGGACCAAAACAGGGGTTTAGTCTTTCTTTTACATTATCTGATACAATCAACCACCAATGACCTGTTGATTGATCCTACATATACTTCAACAATTAAAATATAATCTTAATACAGTACTAGCAAATGACAATACCTACTGCCGACACCCGACTTATATATTTGAAAGTTGAAACAGCTAACCACCTATATACAAATATTTAAACAAATAGATTGCAATCACACATGTTACTAGAAAATGACAATATCCAATAATAATAAAGGAAAAAACAAAAACTGAAAGAGGACATAATTATTCATAACTTGTTATTATAGTTTCACTTATTTCTTCATAATTACTATCAACTATTTTTAAACATTTCAAATTGTTGAATAGAATAACTAGAACATAATTATTTAAGATATGAGTTAATTAAAAAAATTTACAGCAATTAAAAAATTATTTAATTAAGGCTGATTACAGAAATCAGAAATGATAATTAATAAAATATCTTAATTAATTACTAACAGTGTCAACAGTTTGTGAAGGACCTATTAAAGAAGTAAATTCATTGTCTATATATATATATATATATATATATATATATATATATATATACATATATATATATATATATATATATATATTAAAAAAAGTAATCTCATTTGTGGATCAATTTGTTCAGTAATATAGCTGGAATGACAAATTTTTTTAATAGGCAAATATCAGTGTTAACATTTGTATTTTGTAGGATTGAACCATCAACTTTCTTATCACTCAATTCATTAACCCCCAACCTAACCACCGAATCAACCTTATAACCCCTGAATGACGACATCTTACTAGGTGTAAGATAATGGTAAGGAATTTAATAAGTTTGGACGAAAATTTATATTCAAAAATTCATGATATCGTATAATATATAATAATAAAAAATTTGAACAATGCAATTGGCATCAAATTGATCTAGTTTATCTGCACATGCATTTAAGTTTACCTGTATGACTTTGGTATCAATACCCTTTTTTTTTTTTCAGATGACCCAATTACGTTAATTTACAGCAACAGTGACACCACCAAGATAATAGTTAGGGTCGACTTGCACAAAACCCGGGCAAAAGTAATTGATCCAGTTTTTGATAGTTGTCTACCTGCATATGTATATCTAATTAAGCCCAACCTTTGTTGTAAAAAAATATAATAATAAATTAACTTGAATTTCTTACTGTCCAATAAGTAGTTAGTCGTAATGCATTATCTCCATATAAACTTGGATGCACCTAGAATACATCATATAAGCATAGGATAGTACATTAGAATACATCATAAAACACCTTTAGGAGTGATGCAGGAAGTAGAAACACCAGCGCAAGTCCCTCTTTTCACAGTTCCTTACTGTGTTCACAATATCCCGGTAGGGTTTATGTTTGAGGCAGTAGGGAAGGTGCTTGGAGACTTTATCGAGGAGTTTATAGAATACGATGCCAAAAATAGTTTGAGTTTCTAGAAGAACTATATGCAGATCAGGGTTTTGGTTGATGTTAGGAGGCCACTGAGGAGGTTGAAGATCAAAAAACCAAGGGGTGAGGCAAAGGAGGTCAAATTCAGATATGAAAGATTGGGCCACTTCTGTTACTTGTGTGGCTTCTTAGGGCATGTCGAGGACCGGTGTGACCTTCTGTTCACCATGTAGAACGATGACGGTTTACGTGCATGGGGACCAGAGCTTCGAACAGAGCCAAAACAGAGCATCGGAGCGGGGGGGGGGGGTTGAGGAAGGAGGATAAGCCGGATTGGGTGGCACCTAGTCAGGGATTCCTAGCAAGCCAGATGCGCGACAATTACGTGCATGGAGTACTGACCTAGATGCGATGGGATTTGCGGAGAGTAATCGTAGGGCACTCTCTATGGTTTCAATTTTTAAAGATCCAAAAATCATATTTCCTAAAGTTGGGGGGCAGGATCAGATATAGGAGATATTCCTGGTGGGCCATGTGACATCCTGCTACCCCGCATGTTAAAAAGTAATAAAAGGACAAGGCTGAAAAATAAATCATGTATTTACTGAAATAAATAAAACGTTTGTCCATGGGTAGAAAGGTCTCACATGAACGGGTTCTCAAAACGCGGAAATAAAAACAAGTTTAAAACAAATAAACAAATAAAACAATAACAAACGTCCCAACCCGATGTCACAATAGAGCTGGTATAACCGTTCCGTAAAAAACCTCGAAATACAACTGAAAACTAGACTAACAAAACAAAGGCCCTAACTATGAGTGGTGGCTCCTCAGAGTCACTCATCTCCGGGCTGCTCGCCATCCTCTGCATGAAACCAAACATGCCAAACAAGAAAACAGAAAACGGGGAGTAAGAATCATGTAAACATATACGGCATGGAGATAGGAAGCAAGGTAAACAAACAAGCATGACAACATCATAGCATACATCAGTATATATATATCATCATAAATCAACATCATCAAAAACAAGTATCCTATGCGGTGCAATGCAACACTACTCCGCTACTCCATTATGCATGTGGATCCAAACTAACTCAGGATGAACGACTTTAGAGTTAAATATCCACATTGGGAATCTACCCCTAGGATAGTCAACGCATCAAACCAACGAATGCCACGTCACGGGGGCGCACGGTCACCAAACATTGGGTGACCTACCGTGGATGGCCAGATCGCCGTACTCTCGGGTGACCCCCTCTATGTCGAACGTCCATCAACAACAACATCTCCAATGATGCATGTATCATACAACAAACAACGGGCAACCGCAACACCTTAAACTTTAGCGAAATCGACCGCAACACCTTAGACCCAACCCGGTCAAGACCCCCTTGGAGCAAACTCTCAGCTACCAAGGTACAACGTCAACGGCACCTCGACTAATAAGCACCTAGGGCACCTTGGTCAATAAGCACCAAGGTTGTCAATCTTAACGGCGTGCTGTAACCCAACGGGTACCGGCTTACCAAACTCAACATCCCACCATCTCATCTTCTTAATCATCTTTGTTAATCATTAGCCAAGTTATCTAAACTGAGTCATTTATGTCATCAACATGTTATTGGGAAGATTGGGGTCAAAAGCCCCTATTTAAACCTTTAATTCCATATGTTTGTTAGGGGAGCACGGGCGTACTTGTCCCCTGCACGACCGTGCTGGTCACATAAGTGAAGCACGATCATGCTTCCTTTTGGGCACGACCGTGCTCAGTTGCACGATCGTTCTTATTGCGCGGCCATTTTCCAGAATTCAAACTGGGAGCACGGGCGTGCTCCCTGTTCAGCATGACCGTGCTCAATGCACGACAGTACTGTTCTGGGCAGAGTTCAACACAAATTCTCAATCCAATTTTAGAGTTCATTAATAAGTTAATCTAAACTCATTTTTAAGCCTAATTAGACAATTAATATCTTAATCATAAAACCCAATGACAACAGCAACATCATCATCTCAACCAATCATCCAATAACATCATCAACATAATCTCATATTCATCCAAGAACCGACAAGAGCATATCAAGCATAACATGAACATAAACATATGAAATAACACATCCAAACAACCATGATCATGTTATCAAAACAACCAATATAGCATACCATATCATACAAAACAATACCGGGGTTATGGGAACCCCTTTACCTTACACTACCCCCAAAGCCTATGAGTACACTACCCTTCTCCTCATACCTGGATTGAAGGTTGCTCTACGGTTAAATGATCAAACTGGTCACGATTCCCAAAGCAGCTCAGTTAACCTTCCAAGCCTTGGCCAAACAAAACACAAACCATTAGTTTCCAATTCAACATCATGAAAAGGAAACCACAAGGGGAAATGAACATTACCTCTATATGAGCACAGATGAAAATACACTTCCCAAAGGTCTCCAATACTCAAGAATTGCTCTAAATATGAGGGAAAAAGGGAAAGGAACAGTGTCAGCCGTAATAGGTCTAGCAGCCACCACAGATAGGGTTGAAAACGCAACCCTCGGTTCTGTACAAACATATATAGGCTGTGCACAAAGCACGGTCGTGCTCCTCATCAAGCATGAACGTACTGGACTTAGCGTCTACAAGACGCGTTCCACACATGAGCACGGGCGTGCTCAACTTAAAACTTGCAACACACTCCTGACTTTAAGCACGGGCGTGCTGCCCGTGCTCATGCACTAGAAATGGACTTTTAAGCCAATAATCCCATTAACCCATTTGCCAACTATTTTAACATAATAAAACTAACTTTAACAACCAAACAAGCTTAAGAAAATTACTTAACGAAAAAGCAGGGTGTTACAATTCCACCCCCCTTATAAAAATTTCGTCCTCAAAATTTCTACGTACCTCAAGCGGAAAGATGCGAGTACGCTTCCATCATCTTGCTCTCCATCTCCCAGGTAACACTTTCCTCAGTAGCCCCACTCCAAACCACTTTGATCAAAGGAATATCCTTACCTCTTAGCTGCTTCACCCGCCTATCCTCGACTCGAAGGGTTAACACATCAAACGTCAGGTTCTCTTTCAACTGTATTGCGTCGGGTACTATCACGTGACTAGGTCATGGATATACTTTGAGTTGAGACACATGGAAAACATTATGGAGATTTGACAAGAACGGTGACAAGGCTATTTGGTAGGCAACTTCGCCAACTCTTTTGAGGATTTGGTAAGGACCAATGAACCTCGGAGTAAGTTTCCTCGCCTTCATCACTCTACCAACCCCAGTCGTTGGAGTAACTCTCAAGAATACATGATTGCCTTCCCGGAATTCGAGCGCCTTCCTGATTTTGTCATGATGACTTTTTTGCCTACTCTGTGCAACTCTCATCTTTTTCTGAACCATCCTGATCTTTTCCGTTGTTTCTTGGACTATCTCTGGCCCTAGCACCACATTATCAGCGGGTTCATTCCAACACAAGGGTGTCCTACATCTTATTCCATAGAGAGCCTCATATGGTACCATCCCAATGCTGGAATGGAAGCCATTGTTGTAGGTGAATTCTATCAGGGACAAGAACTTGTCCCAACTACCCGGCTGTTCTAGCACACAAGCTCTCAACAAGTCCTCTAAGGACTGGATGGTTCTTTCAGACTGACAATCAGTCTGTGGGTGATAAGCTGAACTAAGCCTAATCTTTGTCCCTAAAGCATGATGCAAACTCTCCCAGAACCTAGAGGTAAACCTCGGGTCTCTATCTGATACTATGCTAGATGGTACACCATAAAGCCTAACTATCTCTTTGGTGTACAACTTGGCTAACTTCTCTAAAGGATACTCCATGTTCATCGGGATGAAATGGGCAGACTTAGTCACTCTATCCACAACAACCCATATAGCCTCAAAACTAGCTGGAGTCCTAGGGAGTCTAGACACAAAATCCATGGAGATGCTATCCCATTTCCATTCTGGGATACTCAAAGGTTGCAACTTACCTGATGGCTATTGGTGTCATATCTTGGCCTTTTGACAAACTAGGCACACATACACAAACTCAGCTACATCCTTTTTCATCCTAGACCTCCAAAACATTCTCTTAAGGTCTTGATACATCATAGTGGCACCTAGGTGCCCACTCAAACCACTCATATGTCCCTCTAAGGATCATCTTCTTAAGCTCAGGAACATCCGGCACACAAACTCTATCCTTAAACCTCAAGATACCATCACTTCCATCCTTAAAGCTAAGGTCTCTACCCTGAGCGAGCAACTCTCGCTGGTCCAAGAGAAACTTGTCTAACTTCTGACCCTCTCTAATCTGATACATCAGACTGTTGGTAACCTTCAAGGTACCAAGCCTAATACTCTTAGGGGTAAACTCACAAGCTAGACTAAGGTCTCTAAACTCCTCAATCAGATCCATCTCCCTAACCATCAAAGCGGAGACGTGCAAGGCTTTCCTACTCAAGGCATCAGCCACCACATTGGCCTTTCCTGGGTGATAGGTCAGCTCGAAGTCATAATCCTTTAAGAACTCCATCCACCTACGCTACCTCATATTCAACTCCTTTTGATCAAAGAGAAACCTCAAACTCTTGTGATCACTAAAGACCTCAAACCTCGCCCCGTAAAGGTAATGCCTCCAGATCTTTAAGGCAAAACCACAGCTCCTAATTCTAGGTCACGGGTAGGGTAGTTCTTCTCATGGGGTTTCAACTGCCTAGAAGCATAAGCAACTACCTTACCATTCTGCATCAACACACCACCTAACCCTTGCTTAGAAGCATCGCAGTAAACTACGATGGGTTCACTAGGATCTGGCAAAACTAACACTAGTGCTGATGTCAACCTATCCTTAAGGGTTTGGAAATTATCTTCACACTTCAAGTCCCACACAAACAACTGTCCCTTCTTGATGAGACGGGTTAAAGGTAAAGCTATCTTAGAGAAACCTTCTATGAACCGCCTATAATACCCGGCTAACCCCAAGAAACTCCTAATCTTGGTTACTGACTTCGGTACTTCCCACTGGAGCACCATCTCTACCTTAGCTGGGTCTAATGCTATGCCACCCTTTGAGATGACATGTCCTAAGAAGCTCACTTCCTCTAACCAGAACTCACACTTCGACAACTTAGCATACAACTGCTTTTCCTTAAGGGTCTGCAAGACAACCCTCAGGTGTTCCTCACGTTCCTCCTTGCTCTTGGAGTACACTAAGATGTCATCTATAAACACCACCACAAACTTATCCAAGTAAGGGTGAAAGGCCTTGTTCATGTAGTCCATGAACACCGCAGGAGCATTGGTCACACCAAAGGGCATAACCAAGTACTCATAGTGACCATATCGCGTCCTAAACGCTGTCTTCGGGATGTCCTCAGACTTAACTCGAATTTGATGGTACCCTGACCTCAAATCTATCTTAGAAATGACGCAAGCGCCCATCAACTGGTCCACAAGATCATCAATACTAGGGAGGGGATACCGATTCTTTATGGTCACCTTGTTGAACTACCGATAGTCGACACAACAACCTCATACTACCATCCTTCTTCTTTACCAACAACACAGGTGCTCCCCACGGAGACACACTCGGTCTAATGAACTGCTTCTTCATCAGGTCCTCCAACCGTTCCTTCAATTTAGCTAACTCTGGAGGAGACATTCTATAGGGTGCTATGGAGATTGGCCCGGTGCCAGGAACTAAGTCTATGGTGAACTCAACATCTCTCTCTGGGGGTAAGTTATAAACATCCACTGGGAACACTTCAGGAAACTCCCGCACAACAGGCAAGCCGGCGACATCAGGAGGGCTGCTCTCTACTTCCAGAGAAGCTATCATCATGTACACTTAGGCTTTGTCCTTCATCGAAGCTTAAACTTGGCTGTCAAAGAGAATGTCTGGATTCTT
Source organism: Sophora flavescens (assembly GCA_030762895.1). Taxonomy (NCBI): domain Eukaryota; kingdom Viridiplantae; phylum Streptophyta; class Magnoliopsida; order Fabales; family Fabaceae; genus Sophora; species Sophora flavescens. Next base: position 64,122,775 of record CM061069.1, read on the forward strand.
AGACTCCGTTGGAGTTCCAAAAACCAAGCTTTATCAAGCAGTTCAGAAGGACGTGATTGGAAGATAACCAGTCCATGCCAAGAATGATATCAATATTTTTCAGGGGTAAACATACAAGATCAACAACAAAGGTTTTACCATCAATGACAATATGACAGTTCTTTCATGTATAAGATGTGGAAACAGGTTTATTTGTAGGTGTAGAAACAAGCAAATCAAACTCAAGAAAGGTAACAGGCAATTTAAGACTCTTGACCCTATCATGCGATATGAAAGAGTGAGTAGCACCCGAATCATACAATACAGTTAATTGAGTTCCATCAATAAAACATGCACCTTGGATCAAGTCATCAGACTCGGAGGCTTCAGCTCCACTAAGAATAAATACTCTTCCAGTGGTCTTCAGTCTGTTGGCTTGGGACTTCTGATTCTTGCTAGCGCTGGGAGGCTCGGCCTTGGCTCCTTCACACTCGCGACTGATATGGCCAGACTTGCCACACTGGAAGTAAATCATAGCTGGCTCCTTGCACTGGTATGAGTAATGATCCGGTGCCCCGCACTTACCACACTTCATAGTCATAGGGGCATTAGAGAACTCGCCCCTAAACTTATCCCACTGAAACAGTGGGGCTTGAAGTCCTTGACGGTCAGAGCATACCACTGCTTACCCTTGTCTTTCTTATCAGTCTTTTTGCCACACTGACTATCTGATCCCTTGGCAACTCTGAACTGACTAGCATCCTCATAAATCCTGCACTTGTTGACCAGAATCGGGAAGACCCTGATCTCCTGGTAGCTGATGGCCTGCTTGATCTCAGGTCGACGTCCAACTTCAAACTTGACGCACTTGGAGCGGTCATCTATCTCATGCTGATAACGAGTGTAGTACCTCGCCAGTTCCTCAAACTTGGCTGCATACTCACCAACTGACAACAAACCCTGCTGCAAGGACAAGAACTCCATCTCTTCCTTGTCCTTGATATCCGCTGGAAAGTACTTCTCTACAAACCTCTGCCTGAACACAGCCCATGTAACCGCTGTGCCCTCAGCCTGCAACCTTTGCCTGCAATTTTTCCACCAATGCTCATCCTCCTCAGTCAACATGAAGGTAGCAAAGATAAGCTTCTGTTGATCATTACAATCCATAGCTCGGAAGATCTTTTCAGTCTCCCTCAACCACAGCAAAGCTCCTTCCGGATTATACGCTCCCTTGAACGACGGAGGGTTGATCCTCTGAAACTTGTCCAATCCTTGAAACTCGGCTGACCCACCATTGTTTGTATTATGGTTGACCTGTACGATAGCATTGTCAAGAAGTGCCAACGTGTCCACAATTGCCTGATCGTTCCATCCTCTACCTGCCATGAGTTCCTGTACACGTCCAACACAACTCATAGATACAGAAACTTAAGCGGGTGAAAGCTACATGCAACTAACTTAAAGCCTCATTGTCTATAACAAGTATAGAAAATTCAAACTAGAGCACACAACAGACTCATACCACGGCCTGATAGAACAGACTTGCTCTGATACCACTAAATATGACACCCTGCTACCCCGCATGTTAAAAAGTAATAAAAGGACAAAGCTGAAAAATAAATCATGTATTTACTGAAATAAATAAAACGTTTGTCCATGGGTAGAAAGGTCTCACATGAACGGGTTCTCAAAACGCGGAAATAAAAACAAGTTTAAAACAAATAAACAAATAAAACAATAACAAACGTCCCAACCCGATGTCACAATAGAGCTGGTATAACCGTTCCGGAAAAAACCTCGGAATACAACCGAAAACTAAACTAACAAAACAAAGGCCCTAACTATGAGTGGTGGCTCCTCAGAGTCACTCCTCTCCGGGCTGCTCGCCATCCTCTGCATGAAACCAAACATGCCAAACAAGAAAACAGAAAACAGGGAGTAAGAATCATGTAAACATATACGGCATGGAGATAGGAAGCAAGGTAAACAAACAAGCATGGCAACATCATAGCATATATATATCATCATACATAAACATCATAAAAAACAAGTATGTTATGCGGTGCAATGCAACACTACTCCGCTACTCCATTATGCATGTGGATCCAAACTAACTCAGGATGAATGACTTCAGAGTTAAATATCCACATTGGGAATCTACCCAACGCTGGGGAATCTACCCCTAGGATAGCCAACACATCAAAACAACGAATGCCTCGTCACGGGGGCACACGGTCACCAAACATTGGGTGACCAACCGTGGATGACCAGATCGCCGTACTCTCGGGCGACCTCCCCTATGTCGAACGTCCATCATTAATAACATCTCCAATGATGCATGCAGCATACAACAAATAATGGGCAACTGCCACCTCCTTTGCTTGGGCCTATAAGCACCCAAGACTTCAGTGGAATCAACCGCAACACCTTAAACTTTAGCGAAATCGACCTCAACACCTTAGACCCAACCGGGTCAAGGCCCCCTTGGAGCAAACTCTCGACTACCAAGGTACAACATCAACGACACCTCGACAAATAATCACCGAGGGCACCTTGGCCAATAAGCACCAAGGTTGTCAATCATTACGGCGTGCGGTAACCCAACGGGTACCGGCTTACCAAACTCACCATCTCACCATCTCATCTTCTTAATCATCTTTGTTAATCATTAGCCAAGTTATCTAAACTGAGTCATTTATGTCATCAACATGTTATTGGGAAGATTGGGGTCAAAAGCCCCTATTTCAACCTTTAATTCCATCTTTGTTTGTTAGGGGAGCACGGGCGTGCTTGTCCCCTACACGGCCGTGCTGGTCACATAAGTGAAGCACGATCGTGCTTCCTTTTGGGCACGGTCGTGCTCATTGTGCGGCCATTTTCCAGAATTCAAACTGGGAGCACGGGCGTGCTCCCTGTTCAGTACGGTCGTACTCAATACACGACAGTACTGTTCTAGGCAGAGTTCAACACAGATTCTCAATCCAATTTTAGAGTTCATTAATCAGTTAATCTAAACTCATTTTTAAGCCTAATTAGCCAATTAATATCCTAATCATAAAACTCAACGACAACAGCAACATCATCATCCCAACCAATCATCCAATAACATCATCAACATAATCTCATATTCATCCAAGAACCGACAAGTGCATATCAAGCATAACATGAACATAAACATATGAAATAACACATCAAAACAACCATGATAATGTTATCAAAACAACCAATATAGCATATCAAATCATACAAAACAATATTGTGGTTATGGGAACCCATTTACCTTATACTACCCCCAAAGCCTATGAGTACACTACCCTTATCCTCATACCTGGATTGAAGGTTGCTCTATGCTCAAATGATCAAACTGGTCACTGTTCCCAAAGCGGCTCAGTTAACCTTCCAAGCCTTGGCCAAACAAAACACAAACCATCAGTTTCCAATTCAACATCATGAAAAGGAAACCACAAGGGGAAAGGAACATTACCTCTATATGAGCACAGATATAATACACTTCCCAAAGGCCTCCAATACTCAAGAATTGCTCTGAATGAGGGAAAAGGGAAACAGTGTCATCCGTAATAGGTCTAGCACCCACCACAGATAGGGTTGAAAACTCAACCCTCGGTTCTGTGCAAACATATATATGCCGTGCAAGAAGCATGATCGTGCTCCTCACCAACACGGGCGTGCTGGACTGAGCGTCAACGAGACACGGCCCACACATGAGCACGGGCATGCTCAACTTAAAACTTGCAACACGCTCCTGACTTTAAGCACGGGCATGCTAGCTAATGAGCACGGGCGTGCTCATGCACCAGAAAGGGACTTTTAAGCCAAAAATCCCACTAAGCCCTTACCCAACTATTTTAACTTAATAAAACTAACTTAAACAACCAAACAAGCTTAAGCAAAGCACTTAACGAAAAAGCAGGGTGTTACAGGCCACACAACGTGAATATAGGGGAGAACATTGAAACAAATATTGATGGCAATCTGGTCATCAAGAAGCGAGGCAGAATGGATGGTCTAATAGAGGAAACATACGTCAATGCTTTTGAATCATGAGTCAGCAAAAAACAATATCACTCAACCAAACTTAGGAATTTTTTTTACAGGTGGGCCCTGGCAAAGGTGCCTGCCAGGGATCATAAGTTTCATCGCCAGGGATCATGAGTTTCATCAGTTGGAACTGTCGGGACTTGGGTAACCCGAGAGCAGTTCCCACTCTTCGTGACCTCGTTCGGACGTACCAACCGGACGTCATCTTTTTGTGTGAGACCTTGGTACATGCTAATCAAATAGAGGAGATTCGTGTGAATCTAGGCGTTGATGCTTCGTTCCCTGTGGATAGAATTAGGAGAAGTGGGGGGCTTACTCTTCTCTAGAGACAGCCTTATGAGTGCAATATTCTGAGTTATTCTTCAAATTTCATCAATGTAGAAGTGGTGCATGATGGTAGTCCGCGATGGAGATTTTCTAGCTTCTATGGCTTCCCTGATAGAGGCAGAAGAAGAGATTCGTGGAATTTACTCCGCACCTTGGCTAGAGACAACACACTGCCATGGTGCGTCATGGGAGACTATAATGATTTGCTTTCGAATGAAGACAAGAAGGGTAGTTCTGACCACCCCCTTGGTTAATTCGTGGTTTTAGAGATACTGTTATGGAGTGCAACCTACATGACCTTCCAATGGAGGGTTATCAGTTTACCTGGAGGAATAACCATGGTAACTCTGATGCAACAGAAGATAGACTAGATAGAGCATTAGTCACTCAAGACTGGTTAGACTCCTTCCCACGGTGTAGATCGTTGAATGCTATTGCAGATAGATCGGATCACTCTCCTATTGTCTTGACCTTGTACGACCGTGATAGGCGAAGAGGTAGGAGGGCCTTCAGGTTTGAGAACTCTTGCCTAGAAGAGTCAGAGTTTGCAGATGTTGTGAGAGGTGGTTGGGAGAAAGCTGAGCATGGTGAGCTCTTGGAAAAACTTGAGAGCTGCATGAGTGGAATGAATGAGTGGGGCAGGAAAATTCGGTCCAAATATAGAGTTGCCATTAATCAGTGTAAGAGGGACATGGAGCTAGCTTGAGAGAGCGATGAAGTAAACGCCCCTGCAAGGTATGAGGAGTTGAGAAGGGAGCTTAGTAAGATGCTTGCGCAAGAGGATGCTTTTTGGAAGCAAAGAGCCATGGTATATTGGCTTAGAGATGGTGACTTGAACACTAAATTCTTTCATGCGGTTGCTGGTGCAAGGAGGAAGCAGAATAAAATCTCTAAACTTGAACATGATGGTGGCAATACAGTGGATGACCAGGCAGGTATGGAAGACATTGTAAAAAATTACTTTGAAAGTCTCTTCCAGCCAGTGCAAGGTGAATATGATCATGTTGTTGAGCATGTGAGTGTTCGGGTAGATGAATCAGACAATGCCAAACTGATTGCGCCTTTCATAATCAGTGAATTCAGAAAAGTCCTTTTCCAAATGTATTCGGATAAAGCGCCTGGTCCTGATGGTTTGAACCTTGCTTTCTATAAAAAAAATCTGGGATCTCTGTGGTATGGAGGTATTTCATGCAGGTGTTTCTTGGTTAGAGAATGGTTGCTTCCCTTCTTTTCTTAATGATACAAACATTGTTTAAATTCCAAAAAAAGAAAATCCTATTTCTATGAAGGACCTGAGACCTATTTCATTATGTAATGTTGTATACAAAATTTTATCAAAAGTCTTAGCTAACAGACTAAAGCTTCTTCTTCCTAGTTGCATCTCCCAGGAACAATCTGCTTTTATGGGTGGTAGGTCAATTATGGATAATGTGCTCGTTGCCATTGAGCTTGTTCACCACATGAAGTGCAAGACAAAGGGTAAGGTGGGAGAAGTGGCTCTAAAGATTGACATCAGCAAGGCATATGATAGAGTGGACTGGATTTATCTGAAAAACATTATGCTGAAGATGGGTTTCTCTCAGAGATGGGTTGACTGGATGGCTACGTGCTTTGAATCCGTTAACTATTCAGTCTTGTTGAATAATGAGGTGGTTGGCTCAGTTAACCCAGGTAGAGGCTTAAGGCAAGGGGACCCGTTGTCTCCATATCTCTTTATTATCTGTGCAGAGGGATTAATATCTCTTATCAGGAGAGAAGAAGCGAAGGGTGATATTCATGGGATCAAAGTGTGTATAGGTGCTCATATCCTTACTCATCTACTGTTTGCTGATGACTGCTTTCTTTTCTTTAGAACAGATGATAGAGAGAGCCGAATGATGAAGGATATTATGTCAGTGTATGAGAAATCCTCGGGTCAAGCAATCAACCTCCAGAAGTTAGAGATCTTCTTCAGTAGAAACACAAGCACCAAGACTAAGGACTTGGTTTCAAACATTTTTGGTGTCACAGAGTGTCTTGTAACTGGTAAATATCTGGGACTCCCTTCCATGGTTGGCAGGAAAAAGAAGGCTCTCTTTGGTTACCTGAAAGATAGAATTTGGAGAAGAATAAATAGCTGGTCTGGAAAGCACCTTTCAAAAGCTGGCAGAGAAGTATTAGTGAAGTCTGTAGCTCAAGCCATCCCTGCGTACTGTATGAGCACTTTCATGATTCCCACATTGTTGGTGGAGGAGATGCAAAGAATGATTAATTCTTTTTGATGGGGCTCAAATAGAGGGAGCGGCAAAGGAATTAATTGGCTTAGCTGGGATCGTTTGACTACGAGGAAGGACCATGGTGGTATGGGTTTTCGGCGTTTACACGGCTTAAACTTGGCCATGCTAGGGAAGCAAGGTTGGAAATTTGTTTCCAACAAAGACGCTATAGTTTCAAAGCTTTTCAAAGCTAAATACTTTCTAAAGGAGGAGTTTGTAGGGGCCTGGTTGGGTCATTACCCAAGTTATGTGTGGCGTAGCATCCATTCTTCTTAGGTAGTGATCAAGGAGGGCTTGAGGTGGAAAGTTGGCAACGGTGAAAAAATAAATATATGGTCAGAGCCATGGCTCCGCACAAATCAGGGCAACAAAGTTAGAACTCAACCAACCCCAGGTACTGAAACATGGTCAGTCTCCTATCTCATTGATAATCTCATAAAGACTCGGCGTAGCGATATATTGTATTTGTTGTTCCATCCTCTTGATGTGAAGGAGATTGTTTCCATTCCTCTTCACCCTAATGCTACGATAGATGTTGAGGTTTGGATCCCAAGTAGGAACAGATGCTACTCTGTGAAATCCACTTACTACCTTATCATGGAGAGTTTAACTGATAACTCACATCTAAAGGAGCCAGGAGAATGGAGTGCGATTTGGAGACTCAAGATCCCTCAGAAAGTCAATGTGCTAGTTTGGAGAGCAACTTGAGGATGTCTACTAACAAGGTATAGACTTTAATCCAAGGGAGTTCAATGCACTTTCCTTCTGTCCTTTATGCCCCAATAGTATTGAAAATACTTGGCATATTTTCCTTGGCTGTGACCAGGTGGTGCAGTGTTGGACCCAGGCAGGTCTTTGGGACCTTATTCTGCCGGAGGTGGAGGCAGCCGAGAGCTTCGCAGGGCTGATCTTTAAGCTGCTTGCGATGCTCAATAGCGTTGATAGGAATAGATGTGCCATGATGCTTTGGTGCTTGTGGAAGAGGCGGAATGAGAAGGTGTGGGAAGATATAGAAAGAAGCAAGTCGTTCTCCATAGAGGCAACGTTCAACCTGCTCAGTGACTGGGAAAGTGCCAAATTGCAGAAAGTTGATCAAGTTGCAAGGCATATTGTGAGCGTTATTGACCGTTGGGAAAAACCCAATCATGGAAGCATTAAGTGTAATGTTGCACTCTTTGATGATCTTGGCCATTTTGGTATTGGTATTTGCCTTAGAGACGAGAGAGGAGCTTTCCTAAAGGCCAAGACTTGCTTCCTCCAAGGCACTCCTCCTGCGCATGAAGCTGAAGCAAGAGGTTTATTAGAGGCTATCATATGGCTGGTTGAGGTTGGTGTTCACAAAGTAACCATTGAGCAGGATTGCAAACCAGTTGTAGATATAGTGTGTGGGGACAACAGCTATCAAACGGAATTTGGTACCATTATCTCTTGCTGTAAACAGAAACTTCTATCTTTACAAAACTTTGGAGTTAGTTTTATTCGGAGAAAAGCCAATTTTGTCGCTCATCATCTAGTTAGGGCGTCGAATTTGTTTGCTAGTCACCAAGTTTTTTATTATAGTATTCCCTGTATTGCTGACATTATTTTGAATGAAATGAAATAAGTTGGTTCCTTTCCAAAAAAAAAGGATAGTACATTAGAAAATAGCTAATTGATAAGTAGAAATAAAAGAAACCACAAAGACTATAGGTTTTGTGAAATAGATTAAATTAAAGCAATTAAAAGAGTTATATTCTTCAGTTTTTTTAAAGGATGCAGCAAAAAAAAAAAAAATCCTTGACATAAATATAATGAAAATTAACTTACACCCCATCCAACTTGTAAATTACCACTGTAGTTGCCCGTGTGGGTATTTATCCTATAAATATATTTTTTTCAATGTTTTAAAATAATCTGATTATAAAAAGAATAGATGTATAAGAATATGTATCATCAAAATATAAATATCGATATGTGTATCATTGTAAAAATAATATCAATATTCAAAATAACTAAATTAGGAACCAATGTCATCTCTTAATTTGTTTTGACAAATTAAGAAGTTACAAATTTTAATTCATTCTCATTGTGTCAAATAAGGTACACAAATAATTATGTTAAGAACACCTCCACCCTTCTTGCAACTTGCAAACAACTATATTTATAGTAGCTTGCCAAACATTTCCACAACACTTTCCAAACTAAACTAAAGAAGAAATTTTAGCCGAGAGCAATTCAATTGATGTCGGGTAAAAAAAACAATTTGGTTCATAATAAACAATTAACTTTTCTAAAGCAAAATTCTAAATTAGCACTAATCATTTCTTTCCCTCTACGGTATTATACTTCTTTAAACATATATATATATATATATATATATATATATATATATATATATATATATATATATATATATATATATATATATATATATAAGTTTTTAAAACATCAACTACATTTCAAGCTTATTAACCATTTCAATTTTCTAAATTACATTTCAAGTTTCTTCACCTACTACCTTCGTATTGTATTTATCTGAATATTTAATACTATATATATGTTTTCTCTTTCTGCTGTGCAAGTTAATTATTTCTAGAAAATACATTTAGCTATTATATTATTTTTAGCGATTGACATTTATCCCAATACTTGATGTTGTACTTCTCTCAACATTTAATTTTATAGTAAATTTGATTTTTTTAAATAAAATTATAAATTAACAATAGTCATTTCTTCTCACTAATTATAAATGTAATGTCACAATTATCCCTATCTCTCTCTGGTCAGCATATAACATATTAGTCTAAACCAAAAATATAAAGTAAAAAAAGGGATTGTACCAAAAAAAAAAGGTAAAACAAATCACTTAAAATGGTTTAATAGGCAGCTATTAAGAACAATATATTTTAAAAAAATTATATTATTAATTATTTTTAAATAAGATTCCAAAAAAATACTCAAACATACTTATTCAACTATAATAATTTTATGGGTTAAATATGTTTTTGGCCCCTACAAATATAGGGTATTTTGTTTTTAGTCCTTATAATTTTTTTTGGGCATTTTTAGTCCCTGCAAAAATGCTTTGTTATATTTTTGGTCCATGTTATTAACTTGGTTTGTTAAGTGTTGACATGATAGTGTGAAATTAACCCGAGGTGGACGGCGGTTCTGGTAGGGGTTCGTGTGGTGTGTGATGAATGACGATGAGAGTGGCGACGACAGAAATGGGGTATAAGGAGTTTGGGGATTAGGGGTTTCATAAAATCAAAATAATTTTTAAAAATAATTTAATGATAATAATAATTATAAAATAGAAATTAACAAAAAAGTTTGAGTCACCTGCCATGTCATAATAAAAAATTGTACGCTTGGCAGGGTCTTAAAGGTAATTTCACACTGTCATGTCATCAGTTAACAAACCAAGTTAATAACAGGGACTTCAAACATAATAGAGCATTTTTGTAAGGACTAAAAATGCCCAAAAAATTTTATAGGGATTAAAAACAAATGCCCTATATTTGTAGGGACCAAAAACATATTTAACCCTAATTTTATTGATAATCAAGTAAACGACAGATTCCAAGTCAGCACGATCAATTTGTTCAGGTTTTGGCATTTGCAATGTTGCAAACATTTAATTCTACAACTTTGCACATGACTTGGTCTAAATTGACAAACTTACTCACAATTGCCCGTGTTTAACGGACTGCTCCTTAAACCCTTCAGCTACCACTTTGGATCCAAAGTATGGAAAATGCCATTAAGAAAGCAAATGCAGTACGGAGGTCTCTTGTTGCTGCAAGTCCTATATCAGATAGCAGCCTAAATATCCAAACAACATATAACACTACCAAAAAATCACTTTCCAGATAAACTTTCCAGATATTCCAGAAAATGAGCAAAATAACTCATTAATTGATGATTCAAGAGTCAATGAACCTGTGATGAGAAACATGTTGTGAGGCGATTTGAACAGCTATCATCTTCAACAGAAATACCAACAATTTTAAATTTAAATCAATCTATTATCTTCCAAATTTAACAACAACTGCAGAATCAAATGGCCAACAAAAAAACTTTGTAACAAATCAAGGAAACATCAACGACCAAATTAGGAACTATACGCATATAGCAGGATTCAAACACTCAATTAATTTATTTTATCACCACTTGGATATGACTCAAGTGGTGAATGCATACATAGGGAAAAATGTATTCAAGTCAATCCTTTGATTTTTTTTTAAAAGAATAATGGTGGAGTACGGAAAATGTATTCAATTCAATTCTTTTATAATTTGAAAGGAAAAAATAAAGATTTTGATATATAAAGAGATATTTATATTTATCTTACCCTCTGTATGTTTGTCTGAATTGAAACTGACTGCGATGCAATTTGAATATGTTGAAACCTCCTGCTCCTATATGTTTCATGCCTATTACCTCTCACACTTATTAAATGCAATATCTTGATATACATGCAATCCCTTTTGCTTCAATTTCCAAATACAACAACTTCATACCTTTATGGATTTCAACTCAAGCTTTTGAGAAGGGCTGCAAATGGTCCATGAGTTTTATGTCAAAAACTTTCTGAAGCCATAAAATACTGAATGGTAGTAAAAAATGCAGAATAATCTGATAACCACATGCTTAACATGTAGATGAACAGAATTGACTAATATGTATATTGAAGTGCAGGTTGACCAGAATAAAATGGGAAAAGAAACAGACAAGCACCTGGTATTGGGGTCATAAAAGAACCCATAAAGTCATCAATGCAAGAGAAACAAACAATGTTCACAGAGTAATGTTCCTTCCATCCCTGCAATTGTAAAAGTTTTCATTATAGCTAGAATAAATTCTTCCATTTCCATTTTCTATATAGTGAAAATCAATTTATCATGAATATGTAAGGATAGTTTGCACTTCCTTCTCATGCAAAATGCACATCCTTCTCATCTTTGAGGATGTAATATAGTTCTTGGTGAGTAGCTCCTCCCTAAAGAGTTTCGACATGATAATTAAATGAACTCAAATGAGTAAACATTCAACTGGTGTTAAGGGTGAAATTTTGAATTTCTGACAGATGTTTTCTCGACAGACTGACGACGGTCGCCCATACATCTGGACAGGCAGGATCGTCGACTGGGGGGCAAATCCCCAGTCAAGCGAATGGGATAACCGGGTCAATGGTGATGACCCATACTCGACAAGAGCGTCCAGTAGTAAGGCCACAAGTCTCCCCACTTAGACAACCCCCGCAAAATATTGTTGGTCTGTCAGAGGCTACATTAGCCAATGTTCAACAACAAATTGATTCTAGTAACTATGACATGGTGAATACATTTACTCAGCAAATAGGTACAGTGATTACGCCATTAATGGAAAACACAAATAATGCATGCATGACATTGGCAAATGAGATACGTAGGTTAAATAGAGCCTTGGGTGTGTTGTCCCCAAACGACAACAAAAATGCCAATAGAAATCCCAATAAAAATGTCAATAGGAATGTCAACCACGGTCAGAATAATCAACCACAGGTCGAACAACCACAAGTTATCCAACTTGATGGATCCGAACAAGATGACGGGCGGCCACAGCCCCATTGTTGAGTCCCTTTGAGACGTGGAAATATACATATCAAAATTTGGGAATTGAATTATTTTTTCTATTGATCAATGATGCAGAAATATCTACACATTTCCTAGCATCTATATTAGGAAACAACAGATGTTTCCTTCCTTAATTTGAAATCCCTTGATTTCAGGGATTGACTAATTACAAAATTAAATAGAGATTCTAATTCTAAAAGGTAAAAGATACAATATAAACATTCCTAAAATATCACACAACACACAGATTCTCACACTCCCCCTCAAGCTGGTGAATAGGTGTTTTCCATTCCCAGCTTGGATATAATTCTCTCAAATGTGGAGCTATTCAACCCTTTGGTGAGGACATCTCGAATTCTCCCTGTGTAGGCACATATGGAGTGCAGATTAAACCGTTGTCAAGCTTTTCTTTGATGAAGTGCCTATCCACTTCAATGTGCTTAGTCCGATCATGTTGGACTGGGTTGTGTGCTATGCTAATTGAAGATTTGTTATCGCAGTATAGCTTCATTGGTTCTTCCCACTTAACCTTCAAATCTTCTAATATGATTTTTAACCAAAGTAACTTGCATACACCTTGTTCCATTACCCAAAATTCTGCTTCAGCGCTAGATCGTGCCACTACACTTTGTTTTTTACTTCTCCATGTCATAAGGTTTCCCCCAAGAAAAGTGCAATACCCGGTAGTTGATCACCTATCAACAATCGACCTTGAATAGTCGGCATCTGTATAGGCTTCAAGAGACATATTTCCACTCCTTTTGAACAAGATTCCTCTTCCCGGAGTCCCCTTGAGGTACTGCAAAATTCTGTGAGCAGCCTGCAAGTGAGTTTCTCTTGGGCTGTGCATAAATTGGCTGATTAAGCTCACTGCATAGGCAATATCCGGTCTGGTATGGGACAAGTAAATGAGTCTACCCACAAGGCACTGATACATATCCTTATCAACAACAACATCCTCCTCTGCATTTCCCAGTTTTAAGCTCGGGTCCATGGGAGTGCTTGCAGGTTTACAAGTTGTTTTACCTGTTTCTTTGAGTAAATCAGTTATGTATTTCTGCTGTGATATGAAGATGCCTTTCTTGGAGTGTGCCACTTCAATGCCCAAGAAATATTTCAGCTTTCCCAAGGTTTTGATCTCAAATTCTTTGGCTAAAGACTGACTCAAGACTTGATGTTCCGTACTGTCATCTCCAGTCAAGATAATATCATCTACATACACTAATAGCACTGCTACTCCCCCTGAGGCAGAATGCTTAATGAACAATGTATGATCCCCTTGACTTTGTTTGTATCCCAAGGCATAACTCTAGTAAACCTTCCAAACCAAGCCCGAGGGGATTGTTTTAGCCCATACAGGGCCTTTTTTAACTTGCACACTGTTGGCAGCCACATTTTTTCCATATCCCGGAGGTACTTCCATATAGATTTCCTCCTCTAGTTCCCCATGTAAGAAGGCGTTCTTTACATCAAATTGTTGCAAGTCCCAACCCCTATTGGCAGCAAGAGACAATAATACCCTGACCGTATTCATTTTAGCAACTGAATCAAATGTCTCCAAATAATCAATCCCGTAAGTTTGTGTGAACCCTTTGGCAACTAGCCTCGCCTTGTACCTCTCAATTGACCCATCATCTTTATATTTCACTGTATATACCCACTTGCATCCAACTGGCCTTTTTTCTTCGGATAAAGTAACTAACTCCCAGGTTTTATTCTTCTCTAAGGCTTCCATCTCAACATCCATGGCTTGCTTTCATTTTCCATTGGACAATGCCTCAGACAAGTGGTGGGTATGGAGGTAGTATTTAGGTTAACTAGGAAGGCTTTGTGAGTGGGTGAAAAATGCTCAAATGTGAGGTAGTTGGAGAAAGGGTATAATGGATGTTTAGTGGCTTGTCTGGTTCCTTTTCTAACAGCAATTGGGACGTCAAGGTCATCTATAACAGTTTGGGATTCAGTTTTATCCTGTAAAGTTTTAAAATCAGAAATTGTTACCTCATTTGAAGGATTAGAGTTGGACTCCTGGACTGGCATAGAGTCTGGAATAGCCTTTGACCTCTTCTTCATGAATACCAGATTTTTCTTACACCGCACATCAGATTCAGTCACAACGTAAGGTTCGGGTTCAGTCACAACAGTTGGCTCGGGTTCAGCCACAACAAAAGGTTGGTTTGTGGGAGTTGACTCGGGTTCAACCACATTAGAAGGCTCGGGTTCAGCCACATCAGAAGGTTGGTTTGTGGGATCAAAAGTGGGCAAGTCAGGTAACCCAAGAGGTCCAAGAAGATCTAGTTCCTTATCTTCCCTAAAACTCTCCCCCTGAAGATAAGAACTTCCTAGAAGGAGGGTGATAGCATTTATACCCCTTTTGAGTGGACGAATACCCAACAAACAAACATTTAATAGCTCTAGGATCAAGTTTCCCTCTATCTTGACTATGGGCATGGACATGGACAAAGGAGACACATCCAAAGATCCGAGGTGTAAGGTTATTTGTAGTGGAGAGATTTGGGTAAAAGGAAGACAACATGTCCATTGGGCTTTTTAAACCTAAGGCCTTGGAGGGAAGCCTATTGATTAGATGTGTTGCTGCAAGGACAGCTTCACCCCCAAAAAGTTTTAGGGACATTGTGCTGGTACAAAAGAGCCCGAGTTTGATCAAGAAGATGCCCATTCTTCCTCTCAGCTATCCCATTCTGTTGCGGTGTTTTGACACAGGAGGACTCATGAACGATGCCCTCCTTTTGACAGAAGGGTGTAAGGATGTGGTTGAAGTAATCCTTAGCATTATCAGACCTAAGGCGCTTGATACTTACACCAAATTGGTTTTTATCAGAGAAAAAATTCTGGAATACTGTGCTTACTTCAGATTTATTTTTAAGTAAAATGGTCCGAGTAACACGGGTACAATCATCAATGAAGGTAACAAACCAGTGAGCACCAAGCATATTAGGAACCTTAGAGGGACCCCATACATCAGTATGAACAAGATAAAAGGGAAAAATGCTTCTTTTATTGCTTATGGGAAAAGATACACGCTTGTGTTTAGCAAGCTCACACACATCACAACGAAGACTCTCAACCTCTGTTTGGGAGAACAATAAAGGAAAAAGAACTTTAATAATCCTAAAGGAAGGATGTCCCATCCTACAATGGTAAAGAAGAATCTTTCCCCAATTGGATAACATAGATTCGGACAGGAGAGAGTGAGGCAAATTGGTGGTCGTAGCCAGGGAATGCGTATTCGGTTCTTCAAGGTAATAAAGGTCGTTCCATTCTCTAGCAAGTCCAATCATCCTCCTCGAATCCTTTTCCTGAAAAACACAATGATTGCTATGAAAAATCACTTTACAGGATAAATCTTTAGTGAGTTTTTGCACAGAAACAAGGTTGGTAGATAATTTTGGGACATGGAGAACATTATTTAATGTTATTGATGAATTTACTTTAATGTCACCCAAACCTACCACTGTTACAAGGTTACCATCTGCTGTAATAATTTTCTTATTGCTGGTACAAGGTGAATAGGTAGAAAAGTGTGTGGATAAGGGTGTCATATGGTCAGTGGCTCCAGAATCCAAAATCCAGTGTATAGTAGATGGTTTTTCTGAGACATTTAATCCAACTGAAAATGAAAACATGCCTGAAAAAGCCAAACTTCATGTACCTGAAGGTTTTTCCAGATTGCTAAGGAAAGATCTCAGCCTTTCTATCTCTTTCTGATTCAGGTTGCTGGATTCAGGCTTATGCTCATCACTAGTGTTGCCTACTGCAACATGAACCTGCCCATTTTTCTTGAAATGTCCCCCCTTTTGTCCCTACTCACGGCTAGAAGGTTTACCAAACTCTAAGTGAGAAGGTTTACCATGCAGTTTCCAGCACTTCTCGTGGGTGTGGCGTGGCTTGTTGCAATATGTGCATAGACCATCATTTTTATTTCCCACATTTGCAGATTCACCATTAACACGTTCAACAACCATGGCTGAACTGTCCACATTAGGAGTATCCAGCATCAAACTCCTTCTGCTCTCTTCACTTCTTACAATGGCTACCACTTCATTGAAACATGGAAGTGTTTTTTTCCCAAGGATTTGAATTCTGACCTAATCAAATTCAGAATTTAGGCCAACCAGGAAATCATAAACCCTGTCTTGCTCAATAAAGTCCTTGAGAATTGTTGCATCCTCTGAACACTTAGGCTTGATCACTCTATAAAGGTCTAGTTCCATCCATAGGGACTTTAGTTGATTGGCATATTCAGTAACAGTCCTATTCCCTTGCTTTGCTGCTACTGTTTTCACCTTTACTTCATATACCCGGGCCGCATCCTTGGCTTTGGAGTAGGTCTGCTCCACTGCATCCCAGTTGGGTGACAAGGGCCGACAAATTGAACAACTGAAGGCCGAAAAGGTTTTCAAGCAGAGTAAATTCCTCAAAAAAGAAAAGATTAATTTTGTTGGATGTAGTGATTCCGACGAAGAGGGCAGCGATTCTGAAGAATATGAGGTAGACTATGTTGAATTGAAAACTGATCCCCCTTATACATGTCAAGCCTTGAGTCCTGAAAAGGCCAGATAAAGGATTCCTTTCATCAATAAGAAAGTGTATACATTTGACGTGACCAAAGCCGACCAAATATTTGACATATTGCTTAAAGATAAGCAGTTAAAATTGTCAGAGGATCATAGGCTATTGAAAGCCTATGAAATAAAAGATCGGAAATATTGTAAGTTTCATAATACTTTTGGTCATGTAACTAACGACTGTATGCATTTCAGGGACATCATTCAGAAAGGTTTGACAGAAGGAAGATTAAACTTTTCAGACAAGAAACCAGACATGAAGATTGATACAGAACCATCTGGTCCTGAAGTTAACAAAACTGACCGCCAAGTCCCTATGGGAATAGGCATGGTCAATATGAGAGCTGGACAGAATATTCAGATGGACCTGATAGATTCATTTGATATCTATCCAAAGCCAGGGGAACCGCTTGTCAACTTCATGACACGCAAGAAATCTGGTGGTATTTTCAAAGTTTTCCCAAAATGTAAAGGATTTTATGACGATGTTGCTGCCAAGACGGCTAGGGGACAGAAAACGCCATCATATCACCCACAAAACAGAACTGAGTCTCGTGACGGTAATAGTCAAGGAAGGTTTTCACACCCGAATAGCCATGCTGGTCTAACAGTACTGTGCACAGAAGTGATACGCATACTGTCAACAGGCAGACAGGTAGTCGTCAGCAACATATGTATCAGACAAGACCTAGACAAAATAACACTGGAGGTTGGCTTGAAGAGCCAGTCAGAGAATCAGTAGGAAGTAACAGGTCTGTCGGCATAGGTTTCAATTCTGTCAAGACCAGGAAACCCCCGTCCAATGTAACAGTGGATCGATGAGTAAGAAATTCCGCTATGGCCTTCTACCCCGAATTACGAAAGCAGAAATGGATCAAAAAAAAGTTTAATAATCACAATCCACCCTTCTGGAATGAGGATTACCGAAGGGGGAAATTATCTCAGAACACTCAGATGACAGGACCTGGTTTGTCAGGACCGTCAAGTCAGCCGGCTATGTCTAAGAGTCAAAAGAGGAGGCTACAGAGGCTCCGACAGGCTCAAAAGAAGAAGCTTGCCAAGCAAGAGGGCTTCACCATAAAGGAAATGCCTTCAAAGGATACTGGTTGTCTGGTAGCAATGGCTGACAACAAAGCTGACAGGAGTGGAGATGCCAAAATGAAAAGCATGATAGTGACCCATCCCATGGAAGTTAATGTGATGGGGCCTATTAATCAAGCTAGGCAGAATAAGCCTACGTCACAGGTTTTCGCAGAAAAGAAGAAGGCCTTAGAGCAGGCATCACCACCGATAAGATCCACAGGCAAATGGCCTGTCGGGCTTGTAGATATGGAAAGGGTTGCAGGACTCGAGAAAGAGCTTGAGGTGAGAATGGGAAAATAAAAGTTGGCAACGTTCAGGCCTGAGTGTGATTTAACCAAAGAAGAATTGTCGTTCGATACTATCATCCAAGCACTGAATGATCCAAATGATGACATAAACATCAGTAAGGACATGGACATGGATAGCCAGAATGAAGATCTATCTGATATCATCGAGGCGCTGGATAACTGCAGCGCAGGAATAGCCCGACCTCTGTCAGATAGGTCAGGATCAGATAATGAGAATGATTTAAAAAGAAATCATGGCAGAATGGTTGAGGTGCATTCTTGGATGAGGATCCAGAGAATGAAGTCATACTAGAACCAGGGATGAAAATGAAGATAGGATTGATTTCATTCATTCCAGCAGGATATGAGGGATATCTCGAAGTTGATTTCTCTGACGACAATGATGATGTCGTCAACAATGGTAGAGATCCAGGCAATTTTTGGATGTACGTTCAAGAGAACTTGGTTACCGTATTCGACAATGTACCCAGTTAGAAAAGCCCACCGATGAGCAAAGTAACCATTTGAGGCCTTTGCATGTAAAGGCCATAATAGATGGAAGACCTACCAACAGGGTTTTAATTGACGGTGGAGCTGCTGTGAATCTGATGCCAAGAGCAATGTTCAAAAAGCTAGGGAAGGATCGGTCGGACTTAATTCCGACAGATATGGTCATCACTGACTTCAGTGGTAAAACTTCTCCGTCAGATGGCATCATTTTGTTGAATATTCAAGTTGGCACCGTCGAAAGGATGACACTGTTTGTGATCATCCCCGCCAAATCAAGCTATAACCTATTACTTGGCAGGGATTGGATTCATGTTGTGGGAGCAATTCCGTCAACAGTGCATCAGAAAGTAATCTTGTGGAATGCGCAAGATCAGGTAGAAATTGTCGAAGCAGATGACAGTGCTTGTTATGCTCAGCAATTACATGTTGATTTCAAGGTATATTCACCAAACGTTGGACCTATAACTGCCAACAATGGGGTCATTGACAAGGATGCATTGGAAGCGAGTCTTCTCGGTCAATTTGGCGTTAAGATAAAGGAAGAGGCTGACAAATCTCGGCCAAATTCCGACAATGAGCCTTGAAATACAACTGAGAAGATTGTCGGCCTTTCTGGCCAACAAAGGAATACACACTTCAGAAAGTGTGTTAGCAGATTGTATCATTGACGACGGCCTTTTGGGTTTTGAAAGGGGAGCCGAAGTTAAGCAAACTGTGGAAGTGGAAGATCCCCTGGAAGAGATAAACTTAGGTAAGGAGGAAAAGAAAAGGCCTATCTTTGTGAGTGCTTTTCTGCCAAAGGATTACAAACAAAAACTTGTCAGACTAATTGCAGAGTATAAAGATTGCTTCGCATGGGACTACGATGAAATTTCTGGTTTAAGCAGGGATCTTGTCGAACACCAGTTACCACTCAGGGAGGATTGCAAACCTGTCAAACAGGCGAGCAGGAGATTTACCCCAGCATAAAATCAAAGAGGAAGTAGAGAGACTGCTTAAAGCAAAGTTCATTCGAACAACCAGGTATGTCGATTGGCTTTCTAACGTAGTTCCTGTTATTAAAAAGAATGGTAAAATGAGGGTATGCATATATTTTAGAAATCTAAATACTGCTACCCCTAAAGATGAATATCCGATGCCAATAGCTGACGTGCTTGTCGACTCAGCATCAGGAAAGGAAATTTTGAGCTGTATGGATGTCCATGCAGGTTATAATCAAATCTTTATAGCCGAAGATGTGTCAAAGACTGCCTTCAAGTGTCCTGGAGCAATTGGGACATATGAATGGACTGTCATGCCTTTCGGTTTGAAGAATGCATGAGCCACCTACCAGCGAGCAATGAATACTATTTTCCATGATGTGATTGGGAAATTTATAGAAGTATATATTGATGATGTGGTTGTCAATTCAAAAACGAAAGACGACCACTTAGAGCACCTGAAGCAAGGGTTTGAAAGGATGAGAAGACACAACCTCAAAATGAACCCAGAGAAATGCAACTTCGGAGTATCGGCTGCCAAATTCTTGGGCTTTTTAGTTCATAAGAAAGGAATCGAGGTGGACAAAAATAAAGCCAAAGCAGTTATGGAAGCCGCAGCAACGACAAATAAGAAGGAATTACATTCCTTCCTAGGAAAGGTTAACTTTCTGCGGAGGTTTATATCGAATTTGTCGGGGAGATCAAGAGTATTTGCATCATTGGTCAAGTTGAAAGCAGAACAAAGTTTCGTATGGGAATCTTGTCACCAAGAAGCTTTTGACCAGATCAAGCAATATTTAGTCAATCCACCGGTCATGATGCCTGCTGTGCCTCGTCGACCGTTGAAGTTGTACATATCAGCATCCGAAGATACTATAGGATGTCTATTGGCCCAAGATGACTATGACAATGTCGAAAGGGAAGTGTATTATCTAAGCAGAGTTCTCAACGATGCTGAAAAAAGATATAGTGCTATAGATAAATTATGTCTAGCATTGTATTTTTCATGTACCAAACTCAAATATTATATGATGCCTTGTAATGTATTAGTAATTTCTAAGACTGATGTAATAAAGTATATGTTGTAAAAAACAATCCTTAATGGGCGTATTGGTAAATAGACCATTGCTTTGTCGGAATATTCTTTACAATACGTGCCAGCCAAAGCTGTCAAAGGTCAGGCAGTTGCCGACATTTTGGTAGAATATCCAGGATTGGATGTGCCAAAAATAAATTTTGTTAGTTTACAACCTTGGAAACTTTACTTTGATGGGTCAAGGCATCAAGGAGGTAGTGGAGTAGGAATCTTAATCGTGACTCCACAAGGAACTCCTACTAAGTTCATGCTTGAGCTTAAATATCCATGTTCTAACAATGAAGCTGAGTATGAGGCTATGATTGTCGGATTAGAGATACTAGTGGAGATGAAAGCACGAAATGTGCATATCATTGGGGATTCTCAGTTAGTTATTAAGCAACTTACTCAAGAATACAAATGTGTCAGTTATAATCTGACAAAATATTGTATTATAGCGAATAAGTTGATAAGGAAGTTCGATGAGATAATTGTCAAATATATCCCCAGGGAGCTAAATCAAGAGGCTAATGAGTTAGCTCAAATAGCTTCAGGATACAAGATATCTCAAAAGACTTTGTCGGATCTAATGGAAATTAGGGAACTATTGTATCCATTAGAAGAAAGAGATGTATTGGTCAATGACATAATTCTGCCCAATGATTGGAGGTTGCCAATAATTGAGTATTTGGAAAATCCAAGTCAAAATGCATACAGAAGAATAAAACATAAAGCATTGAATTATACTATGTAAGGTTGACTATTACATAGAAGGTATGCCGACGGAACTTTACATAAGTGCCTAAGTGAGCAAGATGCTTATTTGGCTTTGTCAGAGGTCCTTGAAGGCATATGTGGGGCCCACCAAGCAGGAGAGAAAATAAAATGGGTGCTCCGACAGAGTTTGTATTATTGGCCAACTATGGTTAGGGACTGCATTTTGTTCGCCAAGTCTTGTGAGCAATGTCAGAAACATGGCCACATACAGAATGTTCCAGCCAGTGAATTACATTCTATAGTCAAACCATGGCCAATCAGAGGATGGGCTTTGGATTTAATTGGCCAAATACACCCGTCTTCATCAAAAGGACATCAATTCATTTTAGTTGGAGTTGATTATTTTACCAAGTGGGTGGAAGCAGTTTTCCTCAAAGCAGTCACCCAACAAGATGTGATTGATTTTATTGAAAATCACATTGTTTGTCGGTTTGGAATACCGCAAACCTTGACAACTGATCAGGGATCAGTTTTTTCCGGAAATAAAATCATAGGATATACCAACTCTAGGTATATAAAGATGCTCACATCTACTCCGTACTATGCACAAGCTAATGGCCAAGTTGAAGCCATAAATAAGATTATTATTGGTCTTATTAAAAAGCATGTGGGTCGACAACCTAGGAACTGGCATAAAACTCTTGACCAAATACTGTGGGCATATAGGAATTCACCCAGACAATCGACAGGAACCTTGCCATACAGGTTAGTATATGGACATGATCCTGTATTGCATGTCGAAATCAATCTTCAATCAATTCGTATTCAAAGGCAAGATGACTTGCCTGTCGACCAATATTGGGATGCAATGTTGGATGAATTGAACGAATTAAGCGATGAAAGGTTGATTGCATTGGAAAACTTGATTCGACAGAAAGAAAGAATTGCAAAGTTCTACGATAATCAAGTGAAGTTTAAATCATTCAAAGTAAATGACTCAGTGTGGAAAGTCATTTTGCCTATGGATAAAAGTTGTCGAGAGTACAGTAAGTGGTCACCAAAATGGGAAGGACCATTTAAGATTTCTAAAGTATTTTCTGGAAATGTGTATGCACTTGTCGATGTCAATATGGGCCTAAGAATTAATTCAATTAATGGCAAATATTTGAAGAAATATCAACCGATAATGCTGGAAGTAAAGATTGACAACAAGTGAAAAGAAATGAGAATATTTTATTCACTAACTTGGTAATACAATCATACATTGTCAAAAGTACAAATTGTCAATTATTCATTGTTTGTCAAGAGTACAAATGCTCAATCAGAGCTAACTTATTCCCAAAATAACTAAGAGTCCGAAACTCTAATAAGATTGGCAGACTTTTCTCCTTCACTCTTCGACAATGCAGCAGCGCAAACTAATTTGTTAAGGCTTCATTCCCATTTAATGAGGTTTCGTCTGCTTCATATATTGAGGGTGCGCAGAGTGTAAAGAAAAAATCTGGCACGAGCAGATCTCACCATCATTTAACCCAGAAGGTGGTAGTTTCTTATGGTGTAGTAAAGACAACACCAAGAGATAACCACCCTCCAAGAAGAAGATGATGGAACTGGAAAAAGATGCACTCATTCTGTTTCAAGTTTGCTCTAACCAGAGGTGGGCAGCGGTAGTCAGTTCTAGTGGTTACGTTGGTTGTTGATCTCTATCGTGCCCATTACGTTGGTTACTGATCTTTACTAGCAAGATGACCATCAGGACAAAGACCTTGAATCTGAGAGTCAAAGGTTGTAAGGTTAGGCGCCCATAGAAGTAGTAAGGAAAATAAGGTCGTTGATGGGAACATATTTTATGTAAAATCACAGTGTTTAATGGCATAAATGTTGTAAGAAGCAAGCCTTGCTATTTATAAGTGGTCTGGAGAGACAAGAAATTAAATGTAGCGGGTTTACCAATGTTTTGAAACTTACCGAGATTAATGGTAAATTGATATAGGGAAGCTACGAAATTTATTGGAACCAACAGTTGAAATTAAATAAATGTGAAAGTAAACCAAGAGTCATTCTCATTAAATGAATGACAAAATAAGTGTCGAAATCACAAAATATGTAGAAAGAAAGAAAATTATAGAAAATCAATTTTTGTCTAAGCCAATGTCAAAAGACAACTGATCCCATGCAAAGGTAAGATCAACCTTGTTGGCAACTACAACATCATATTCGGGCTGTAAAGCATGAAGTTTGCCAACTACGGTTTCAGCTCTTTGGCCAAGTTGGACAGATTCGTCATCAATGGCTTTGACTTTGTCTCTGCTTTTCTCCAGAGCCTTATCAAACTTGGCGCACTGTCGGTCCATCAATTCGATCTCTACCAATAACTTTTTTTGGTAGTCCAGGAGGGAGTCTTTAGTCCGAGTTCCTGTCGAGATAAGATCAAGCTCTTTCTGTTTGGAGGCCTCTAGATCATGGAACTTGGCTAGAAGATTGTCCTTGATCTTTTCCTCCTCTTCATAGGAAGGAATGACAGAAGACATCTTCTCTAATTTGTCAGAGAACCGCTCCCAAAATTTGTAGATAGAGAGGAAATGAGTGCGGCTAGGCAAAGGAAGATTGGAATGAAGGGGGGTGATTTTTTTAATCAGTCTTGACAGTTCTTGTCGAACGTTAACATCAAAACAAAGAGTATTGAAGGAGTTGTGATAAGCCTCTGGCTTATCTAGTTTTATAACTAGTAAGACTGTGGCTTTTGTGCTAATTATTCGAGTTCAATCTCGTTTTCGCCCAAATTGGCCTTGTTTTGTTCCTAAGTTAGACTTTGACTCGTTCTAGGAATTTTTAGTAGTTTTTAGTCTATTTTGAATAGAATTACGCTTTTTGTTTGTTTTTATTGTTTCAGGTTAGAAGTGAAGCTCTGAGAGTCAAGGAAAGTCAAGAAACAGTGGAAATTGCCATTCTGGAGATACTCACCCTGCGAGTGGATGTTCGCCGCGCGAACCTGAAGATCAGCTAAGCAGCAACAGTCATCCTTTCTGTCTCGCCTCGCGAGAGGCTTATCGCCTCGCGAATAATGAAGACCCTGGAGGACAGAGACCATCACGGCCTAGACGTGATGAAGGTCATGGCTGTGAAAGACTAGGATTTGAAGCCTCGCCTCGCGAAACATACTCTCGCCTCGCGAGAGTCCAATTTGAAAGCGCGCCATTTTTAATATTCGCCTCTCGAGAGCATGCTTGCCTCGCGAGTTCACGCAGATCCTGAATCCTATATATTGCTGTTTTATGGCAGAATTGAGGAGCTTTTGATTCTCCACTGATTTTGTAGCGTTTAGGCCGAATCCTTGTTACTCTGGAGTTGCGTCTCCCTCTTTTCTTCTTTTATTTTACAATGGTGGTTAATTCCGATTGTTTGTGCGTTGTTACGAACATGCGGAGCTAATCCCCTCATCTAAGGGATCAATGAAACCACCCATGGCGGTGTAGTGTTCGATGTGATGTATGTTTTTCTCCCTTATCTCGATTAATGTTTTCCAATTCTGATTTGATTATGTTGATCATATTCATGCGTGATTGACCAGTTAAACGTGTTGAGGCTTAGGAGGCAATTCACGTTTTAGAACTTGAATTGGGAACATCGATCGCCTATTGCATGAGAGTGAGTAGGAGATCGGTGCAACCTTATAGGAACCAGATTTAATAGAGTTTGATGATTAGGGTTATGAGACCTAGTAAGTAATTAACTCAATCATCGAATGCGTCCTATTGAGCACGATAGTAGATATAGGAGAATTTGGGGGTCCTGGTTGACATTGTAATTGAACTTAGGGAAGAATCATCATCACTTGGGTACTATGCATGATTGGGTAGGTGGATTTGAGACATTAGATATTTTAATTTCAGATTTTAATACCTTAGTTTTATTAGATTTGTTAATTGAATTTCAATCCTATTTTCTCCCTCTCAACCATTTGCTGTCACTTAACCAACTTATCGAATTTCTCGCGAATTAGTTGAATTGGTAGCCCAATCCTTGTGTTCGACCTCGGTAAATTCTTACCGTGTTTATTTTATTACTTGCGATGACCCGGTACACTTGCCGGTGACTCAACAAGTTTTTGGCGCCGTTGCTAGGGATTGGCACAACCAATTTTCCTAATTTTTAGGGAAGTTTGATTATTTGGTTAAGTTTTTTTTTTTTTTTTTTTTTACTATTATTTCCATCTGCTTCTTTGATTCCACTTGGTCTTGGCCCTGTTTTTGTTTGCGAGGTACCCTTTCACAAGAGGACTTGCTATTTGATTCGGAGATCACCAAGACCGAGAAGCGCTTAAGGAAAGAAGCCAGGGAGCGGAAGAGGCTTGAAGCAATTGATTTTGAGAGGATGGCCGAAGAAAACCCTCCTCCTCCTCCTCCTCCTCCTCGTTACAAGCCTCTCTTCGAGTACGATCTACCCAACTTGGGTGATTGTGATTCTTCGATCGTGAGGGGCAACCTGAATACAGACTCCTTCAGAGTGGAAGGATGTGTCACAGCCCAGATCCGTGAGAATCAGTTTGATGGGAGTCGCAAACAAGACCCTCATAGACACATCACTCGCTTCCTTGAAGCTTGTGACTTGCAGAAGACAAGAGGAGCCTCTCAAGATGAGTTTCGCCTGTGGCTTTTCCCTCTCTCTCTTAGGGATGTCGCTCGCGATTGGGTTGCTGACTTGGATAGGAACAAAGATCGAACTTGGGAGCAAATGGCACAAAAGTTCCTAACCAAATATTTTCCTCCTCAGAAAGCGGCACAAGCAAGAGTAGCCATTACATCTTTCAGGCAGACAGAGGATGAAACTTATAATGAAGCTTGGGAGAGGTATAATGTGCTCTTGAGAAGATGCCCTTCAGCTTTCTTTGACCCAGTCTCCAAGGTTCAACATTTCTTTAACGGGTTGAGGGGGCGCTATCAGATGAATTGCGATACCACAGCTGGCGGTTCATTTTCCTATTTATCAGCTGAGGACGGATGGGCATTATTGGAGAAGATGTCATATAATGATTACAACCGTGGTAGGGAACCCTCAAGTGGAATCAGTTCTGCGACAATGGAAGCCATTCTAGAGAAAAACAGACTGTTGAAGATGCAGAATGAGGCTTTGTCTGGGAACAAGAAGGTTAATGCGATACACGAGGGAATGCCTCCGGGTTGTGAAAATTGTAATGGAGATCATGACACTCGGAGCTGTCCGTTCAACTTCTCTCAATAACATGTGGACTCATGCCACAATTTTTATGACAATGTGCCCCAAAACAACTATTAGAGGAACAGACAGAATGACTACAGTCAGAATCAGAATAGGGGGTATATGAGGAGAGACCATCCGTGTTTCGCTTGGAGTAATGCTAGTGGTTGTAACACCCTACTTTTTATTTTCCGATTTTATTCTTTTCAGTAAAAATATTTTCGCTGTATTAACCAGTATAAATGTATTTATTTATATTTTTATCCGAGTTCATGGAGATTGATTTTTATGAAATAAAAATCATATTCATACTATATCTTAGGGTAGAAGCTTACGATAAAAATTTGGGTTGAAAATTCAGACGGAACCCGGTCTGCGTTTTCACTGACAGTATAATTTTACTGGGCAGAAAACCAAATTTTGACTTGTGAACAAAATGGTTTATATTTAAATCATATTTCTAACGAGTTTGGTTGTTTTGAAAATTTTCAACCGAAAATAAAATATTACGCTTTTTACGGGCGTAAAACCCTAATCGGGAAACCGACGGAGTCGAGAAGGGAAGTGCGGAGACCCGTCAAGAGATCGGGACAACGAGTCATACATGATGACTCATGGAGGATGAGTCACCAAGCATTTATGAGCATTAAATGCAAGTAATCATGACATTTAGGTAAAAAGACCAAAATACCCCCAAGCTTTTGCGGGTATTAACAAGACGCATCTACGCACTCTTAACCACTCATTTTACGTGGTTGAAAACCTCCCACATCTCTCCAATTTCGTGCATCCACCTCCAATAAATCTTACCTATTTCATTTTGCTTTCGTTTCATTATTTTCCTCTCAAAAACCGAAATCGGGTAAACGACGGAGCTGCGTACGGAATTTCCGGGAACCGCTATCGGATAAGATCGGTGACTCATTAGTGAGTCACTTTGTGTGGCCCAAAATCAGCCACACCTCCATCAAATGTGAGCCACACATTTAATAACCATAGTTAAGCAAAGTAACCCTAGTTAAGTTAATTATTAACTATGGTTAAGCTTATATTAATTTAATAATCACAAAACCCATTAAACCAATTCCTTTTAACCAAAAAATGCATAAGATTACTCCTATAAATACCCTCCAAACCGTGGCCTCCCTCTCCATTTCACTCATCTTCTTCATTCTCTTCATCTTCCTCACCAACTAAGTTACAAAACCCTAAGAACACCGAATTCCCACCAAACATATGACCCTCTTACTTTCTGAAACTCGTAAAACACTCAACATAAAAGTTGTTCCTATTTCTCTCTTCTTTCCAACAAGCTAAAGATCATCAAAAACGGATAAGTGGATTGGGAGATAGGATCAAAATACAGAAACTGCCCAGAATTCCCAGCAACCCACGAAACAGCATAAAGAAGGCCCTTTTCACCCCTGTTATGATCCGAACCAAATGAAACCTTCAACACCAAAGTTGTTCCTATTCTTATTATCTTTCTATCCAGCCAAAGTTCGTAATTTTTGGATGAGTATATTGTGAGATACACTCACAATACCATCACACCCTCAAGCTGTCCAGTTTTCAACATAGTGAAGGTTGATCATTTTCTTCATTTCTTCAATCTTCAAGAGGTAAAAGCTCATCTCCTTGATCATATAAGCTTTCATATTCATGTATTTCTCATGTTTATGCCATGAATCATATTTTTCCATTCCTAGATCTAGAACTTCAAATAATTCTAGAAAATTGTAGAAAAATCATAAAAATGTGAAACCAATTTCTATGATCTAGTTATGATCCCTCCTTTATTTATCCAATAGCATGTGATCAAAATCATTTTAATTCCCTATTAACCATTAATGGCCGAACCTAGGTAGGAAAATGGGTTTGGTGTTTTGTTGTTTGTTTTGAAAATTAGTAC
This sequence comes from Sophora flavescens, assembly GCA_030762895.1. Taxonomy (NCBI): domain Eukaryota; kingdom Viridiplantae; phylum Streptophyta; class Magnoliopsida; order Fabales; family Fabaceae; genus Sophora; species Sophora flavescens. Next base: position 64,151,359 of record CM061069.1, read on the forward strand.
TTGACTTAAGTTCTATAATGCATGTATAGCTTAAATCCAAGAGCTTAGGTCCAACAAAAATCCCTAGCTTAAATTCCTAATATGGGCCGAAACCCTAACCCTAAAGGTTAGAGGATTTTGTTTCAAATTTTAGTCTTGTAATAAGTAATCTATGTTTGTTAAGACTCTAGTGATTAGGATCCAAAAGATGGCATTGAGAAGATAATCCTAAACCTATTTTCTAAGTCTTGGCCGAACCTAGCCCTAAAGTGTCATAGATGGTTGTTAGTTGATTAATTATAGTTATGTTGTTTGAATGAAGGTGGTTGTGTTAACTCGTGGCGGAATAACGAGAATCGTCGTGTACGTGTTTCCGGTGCAAACTCAGGTGGGGAAAAGAATCAACCTATCGTCGGAATCGATAAGTAGTAGATTATATGATAATTGTGTAGGGCGACCTAAACCCTACTAGTAGTCGAGTAATCGACAAGACCAAAATCCCATTGGAAACCTTTTCTGTAAAACCAATGGTGATTCGGGGATTGTAGGTTTATCGACATTAAGTTGATTTTAAGTATTTGAGGATGTTTGATTTTATGTTATCAAATTTACTGTGATACGCTGGTTGAGGTATTCCATCTGCATGTGACGTATTATTTCGGTGTTTGAATATTTATATGATATTGAGATATTTGAATATTTTCTGATGTTATGTTATGCATGATCTGCCTGTTTTTAAATATTGTTCTTAGATGATTTTTAAGTAAGGATATGTGTTGTTCGGGAGATGATTGTTTGGGTGAGAGAATGAATTGACTTAGAGGTGCTTAGCTAAATTAAATTATCTATATGAGGAGATGTGACATAGAATGCAAGTGGAGGTTGTGAGGAAGAGTTTGAGGTACTAGGTTGCTATTGATAAAAGTCAGTGAGAATTATATTGTGCTTATGCACTATTTCCTATGAGAGATTAGGGAATAGGGGCGCACCGAGTTATTATTTATTATATGCTTATGTGCTATTTCCAATGGGGAAATAGTGACGCATATCGTGCTTATGCACTATTTCCTATGAGAGATTAGGGAATAGGGGCGCACCGAATTATTATTTATTATATGCTTATGTGCTATTTCCAATGGGGAAATAGTGACGCATATCGTGCTTATGCACTATTTCCTATGAGAGATTAGGGAATAGGGGCGCACCGAGTTATTATTTATTATATGCTTATGTGCTATTTCCAATGGGGAAATAGTGACGCATATCGTGCTTATGCACTATTTCCTATGAGAGATTAGGGAATAGGGGCGCACCGAGTTATTATTTATTATATGCTTATGTGCTATTTCCAATGGGGGAAATAGTGACGCCTATCGTGCTTATGCACTATTTCCTATGAGAGATTAGGGAATAGGGGCACACCGAGTTATCAGTTATTATGTGCTTATGTGCTATTTCTAATGGGGGAAATAGTGACGCATACTGTGCTTATGCACTATTTCCTGTGAGAGATACGAGGAATAGGGGCGTCTGAGAGTTTTGACCCTAAATAGTTCTAGACTACTAACGAATGTGAAAGGAATAGAGATAGTTATGATAGTATAAGTGTTTAGACTACATGAGCTGAGGGTAGAGGATGATATAGTGAATTGAGGATGATTGTTGATTTTGAGTGATGTGTGTCTCGTGACAATTCATTGTATAATTCTTTATTACTCTTTTCCGCTTTTTGATGATAGAACTGTTTCTTATTCCCTATATCTTTGTGTGTTGTATTTTATTTCTGATGTGATCGTACGAGAAGACCCGATGGAGGAACCAATTGCTGAGGAGTTAGATGGAACTCCGTATGAACCGGATGCTGGAGGTCGAGCTGTGATTCAAGGCGAGTAGAGTATAGACATTATGGCCAGTGTGTCTATATAAGGAGTATTTATCTTTCCGCTAAGTATGTCTGTAGTGAAGTTTATGCCTGTGAGGGATCCTACCGAGAGGATACCCTTAACAGTGTTTTGGTAAAGTAATAAATAAACATGTGTGTATGTATATATAGTACTACCTTGGTGTGTTTTAAATTTGAAGAAGTTATATGACAATGATATAAGTTTTTAATTTTTACGTATTTTCAATCGTAAGCGCGCGATTAAGTAAATAAATATTAAGGTTTTAATGCAATAATACGATGGGGCACAGCGGGGTGTCTCATTTGGTGGTATCAGAGCAGTTCGATTCTAATCGGACTGTGAGGTCTAGGAAGTTGTTACTGGCCGTGTCTAGTTGAATCCACATCGGATTTTAACTATGCTTAGAAGTTGGGTAGTGAGTCCCGACGCGATAGTTAACATCTATATATATTTATATATTTATATATGTAGATATATATAGATATATATATATATTGATATTTATATTTTCTGTAGCATTATATGTTGTACACTAGTGCTCAGAGACGTGGATCTGGAAAAGGAGTTCCAGTAGTAGGACAACAAATGGCCAAACCTCAGGCACAGAAAGAGTGTTTACCGTGAGGCGAGCCGAATTCTCAATCCGGGATCTTATACAAGGTATGTATTTGATATCTTGTAGACTTTGTTTGTTTGTCTAAGTAGCATGATAGACAAGAAAGTGATTAGAGTTTTGTTGAGGTATAGTTGTGACTGGTAGGATGTGAACCCTTAAGATCAATATCAGTGAGTAAGACTATCACTATAAGTCAAATGTTGATCGAGGCATAGTATCATTATGGAACCTAGGGCAATGATTAAGGATCGTAGTTAAGATGGATTGTATGAGTTTGGGAAGAGTAAACGAAATTAAAGCGTATATAGTAATTTCACCTAAGTTGAATATGAGCAGAAAAGATGATTTTCGATGTAAATTGAGGTTACTAGAGAAACTCAAATTTGTTAAGTTGGATAATCCCAACAGGTGTTGTTCTTTTGATTTTGTCTTACGGAATGTTGAGATGTTTATTTGGAGACTTGAAAGGTGTGATTTTGATATAATCTAGAATAGTGAAATACATTTTAAGGAACTAAGACTGTGATTGGATACTTGAAGTAGGAAGTTAGGGTAGTATTGATTGTGGTGTTAATTACGGCTGTTAAATGTTGAAATAAGATTCTTTAGTGGATCAGTAGTAAGAAGAGGAAGGGATTAAGTTTTGATTATGTCTTTTAAGGATGTTAGATCAAGTTGGAAAGGTTAAGAACAATGAATAGAATACAGTGATGGATAAGTTCGAGGATAAATAGAATGATATAAGAATGAATTATGTTATGAAGTTACCGCTGTTACGTAGGGAAAAAAAAAAAGCGATGAGAAATATAATGTGGGATCTTTAGATTAAGATACGATTGCAAGATGATGTCTAGTTTTGAGTTAAGAAATTCCGAGGACGCAATTTTTTTCTAAGAGGGGTAGTAATGTAACACCCTAATTTTTATTTTCCGATTTTATTCTTTTCGTAAAAAATATTTTATTTGTATTAACAAGATAAATGTATTTATTTATATTTTTATCCGAGTTCATGGAGATTGATTTTTATGAAATAAAAATCATATTCATACTCTATCTTAGGGTAGAAGCTTACGATACAAATTTGGGTTGAAAATTCGACGGAACCCCGTGCGTTTTCCTTGACAAAGTATAATTTCTTGGGCAGAAAACCAAATTTTGACTCGTGAACGAAATGGTTTATATTTAAATCATATTTCTAACGAGTTTGGTTGTTTTGAAAATTTTCAACCGAAAATAAAATATTACGCTTTTTACGGGCGTAAATCCCTAATCGGGAAACCGACGGAGTCGAGAAGGGAAGTGCGGAGACCCGTCAAGAGATCGGGACAACGAGTCATACATGATGACTCATGGAGGACGAGTCACCAAGCATTTATGAGCATTAAATGCAAGTAATCATGACATTTAGGTAAAAAGACCAAAATACCCCCAAGCTTTTGCGGGTATTAACAAGACGCATCTACGCACTCTTAACCACTCATTTTACGTGGTTGAAAACCTCCCACATCTCTCCAATTTCGTGCATCCACCTCCAATAAATCTTACCTATTTCATTTTGCTTTCGTTTCATTATTTTCCTCTCAAAAACCGAAATCGGGTAAACGACGAGAGTCACAGACGGAATTTCCGGGAACCGCTATCGGATAAGATCGGTGACTCATTAGTGAGTCATTTTGTGTGGCCCAAAATCAGCCACACCTCCATCAAATGTGAGCCACACATTTAATAACCATAGTTAAGCAAAGTAACCCTAGTTAAGTTAATTATTAACTATGGTTAAGCTTATATTAATTTAATAATCACAAAACCCATTAAACCAATTCCTTTTAACCAAAAAAGGCATAAGATTACTCCTATAAATACCCTCCAAACCGTGGCCTCCCTCTCCATTTCACTCATCTTCTTCATTCTCTTCATCTTCCTCACCAACTAAGTTACAAAACCCTAAGAACACCGAATTCCCACCAAACATATGACCCTCTTACTTTCTGAAACTCGTAAAAGACTCAACATAAAAGTTGTTCCTATTTCTCTCTTCGTTCCAACAAGCTAAAGATCATCAAAAACGGATAAGTGGATTGGGAGATAGGATCAAAATACAGAAACTGCCCAGAATTCCCAGCAACCCACGAAACAGCATAAAGAAGGCCCTTTTCACCCCTGTTATGATCCGAACCAAATGAAACCTTCAACACCAAAGTTGTTCCTTTTCTTATTATCTTTCTATCCAGCCAAAGTTCGTAATTTTTGGATGAGTATATTGTGAGATACACTCACAATACCATCACACCCTCAAGCTGTCCAGTTTTCAACATAGTGAAGGTTGATCATTTTCTTCATTTCTTCAATCTTCAAGAGGTAAAAGCTCATCTCCTTGATCATATAAGCTTTCATATTCATGTATTTCTCATGTTTATGCCATGAATCATATTTTTCCATTCCTAGATCTAGAACTTCAAATAATTCTAGAAAATTGTAGAAAAATCATAAAAATGTGAAACCAATTTCTATGATCTAGTTATGATCCCTCCTTTATTTATCCAATAGCATGTGATCAAAATCATTTTAATTCCCTATTAACCATTAATGGCCGAACCTAGGTAGGAAAATGGGTTTGGTGTTTTGTTGTTTGTTTTGAAAATTAGTACTTGACTTAAGTTCTATAATGCATGTATAGCTTAAATCCAAGAGCTTAGGTCCAACAAAAATCCCTAGCTTAAATTCCTAATATGGGCCGAAACCCTAACCCTAAAGGTTAGAGGATTTTGTTTCAAATTTTAGTCTTGTAATAAGTAATCTATGTTAGTTAAGACTCTAGTGATTAGGATCCCAAATATGGCATTGAGAAGATAATCCTAAACCTATTTTCTAAGTCTTGGCCGAACCTAGCCCTAAAGTGTCATAGATGGTTGTTAGTTGATTAATTATAGTTATGTTGTTTGAATGAAGGTGGTTGTGTTAACTCGTGGCGGAATAACGAGAATCGTCGTGTACGTGTTTCCGGTGCAAACTCAGGTGGGGAAAAGAATCAACCTATCGTCGGAATCGATAAGTAGTAGATTATATGATAATTGTGTAGGGCGACCTAAACCCTACTAGTAGTCGAGTAATCGACAAGACCAAAATCCCATTTGAAACCTTTTCTGTAAAACCAATGGTGATTCGGGGATTGTAGGTTTATCGACATTAAGTTGATTTTAAGTATTTGAGGATGTTTGATTTTATGTTATCAAATTTACTGTGATATCTTTGGTTGAGGTATTCCATCTGCATGTGACGTATTATTTCGGTGTTTGAATATTTATATGATATTGAGATATTTGAATATTTTCTGATGTTATGTTATGCATGATCTGCCTGTTTTTAAATATTGTTCTTAGATGATTTTTAAGTAAGGATATGTGTTGTTCGGGAGATGATTGTTTGGGTGAGAGAATGAATTGACTTAGAGGTGCTTAGCTAAATTAAATTATCTATATGAGGAGATGTGACATAGAATGCAAGTGGAGGTTGTGAGGAAGAGTTTGAGGTACTAGGTTGCTATTGATAAAAGTCAATGAGAATTATATTGTGCTTATGCACTATTTCCTATGAGAGATTAGGGAATAGGGGCGCACCGAATTATTATTTATTATATGCTTATGTGCTATTTCCAATGGGGAAATAGTGACGCATATCGTGCTTATGCACTATTTCGTATGAGAGATTAGGGAATAGGGGCGCACCTAGTTATTATTTATTATATGCTTATGTGCTATTTCCAATGGGGAAATAGTGACGCATATCGTGCTTATGCACTATTTCCTATGAGAGATTAGGGAATAGGGGCGCACCTAGTTATTATTTATGATATGCTTATGTGCTATTTCCAATGGGGAAATAGTGACGCATATCGTGCTTATGCACTATTTCCTATGAGAGATTAGGGAATAGGGGCGCACCTAGTTATTATTTATTATATGCTCATGTGCTATTTCCAATGGGGAAATAGTGACGCATATCGTGCTTATGCACTATTTCCTATGAGAGATTAGGGAATAGGGGCGCACCGAGTTATTATTTATTATATGCTTATGTGCTATTTCCAATGGGGGAAATAGTGACGCCTATCGTGCTTATGCACTATTTCCTATGAGAGATTATGGAATAGGGGGGCACCGAGTTATCAGTTATTATGTGCTTATGTGCTATTTCTAATGGGGGAAATAGTGACGCATACTGTGCTTATGCACTATTTCCTGTGAGAGATACAGGAATAGGGGCGTACCGAGTTTTGACCCTAAACAGTTCTAGACTACTAACGAATGTGAAAGGAATAGAGATTGTTATGATAGTATAAGTGTTTAGACTACATGAGCTGAGGGTAGAGGATGATATAGTGAATTGAGGATGATTGTTGATTTTGAATGATGTGTGTCTGTGACAATTACTGTATAATTTACTATTACTCTTTTCCGCTTTTTGATGATAGAACTGTTTCTTATTCCCTATATCTTTGTGTGTTGTATTTTATTTCTGATGTGATCGTACGAGAAGACCCGATGGAGGAACCAATTGCTGAGGAGTTAGATGGAACTCCGTATGAACCGGATGCTGGAGGTCGAGCTGTGATTCAAGGCGAGTAGAGTATAGACATTATGGCCAGTGTGTCTATATAAGGAGTATTTATCTTTCCGTTAAGTATGTCTGTAGTGAAGTTTATGCCTGTGAGGGATCCTACCGAGAGGATACCCTTAACAGTGTTTTGGTAAAGTAATAAATAAACATGTGTGTATGTATATATAGTACTACCTTGGTGTGTTTTAAATTTGAAGAAGTTATATGACAATGATATAAGTTTTTAATTTTTACGTATTTTCAATCGTAAGCGCTCGATTAAGTAAATAAATATTAAGGTTTCAATGCAATAATACGATGGGGCACATCGGGGTGTCTCAGTGGTGGTCTATCCGGGCAACAACAACCTCAACATAATTGGCAACAACAACCTCCACAGGGTCAGAGGCCTAACTATGGGATCCATCGGCATAATACTCAGCAGGCTCTTCAGGGGCCTAATCAGTTGCAAATAACAGATGGTGGAAGCCAACCTTGGGAGTTGGGTTTTGAGAAGACGAATGCGGCAATTGAGAAGTTGGCAATCTATACAGGCACAACATTAGAGAAGGTGAATGCGGCAGTTGACAAGTTGGCAACGCATACAGGGGCGGCAATTCAGAATCTAGAGACGCAGGTTTCTCAGCTCGCAAGGCAACTAAATGAGAGTCTCCCAGGCACCTTCCCAAGTGATACCGAGAACAACCCTAAGAACCAATGCAATGCCATAACAATTAGGAGCGGTAAGGTGTTGGGATCTAACAGGGGTGCAACTAGTTCTCAGGAAGACAAGGCCCCGGAACAACCACATGTTAAGGAAGAGCAACCTGAGAAAGAGGAGTTGGCAAGTGACAAGGCACCGGAGCAAAGGGGAAGGCTGAAACTTGTAGATGAAGAGTTCCGAAAAAATAAGTGGGTTGAACCCCAAGACCTCCCGCCCTACATGAAGGTACCATATCCTGAGAGATTGAAGAAGCCTCAACAGGATAAACAGTTCAATAGATTCCTTGATGTCTTCCACAAACTTCAAATTAACATTCCATTTGCGGAAGCCTTGGAACAAATGCCATCTTATGCCCGGTTTATGAAGGAGCTTCTCTCCAAGAAGCGGAGAATAGTGGATGAGGAAACAGTTGCTTTGACCGAGGAGTGTAGTGCCATTCTTCAAGGAAAACTACCTCCAAAGTTGAAGGATCCCGGTTCTTTTTCGATACCATGCACCATTGGGGTGATGACTCTAGGGAAAGCATTATGTGATCTAGGGGCAAGCATCAACTTGATGCCCCTCTCTATGATGAAGAGGTTGGGGATCAAAGAAGTCAAAGATACGCGGATGCCACTCCAACTGGCCGATCGTTCTATAAAATATCCTTATGGAGTGGTCGAAGACTTGTTAGTGAAGGTGGACAAGTTCATATTTCCGGCGGACTTTGTGGTGCTTGATATGGATGAAGACGCCAAGATCCCTCTCATATTGGGTAGGCCCTTCTTGGCCACTGGGGGTGCCTTGATAGATGTGCGACAAGGGAAACTCACTCTAAGGGTGCAAGATGATGAGGTAGTCTTCAATGTCTTTGAAGCAATGAAGCACCCTGTTGAGAGGTCGGATGTGTATCGAGTGGATGTGGTGGAATCAATTGTTAAGGCAAAGGCAACTAGAGAAGCCCATGGTTCTTCACTAGCACAAGTGTTGGTAAAATCTCATGATGATGATAGAGAGGAAAAAAACCCTTTGGGGGATGAGGTCTATATTGAGTGGTTAAAAGACATGGAAGCCTTACCGAGTCTCCCAAGGGATGAATGTGCAAAGGAAGAGCTCAACAACAAAGGCATGGAAAAGGATGATAAAGCACCGGAGTTAAAAGGTGGCACAACCGTGGTGGTCAATGAAAACAATGAGTTGATCCCAAAAAGGACCATCACGGAGTGGAGAGTATGTGCCGATTATAGAGGGCTTTTGGATTTAAATGAGTTGTCCGGGATCTGCAAGCAAGCAATCTACAAAAAGCGGACTAAGGAAAGGAATGACAAGCACATCTTGCCTAGGAAGTTCGAGCCCGGACAAACGGTACTTCTTGATACTTCAAGGTTGAAACTCTTTCCTGGAAAGCTAAGATCAAGGTGGTCGGGACCATTCAAGGTCCTCCAAGTTTGTCCACACGGTACAATAGAACTAGAAGGGGCCTCTGGTAACTTCAAGGTGAATGGGCAAGGGCTAAAGCATTATCATGGGGAGGCATGGCATGGCAAGCAAGATCTTCTTACGGATTAACCCTTAGGGGTGACTTGAGTCAGGCTCGGGACATTAAACAAGCGCTACTTGGGAGGCAACCCAAGCTAGGTATCCTTTATTTTTAGTTTCTGTCATTTTCCTATATGATTAAAAAATAATAATAAGCTTGATTCGCCATGCGAATCCACAGTGGCCACGCGAGACAGAAGCCCTAAATCTCAGAGGCTTGCTCACGCTTCTGTCTCGTGCCGCGAGGTCTACTTTCGCCTCGCTATTCTGGTCATCATCATCTGTTGGAATTCCAGATTCGCCTCGCGAGATACTACTAGCCTCGCGATTCTGGAAAGTGTGAAGAACAATTTTCCAGATTCGCCTCGCGAGTGATCTCTCGCCTCGCGAATCTGCAATTAAGTTTTTGATTTGCAGGATTTCTTCCAGGAGAGGCCTTTGGCCCAGCAGAGGGGTGCCCGAGAAACCAATTGGATGAGGATGCAACCGTAGAAGAACTTTCCGTAGAAGCGACCACCTCCACTACAACTTAATCAGGGAGCACCCTCTCCTTTCCTCACTCTTATGTTATATATCTGTGTTCTTTCATTGAGGACAATGTATGCTTTAAGTGTGTGTGTGTGGGGGTGGGGAACCAATTGCCTTATTTTTGTTTTTGTTTGTCACTCTTGAATAATTTGAGAAGATCAAGAGTTTGTGTATGAATATTGTGTCGGCAAGCTTGTTGGATTTTAATTAAATTTATCATAGATTGATTGCATGAGTTATTTTGACCATTGATGATTTCCCCCTAGATTCTGAAAATAGAAAAATTGATCCCCATGTGAAAAATTGAAAACTGAACTTTGAGAAATTTTATTGTGATTGCTTGATTTATGATAAGTTTGGGGTGAGGGGGTGCACACACTAGGAATTGTATCTCGGTCAAACAATTTGCAAAAATATCCAGGTGAGGATTTGAGCCTCCAACTTTGTTTTTGATTGTGTGAATCACTTTTAAGTTGCACTTTCCCGTATTTGCTTGAATCTCATCATGGTTTGCATGTTTATGTGTTGCATCAAATGATTTAGGCAATTTTATTTGAATAACTACTTGGCCTAAAAAAGAACCATCCCTAATGCATGTTCCCTAGTTAGCCACATTGAGCCTAATTAGCCTATTGTTTCTTGATGACCCTATACTATAAGCCAAAATCTGAAAAAAACCATGTTAACCCAATCTTAGGTTTAGGAGAACATGGAAGCTTAGAAGGTGAAGGGTTGTGAGAAACTAAGTTTGGGGTGGCTACAAAGTGATATGTCATTTTGGGTTGAGAAAAAGAAAAATAAAGGTTGAAACCCAAGGCAAAAAGAAAAAGAAAAAGAAAAAAAAAGGAAAAAAAAATTGCCAAAAGAAAAGGGGCAAAACAAAAAGATTAGCAAGGAAAAGGCTGTAGTCACCCGAGGCAAAAAGAAAAATGGAAAAAGGAATTTGAGTGGAATATGTGTCAAATGCTCATGCTCTCTTAGTTCCTAGGGACTTAATCCTAGTATCCTTGAATATCCTACCCTTAGCCAGGCCCCATTTCAACCTTTAAAAGACCTTCTGATGTTGCATACATGTTTTCGTGGGAACTATTTTTGAGATGAACATCAAATTCATGGGAAGTGCTCTTGAAATGTGAATTTGAGTGAAAAGTTGATAGCCTAGACACAATTGAGCGAATGAGTGAAATTTTACATACCCTTGTGAGGAAGGCAATTGTTTGAAATTGGTGATCTTCTTTTTGTGTGTAACTTTGATCCTCAACTTAGATTAATACTTGCATGAATGATAAGTTCTCAACTGTTTAAAGTAAATGAATGTGGGGATTACATCGATGCAAGGGGGGAAATCATTGAAGAAAAACTGTTTTGTTAAGATTGCATGAAATTTGTGCGAAATTGATTGAATCCCTTAAGCTTGCAAAGTCTTGAGTCCTTTTTGAGTTTTAGCTTGCTTGGGGACAAGCAAGGTTTAAGTTTGGGGTGTTTTGATAAGCCTCTGGCTTATCTAGTTTTATAACTAGTAAGACTGTGGCTTTTGTGCTAATTATTCGAGTTCAATCTCGTTTTCGCCCAAATTGGCCTTGTTTTGTTCCTAAGTTAGACTTTGACTCGTTCTAGGCATTTTTAGTAGTTTTTAGTCTATTTTGAATAGAATTACGCTTTTTTTTTTGTTTTTATTGTTTCAGGTTAGAAGTGAAGCTCTGAGAGTCAAGGAAAGTCAAGAAATAGTGGAAATTACCATTCTGGAGATACTCGCCCAGCGAGTAGATGTTCGCCGCGCGAACCTGAAGATCAGCTAAGCAGCAACAATCATCCTTTCTGTCTCGCCTCGCGAATAATGAAGACCCTGGAGGACAGAGACCATCACGGCCTAGCCGTGATGAAGGTCACGGCTGTGGAAGACTAGGATTTGAAGCCTCGCCTCGCGAAACATACTCTCGCCTCGCGAGAGTCCAATTTGAAAGCACGCCATTTTTAATATTCGCCTCGCAAGAGCATGCTCGCCTCGCGAGTTCACGCAAATCCTGAATCCTATATATTGATGTTTTAGGGCAGAATTGAGGAGCTTTTGATTCTCCACTGATTTTGTAGCGTTTAGGCCGAATCCTTGTTACTCTGGAGCTGCGTCTCCCTCTTTTCTTATTTTATTTTACAATGGTGGTTAATTCCGATTGTTTGTGCGTCGTTACGAACATGCGGAGCTAATCCCCCCGTCTAAGGGATCAATGAAACCACCCATGGCGGTGTAGTGTTCGATGTGATGTATGTTTTTCTCCCTTATCTCAATTAATGTTTTCCAATTCTGATTTGATTGTGTTGATCATATGCATGCGTGATTGACTAGTTAAACGTGTTGAGGCTTAGGAGGCAATTCACATTTTAGAACTTGAATTGGGAACATCGATCGACTATTGCACGAGAGTGAGTAGGAGATCGGTGCAACCTTATAGGAACCAGATTTAATAGAGTTTGATGATTTGGGTTATGATACCTAGTAAGTAATTAACTCAATCATCGAATACGTCCTATTGAGCACGACAGTGGATATAGGAGAATTTGGGGGTCCTGGTTGACATTGTAATTGAACTTAGGGAAGAATCATCATCACTTGGGTACTATGCATGATTGGGTAGGTGGATTTGATACCTTAGATATTTTAATTTCAGATTTTAATACCTTAGTTTTATTAGATTTGTTAATTGAATTTCAATCCTATTTTCTCTCTCTCAACCATTTGCTGTCACTTAACCAACTTATCGAATTTCTCGCGAATTAGTTGAATTGGTAGCCCAATCCTTGTGTTCGACCTCGGTAAATTCTTACCGTGTTTATTTTATTACTTGCGACGACCCGGTACACTTGCCGATGACTCAACAAGTTGTCAAGAAGAGTTCTCAGATCATGTATGAGATTGATAACTCGAGAATCACTAGAGTCATGTTGAGTTGATGAAGAGTTGGCAGAGAAAGTTGATTCTTTCCGACTAACTTCAGCCAGCATGTTGATCCAAGTATTGAAATGAAGAGCTAGGTTGGGTTCGAGAGACTTAGTAGTTGGAGGCCTAATTGGAGGCGGAAGAAGGACGACAGGAATTGTTTCAGCCAGTAAGGCCTCCATATCAATATCTTCATCTGGAATCTCAATCATGACAACAGCTTCAGCTGGCTCGTTAGCCGTAGAAGTTAGAGTTTCAAGAGCCGGTTCAGATTGTTGAGAAGTGGGGGGCAGTTCCTGAGTGAATTTAGGGTCTGGAGAATTTGTTGTCAGAACATCACCCTCAGGAGCCAACTGCTCTAAATTTTCTTCAACCTGTAAAGGAGGATTTCTCGGTTCAACAGTTCTGCTGACAATTTCCCGGATGGTCATTGAGTCCTCACCTCGAGAAGCTTTTTCCTAATAAAAGGGATAGGGTGAGACACAAATGTAATATATATGGAGAATGATAGATTGATGAAAAATATACCATATTGGAGTCCGAAGACACCAAATCAACATCCACGTTTGCTTCCTGTGCTTCTGCAGTAGGATGGACAGTTTCCTTTTTCTATCAAAAATGGAAAAGAAATTTAGAGATTATGGATAAATCTATTTTAATCCGACAAATCGGTCATAAGGATTGAAGCTTTACCTTGGATTGATCAGAAGGGGAATTATTGGATGAACCAACAATGGTGTATTTTGGTTTGGATGAGGTCTTGGCAGCATCAGAATCTGCTGAGATAGAAGAACTCTTGACAGATCTTGATTTCTTGGAAAGTAAATCAGAGACTAGAGTTTTTTCTTTTCTTTTTCTTGTCCCTTTTGTTGTCTTAGACACGGGAGCTTTTGATCCTTTCTTGGCAGGCTTGGTCTTCGCAGGGATCATATCTTCCTCCTCATCCGTATCATCTTCAAACATCTCTCCTGCTGATATGACAGCTTTAGATTTTCCAGGAAGAGGTTTGTCTAGAGGAGTAACTGTCAAGGAAAACATGAATAAGTGGATTGTCAGTGAACAAGAGAAGAAACCTTTATACGTACTTGACAAATAAGTACCTGGGTTGTAAGTTAACAAGCGTGAAAGGCATAAAAAGTCGTCATTCGGTTGAAGAAACCGACGAGTGAAGGTAACTGGATTTGCTTTTTCAAAAGGATCAACGTAAGCACTTACGCTCTCTAGAGAAACGAAGTTACCTCCCTTTGTTGGCTTCCCTAGGTGTGAATCGGCTATACCAAAAGAAGCACAAGGAATAGGCACAGGATCAGGAAAATGAGCTTTCAAGCTGTCAAAATATTCTTTGGTCATATTTGGAACCTTCCAATATTTTGCAAGTCTTTCGGATTCCTAATTATCATGCGTCCTTTTGGCGTTAGCTAAAACACTGTTGACATGACGAACCATATCATGTGGTCTCATGGGATTCCACTTACAACAACAACAACAACAACCAAGCCTTATCCCACTAGGTGGGGTCGGCTACATGGATCATACGGCGCCATAATGTTCAATCATGAATAATGTTAATAGTTAAATCATTAGCCTCCAAATCTTTCTTAATAGTTTCTCCTATAGTTTTTCTTGGCCTACCTCTACCTCTAGCTATTGGATTGCCCTCCACTTGGTCCACTCTCCTTACTACATAATCTAAAGGTCTCCTCCATACATGCCCAAACCACCTAAGTCGAGATTCAACCATCTTTTCTACAATAGGTGCTACCCCAACTCTCTCTCTAATGCTATCATTCCTAATCCTATCACGTCTAGTTTTTCCGCTCATCCAGCGCAACATTCTCATCTCTGCTACATTGATTTTACTCTCGTGTTGATTTTTTACCGCCCAACACTGCGTCCCATACAACATCGCCGGTCTAATAGCTGTACAGTAAAATTTTCCCTTTAGCTTAAGAGGTACCTTTTTATCACACAAAAAACTCGAAGCCTTCCTCCATTTCGACCACCCTGATTGAATCCGATGGTTTACATCTCCCTCAATTTCTCCGTCATTTTGTATAATAGACCCAAGATATTTAAACCGTGTGACTTGTGGTATGTTATGGTCTCCAACTTTCACCTCTAAGCTAGAGGTGTTTCGCCTTTTCCTAAACTTACATTCCATATACTCCGTCTTGCTTCTACTCAAGCGGAAGCCATGTGCTTCTAAAGCTTGTCTCCAAGTCTCCAACCTTCCATTTATATCATCTCTCGACTCTCTAACTAGAACTATATCGTCTGCGAAAAGCATGCATCGCGGTGCTGGCTCTTGAATTTGCTCCGTAAGTACATCCAGGACCAAGGTAAAAAGATAGGGGCTTAAAGCTGACCCTTGGTGCAGACCTATGGTTATTGGGAAATCTTCTGTGGCTCCACCCTGCGTTCTCACACTAGTCGTGGCCCCCTCATACATATCCTTAATAGCTCGAATATAGGCAATCCGAACACCTTTCTTTTCTAGGGCTTTCCACAAAACCTCTCTTGGCACCCTATCATACGCTTTCTCCAAATCAATGAAGGCCATGTGTAAATCTTTTTGATCCCTTCGATATTGTTCCATCACTCGTCGTAGCAAGTAAATTGCTTCCATTGTCGACCTCCCGGGCATAAAACCAAATTGGTTGTCGGTGATTTTGGTTTCTTTTCTTAGTCTCCGTTCAAGCACCCTTTCCCATATGTTCATAGTATGACTCATAAGCTTAATCCCCCTATAATTTGCGCAATTTTGTATATCTCCCTTGTTCTTGTAAATCGGAACTAAAGTGCTTCTCCTACATTCGTCCGGCATTTTCTTTGACCTCATAATCTCTTTAAAAAACTTCGTGAGCCAACTAATGCCTCTATTTCCTAGACTCTTCCATACCTCCACAGGTATATTGTCCGGTCCAACTGCCTTGCCATTATCCATCATTCTCAAAGCTTCTTTTACCTCATGCTCTTGGATTCTACGATAAAAAGTGTAATTTTGGTCCTCTTCTCTGATGTCAAGCACCCGTGAGCATGATAAAACTTCAAATCCTTCATTAAATAACTTGTGGAAATAATTCTTCCATCTATCTTTAATATCTTGTTCCTTAACCAAAACTTTACCTTCTTCATCCTTAATACACTTCACTTGGTCCAAGTCTCTTGTCTTTCTTTCCCTATTTTTAGCAAGCCTATAAATAGATTTCTCACCATCTTTGGTGCCTAAGGATTGGTACAACCCGTCAAAAGCTTTAGTTCTAGCTTCTCTCACTACCTTCTTGGTCTCTTTTTTGACCACCTTATAATTTTCCCAATTTTCAGCATTTCTACATAAAGACCAAGCTTTAAAACATTCCCTTTTAACCCGAACCTTAGCTTGCACACTTTCATCCCACCACCAGGATTCTTTACCCCTAGGTCCGAATCCTCTTGATTCACCAAGCGTCTCTATAGCTACCTTCCTAATCCCCTTGGCCATCTTGTCCCACATATCATTTGCACTTCCATTTGCCTCCCAAAACCCTCCCTCCAAAACCTTGTGTTGGAAGATCCTTTGTTTTTCACCCTTCAGTTGCCACCACTTGATCCTTGAAACCTTTTCGTGGCCTCTTCTCTTCACACTCCTTTTAACTCTTACATCCATGACCAAGACTATATGTTGGGTATTCAAGCTCTCTCCAGGTATGACTTTACAGTCCAAGAAAATCTTTCTATCCGATCTCCTAATAAGAAAGAAATCTATTTGAGAGCTTGTCACCCCAATTTTGTACGTGATAAGACACTCCTCGCGTTTCCTAAAACACGTATTGGCTATAGTAAGATCGAAAGCAGATGAAAAGTCCAAAATAGACTTGCCCTTACCATTTACCTCCCCTAGGCCATATCCCCCATGCAAACCGTCGTAACCTCTAGGTGCCCTCCCTACATGCCCATTTAGATCACCTCCTAAGAAAATCTTTTCACCTAGCGGTATTTCCTGAATTAGGCCTTCTAAATCCTCCCAAAATTTTACCTTGAAGTGTTCTTCTAACCCTACCCGAGGTGCGTAAGCACTAATCACATTAAAGGTGTCTTGTTCCACTACAAATTTAAGGGCAATGATCCTATCTCCAACCCTTTTTACATCCACAATATCATTTTTCCAATATTTATCCACAATTATGCCGACCCCATTTCTCGATTTTACTTTGCCAGTGTACCAAAGCTTAAAACCCGAAGAGTCTAATTCCTTTGCCTTTTCTCCCACCCACTTAGTTTCTTGTAGGCACATGCAATTGATCCTCCTCCTAATCATAGTGTCAACTATTTCCATTGATTTACCTGTAAGTGTGCCTATATTCCAAGTTCAAAGCGAATCCTACTCTCGTGAGCTAGCTTCTTTACCCACACTCGTTCACAAAAATGTGGGAACCCTTGCTTATTTTTCACTATATCCGGGCGCCGATGCAGCGGCCCTTGCTCTTTTGACACTGTACTCGAGCTATACAGCGTGTTGCTTCTGAGCAATGACCTAGCATTAGCATTATTACGTCGTTGATCCATGTCATAGAGATTCGACTAAGTTTTACGTTGGCTGTCGATAGCCTAACACAACCCTCTCCTTTTATCCGGGCTTGGGACCGGCTATGTTTAGCTTTGTCACAAAGCACAACATAGGCAGGATTCCACTTGATTTTGTAAAAATTTTCAAAGGCTTGGATTTCTTTCCAAAGTTCACCTTGAGTTTTTGATGCTGGGTCTTGTTCCTGCACAGAAGAATCATCACCATTACCAGCAGCATCTATAATGCGACTCAGGTAGACTTTTAGACTTGGATGATAATTAGGGTAATAATCATCCCACCAATCAAGAAAACTTTGAGTTGCTCCATGAAAAGTAGAAAATGAGACAAGTTGTAAAGAGGCTCTGCAACTTTATCTTTGTCAATGATGGCCACGATATCTTCGTATATTGGAACCTTGGCATCAATGAAGTGCTAATTTGGGTCTGATGAGTAAGGAGTAGGGATAGATTGACAGAAACCAAGCTGACAGGCAGTGGTATTGGGTAAATGAAGATAGATTCGATGGGTTTTAAAACCAGGACTATCAACAAAAATGACTCTTTGACAGAGAAAATTGGCCCAAATTGATTCATTGGATTTAGACACAGTCGTACTCAGCCTAGTAAACCACTATGGACCATATTTTCGGTCAACAAAAGGGGTGAAATTGATTTTTGAAGAAGTCAACGAAAGAGAGCGAAAAATTTTGAAATAAAATTTGAAATTGACAGTTTCATCTTTCGACAAAGACTCAACAGAAACATAGCAAAGATAAGAACCATAAGTGTCTATTGACAATTCTGCAGGAGCCTTGTAAAAAAGGCAACGCTCTAAGACGGCATGAAGCCACAATTGGAGAAGCCAAAGAGGACCTCAAATGTTAGTTTTCTTTTTTAATCTAACAATGTCAACTAACATACTCATGCTATCGTAAAGATTGGCCAGAACACATTGGCCTAGGGCTGTCCTCTTGCCAGTAGCAGGAAGGTTAGCAAGAGGAACATAAGCTGCAATCAAAGTGGCAGATTTAGTACAAAAGACATAAGCACATAGCCAAAGGAATAAAAAGGCTACATGCTCAGTATTTGTCACCGGTTCGTTTTCTTTACCTTTGAAATCTATGACATATTTAGAAAAAGAACATCTCGGGACATAGACATCAATTTGCCTTGTAACCTCGACATGAGTATGCATGGAAGGGCCATCCGGACGAAGTCCTGTAATGGTTGACATGTCAAAAAGGGTTGGGCCCATCATTCCATGTGGGAAATGGAAATTGTTGGTAGTTTTATTCCAGAAAAGGCTGATGCCCCAATTAAAGAAAAGTCTACTAGTTTAAGGTGACGAGAAAGTTGGATAAATTCAAAGATTCCAGTTTCTTTCCATACCTCACGTTTCTGGACTTGGACACGGTCAAGCCAACCAACGTAGGCATCAAATCGGGTAGCAGGGGGCATCCTAAAAATCCAATCGCCCTTTTTGAAAGCATGAATAGGAAGTGAAGGTAAAGAGGCTAAGATAGCTTCATCAGGGTTATTTCAAGGAAAAGAACCCCGCAAATTATCAGGAATTTCGTTCTGGGCAATGAGGGGACCCAAGAACGCAGCAGGTAGGTTCAGAGAAATGGAAGAGTCATGAACAGGATAAATTACCTTAGATCTTTGCCATAGCTCTGATTTATCCAAAAGTGGATCCTGAACCACCGCCCTAGGAGGAGCCACCGAGGATTGAGGTGCTGAAGCAGAAGTTTTGGAAGAAGTCGCCATAAGCACTAAGCAAAATGGTGAAGAATGAAACAACTTTGTGAAAGGAATTTTTTTTTTTTTTTTGCAAAGAAAGAAAGCGAGTGGAGGAAGAAGAAGACTGAGCGGTGATGTGATGAAAATTTAAAGAAAGTAGGAGTTGGTGGTTCGATTTCCAAGACAGATATAATGTTATGATTATCCCTATTAAGTAGGGATATGATTAAGCTGATAAGATTTGATTATTGGAGTTAACCCCAGAATTAAAAATCTGTTAAGGATTTAGAAATTCGAATTTTTTCTATTCTGTCGGACAAAGCCGTCGAAAAGCAGAACTTGAGGGGCATCTGTTAAGGGTGAAATTTTGAATTTTTGACAGATGTTTTCTCGACAGGCTGACGAAGGGATTGAGGAGATAATTGAAATTTTCTAAGTGTCGAAATTATTTGGTTTGACAAGAAAATATAGTTCGACAGAGGAAAAGATTCGACAATCAAGTCGCTGACAAAGTAACAAGGGAAGACTTACCCGAAGGGAGAATTGTCGAGAAAAGAAAAGTGAAGAAATCGGTTAAGTCCCCAATCCGACGAAAGTTACCAATACAAGTTGTCAAACAGTTCAAACCGTCGAAGATAAGCAAATTGACGCGAAGCGGTTCAAAACATTGAGAAGTTAGTGGGATTGTTTGATAAAACAGTTTAAAGTGTAAAACCTAAGAGAACTGACAAAGACATGTGGCAGTCATTTAGATAGGGGGTTACTTCTAGATAGTTATTTTATTTGTCTATAAATATTAGGAATCACAATGTAATAAAGGTCGGTTACTTGATACACATCCTACATATCTCGATCACACAACAGATTGACAGATTACATTAAGTATTCCTTCCCTCCTTCTTATTTCAATACTATGGCAAAATTCAATGCCATTTTCATCTCTTTTATTCAAGTTCTTCATTTATTCTTACTTATCTCCAGCATTTCTTTTATGTTCTTTTAAATTCATTTACTTCCTGAAAGTTGTATCATCTAGATCCTACTTTAGTTAACTTTCTTTTTAAACTTGTGTTTCTTTTTCATTGTAAACTTAGTTTAATCAGGAAGTTATTTTATACATAGCAACTACTTTCTTCTTTTAAATTTCAAATTTACCTTTTCAAATACAAACAGTTTCGTTGTCAAGTTTCATTATTGACAATAATCTGTACACCATTTTTTCAAACTTATATATTTGTCATAGCATCAAGTCATTGCCAGTATATTACTAGATTTGACTAACTTGTCAAATTCATACTTGGCAGACAGTTCATACCTATTCTTGATGAGATTACCGCATAACTCGTAGGTCCCACACTCGTTTGATCTTCAATGGTTTGTCACGAAGGAATTTTGGTCAAGAACCAAAAACCAACGTTAACAACTGGCAGATTTAGAATTAGAGACTAAAATTGATAATTTGATAAAAGGCAGTAGAAATTGTTGGAGGTGGCTATTGTTGGAGGTGGCCAGAAATGAATTCCTAACATTTAGTTGTTAGTGCTATTTGTTAGGAGTATTTAAGTAATATTAGTAATTAGTTTCCCACAATATGTTGAAACACCTTGGCACCAAACTACGTAATGTGGTGAAAAATCCTTATAAATACAAGCCTTAGTAAGAAGAAAAAATAAATCCCAACAAGAGAGAGAATAACTAGAGAGAGAAAAATCTTAGAAATAAAAGCTTTATTTTTCTGGGTGTAATTTGGTTGGGGTTGTGAGAGGTTGTGAGTGTTTTGTAAACACATTGTATATTTCCTTTTTGAGTAAAATATCTGCAGCAACCCGGAGACGTAGGCATTATTGGCCGAACTCCGTTATCAATTTTGTGTGTTACTATTCCACATTTATTTCGTTTTTCACAAATGTGATTTGGGAAAATTGCGTATTTTCCCAACAATTGGTATCAAGAGCTTTGGTGATTATTTCTGTCAATTTTTTACAAAGGTATTATTCACATAAATAGTAAATTTTGTGAATAGTGAAATTTGGTCGGCGACACCAAATTATCCACGAATGTGTTCTAAAACACGGTAGTTCGTACAAATTGTCAGAAACGATCCTGAGGAAGTCAGATTTGAGTTGGAGCAATGGCTGCAGATGATGGAAAGGGGAAATTGAGAAGTTCGATGGTGCGGACTTTGGCTTTTGGAAAATGCAGATTGAAGATTATCTGTACCAGAAAAAGCTGTATAAACCTCTCCAAGAAAAGAAACCAGAGGGCATGAAGGATGAAGATTGGACTCTTCTTGACAGACAAGCCCTTGGAGTTATCCGATTGACATTATCCGCAATGTTGCTTTTAACATTGTAAAAGAAAAGACCACGACGAGTCTTATGGCGGCCCTTTCCAGTATGTATGAAAAGTCGTCGACCTCAAACAAAGTTCATTTGATGAGGCGGTTGTTCAATTTACGAATGACAGAAGGCGCATCGACTGCGCAACATCTCAATGAACTCAATACAGTCACAACCCAGTTGAGTTCAGTTGGAATTGAGTTTGATGAAGAAGTACGAGCATTGATACTTTTGTCTTCCCTACCAGAAAGCTGGAATGCTACTGTCACGGTTGTGAGTAGCTCATCGGGAAGCAACAAGTTGAAATTTAATGCTGTTCGTGATCTGGTTCTCAGTGAAGAGATCCAATGGAGAGAATCGGGTGAATCGTCAACCTCTTCAGTGTTGCACACAGAGTCAAGAGGAAGCAATTCAGCCAGAGGAAATGGACGCGATAAATCGAGGGACAGGAGGTCCAAGTCCAGAAATCACCGTAGTTCCAATAGCTCGAAGAATGTCGAGTGATGGAATTGTGGAAAGACCGGGCACTACAAAAATCAGTGCAAGAGTGCATCAAAGAATCATGAGGCGAAGGCAGAGGCAAATGTTACCTCCACGTCAAGAGAAGATAATGCATTGATATGCTCTTTGGAGAGCAAGGAAGAGTCTTGGGTGTTAGACTCTGGAGCATCCTTTCATGCCACTTCGCAGAAAGAATTCTTTGAGGATTATGTCCCTGGAAACCTTGGTAAAGTTTACCTTGGTAACAATCAATCTTGTGAGATTGTGGGTAAAGGTGTAGTGAAGATTAAGTTGAACGGGCCTGTATGGGAATTGAAAAATGTCAGACATATTCCTGACCTGACGAAGAACTTAATCTCAGTAGGCCAGTTGGCCAGTGATAGCTACATAACAGTCTTCCATGGTGGTCAATGGAAAATTTCAAAGGGTGCAATGACGATTGCTCGCGGTAAAAAGAGTGGTACTCTTTACAAGACAGTAGGAGCATGTCATTTGATTGCAGTTGAAACAAATAAAAATCCCAATCTATGGCATCAGAGACTGGGCCATATGAGTGAGAAAGGGATGAAGATCATGCACTCAAAGGGCAAACTACCAGGTCTTCAGTCAGTAGAAATTGACATGTGTGAAGACTGTATACTTGGAAAGCAGAAACTAGTAAGCTTTCAGACAAGTGGAAGAACCCCAAAGAAGGAGAGACTCGAGCCGGTTCACTCTGATGTTTAGGGTCCAACTACCGTCTCATCCATTGGTGGGAAACAATACTTTGTGACTTTTATCGATGATCACTCTAGGAAAGTATGGGTCTACTTTCTGAAACATAAGTCTGAAGTATTCGAGGTATTAAGATGTGGAAAGCCAGAGTCGAAAATGAGACAGGGTTGAAGATCAAAAAGCTCAGAACCGACAATGGTGGTGAATATGAAGACACCAGATTCAAGAAGTTTTGCTTTGAGCACGGGATCAGAATGGAGAGAACCGTGCCGGGTACGACTCAACACAACGGTGTAGCTGAGCGTATAAACCGAACGTTGACTGAAAGAGCCAGAAGCTTGCGTGTGCAGTCAGGTCTATCGGGCGATTCAGGCGGCGGTCAACACAGCAGCTTACTTGATCAACCGAGGTCCATCGGTACCATTGGAACACATAATACCAGAAGAGGTATAGAGCGGAAAAGAGGTGAACCTCAAACATCTTAGAGTTTTCGGTTGTGTAGCATATGTGCATATCAGTGATTAAGGTCGGAATAAGCTTGATCCAAAATCGAAGAAGTGCACTTTCATCGGTTATGGTGAAGATGAATTTGGCTACCGCCTTTGGGATGATGAAAACAAAAAGATGATCCGTAGTAGAGATGTGATCTTCAACGAAAGAGTGATGTACAAGGACAGACATATCACAGATACTAAGCAACCTCGAAACGAGTGGGCCTGTGTATGCAGAGGTGGACGATATCCTAAAAAGTCCTATAGTTGATAATTCTCAGTTAGAGGAATCAACTGAACAAGATAGCGAGCAACAGTCTGACACACCAATGCCTCCTACCCCGACTCCTGCATTGAGAAGGTCTTCTCAACCTCATGTGCCTAACAAGAGATATATGAATTATATGTTGCTGATGGAGGGGAGCCTGAAAACTATGAGGAAGCATGTCAGACCGCAGATGCTATCATGTGGTAGCTTTCCATGAAAGACGAGATGAAGTCTTTGATCTCCAATCAGACATGGGAACTAGCCAAGTTACCCATGGGAAAGAAGGCACTTCACAACAAATGGGTGTATCGGGTGAAGGAGGAGCATGGTGGCTCCAAGAGATACAAAACCCGACTAGTAGTCAAAGGATTCCAACAGAAGGAAGGAGTCGACTACACTGAAATTTTTGCTCCAGTTGTGAAGCTCAATACTATCAGGTCTGTGTTAACTATTGTAGCCAGTCAAGAGCTCTATCTTGAGCAGTTGGACGTCACGGAGACTTAGATGAGGATATATATATGCACCAACCAGAAGGTTTCTCAAAAAAAGGGAAGGAGAATATGGTGGGTAGATTGAAGAAGAGCTTGTATGGCCTGAAACAATCCCCAAGACAGTGTCACAGGAAATTTGATGGCTTCATGCACAAGGAAGGCTTTCAGAAGTGCAATGCCGACCACTGTTGTTACTTCAAGAGATGTAAGTCCAGTTATATCATTCTGCTACTTTATGTCGATGATATGTTAGTAGCTAGTTCGGATATGGACGAGATCAGAAACTTGAAGACGCAGCTGTCAAAATAATTTGGCATGAAGGACTTGGGTCCAGCAAAGAAGATCCTTGGAATGCAAATCACGAGAGATAAGCAAGGAGGAATTTTGCAGTTATCTCGGGCAGAGTACATCAACCGTGTTTTGCAAAGATTCAACATGGGCGACGCCAAGCCGATAAGCACACCTTTGGCTAGTCATTTTTGCATATCCAAGGACCAGTCTCCTCAGACAGAGGAAGAAATAGAGTTTATGGCTAAGATTCCGTATGCTTCAGCCATTGGAAGTTTGATGTACGCAATGGTCTGTACAAGGCCGGACATTGGCCATGCAGTGGGAGTTGTTAGCAAGTTTATGTCAAATCCAGGTAAAGCTCATTGGAAAGCAGTTAAGTGGATTTTGAGGTATCTACGAGGCACCACAAAGAAGTGTATGTACTTTGGTAAAGGAGAATTAAAAGTACAAGGATACGTAGATGCAGACTTTGGAGGTGAAGTCGATCACCGAGGAAGTACCACCGATTACATATTCACTGTTGGAACAACATCTGTTAGTTGGATGTCGCAGGTACAAAAGATTGTTGCTTTATCCACTACAGAAGGTTTGAGTATGTAGCGTATGTAAGCTTGATAAAGAATTGATATGGCTTCAAGGATTGTTGACTGAGCTGGGATTCATCCAGGAGAAAAGTGTTTTGCACAGTGATAGTCAAAGTGCGATACATTTGGCAAAGAATTCAGTATTCCATTCCAGAACAAAGCACATTGATCTTCATTATCACTTTATCATATCTCTGCTTGAGGATAAGGTGCTAACATTGAAGAAGATTCAAGGAAGTAAGAATCCAGCGGACATGTTAACAAAGGTGGTGACCATTGACAAATTGAAGTTGTGTTCAACTTCAGTTGGCCTGCTAGAATAACAAACCAGGGAAGGCTGTTATATTGATCGAGGTGTGAAGACAGATTGAAATCAGTCTTCAAGTGGGAGATTGTTGGAGGTGGCTATTGTTGGAGGTGGCCAGAAGAGAATTCCTAACATTTAGTTGTTAGTGCTATTTGTTAGAAGTATTTAAGTAATATTAGTAATTAGTTTCCCACAATATGTGGAAACACCTTGGCACCCAACTACGTAACATGGTGAAAAATCCTTATAAATACAAGCCTCAGCAAGAAGAAAAAATCAATCCCAACAAGAGAGAGAATAACTAGAGCGAGAGAAAAAGCTTAGAAATAAAAGCTTTAATTTTCTGGGGGTAATTGGGTTGTGGGTTGTGAGAGGTTGTGAGTGTTTTGTAAATACTTTATATATTTCCCTTTAGAGTAAAATATCTGCAGCAGCCCGGAGACATAAGCATTATTGGCCGAACTCCGTTATCAATTTTGTGTGTTATTATTCCACATTTATTTCGTTTTTCACAAATATGATTTAGGAAAATTGCGTATTTTCCCAATAGAAATCATATAACTACTTACTACCATGGTTCTAAGAAAAACAACCATGGCAGAAGGTGTTTTAATAGTTTGACAAAGTTATCCTAAATCTCTAAACTCTAATATATAAAAAGGTGATCCTAAATCATATGTCCAATCTATGCTTAAGATGTAGAAATTCAAAGTGCTTTCTGGTTCGGCAACATGAAAATGTAATAATTTCACGCAGCACCTAACATTTGAAGGCTTGTATACAACTTAAATGATCCTACTTTTGCTGACTCAAGTTCTATGTAAATATTGAACTAATTCATTGTTAGTTCACTGGAGTATTCATTTTTTTTTCATTGTTTTCCCAAGAATTTCAATTATGAAATTATACCAACAGACAATGGTGCATGCTCAATATACTACATGTGCTGGCATTTGCACAGAAGCAAAACAAAAAGGAAAATTTACACAAAGTCCAGCAAAAAAAAAAAACCCAAATTAATAAATATCAGTACATCAAGCAAACACTGTAAGCCAATATCTAATTCTTCTATTCTATCCAATTGCATGTTCAAGTAGAAACTATCAAATGATTCAACGAGTCAATGGAAAAATCACAAGCAGAGGCAGCTGAGCATGAATATAATACACCTATATTAATGTTTGTATTTGACTATTTGTAAATGAATCAAAAAAAAGAAGAAATTGAAGTTACTCCCATAACCATTTAAGGAATAACATGATGTGGACATAAATAGAAACTCCAAATTCCTAATCAATTTAACCTCCATAGTGAGAAGCTGTAGTTGTTTCAAAATGTCCATCCTTGAACACATGAATGTACTGTAGTGGCAAAGAATGCTCCACATGCTATAGAAGATGTGGTTAAATTTGGAGTTTACACATGATTGAGTTAGCATGACAATACGATGGCAAATAAATCTCTTAAAGTGTTAATGTAACATCATATGAAATGAATTATCAATCTTATAGTTAGCCTAGGGAGTTATAAGGTGGTCAAGGTAGTTAGGGTGGGGGAGTTAAGGAGTGGAGTGATAAGGAGGTTGAGGGTTCAAACTCCACCCACTAACATAATACTAACAATAACACTAACATTTGCCTATAAAAAAAAATAAAAAAATCTTATAGTTATCCTATACCAAGTGCACATTATTAAAATTTAAACAAATATCCATGCATTGTAATTTGTGAATCCAAGAGTGCTTCTTCTACAGCACAATAACCCTGAATACATATGCCCTTTTAAAGCCACTACATCTACATGCATACAATGTAGACAACAGAGAAGGAATTTGTTACAAAGAAAGCTACTCAAAAACATTGACAGGCAGGGGAATCTTAGAATATTTTTGTTTGTGTAAAAAATAAGCACATAAACCTTAAAGACAATAACTTAAAGATAAGAAGTAAGTACAGAAGATGATTATGGATGCTATAGGTAGTTAAGCACTCACCTAAACAACGGCCTTTCCGCCATCAACCTAAATAAAAGCCAAATGATTCAACTGGGAGTAAGTAATTAGACACATGGAACTAACATAAAATGTTAGTAATAAACATATGCAAGCAGGGGGAAAAGAATTGAAAAATAAGAGAAAGATGAAGAGAAGTGAAAAATGAATGGAACCTGGTTTTCCATGTGAGGAAAGAAGACAGCCGGCGATTGGGGAAGAAATAGGAAAAGGCCGATCACACAGCTGGCACCTGCAGGGATGAAAGCTTGAGTCCAATGGGGAGAGAGGTAAAAGAGAGTAAGTGGTGCTGATGGGAAATAAAGGAAGAAAGAGATGGAATTGCCCAATGAAAGTGGGAGAAATGAAATGTATACGTAGCATGGAATGGATTGGAAAAAAACAAATTAATAGGCATAGAAACCGGTTGATCATCGGGTAAGTGTATAAAAATGAAGACTAATGGGAAGCCGACACCTGGCGGTCACTGTAGATTTACAGTCAAATGTTGGGCATCCTCAACTGTATAGTTATAGATTGAGCCGTGCTAATTGAACACATTTTTTGTGATACTATACGCGATATATGCTGTAGCAGAGTATTGGAGCAGCACTTTTTTTTTTAATTTTAACTTTTTTAAAAAGATAAAAAAATTTATTTATAAAAAAACTCATTCACCAGATAATGAACTGAATTCACCAGATATTTATATATGATTCATCATATATTTGCACATACTTAACCAAAAAAATTATTTATCAAAAAAACTCATTCACTAGATATTTACACATACTTAACCAAAAAATTTATTTATAAAAAAAACCACATTCACCAAATAATGAACTAAATTCACCATATATTTATATCTGATTCACCATATATTTGCACATACTTAACCAAAAAATTTATTTCTCAAAAAAACCTATTCATCAGGTAATGAACTGAATTCACCATATATTTATACCTGATTCACCATATATTTGCATATACTTAACCAAAAAAATTATTTCTCAAAAAAACTCATTCACCAGATGATGAACTGAATTCACCAGATATTTGTACATGATTCACCAGATATTTGCACGTACTTAACCAAAAAATTTATTTCTCAAAAAAACTCATTCACTAGATATTTACACATACTTAACCAAAAACTTTATTTATAAAAAAATAAACACATTCACCAGATATTTATACCTGATTCACCATATATTTGCACATACTTAACCAAAAAATTTATTTCTCAAAAAAATCTATTCATCAGATAATGAACTGAATTCACCAGATATTTATACCGGATTCACCATATATTTGCACACACTTAATAAAAAAAATTATTTCTCAAAAAAACTCATTCACCAGATAATGAACTGAATTCACCGGATATTTATACCCGATTCATCAGATATTTACACATACTTAATCAAAATAATTATTTATAAAAAAAATTTAAATTTTTTTTTTAAAAAAAAAGAACCCATTATAGTGCCGCAAAATATAGCTACAGTACGATACATATGATGTCGCTGTATTGATGTCCAAGAATTATCTCAAATTAGCATTTGTGGTTATAGATTAAGCTCCGTGGGAGGGCCACTTTGAAGCCAAACCTAAGAGATGCTATACCGATTTGCATATACCGATATATTATACGGACTGAATCTTGCACTTGCTCCATGATACGTCGTATTTTGGGTTGTATCAAGGGTAGCAAACTAACAACGTAATATTTAGAATACAGTCAGTAACTTGATTTATTGTCAAAAGATATATGATAAAGATATCTTGATTTTTAATTAGGTTTCAATATGTGCCTTACATACAAGATATTAACTATATAGTATAATCAATACTGGAGCAGAGTTAGAAATTTGACATAAGGAATCAAAACTAAATATATATAAAATGGAACAATAAAAAAAAATAATTAATATATAAAAGCAAATTATATGAAACACAAATTTGATATATGATTATCAACTTAATATAATATAAAGAGTAAATTACACTCAATTACTTTTAAAATTATTAAAATAACATCAAATCCTAAATTTGATTATAAATTACACTCGACTTTATTTTTTAGTTATGACTTGCTATCGCTTAACACCATTAAGTTACTAAAAATATTATAATAAGTTATTTGATAAAAAACACACTCACATCGAGACTTTGAATAATTTGGATGTTACAAAAAATACTTTCCCAAACAGAGTTTTTAGGATAAGTTCTCTTTACTTTTGAATCAATGATATTATGTTTTTTATTTTGTAAACCAAAGTAAGTATATGTACGAGTGCAAGGATACTCAAACTCGATTACAAAGTAATTAATACAATTAACCCAAAAAGAGAAAATATAACTATAATACCGATTGAACTAAATAAAAACCAATATGTCTATTACACTACTCTAAGCCAACATGAGAACAAACCCCCGAGTTTGGAACAACACAGTCGTATCCTCTGTTATGCTAAACCAAATTTTTCAATCAATTCCTTAAAAATACGAAGAATAGCCGATCCCACTTAGCATAGTTAGC
Organism: Sophora flavescens; assembly: GCA_030762895.1. Lineage (NCBI taxonomy): Eukaryota > Viridiplantae > Streptophyta > Magnoliopsida > Fabales > Fabaceae > Sophora > Sophora flavescens. The sequence goes on from CM061069.1 coordinate 64,180,962, forward strand.
ACCTAAGTACGTCACATGACATGTGCAGCAACTAAAATATTCTGATAGCTTTGGGACCCTTGATCAAAATGCAAAGCTTGCCATAAAATCCTGCTTCCCACAAAGCCTTCTAATAGTATTCCACATTACAGAACCAGCACACTCACAACTTCTCATTAAAATATATATATATATATATAGGCTCAATCCAATTCAACCAAAACCATTGTTAAAGTTCCACAGCTTCATTCTTTAACTGTCCTGTAAAAAGAAGTATGATCTCCAGGAAGTGAGCTGATATCACTCACTAGGACAGCCAGGAAAAAATTAATCCTGAACTCACCATCTATAACCCTGCTACACTTCTGCAATATCAGCAAGCAAGCAAAAAACATTCTGCCACCCCTCACAACTGCCCTTTAGATCCCAATCTCATACATACCATTGGGTCAACACACCAATCAGAGAAGGAAAGGTTACCTCCTAATTTCAATTTAATCCATACCAAGACCTAAATTTAATCAGGTCCAGAACACTTAGTACATCAGCCTCCTCTTGCTGAAAATTTTTCCTATTTCTTACTAACCAAATGGACCAAATTGTGGCTAGACCAGTCCTACTCAACTACCTATCCAATCGATAGCATATCAACTAGATGTATCAAGACTTAATCCAACTCAACAATTTTTATGTGGTGTTAACAACTTTTGAATTGATATAGATTTTAACACGGGTGATGAATTTATCGATTTTCTATAAAATTAATTTCAATTTTTTTTTAACAAAAAAAGTAGGGTACAACTTAATAAATTCCTTAGCAATGTTCCTATCCTAGAGAATAATGGAAGTTGCACAATTATTGCATTTAAAAGTGCACATTTGTCTAAGTGATTTGATATGATTTTATTGTCAATGTTATTGGGTTTAATTTGAATTGTAAAATAAAAATAATTTAATTGATATGCACTGTCAACTAATCATAAATTGTCATTTATAACAATTTTAGATTGTTTGATAGTAATAGTGTGAAATTTTTTACATTGATGGTATATAACAATTAGTCTCAAATAAAAATGTGATCTTCAAACATAAAATATGTCCTAATAAGAAATAGTTGGACTGGTTAACCAATATGAAAAAACTCTATAAATTTTATAATCAAATATCACCCTTAAAGAGTATGCACAATCTAACCAATTAAGCATGTTAATTGTAACCATATAATCAATTAAAAATTCTCTACTTACATGATGACAGGGAAAACTTTGGGAATATTGATGAAAATCATTGATTTTTCGTTGGGAAGAAAAATCAATATTTCCTTGATGCCTCGTGTTTATCCTGTGAATGGGCAGTTTTCCTGGTGGACATCTTTTGGTGAAGTTATCAGCATTAAAACCTTTACCAATATTTGGTAATCTTCTTCGAGCTGAGTCTATTGCGAAAGTCGAAGCAAGCTTTAGTTGTTCCATAAACGATAAAAGAAATACAAAGTTAAATTATATATATGTATATTATGATCAAAGTGATTTGAATCAATGCAATTTGATAAACTAAAGAGTAAAAGAGATTTTTGAGAAAACGAATAAAACAGGTCCAATTATAACGTTTCTAGGCTATTAGTAAGAAATTTATCCAAAAAAAAAGGCTATTAATAAGAAATTAACATTTAAATTGTGGTCTAATAAGAAAACTCAATGAACGGACTAAACCGTAAATTTCATTACTATGAATAACTAAATAAAAATTAAAAATTCTAAGCATTAAATCACTACTGGTATACTGTGTTATAACTTGTCAAAATTAACACATCTATCATTCCTTCATGTCTCACCAATCGACATCCAAGTTAATTTCCAATAACTATACTGTTAGAATTAATCCTTTAGTTCTTGATTCTTTATTTTTTTTATTTTTTAAAGCATACATAACTACATGCATATATCTAGAGCAAAACACCACAAAATCTAGGATATACATCATGTCAGATTATTAAGGATTTACAGACTTGAGTAAATACATGGATCCATATTGTGTTCCTGATCTTAAGCGTTCTTTAAGAGTACTAGATTTGATCACCGAATGTTACGGAATCTCTACGGCAATCAATCACGAACAAACAAAGCTTGATATTCTTAGGATCTGAAACACGAAGAGGGAAAGAGAAAGATAGAGACGGGTAATGAATACCCGTTGGCTTGTGGTTCTTCCTCAACCTGGACTCCTTATACCTTAGTGGCTCTTCAGATGGGGAGAAGAGGCGGTGTGCGTTGTGTCCGGTGTATTGGGGACCATAGCCTATATGTAGGGTGATGACCAATTAGGATTCCCATTATCTCTTAATTAATTATCAAATAAGAAATCTGATTGACCTTATCTCTTAATTTGATCACATATCAATTAAGGTCCCTAAGAGATAAATAGCTAATATAATTAATTACCGATATCCGCCCACATTATGATATATTGGAATAAAATATTCCAACAATCTCCCACTTGGGCAATATATCGTAATAATTATACCATAGTTCTTTAGGTGCGCATCTGAATGCTATTTATCCTTAGATTTCTACTTTACAATCTGGTTCACCTCATACATCAATAATGGGACCACCGCGGCTATCGCCACTAACGTATACCGTGACTAAACCCCGACGACCACCATATCAATGCACTTAATGACATAGATCGATATGGATGAGTGGCATGGAAATTTCATGCAATGTGATCTCTAAATCATGCCTATTTCCAGCTGGTCCAACTTAAGTCTTTAGTGAGATCATACCGAAGTTCCTTAGGTGAAAATTAAATATTTGCACATAACCAAAACTTAAGATAGTTATAATAATAATAACCTCATAAACTTTATTTCTGCAGAAAATCAAACATAACATAAAGTTTGTACCAAATCCAAAACATAGAACAAGATAACAAAAGGAAAACTCCCACTAATCTAAGGCAACCTCAAAACCAACACCCATGTGAGCAACATGCTCATGAAGGACCTTAGGTGTCAAGCCTTTGGCTAGTGGGTTAGCTTGAATAAAGTTTGTTCATGTATGTTATATAGATAATTGGAAACTTGATGTCGATAACCTTCGACTTCATTAAACTCCTGTTGTTATTGGAGTACAACACAACTGACTTATTATCACAATATAACTTGAGTGGTCTTTCAATCCTTTAATATACGCAGCCCAGTGACAAAATTCTTCAGTCATATCCTGAGGTTCGATGCCTTCTATCTTGACACCCAACAAGATCAGAGTCAGAATACCTTATTATCTCTAAACTATCAGATCTCCGATCCATGAACATATATTCTTTTGTTCTCTTTAAGTACCTTATGATAATTTTGACTACTTTCCAATGATCCTTTTCTGGATTGCTCCAGTATCTGTCTAACACTGCATTATGTACGCTATGTCCGGATGCGTACAAACCTGAGCATACATCAGATTTCCCACAGCTAAAGCATAGGGAATCTTCTGTATTTCCCGAATTCCAGATTTCCTTTTGGGCATTAATTGAGACAAAAATAGTCTCTCGTAGTTATAGGGATATTCCCTGGTTTACTATCTCTCATGTTGAACCTATCCAAAACTGTATCAATATAGCTCTTTTGTGATAATCCATGGATACCTCGAGAGTGATCTCTAAGTACCTGAATTCCTAAGACAAAAGAGGCGTCCCCAAGATCTTTCATCTCGAAAAAAAATTTCGTTAGAAATTTCTTGGTTTCGTGCAATGAGCCTATATCCCTGCAGGCTAGTAAAATGTCAACATATAACACCGAGAGTATAAATTTGCTCCCACTGAAATTGTGAACCCACAGTTGTCCACGATATTTATCTCAAAACTAAATGAGACAATCGCCTGATGGGACCTATGGTATCACTAATGAGACACCTTCTTTAACTCATAGATAGATTCCGTCAGTTTGCAAACCACATTCTCTAGGTCTTTCGACTCAAGGTTTTACAGTTTCACTATATACATCTGTTTCATCAACATGGCCATTGAGAAACACCGTCTTGACATCCATCTTATGAAGCTCCAAATTATAATGAGCAACGAGAGTCATGATTGTCCTAAAAGAGTCATTCATTGGTACTGAAAAGAATGTCTCTTTACAATCAATCCATTCTTTTGAGTATAGCCTTTTGACACTAGACAAGCCTTATACCTCTCCATATTATCCTTTGAAACTTTCAAGTAATAGGATAAGTTTCAACCTAATTGTCTAGCTTGAGCTTGTACTCATTCCTTCAGTCCACTTTTCCGAATTGAAACTTCATATGCTTTGGTGGAAGTTGATAGAATCATCTTCCATTACACCATCACTAGTGCAATAAGTGCTTTTTACGTCAGTTAAAATTGATTTTTTATGTCAGAATACTGACTGACGTAAATACAGCTGACGTTAATAGTTAATATTTTAACGTCAGTTGAGAACTGACGTTAAATATAAAACTATTAACGTCAGTTCTTTAACAAAACTGACGTTAATTTTGTAAAAATTAACGTCAGTTTTTTAAACAACTGACGTTAAACATAAAACTATTAACGTCGCTTCTTTAAGACAACGGACGTTAATTTTGTTAAAACTAACGTCAGTTGTTATAAAGAACTGACGTTAAAGGTTTAATTTTAACGTCAGTTGTTTATTACAACTGACGTTAATAGTGTACTGTATATTTTATAAAATACTATTAACGTCAGTTGTTTGATACAACTAACGTTAATAGATTTTTTTTTTTTAAATTCAGTTTTAAAATATCACTCCCCTCAGTTATCCCTGCATTCAGTAAATATCCCAATAACACAGAATATCACACACATTACAGAATTGCAAAGGAAAAATGGAACAATGGGGGGACTTAAAACCAAAACCTATATATAAATAAATTTTAGTTCCAATGTCTAAAAAACAAAACTACCAATCTAAGGATATATATATACATGTTATTAATTAGTTTCTAAAGTCTAACAAAAAAACTATTTATCTAAGTATTGCGGAGGTATCCTGTCAATTCCTTTTTCAGCCGCATACTTGAAGAAGAATTCAGCGAAGCGAATCCTCAAGTCTCTTAACTCATCTTCTTGAATATGCGATTGGTCGTTAAATGCCTACACACGTTCAAATAATAACAATAACATCAATGCAAGTCATCTTCAAAACTATAATATATAATTTAACAAGTTGTTTAAATATTACCTTAATCCATCCATCCGTAATAGATGTGGAGACTGTGTTCAGCATATGAAGCATCACATAATAGCCGCACGACCACCCGTCAATTTGAAATCGAGACTACCAACAAAATTAATTTCAACGTCAGTTGAATATACATATAAATTAGTAATTATAATATTAATTATTTGATAAATAAACTACCAAACCTTGAGGATGTTCCATACAGGATTTGCTTTAGCCTTAGAAGTCCTACTTCTCCCGTTGGCGCAACTTATGCTACTCGCCTTCAGCGTGCTATCATAAACAAATAATCATGTCGATCAATTAACAAATTCATATATCATGTGTGTAATAAACTAAAAACAACTGATATTAAAACTTAAATTAAATTTAACATTAGTTACTTACTTATTTACAGCTTCCACCACCTTCGGTGGCGGATCTTGGTGGAGAGAGCAGAAGAATATGACAGTATGCCTAGACGGGTGAAGTACGAACAACTGCCAATGGTTTTTCATACAGTAGGGAGCCAGATATAATTCTTTCTGATTGTCTCCCAACAAGTTCCCTATGTATTTACTTAATCCATCGCCATCAAAGAATTGGGGCAGAAGGACTGACGGATCTAAGAAGCCGTAAACTGATGCAACGCCCTTATCAAGCTGAAGACAATGGAAATACCTAAGATATGAAAAGGTGTGGATGTTAATTACATAATATATATATTGAAATTAAAATAAATTATTAAATGGAAAAATTCCCCAAATAAATAAGTTATAAAATTAAAATTAACTTACGTGCACCAGAGACTGATAACATTATTGTTCATCCAGACGTTATTTCTGCAGGCGTTCCCGAGATCGTCACCACATAAGGTAAATATCCTCCGTTGATCTGGGCGTTCCACCCATCCATCGTTCTCCAATGGACATTCAAAAATCTCAAACGCATAATCCTCACCAAGTGAGAACAAACGAGTGATAGGTGATAGCGACACCGACGTCGACTTGGCCTCCAGTTTAGGAAAAATAAATTAGATAAGTTGTTGATAATTAAAAAAAGCACAAGTAATTATTTGACTAATTTGGAAATTAATAATGAATACATACCTTTGTTAACATTTCGAGCTCACGTCGTTTGGAGTCCAACTCAAGCTCACGCCTTTTCATTTCCAACTCATGCTCATGGCGCTGGACTTCGAACTCCCGCTCCCTAGCTGCCAACTCATCGTCCTCCACATATGCCCTACTAAAACTCTCTTCTGTGCTCACATGTGAAGGGTTGGCATGCCCTGCGGTGTCCTGGGATGTACCGACGGAGGAAAGCTCTTTGGCAAGCGCCTGCTTGAATTCTGGGTTGGATATTAAGCTTTGCATCAGATGTGTTGTAATAGTTGGGTTGGACATGAGGTGCTGAGTAATGTCAGCCAAAATTGATGCTTCATCAACCACCCGCTTTCGTGAAGCAGACTTGCCATAATATTCTTTGATGGTCACGTTCCCAGGAACACCGAGAACCCGACCAGGATGGTCTTTCTTGCCTAGAGCAGTCATCAAGATGTCCCGCCGTCCAGAAGGGACGAATGAGCCCTGGGAGGATTGTGCTTTAAGATCCATCTACAATGAAAAAATGAAAAAATGTGCAAGTGAAAAGTGTTGCAAATATCTATACAAATATCAATTGAAATCAAGTTAATTATTTACTTACAATCTTATCTGCCACTTCGCGAGTGGCATCAACTTTAAAAGATCCCATCTTTGTCATGCGGCCGGCTAACCAGACATCCTCGCGGTCGATGTCCGACGGAGGACTTGATGGTGTGCCCTCAGGCACCTCTCCTCTTTCAATCCTAGCAGAGTGCTCTTCCTGCTTCGCCCTCAGCCTATCCGCCATCATCTGCTCGATCCGAGTCTGGTACCCACCCTGAGACATGGTGTGGCGGTGGACGTTCTTCACCTGATTCTGCCGACCCTTATTTGCCTTAGCCTATTCAAACAAAAACACATAATTAAATACAGTTAAATGATCTATAATAAGCATACAAAATTAACTTAATCAACCAACCTGAAATTCTCCATCCTGTCGACTCCTGGCAAACATATCCCAAGTATCCTGATCAATCCAGGGATAATCCGAGAACATTTTATCAAGCCGCTTCTTCCCAGATACATAGTACCTGGTAAGATCATGCTTGAACCCATTCCAACGCTTTGATGCCATTTTCATACATTTATGACGATGATCCTCGTCATTTGGCACAGTCCAAGCTACATACACATTAAATACATAACAACTGGATGAATTATAACTCGGATAATTATCTAATAATGTAAATCAAACGAATGTAAAGGTAAAATACCGCGATAGCCTCCCAAATCTGATCCTTAACATTCTGTGGAACGTCATTCCAGTGGTTGTAGTTGATGCTTACGTGTTGCTTCGCTTGTAGAAACACCCACTTATTAAATTCTTTAGCACGGGGTCCATGGGCATTTAGATTAGCATCGAACGACACCTCAAGCTTCTGTCCGCTTTGCCTGTCCTTCTCTAGTTTCTTCAACGAGGTGGCTCCTCTACCCCGTTTCCTATGAGCCTGTGATGTCTGTATGGACAAAAAAAATGATAAAATAGAGGGTTGTAACATTATAAACTTACATTAAAAAGAAGGACTAAAGATAGTATATAACATGTAAACTTACACTAGAATCAGGCGTAGGCGTGATCGGGTCCTGCGAAGCCCCCACAGTGTCCTCCCGTGCATGTGGGCTATCCGACTGATCCATATGTATGCCTGTTCAGAAACAATATATATCTATTAATTAACATAGGTTATAACTCAAAATAAATACAAAAGTATAAATAAAAATAACTAGATAGGTCCTGTAGATATACAAAACATCTATCCAATATAAGGACAATACGGGAGATTGAAAACTATAGTTTTTGAAGATTGCCAAGCACTGGTCACGGCCTGGCAGTGATATACATCACGGCCGTAACGTGCCAACTGAACCAGACCCTCACATGCAGAACTGATCACGGCCTAGCCGTGATGAGCATCACGACCGTGACAGATCAACCAGCAGAGCAACATGCATTCAAAACCAAAAATAGAGACATTCCAAACAACTCAAACTCACAGTTTCAAGTTTCAACTACTGAGACTACAGTTTCAACATACACTCAAAACCAAAAATAGAGACATTCCAAACAACTCAAACTCACAGTTTCAAGTTTCAACTACTGAGACTACAGTTTCAACCAACAGAGCAACATGCACTCAAAACCAAAAATAAAAAAATGTGCCCTAAAGACTCACCAGAAATAGGCGCTCGCGTGGTGGTGGGGGGAAGCTCGAGTGGTGGCCAACGTTCGATGTGGTTACTGAGAGCAGTGGGACAAGGAGAGTTAGTGAGCGGGAAGGGGAAAGAGAGATGTCAAGTTATTGCAAAGAATGAGCGGGAAAGACAGAGTTAGGGGTTAAGAGTGTACCTCACGGTGGTGGCGAAGAAGCCCTCGCGGTGGTTGCGGTGGAGATGAGCTCGCGATTAGGGCAGAGTGAGAGCGAGAGTGAGGGTTGAGAGTGAGGTTTGAGCGTGATGAAAAGAGAAAAGAGACGTACAGAGAAGTGCAGAAGGCACGTGGGTGTAAACGTTATAATCAAAATAAAACAATATTTTACATCAGTTGTTAGTAAAAACTGACGTTAAAGGTCATATATTTAACGTCAGTTGTCTTAAGAAACTGACGTTAAAAAGACTCACACTTCTTACGTCAGTTGTTAGTAAAAACTGACGTTAAAGGTCATATATTTAACGTCAGTTGTCTTAAGAAACTGACATTAAAAACACTCACACTTCTTACGTCAGTTGTATTACACAACGGACGTTAAAAGTTTATTAGTTTTTGCAAAAACATTCATTCCTTTGACTACTGTGCTACTTACCCATTCACCTTGTAACCTAATCCTCTTAATGAGCATTAAGTTTTTAGATAAGTTTTCAAGAAAATCAGAATAGCTTAGTAACTTCATCCCCTGCTCCTATAAATAGCTTCCTTCCATCCTTTTAATTTTTGCTGCTTCACAATATGGCTCTGCCATGGAGATTAACTTCATCACTCTTTCTTCCTATGCCTAGACTCAAAGATCTTTGTCTTAATGGTCAAACAACTTCTGAGGTTGTGTAAATCACATAACATGGATGGTAAGGTTGGGTGAATCATGTAATGTGATTCTCTCACTTTATTTCATCCCCGTCATCCCTTTCACTTTGCTTTGGAAGCAAGTGACTGTGGATTCAAGACGATGCATCAAGGAATTCCAGTGAAGAAGAAAGATGCAAAGATCCATTTCACTTTGCTTTCGCTGCTAGTGACTGAGGATTTACTTTGCATCATGGAATTCAAGTGAGGGAGGTGATGCATTCATTGGAGTTTCTGATGACAGGACTGAGAATAAAATGATGTTGAAGCAGAAACTTTTTTATATTTTAGGGCTATGTTGCAGAAATTTTTTATCTTTTAATCATGTAATTTTAACTTATGAATCGCTTCAATGAGATACGATTTGATTATACATATAACTTGTTTTATGTTAAGTGTTTATTTATTTTAATTTGCACAAGAATTTGTTTACTAATTCAAGCTAATTAATAAAAATTAAAAATAAACTTGTTTAAAAAAAAGGTTTAGAAATAAACTGCGTTAAGAGGGACAACAGGGACATGACAACCAATGAAATGAGTTTCATAATTATTTACGTCAGTTATTTATAGAATCGACGCCAAATAGTGATTTAATATTTACAAACTGTCACCACCTCATTTTTAACGTCAACTTAATTTATGACCGCCAAGTTCCGTATATTAATTACATTATTTCCAATATTCATTCTCGACGTTTATAATATATAGGATTATTTACGTCAGCCTATTTATTTAATCAAGTAAAAATCACACTTTTAACGTCAGTTGTATAAAAAACTGACGTTAACAATAAATATTTTTTATTTTAAAAACACTTTTAACGTCAGTTGTTTTAAACAACTGACGTTAAAAGTGTATAGATATCAGCAAAAACATTCATTCATTTGACTACTGTGCTACTTACCCATGCACCTTGTAACTTAATCATCTTAATGAGCATTAAGTTTATAGATAAGTTTTCAAGAAAATTAGAATAGCTTAGTAACTTCATCCCCTGCTCCTATAAATAGCTTCCTTCCATCCTTTTAATTTTCGGCTTCACAATATGGCTCTGCCATGGAGATTAACTTCATCACTCTTTCTTCTTATTCCTAGACTCAAAGATCTTTGTCTTAATGGTCAAACAACTTCTGAGGTTGTGTAAATAACGTAACATGGGTGATAAGCTTGTGTAAATCACGTAATGTGAGTTGCTCACCATATCATCCTTCCGGAGAATCAGCTGCTGGAGGGCAAATCAGGTGCTCGGGCGTCACAGTCCCAAAACCTCAGCAAGTGACCGTCATGGAAGTCTCTAGAACCACTGCCTTTGCTTGAAACAGATCTAGTGCACCTGTTTTTGCCTCTCTTGAGCTCTCTCATACCCTTCGGAGTATAGTTTTCCCTTTGGCATATTTCATAAAACTCTCTGATGGGATGTAGCTTTAATGTTTCGGGTGTGATAAGGGAACGAAGCCTCAACAAATGTTTAGGATTTTAAACCCTTTCAATGTAGCTTTTTATAGGATTTTAAACCCTTTCAATCTTCTGTATCAGTCGGTATTACACTTCATGAATGAGATCCGGTTTGGGTTATTGATTCAACTTATACTTCGCACATATATTTTAGTTTTCAAAACAGAAACACAAAACGTCAAAGCAATTGTGAAACTGAAACTTTGAGGAAGGCAATGCGGAAGGGTACGTATACTAGATAAAAAAATTATTAAAATAACATTTAACGTCTGTTGATGTAAGGACTGACGTTAAAAGTGAAGTGACTCACTTTTAACATCAGTTCGATAAAGAACTGACGTTAAAATGTTAACTGTTAACGTCAGTTGTTTATTGAACTGACGTTAAAAGTCAGTCACTTCACTTTTAACGTCAGTACTTAAAACAAGTGACGTTAAAATTGAATTAATGAAGTCTGATATTTACAAAACTGCCACCGCCCCCTTTTTAACGTCTAGCTTTTGGTTAACTGACGTAAACCTTTACCGTCTAATGTATATTTTCCACTAGTGCATTTACCTTATGTTCCTGGAGAAATACTATATAATTATCCAAAATAGTATTCATCATTTCTTTAGTGGATCATGGCAAAATGCAATGACTCTTGATGCTCTAGTTCTTGAGGGTGTTGAGTTTGACCTTTAAGAATAATCTCCTTATCTTGAATAGGAAGAATAACAACAATATCCTCACAAGAGTCCAAATTTGCTACACAAATAGCAACTATATGAATTGGTTCAAGGATTGGAACCAATTCTTCCTCAAAGATAATGTCTCTAACCTTATCTCCACAAACTCAATATCCTCAAAGAACTATCCAGTTCCTGTCTCAAGGTATCTTTAACTTGAGATTTTAAAAAAAATTAATACCCATTTGAACTTTCAGAGTAACCAATAAGGTAGCCACTTACTGCTTGAGACTCCAATTTCCTTCGCGAGGCTTACAAGGCCTTGCTTTAGTTGGATATTCCTATACTTAAAAGTGATTGGTCGGTTACTATAGTTGGTTCTCCGTCAAGCATTTAAGCTGCAATATTTAGTGTTACTCCGGTAGTGACTCGGGTAAGGTAGAATGACTAATTATACTCCTCACTATATCTTTAAGAGTCATGACTAGGACTTAACTGTATTCTTGATAGCCATGTTCTGATCAATTTAACTTTAATACATTTGAGACAAACAATAAAATGTATAAGGCCAATGGAATCTTGGATTCCCTCATACAAGTCGCTCAACTCTATTTATGGAGATGTGCCCAGAATGTTTGTATCATAATGGTCCTTAATTTTAATTACTATTAACTTTACGCTTAGTGCCATATGATTCCTCACTCAATGTTTTACCACAAGAGGTTTCAATACCAAGCAATTATAGATCATCACAGTCAATAGCTTAACTGGTACCAACAATATTTGAATTTAAAAGACAAATTGAATCCATCGTTTCTAAATGAACAAAAATTATTCTTGATTTGTTCAATAAGAAGTCAAAACCAAATTTCATCTAAATGACGACTAAACCAAAATGTCTTTAAATTCCAAACATTAGCCAGTAACAACAATCTGAAACGTCAATAGCCTTATCCTTTACTGACTTGGTTAATTCCAATATAGATGCATCTTTCAGCACCACTTAACCTTCATAAGTTCATACAATTCTTTATAGGCATGACAAACATGATATTTGGGACATTTCTTCTTTAGATGCACAATGTCCATATAAAGAAACAATTGTGACCTTAGTTGTTTCTTTTAAGATGAACCCTTAACAGCTTAATCCTTAATTTTCCTTTTTGTTTGTCGTTATTTTTAGAGGAATTTGCCAAATGAGCACTATTTGTCTTCTTTTACTTCATTATTTCCTTTCTTGCACACCTTATAAAATGAATCCATTAAGATATCATTTATCTTCATAACAGCTATAAGCTGCCTTAAACTAACTGAATTGTGCATGGAGGAATACCAAATGCTAAATGCATGGGCAAGTCATTAGACAGCCCAAGCTTTAACGCCTTAAGTTTATGAGCAAGATTGGACATTCCTATAAATTGCTCCTTAAATTTCCTTTGCTCTTTTTCTTAATGAAAAAAACTATCTCACCAATGAGTGCTTGTTTCACCTTTATTGCTTTTAGAAAGCACTTTTCAACTTTAGCAAGGAAATCTGACATTAATTATGCCATCTGAAATAACACCCCAAAAGATTTCTGGAATATTATGCTTTATTATCATAAGACCCAAGTGATTGGGGCGGTTCCACTTCCTATACTTGATTCTCTCTTCGGAGGTACTGGATCGAGTGAGAGAAGGTGGGTTTCTCCATCTTTATATCATATCTAGATCAAAAAACTTTATTGTTTTTTCTTTCAATCCTAAAAACCAGAACTTTTGAGGATTAAATTAGCAAATACATAAGTAATATTAATTTTAATGATAACAAAAGTATCATAAAGATACTCACCAAAAATACTCAATGCATTATTAATATCAAGTCTTGAGACAATAATATTAATTGCTAGAGGTATTTTGATGTAATGATCAAACACTAATGATAATTTCTGTCAAACAATAGCCATCTTTGGACGTTCTATTATTCACATGAAAATAATCTTTATAATCACTACGTGTTTACCATCACAAGTGTGAATGTAACCCGGCCAAATATTAACCTTCCTTGGGGCCGATTAATACCCGCATGGATATACACCCACACAACATTCAATATCTCTTATGAGCAATTTCCGTAAGAGAAGTCACCTTGGTGACTTCATACTTTAATTGGCTCACTCGAAATCCAAATTGGCAAATTAAAGACCCAAACAAGATACCAAACGCATCATTAATTCCCAATCTTCGGATTGTAAGAATTAACTGCTAGCGGTACTCTCAACGCAATGATCAAATATTGTTGATAAGTCCTGTCAAATAATGGTCACCTTCGAGCATCCCATTATCCACATGGACAGTACCTTTATAATCACCACACATTTATCACCACAAGCATGTAATTATCCGGCCAAATTGCGCATTCCTTCGGGCCGACAACAGCACACATGAATAATTTCATACTACATCTTTTGTAAATTCAATTGAATCAAATTTACGCAACAGAGGTTACTTCGACAACGTGTTGTTTCAACCAACTCAACCAAAATTACCAGACAATTAAATAAAAATGAGGGGTCTAAAATCTGCATAGTCCACAGTCCACACTTAAACTTAAAAAAGAACTTGAATGTTCAAGCGTGGAAACAAAATCTGCTAACATCAAAATCGCAAAGCTTGACCGACTTGCTGCCTAATGGCCACAGTCATGAAATAGTGAAGTTTCCAAATAATTTGGCTGTAAACGTAAAATTCCCAAAATAGAATCATAAAAAAAATTAAAAAAAATCCAATATGAAGTCACCAATCCAAAATATTTAAGAATAGAAAGTCATATGACATATATGAGGCCATGGTTTCACACTTTAGTTCATATATTGCCCAATAAAATATTCAAACTTTTAATGATGGCCAATCACAATTCGCAAGTCACTGCACCTTTGAAGGATTTCCAGAGAACACTTCAAACATATATATTCAAGAAAAAGAAAAAAGGAAGAGGACCACGTTTGCATAGTCATGTTCCAGTCAAATATATAAAAAGCTTTTGAAACTTAATTTTAATGGCAAAATTCAAAAAAAACATATGCATTCAACCATCAAATCCCTTTTAATTCAATGTTAGCCACATTAAACAAAAAAAAATACAGTCTGATGCTTAATTATCGATACTCAAGGTGTCACGTCACCATAAGTGACAAATAAAGAAGTAGAACCAATAAAAAATATAAAATGCTTGGCGTACAGGAACCTTAGTTTTATGTCATCCATCTAAAAGTTCAAGACATTAGGTTTCTATATTATATACATCCAAAACATTATTGGCTACGGGAAACCAATGAACCAATTCAATATTTATTCTTTCATGATTCCTAATTTTAAAAAAAAAATAGGGTTCATATTGATAATCAAGAGTGAAAAGAAAATCCACAAATCCTAATAATCTAATAATGATGACTGCTCTGATATCACTTGTTAGAATTAATCCTTTAGTTCTTGATTCTTTATTTTCTTTATTCTTTAAAGCACACATAACTAGATGCATACACCCTAGAGAAAAACACCACAAAGCCTAAGATCTACATCATGCCAGATTATTAAGGATTTACAGACTTGAATAAATACATGGATCCATCTTGTGTTCCTGATCTTAAGCGTTCTTCAAGAGTACTAGATTTGATCAACAATTGTTGCAGAATCTCTACAGCAATCAATCACGAACAAACAAAGCTTGATAGTTTTAGGATCTGAAACACGAAGAGGGAAAGAGAAAGATAGAGATGGGTAATGAACACCCATTGGCTTGTGGTTCTTCCTCAACCTGGACTCCTTATGCCTTAGTCGCTCTTCAGATGGGGAGAAGAGACAGTGTGTGTTGTGTCAGGTGTATTGGGGACCATAGCCTATACGTAGGGTGATGACCAATTAGGATTCCCATTATTCCGAAATTGGTCACCGGTGACATCCACTCATATTTTTCCCATATTAGATAATTAATGATATAATTAATTATCAAATAAGAAATCTGATTGATCTTATCTCTTAATTTGATCACATATCAATTAAGGTCCCTAAGAGATAAATAGCTAATATAATTAATTACTGATATCCGCCCACATTATGATATATTGGAATAAAATATTCCAACATATACAACAAACATGCTTTGCAGATTGTTTCACTAGTGAGCACATAATTATCTGAATTTTGTGGTTTTTCAGCAAAGGATGTTGAATTGCAGGTTTCTTGTAGATATCAACGCAAATGAATTCGTTGGCCCTTATAAGCTGAATATGTCAACCAAACGACAATCGAGCAAGTAAATCATTCAGTTATTTCTAATCATAAATTTTAAGAGGTGAAAGTTAAACTAATACCTAGGTGTCATTGTCATTAATGTGGAGGATAACTCTAAAATTGCAGTGGCAAATTTTCTGAACTGCAAATGTGGGTCTGTTCCATTTAAATATGTGGGGTGCCAATCGGAGCTAACCCGAAGCTGCTTTCAACGTGGAAACCTGATATTGACACTCTCTCTAAAAGGTTGTCTGCTGTGAAGAGAAAGCATATTTCATTTGGTGCAAGAATCACACTGATCAATTCGATCCTGAATAGCATCCCCATTTATTTCTTGTCACTCTTAAAGGCCCCAAAGAAGGTGTTGCGGAAACTTGTTAGTATACAAAGAAACTTCCTTTGGGGGGCGTTCAAGACAAAAGAAAGATCGCTTGGGTTAAATGTGATGTTGTATGCAAGCTCAAAGTGGAGGTAGAGACTTCTTAAAGAACCGGACAACCTATGGAAGCAAGTCCTTGAAGTTGACACAGGGAAACACAAGAAGGGGGTTGTATTGTGTTTCTTATCAGTTTTTTGAAAAAGCCTTTTCTCAAACACTTTTTACAAGCAAGTTAATAAGAGTAACACACAAAGGAAAACCTTTTTAAAGAGTTAACAAACTCAGATTCAATACCCACAGGTAGTATAACCAAATACTGTAAAAGATAAGGGTTAGAAGATTCACACATGTGTTCTATCCTGGTTCACTCTCTTCCAACCAAGACTTACGTCCAGTCCCTTCTACCTGAAGGTTTTTCTCCACTATTCTCCAAATAGATTACAATTATTCAACACCTCTTCAGGCTACAAGTATTCTTTTTCTATCAAGCCTCTTCAGGCTCTAACTCTAACAAAGAGATTAATAGATTTGATCTAAGAACTCACTATGTGTGAGGATTTGAAAGTTTAAGATCAAGAATAATACAACTGAAAATATTCAAATGAAATTTGAACAGAGATTTAACACTTTTGAAGATTTCACAGCATCAAGTTGTTTCTTCTCTTGAGGTCGTCTACTATATATAGACATCTTCATCTTTTCTTCAACGGTCTTGAGAAAATATCCGTTTACAGATAGAATTAAATGCTTGAGATCCATTGAGACTGACAACTTGATATGCTTCATGTGAAGTGCTCCTGTTTATCAGAGGAATGCTCAAAGTAGAGCTGTCACTTCTCTGTTGTACCGACAGTTGCTTTCTGGCTTTCCTTCTTTGTACTTGGTTTAAACTTTACAACAATATAGTTGATAGTGTACAAAAGTTTATGTTCTCGATGGTACTATGTTTCTAATCTCAAAAAAACAAAGAGTTAACAATGAAGCAGTGAGATACAAAGACATATGTTCCTTTGAAGTAAATGCACAATCATTTGAAATAAATATACTTACCTGTAGACGTGATTGCTTTTAATAACTAGTGGACGCACGAGACTTTGGGCGTGCAAGATTAACTTATAGTGAAGATGAGCTTGTCTACTTAATACTGCGTCTATAGACTTTTGTTTATTTCCAAGTCTATGGACTTGTCACTCTTATAAGCTCGTCTTCCTTGGTGGCATTTTTCATGTCTAAAAAATCAAGTCTTTGGACATGCTATATTTCGATGAATTACTTAGTAGCTCGTCTACTGACGTGGCATCGAGTCTTTGGACTTGCTATAAAACCGTGATATTCCTAATAGCTCATCTATATGAACTTTACTTAGAATCAAGTTCTCGTCTAGTCGTTTATTACCTTTGCTAGTACTTACAACCTCGTCTAGTGATAACTTAGTTTGATTCAGAAAAAGAATTACCAAGAGTTGCGAACTCGTCTAGAGGATAAAGATATAATCTTATATGATTCCAGACTTGATTTTAAGTTCCTCTTACTAGTATCATTCAAACAGTCATGCAATCTATAACAAACAAGTTAGATCTTTAACAACACTTTGCCATACAAATTTAACCTTTTTGTTAACATCAAAACTCAAGAGTTTATTTAAACCAAAACAACTTTGGTTCTAAAAATCTCCCCCTTTTTTTATGATGACAAAATTCGATTAAATTTGAGTGAGCAAAGTCTAAGAGAGCTACAGAGCTCCCCCTAAGACAAAGCATTCAAACTTAAAAAGATAAATAACAACTCATAACAGAATAGTTAAGCATTAACTTAGTCATATTCAAAACAGAATATCAGAGCATATAAGAAAGCATATCAGAGCATATAATCAGTTAAGAGCATGCATATGCAAACAGATAGATACTTCTAAAGAATGACTTATATTATAAGGTCAAGGAAAAAAAATTTAATTCTCATTCTCCTTTCTCCCCCTTTTTTGTCATCAGACGAAAAGGAAGCAGGAGTGGACCATCATTTTCAGTTAAAGAAATTAAAGAGAACTAAGAAAAGGGTGGAGGTGGAGGAGGAGGATTTTGATTTGGTGGAGGTGGAGGAGGTTGAGTAGGTAGATTATGGCTATGTTGGAAACTTTGTAGAATGCTCATCATTTGATTAATCATCATATTTGTTGGAGCCAAAGCTTCTGTAACTTGCTTCTTGACTTCCTCTTTTACCCTCTCTTCTATTATCTTTCCTATAATCTCATCAAAATTTTGTGGCAGAGAAGGTCTTGAGCTTTCAGCACTGCCATGTATGTTTGCTTGACTTTTAAAGGTGATTACTGCTCTAGAATGCTGAGGTTGATCATTTGGATGGATGACCATCAGAGCCAGTGGTTGAGATGAGTGCTTCCCAGAAGTACTTTGTCTTGGAGCAAACTCAACAACTTCCTCATAGCCAGTTACTAGTTGAACAATATCAGCATGCATATCTGGTTCTTCAACTATAATTTATTAGTCAGTCTACTCGGTAGGAGGAGATGGTGGTGGTGATGAAACAAGAGTGGGCATAGGAGGAGGCAACTCTTTAGCCCAGTGAACAGGACCTTCCTCATAGATAGGACTTATGAGAGGAATTCCGAGAGTGTCCTTATGAATGTAAAACCTGATATTGGAGAGTCCACGATTTCCTCTAACTTTTGGAATGCTTCTTTTATCTTGATCACTCAGTCCAGAAGATGAAGCTTCCTTAGCACAAGTCATCATATGACATATCCAAATATCAACAGCAACGTCTTCAGATCTGTCTTCAACAGGTTGTGACATCTAGAAATCTATCGTATTTTGATCAACAGATACATCAGTATCAGTTGAGATCATGTAAGAGTTATTAGACGGCATTTTTGCAGTACTTCTTTGCTTTTTCAGATCCTTATCCTTGTTCAAGTCTATCATTGGCAGTCTTGGACAAATCATATAAGGTTTTACTCCAATTTTTGTTTTCTTCAGGGTATGGAACAGCCAGGTTGGTGGAACAAAATTGGCAGCTCGAACATATCTAGGCAGCTCAAAGTCAGCTTTCAAGAAAGCATACATGAGATGATCCACAACATCAACAGCTTTTCCATATACACTTGGATTCCTAAAGGTCACCCATGTTGTTTCTTTGTCCAGAATGAACTTTGGTCTTCCATCTGTTCTTGACCTTTTGTGCATAATTGTCTCAGATTTGGCTTTGCAAGGGTCCTTAGTCCAATCAGGTATAATGTGTCTGTTGGCACCATCTGTGAAAGGTTTGATGGGTGGGAATTCGATTAGGTTAGGGTAGATCTTTTTGGATGGAAATTTCTTTTGTGGAAGGTGGGTAAAGGCAAGTCCAATATGATTGTACAGAGTAAATGGAAGTGGATTGTTGTTGTTCAACTCATAAGGAATGAGTGCATGCCATGGGTATTGTGTAGACTCGGGCTCATATTCATACTCGGGGAGAGGGTAAAAAGGTCTGGTTGACTCTGGTTCTGGTTCATGTTTGTGAAAGAGTATTTTCCAGTCTCTCTTGACTTTGGCCCAGCTTTCAACTTTGCCATCATAGAGAACTGAAGGGTTAGAGTAGGGAAAGACAGTCTTTCTTAATTTGGGAAAGGGGGCATCAGGGTTAATCCCTACATCATCTAGTTGATTGAATCAGGGATCATCTGCAGGAATGATTGGTTGAAATTGTGGTCTATTTGGTGAGGTTTGGACAGGTGAGTGGACAAGTGAGGCTATTTGTGGTGAAGTGGTTTGTGATTCGGAGTTAGGTTGTGTTGGTAGAAGTGTGGGTCTATACACAGAATCAGGTGCAGTAGTAATATTATCCCTATTCTCTACACTTTCTACCAAAGCATCTACTGCTAATTGAAAAGGATCATTAGCAGGGATGTTTACCTCAAGTCACAAAGGCTTAGCTTTCCTTGAGGGTTGTCTTCTCCTTGTTGGAGTAGCAGTAGTAGACACCTTTTGCTTCTTCGATATTGCTCCAATAGGGACATTGTCCTCAGTATCCTCATCCTCATCCTCATTGTGGGACAAGATTAGATTCCCGGTTCTCTTCTGAGAGGGGGCAGGTTGAGGTGTAACAGCAGATTGTTCTCTGATCACAATTCCAGCAGGCTTCTTAGCAATTGGTTTCCTTGCAGTAGTAGTTTTCCTTCTTACTGTCCTCTTTTGCAACCCTAGAGTCTCGGCATTGTTGAGCTCTATTTGTTCCTCCTTAATCATCAACATCTCTTCTTTTTAAGCCATAGCAACCTGAATGTAGGTGCTGAGATTCATGTTGGCTATGTTCATCTTCCCAAATCAGTAGCAGACGTTCCCTTCTCAGTTAGAATTCTTGCTTGCTCTTTAGGAGACTTAGCAGCAAGACTGTCATAAAGTTGTTGAGATTTGAAGATCTTTGACAGAAGGTGACAATATGGAATTGCAGAGAGCTTCTTCCTGTGAACAACAGAACCCCTGAATCTTCCATAGAGAATTCTGGGTAGGTTGATTTTGGTCTCAGTGATGAGATGGCAGAGACAACTTGTGCAGAGCTGACAAGTTATCTTTAGACTTAGTCTTGTGAAGAACAACCTTGTTCAGCAACTGATAAAGAATGCGAACCTCATCCTTCATCTCCACTGACTTCCATGGATGATTTCTTACTTTGTCTTGTTTCATTAGGAAGGCAAGTATTACTTCAGAACCACCAAGGTCCTTCTCCCAGATACTAGTAAAGACCACTCCTTCTGGAATGAAGTGAATAGCTTCAGAGATGGTCTCTTTCAAAACCACTATTCTTTTTTTGAGTACCTCGGCAGAAATTTCAGTGACAGTTACTTGAGGGTTTTTCCAGAAATCCCTAATTACGTTAGATTAAATCGAGACTTTTTCCACGAAAAGTCCTCCCCAACCAGCAGCAGTGATATTCTTGCTCACATCTAAGTTATATTCTTCCAAAATTCCAAAGTTAAAGTGGTGCTCCACAACAAGATTCAACTTGTCCACATTAAAGTTAGAAACAACAGAAGAGGAAGCCATTGTTGAAGAAGAAGTTAGGGTTTGGAGACAAGGGAAACAGAGTACACGAAAGTTCAAAGGGAAGAGGTTGTGAAAGGTTTTTCCGAAGGAAGTTCCTTTCCTAAAAAGGTTTTGAATATGAAGAGTTTTCTTTTGAAAATAAATCAAAAGGAAAATAAAATTAAACGTGTGACAGGACATGTCTTGAATGAGTAATGGGTAATATGGTGCAGGTTTTTTGAAACTGTAAAAAGTTATTGATGGGATTGATGGAAATAACTGACTCAGCAAAAGAAAATTATTAAATTTGTCTTGGACATAAATAAATGCATTTAGTTAATAAATATATGGACGAGTCCACTCAAAGCACAAGCAAGTATAAACGTGTTATGCACTGGACGCGGCAAAGTAAATACACTGGACGCGGTCAGTACTGGACACGCATAAAACATACATTGGACGCACTTGAGCAATAGACTTCCATGCAATAGATGCAAGAAGTATTGGATGCACAACCAATCTATACAAATCATATTAAGATGTTTTCTATTAAATATGAATCTGTCCTCAGCAAGAGGTTTAGCAAAGATATATGCCCTTTGATGGTCAGTATCTACAAATTGTATCTCAATAATACCTTTTTGCACATAATCTCTAATAAAGTGATGTTTGATCTCTATATGCTTAGCCCTTGAATGCAATATAGGATTCTTAGATAGATTTATTGCAGCAGTATTATCACACATAAGTGGAATACTACTTACAAACACATTGTAATCCTCTAATTGATGTTTGATCCGTAGAAGTTGTGAGCAGCAACTAGCAGCTGGAATATACTCAACTTCAGCAGTTGATAAGGCAATAGTGCTTTGTCTTTTGCTTGACCATGAGACTAGATTAGCTCCAATGAAGTGACATCCTCCACTGGTACTTTTTCTTTCAAATCTATCTCCAGCATAGTCAGCATCACAGAAGCCAACTAATCTATAATGACATTTTTCTTAAAACACAAACCCAGATTAGTAGTACATTTTAAATATCTAAAAATTCTTTTAACTGCTGATAAAAGAGATTCGCTTGGATCAGACTGAAATCGAGCACATAAGCATACACTGAACATAATATCGGGTCTAGACACGGTAAGATATATTAGAGATCCTATCATATCTCTATATACCTTTTGGTCTACCTTTTTATCTTTATCATCTTTGTTCAGTAAGGACGTGGGATGCATAGGGGTGTTCATTGGTTTACAATCATCCATCTTGAATTTCTTTAGCAGTTCTTTTGTATACTTAGTCTGATGGATGTACACCTCATCCACTGTTTGTTTAACTTGAAGTCCAAGAAAGAACTTGAGTTCTCCCATCATGCTTATTTCAAACTCTTTTTGCATAAGCTCAGAGAATTCTTCACATAGAAATTCATTAGTAGCACCAAAAATTATGTCATCAACATATATTTGAACAACAATGACACTTGATTTATTGGATTTTCTAAACAAGGTTGTATCAACCTTTCCTCTACTAAATCCATTGTCCATTAAGAAAGAACTTAATTTTTCATACCAAGCTCTTGGAGCTTGTTTAAGGCCATATAAAGCTTTCTTTAGCTTATATACATGTTCAGGTTGGGTTTCACTTTCAAAACCCGGAGGTTGCATAACATACACTTCCTCACTAATAACACCATTCAGAAAAGCACTTTTTACATCCATTTGATATAGCATAATATTGTGATGTGCAGTAAATGATAGTAAAATGCGAATAGCTTCTAGTCTAGCAACTGATGCAAAAGTTTCAGTATAGTCTATACCTTCTTCCTGTGAGTAACCTTGTGCAACAAGTCTAGCTTTATTTCTTATCACCTTACCATTTTCATCTAGCTTGTTTCTGTAAACCCATTTGGTTCCAATAACTGATTTATCTTTTAGTAAAGGTACAAGATTCCACACTTCACTTCTCTCAAACTGGTTCCGTTCTTCCTGCATTGCTAGAATCCAGTCATCGTCTAATAGAGCCTCGTCTACAGTCTTTGGTTCTAGCTCAGATACTAATACAGAATCATCTTGTTCTCTGAATGTAGATCTGGTTCTTAGCTTATCTCTAGGATTCCCAATGATTTGATCTTGTGGATGATAATTTTTGAAATATCAAGATCTCTGAACATTTTCTTGTTGAGAAGTTGAAGTTTCTGACTTATGTTGTTGAGGGTTGTCCACTTGATCATCAGCCTTGACCTTTGCTGATTCTCCTGAGATATTGAGATCAAGATCTGCAAAAAACTTCATCTAGCTCTGATAATTTTTTATGAGGCTGCTTGTCATAAAACTTAACATGTATACTTTCTTCTACTACTAGAGTTCTAGAATTATATACACTAAAGCCTTTGGACGACTCAGAACATCCTAACAAAATTCCATTGTCTACTTTAGCATCAAACTTACCAAGTTGATCTTTAGTATTCAATATAAAATATTTACAACCAAAAGGATGAAAGTAAGATATGTTGGGTTTAATTTTCGTCATTTCCACAATTCATAAGGAGTCTTATTCAAGATTGGTCTAATATATATGTTGTTCTGAATGTAACAAGCAGTATTAACAGCTTCAGCCCAGAAGTGTCTAGGGATAGAGTTGTCATTGAGCATTGTTCTAGCCATCTCTTGAAGATATATGTTCTTTCTCTCTACCACACCATTTTGCTGTGGTGTTCTAGGTATTGAGAAGTTGTGAAGTATACCTCTTTCTTCACAGAACTTTTGGAATAGCTCATTTTCAAACTCTCCCCCATGGTTACCTCTAATTGAAGTGATACACATGCCTTTTTCATTATGTACACGTTTGCAGAATATAGAGAAGACCTTGAGTGACTCATCCTTGTGAGCTAGGAACATAACCCATGTCCATCTAGTGTAGTCGTCTACTATGACTAGACTATATTTCTTTCCACTAACAGAGGCAGTCCTAGTTGGTCCAAACAAATCAAGGTGTAGCAACTCTAGCGGTATTGGTACTTACAATATTCTTAGATTCAAAGTAACATTTGACTTGTTTTCCATTTTGACATGCAACACAGAGCATCAGATTTGAACTTAAGGTTTGGTAAGCCTTTCACGAAGTTATGCTTATTTAGGTTAGAAATTAATTTCAAGCTTGCATGACCTAGCCTTTTGTGACAAATCCATCACTCATCTTCAATGGACACTAGACATGAGACACTTTGATTTGTGAGGTCCTCCAAGTCAATCTTATACAGATTGTTTTGCCTATTGGCAGTGAATAAGAGTGATCCATCAGTTTTCTTGACATAACACATGTCCTTATCAAAGGAAACATCAAAACCACTATCACATAATTGAGTTATGCTTAGCAGATTGTGTTTTAAACCATTAACTAAAAGAACATTATCGACAGAGGGAAAATGATATTTACCAATTTTACCTATTCCAATGATCTTTCCTTTCTGATTACCTCAAAAGGTAACCCAGCCACCATCCTTATGTTTAAGGTCTTGGAACATACACCTTTCTCCCGTCATGTGACGTGAGCAACCACTGTCCAAGTACCAGGGTGTGTTTCTTTCCTGTTGTTAAGCAGGTCTGCAACAGGTACAATCTTATCTTTAGGTACACAGATTGACTTGGGTCCTTTCTTGTTAGTAATCACTGGACGAGCATGTTTGATATGCTTGTGATGTATGCATCTAGATGTTATATGACCACCTTTTCCACATACTTTACAGTAAGTATTGGACGAGCTCAGTTTAGTTTTATCATGCTGTGTTTGAGCTTTTGAGGTTCTATTATGTATATGTGGTTTTAACTTTTTATAAGATGCTTCATGCTTTTCTTTGTCATAACCAAGGCTAGACTTATCATGCGGTGACCTAGAGTACCTTAAAATTAAACTTAGTTTATCTGAGCCACCTACAAATTTAGACAGAGTGTCTGTCAGGTATGTCACATCTTGTTTCAGTTTTGTCACTTCACAAGAAACAGTTGGCTCAAACTTGAGTTTGTCAGTTAGACTAACATTCTCTGATTTCAATTTGTCATTTTCATTTACAAGACTTAGTTTCTCTATGCAAACCCTATCAAATTCTTTAGATAGTTTTGAAAATTTCTTTTTGAGACTTCTATATTCTTGAGACAGAATTGGTGAGTTGTGCAATAATTCATCAAATGCATCTTGAAGAATGGAGGGGTTAGAATCCATTACCTCAGCATCAGTGTATTCACTTTCTAATGATGTACCAGCCATGAGACAGATATTTGCCTCTTCCTCTACTTCATTTTCTTCATCAGATGAAGACAGATCCAGATCTTTCCAAGTAGCCATCAAGCCCTTATTATTTTTGAAATGACCAGGCTTCTTGCATTCAAAGCACAGATATGGACCTTTTTCTTTGGAGTATGATTTCACCTTGAGGAACTTTTTATTGAACTGCTTCCTTCTGAAGTCACCTTTCTTTCTCCACATATGTTGAATCTTTCTTTAGATGAAAGTGTTGGTGTAAGCCCTAGTGGCCAATCTATTTTGAATAGATCATTATTTGTATCACGAATCTGATCATATATTTGATATATGAATAAGGCATTAATTCATTATATTATTAGTTTATAACATAATAAAGTCCTTAGAATAGGCAATTCATTCAATGAGATATTAAGTATGTGACTTAATTGTGAGACCTCATTGAATAATAGAACACTATTCTTAAATATCCGTAGTCGAATATTATTGTTAATTAGGATGACAATAATACATAGAGACTATTGTGTGAGTAGACGGATGGTCACATCTCACGGGTCATGGATATTTGATATCAAGTCGGCACACAGGTATAAATATTAGGAGTAATATTTATATAGGATGACCCACTATGAGAATACTTCATAATAGTTATGTAAGTGTCATAAGTATTCTCATGGCGACTATAGTGAAGTAGTCCTTCGACTTGAAGTCACTACGATTCCTACATGAGGAGTTGCAGACTTTAATGCTATCAAGGTAGTTATTGGGTCTGCAATAAATCATGCTAAGGAGTGTGAGTGATGTAGATAAGATTCATCCCTCCTACATAACAGGAGTAATGTCTTGGGCCCCTCGATAGAGTGAGACGTGAAATATGCGTGGCCACGTGGAAGTGGACCAATATGTGATATTGGGCCCATTTATGATTACACATCTACTCGGGGATTGATGAATAAATAATTGAACATAACAAGGATGAAACTCTTATGCCTTGTGTTCAATTAAGACATATGGACGAAGGGGCATTTACTACATGGTAAATTTTGGTCGCAGTAAGGCTAAAATCGGATCACCGATACTCTCGCTAATTGGGTAGTAATGATGCATTGCTAGATGCTGCTTATTATTTATAATATTTAATATTATAATTAATATTTTATATTATTATAATATTTAATATTATTGCCAACTTAGTGGGAGCCTACAGGGTCACACGCATAGAGCAAATGAGGAGTGGGACAATTAATTAAATATGATTTAATTAATATAAAGGTTATTGGGCTTGTAGCGTACAAGACCCAATAAGTAAGCAGATAGGTCAAGAGGAGCCTATGACATATAAATAGACTGCTAGTCATACTCTAAACCTAGTCTTGCTTGACGTGCCTCCCTATAGCCGTCAGATAGCACAAGACGCATAGCTCCGACGCCGTTTGCTCGCATGGACTGAGTAGAGGTGTTGCACCTTCGTGGCACTCGTGATAGAAAAGAAAAGCACGCTTCAAGAGGTAAACACAATATCCATTTATGTGATTCATGTTTGTAATGCGAGATCCATGGGAGTGGTTTTCTTCCGCCTTGAGATATGATTTTAGACCGTTCATCCTCATCAGATCCTTCATCAATGTCAGAAGGTTCTGCTTCATTTAAGGATTCCTCAGCTTTAAGAACTTTTGATGAGCTAGCCTTCTTTGCCTTTAGGGAAATAGACTTTCCTTTTATGGAATTTGAAATAAATATACTTACTTGTAGACGTGATTGCTTTTAATAGCTAGTGGACGCACGAGACTTTGGACGTGCAAGATTAGCTTATATTGAAGACGAGCTCGTCTACTTAATACTGCGTCTATAGACTTTTGTTTATTTCCAAGTCTATGGACTTGTCACTCTTATAAGCTCGTCTTCCTACGTGGCATTTTTCTCGTCTAAAAAATCAAGTCTTTGGACATGCTATATTTCGATGAAATACTTAGTAGCTCGTCTACTGACGTGGCATCAAGTCTTTGGACTTGCTACAAAACTGTGAGATTCCTAATAGCTCGTCTATATGAACTTTACTTAGACTCAGGTTCTCGTCTAGTCATTTATTACCTTTGCTAGTACTTATGAACTCGTCTAGTGATAACTTAGTTTGATTCAGAAAAAGAATTACCAAGAGTTGCGGACTCGTCTAGAGGATAAAGATATGATCTGATTTGATTCCATACTTGATTTTAAGTTCCTCTGACTAGTATCATTCAAACAGTCCTGCAATATATAACAAACAAGTTAGATCTTTGACAACACTTTGCCATACAAATTTAACCTTTTTGTTAACATCAAAACTCAATAGTTTATTTAAACCAAAACTACTTTGGTTCTAACAGTCCTGAAGTCTAGATATGGGCCTTTTGAGGACTGGGTGGGTGGCTCTATCAAAGGAGCCAATTATAGAAGGATATCTAGCTAGTGGAAAAATATAACATCCCTTGGAAGATTCCACTCATCCGTGGACTGGTTTCAGGAAGGACTAAAGAGAAATTTAGGGAGGGGAGACAAAACCTCATTCTAGAAAGATGTGTGGATTGGTACACAAAGTCTGAAAGATTGTTTCCCTAGGCTGTACAATATCTCAGAGCAAAATGATTTAAAGATTGTGGATATGGGGAATTGGGTGGATAGATATGGGTGTGGATGCTTGATTGGAGGCGACAACTATTTGTGTGGGAGCAGGGAATCTTGGAAAGATCAACAATATTTTAACCTCTGCATACCTGGTAGAAAATAAAAATGATGATTGGGTATGGTCCTTAGATGCATATGGAAGTTTTTCAACAAAATCTGCATATAGGCTGTTGTACAGGAAGGCCTCGGATGCTCATGACTTCAACACGCATGTTGCTGCTGCTTTTAGGGTCCTTTGGTTCTCTAAAGTTCCATCGAAAGTTTTGACTCTCTCTTGGCAGATTCTGCTGGATAGAATCCCATCCAAAGTGAATCTTCCAATGAGAGGTGTGTTGGAGTCACCTAATGCACTTAGAGTGTACTTTCTGTAATACTTGTGTGGAAGATTCCCAACATCTTTTCCTTTTCTGCACTATTGCTCAAAATTTATGGTGGAAGGTATTTGGTTGGTTGGGGGTCACTGTGGTCCAACCGATAGAGGTTGCAGAACACTTTCTTCAACACAGAGGGCTCTTTCATGGAAATAAAAAATAAAAAAGAGGGGAGTGATTATATGGCATGTTGTGACATGGACTATTTGGACTAAGAGGAATACTGTGATCTTCAATAACCAAAATATGGATATCACCAGGATGTTTGACTTGATTATTGGTAGGTCATGGAACTGGTTATGAGTGGCATGCTGCGGTTGTGTTAGTTTTTCGGATTGGTGTGTCAACCCTTTGGAGTGTGTTAAAAGTATGTAATCTACCTTTAATGGTCCGAAAGTTGCTGACATTCTTTTCCAATACTTTCTGTGGTGATGGCCCATTTGCTGGTTTCTCTGTTGTTTGTGCGGTTGCTGTTTTGATGTGGTTGAGTGAAAAAAAAAAGGTCTATTGAGAGTGGGGTGGTATATGAGTGAGACATTCCTTTGGAATGAATATGGGTGAGGTTTTTATCTAATGCCTTTACCCTTTTTTCTCTTTTCTTTTTACTGTTTTGCATGTTGCGATGGTCTGGTTTGGACTCTCTTTCTCTGGCTTGTTTCCCTTCTGGTTGGTGGTTCTATAAAAAAAAAAATATTGAGTGATACAAATATGAGTGACAAATATAAGGGTCTTGAGAGTAAAACAATGGTGAGTTAGGGGTGGTGTGTGATTGGTGAGTAACTCTTGAGAGTGGAGTGTGGAGTGTTTCTTAGGTAAGGTTGGTTTGGGGGAGAGGTTTCTCTGTGTTTTTTTTGGCAAACTATCTCAGCTTCTGGTTTTTGGCCTTGGTGTCTTGGTGTTCCTTTTGTTTTTGTTCGTTCCATCTCTGGCCTGCTTCTGGCGACTGTTATACTGTTGGTTATTGTCGTATGTGGATCCTCCTCTCTGCCTTTCTGGCTATACTGCTTCATGCTATCTCCTGATGTTGTGCGCTTATTTTGATACCATGTCTTGGTATACTATCTACTACTGTATGTGTAATAAAAAAGGGGTCTGACCTGCAACAAAGAAGAGAAGAACAAAGGTAATGCGCAATCTTCAAGGCGTGTAGGAACACTAGGCTTTAGGTTCGATTCGCCCCCACCAATCTCTCCTTGTAGATTGGATGCAATAGGTGTAACTGGTGAATCCCCTTCAAGATATAATGGAGAACCTTGATTTGGTTTGCACACCCTAAACCAAGCATATCAATAATGGCAGTTTACAGAACAATCGTCTTCCTAACTCTTTCTGCGCACAAGGGAGAAAAGAAGGTGATTTGGAGTGAAGACTGGTTGAGAGATTCTGAGATTTTTCGTATTTTTTTAATGCATGCAGATGGTTCTATTTACAGACCAACTCATGTCACTTGGTGAAAGAAAATAACTTTTCAAAGGTTCCATAACCGGTCAAATATAATACATAAGTAGCGTTAATGCTCATTAACTGTCACAAGACATTCGTTGGTCTAGTGGTCTGCATTGCATCCCCAAACTTAGAGACCTGGGCTTGATTCCTCGTGACTACCATTTCGCACTAATAATGTTTAAAATAAAACGATCATTTTAAAACCCAAAAACTGCCACCAACAGGAATCGAACTCATGGCCCCAACAAATACTGGAAGCGTCGCAGCTGCTGAGCTACCCGCAAGCTTATGCTATGGTAACAGCATGATATGTATTTATCGATTGTTTATAACCTTTAATATTTTCATAAAATTTTGAAAATCTCTCAGAGTATGCTGTGGTAAATATATTGTTTGCACCTCTTGTTATGGTTCCCTAGAATGTTTTGATCCTCAAGGCTTAGGAAGCTCATTGGTGTGTTATTGACAAAATGGTGACACTCAATTGTGTGGACAGACCTGTGCTAATTGACATGCTCTTGTACTTCTATCTTATGGGTACTCAAGGAGTTGGTTTCTATAGCTTTTCCAATTTGGCCGCTTCGGTTTGTGCTCCATGGGCCATGCTACTTAATGGTGTTGGTTTGATTGTCTTCACTTGGTGATTGCTAGTTTTTTATTGGGTCTTTCAATTTGTTCATTGTGGTGCTAATTTCTTTATACATAGTGGCGGTTTGTGGGGGGTGCTGATTCTATTGGTTTGGTTCTTGTAACTGGCACCTTTGGTGACATCTAATGGGTTACTACTTTTGTGGTTGTAAATAATTTTCTTTCATTGGAACTGTGTATATGATTGAGTATCTCTAGTACCTTTTTTTTAAGAGATCTCTAGTACTCTTATAAATATAATTTTTTATTCATAAAAAAAAACTAATACCTGGCTGATGCGATCTTGTGATATAGTGAAACTTGATTGTCCCTCTAGTTGATTGTTGCTCCTTGCAATAACTTCATAGTGAGATATGAAAAAAATAAGAACCATAAAGAGATACAACGACATTAGATTGTTGAAAGCAATGTTTTTATATTTTATTTATTTTTTTGGTGAACTGTTGGAAGCAAGTTAACTTCAAGGAACATATGTTATTTGGGTTTATGTGTGTGAGGGTGTATGCGCATTTATACGTGTGTACAGTGTCTTGGATATATATTTTTTTATAAACGAATATTATTAATAAGAGTACTCGGGGTATCCTAACCAATTTACAAATTACACCGGAAGGAAACAAGGAGGGAACAAAGGTAACCGTTCAATCCAAAGAAACAATCCATAAGGTTGATAAACTACCTAACGCTTCATTGGCACCAAAAAGTCAAGAACCAAGATATACCCCACCTAACAATTAACAAAGCACCAAGAGAAAAAAGAACACAGCCTTATAGCAGGAACATTGACCCCAACTATCAAAACAACCGAAAAGAAAAGGCGCTAAGCTCCCAACACCACAGCCACGAACCTAAAAACCACTCAATTGCAAACTCCAACCAAATTTCTAGCCACACTCGTTGCCTTATAGACCAACATGGAGAGGATATTAGAACCTAGAAAATGACCAGCCTTATACTTATAACTTTTGTTCTCGTTCCAAATTTAGAAAATTGGCTAAGGAGAATCACTATAAGCGAATTAGTCAATACACCATCTAGCACAAATTCGCATCCAAGAGTATGATAGTGAGGCATCCCGTTGTGCCCCTTTGTGTCATTAACTTAAAACCTTATTAATTAATTATTTAATCACGCTCTTAACGTTAAACGTGTATTCCGAAACACGTAAAAAGTAAAACTTAACTTATAAACACACAGCGGAAGAAAAATTCAAAGCAACATACCATATATATAACATACATACCATAGGTTTATGCATCAGAGTATTTAAAGCACTGTCTAGGGTATCCCGTCAGTAGGATCCCTAGCAGACATCTTAAAACAACTATTAACAGCGGAAACAAAACGTCTTATAAGACTCACTGGCTCTAGACACTAAACTACATTGCTGAAAACCACATCTCGTCCTCTTGCATCCAATTCATACCGAGTTTCATCCAACGCCTTGGCATCAAGCTCAGTCACAGGGTCTTATAGTACGATCCCATAAAAAGACAGAATACAATACACAGAAATATATAGAGGATAAGAAACATTTCTATCATCATAAAAGCGGAAAAGGGTCATAGCATATTATACAATAAATGTCACAGGCAATCAACATACATAACTAACAAATCATCCTCAAATTAATGTATCATCCTCTACCCCAATCTCATACAACTAAACTTTGATACTGACGTGGCCACTACCAATCCTGTCACGCATCCCCATTCACGTTAAGGATGTTAGTCAGTCGTCCAAGTGATGCGTCCCCAAAAACTGGTGCACACCCCCATTCCCGTTAGGATGCTCGTTTCAAGAATGATACTATTCCCCAATTCCCGTTAGGGAATAGCTGCACATTTTAAATCTCAGTTGGGACGATCTGGCGAGAACTTCGAACCTCGTGTGTTCCCAACACACGGTTGTAAATAACAATGCAAATACACGAACCTCACCGACCCACATTAATAACAACCTAGTGCCTTAACCTTCCATCAAAACCTCAACACATGTTCTATGCCACCACTCCTCTTTGAAATAATTAGTTTAGGCTAGACACCTTTAAATCACCATTTATCCTCACCCCCAAACAATTATCTCCCAAACAACATATATCTTTGCCTAAAATCCACTAAGCACAATATTAAAACCAGGCAGATCATGCATAACACAATATTATAAATATTCAAATACCACAAAATATCACATAAGCAATTCAATAATAATAATAAATTCAATCAACCTCAGATAAGATAAAATCATCCTAACAACGATAAACCTACAATCCCCGAATCACCATTGGTTTTACAGAAAATTTTTCCAATGTGATTCTGGTCTTGTCGATTACTCAACTACTAGTAGGGTTTAGGTCCCCCTACACAATTATTATAGAATATACTACTTATCGTTTCCGACGGTAGATTGGTTCTTTCCCTCACCTGATTGACGTGCACGCTTTCCCGTACAAGCTCTGAACGTGTCCACGCTACTGACAAGAACCTCAGCACGCTGTCCAACAACATCCACAAATCTTCCACCATCCATCCTTACACATTCACCGTTCCGCTTTCCGTCCCGATTACACGTACGAGTAACACAATTCGCCGGAAACACCAAATACCAATCGAATCAACAATAGGGTTTCCAATAAATAAATCTATTTGAATCAAGAGACAAAATAGATGGAAAAACTTACGAGAACAACGGCTGTACTTAGCGAAAATCGGATTCAAAATAAGCTCATGAATCCTTGGGAAAAACTACCAAAACAGGACTACTATTAGAGCTTCATTCCTATATCCACAGAGCTCTATTTTGAAAAATAAACGGTGACAATGAAGAACTATCCTTCCTAAACCTTCTCACTAAGTTTCAGCCCGATCCAACGGTTAAACCATCTCAGATCGCAATTCTTTGGTGACAGCTTAGATGGTATCCGAGTTGAGTTTCTCACCTCCTAGGCCTACCGTCCGAGCTTCATATCTCACACTATGGAGGTTTGTTCCGAATTTTAACCGTTGGATGTGAAGAACCACAAGTATTGAACCTTCTTATAAAATTTGAGAATGATTCAACGGTTGAAGAGTGTTTGGCGAATCTCTCACTGTGACTGCTCCAACTAGGTTTCAAAACTTCCAACAAAGGCTTCTTGTAACGATTGAGGTTTCTCTCTCAACTCTTCTCCTCTAATCCGAACTAGTGGGTGATAAAGAGAGTTAATAAGATGAGGAAGATAACTAAGATCATATAAGTGAGGGTTTACCTCTAGATAATGAAAGAAAGTGAAAGAATGATCAAGTTGTGCAAGAACAACAATGGAATTTTTGAAGAAAAATGAAGAAGAAATGGAAAAGATGAAGTGAGAAATGTGGAGGGGGCTGCTGCTGAGGTTTGGGGGTTTAAATAGAATAGATCTTAGGCTTTGTTTGGTTCCTTAGAGTCCAATTAATGGGTTTTGTGAATATTCAATAATATAATAGTAAACTATGGTTAATAATTAACTTAACTATGGTTACTTTGCTAACTATGATTAATAAACACGTGGCTCACATTTTACGAAGGGTGTGACTAATTTTGGGCCACATCTCATGAGTCGTCCATGACTCATTGATCCCATCCTTTAGCGGTTCCCGGAAATCCCGTACTCAGCTCCATCATTCACCCGATTTCGTTTTTTGAGAGGAAAATGATAAAACGAAAACAAAATAAAATAGGTATGGTTTAGTATATATGGCTGCACGAAATTGAGGAGATGTGGGAGGTTTACAGCCATGTAAAATGAGTGGTTAAGAGTGCGTAGATGTGTTTTGTTAATAACCGCGAAAGCTTGGGGGGTATTTTGGTCATTTTACCCAAAAGTCATAATTACTAGCATTTAATGCTCATAAATGCTTGATGACTCATCCTCCATGAGTCATCATGTATGACACGTTGTCCCGATCTCTTGACGGGTCTCTGCAGTTCCGTTTTCGACTCCGTCGGTTTCCCGATTAGGGTTTCTGTCTCTTTTTGGATCGAAAATTTTCAAAATAACCAAACTCATTGGAAATATGTTTTAAACATAAACCATTTTGTCCACGAGTCAAAATTAGGTTTTCTGATCGTTAAAATCTTACTGTCAGTGAAAACACCGACTGTTTTCCGTCCGAACTTTTACCAAAATTCGTTCGAATAAACATAATATATTTCTGATCAAGAATTTGAAAAGTATAAATCCTCACGGACATAATATAAAAAATCTACAAATTTTAAGTTTCGGGTCAAATTAGGGTTTTCTGTCGGTATAAAATTATATTGTCAGTTAAAAACGTAGACCGGTTTCTGTCTGAGTTTTAAACCCAAAAATTCACGGTAACCTCTTACCATCAGAGAGACTATGTATATGATTTTATTTTATTTAAAATCACTTTCTAACTCTCAAATTAAAATATGATTACCGATTAAACAGCATAATTAAAAATCAGGCTGTTACAGATAGCATATAGACTTGTTTATGAAATCATTCGAATGAATTTAGAAAAATGGTACTTATAACTTTACCTTGTCACACTGCAAAACCTATGTGATAAGACTTTTTTTTTTTTTTTGAATAGAGGGCCCTAGGGCCCAAAAAGAAGAGAACTATCTAAAATTAAACGTGGGGTAAGAATCCTTAATACATCAGTGATCAAGAGCTGCTCCAAAAGCATAGAGGGATCTTCGTAAATCTCCATCTCATTAACGAGTCCACATCCCTCATTCGCAAGGTTGTCAACATACTTGTTTGCTTCTATGAACATGTGAGAGATACACATATGCCAATCAAACCAAATTAACTTCCTAATGCGGTTCATTGTGTGATAAGATTTTAGGTAAATATATTTGGGTATCTCTACGACATTGGCACCAATTGAAATAATTGAAATATGTATAACCTTTTAAATAATTGAAATATGGTTCAAGTAAGTCATATGTATAAACTTATATATTATTCATAAGTTTTATGTGTCTTTCTAATTAATTTTTTGTGTATATAAATAATTGAAATAATTTTTTTTGTCTTCCTTGATTAATTCTCCTTTTTAGAAAGTGTTTTTTTATTTATAAAACCTCATAGTTTTTTATTAGAAAAAGAGGTTTTATTTTATTTATAATGATATTTCTTTATTTTTAAAAGAGAGAATGCTTTTCTTTTTACTTTTTTATAAAAAA
Organism: Sophora flavescens; assembly: GCA_030762895.1. Classification (NCBI taxonomy): domain Eukaryota; kingdom Viridiplantae; phylum Streptophyta; class Magnoliopsida; order Fabales; family Fabaceae; genus Sophora; species Sophora flavescens. Next base: position 64,216,694 of record CM061069.1, read on the forward strand.
TAATTTTAAGACTAAATGAAAAACAAATTGAAAGCCCACTACCATATGAGTGTTAACTCTAAGCCCAATCAATAAAAGTTTTTGTTTCAGAGTTTTTCTTAAGGAATTTGGCCTACCGTGCTGATCCAACCCGAATGATCTTCTCCCACACCACACAAAATCAACCCTGCACAAATGTCTTTATGACTGCAACGTTAGGTGCTGCTTGCGGAGGAGTTTTGACGGCGCCTGGACGGTGTGACGACGCTACAATGGATGGTGGTTCGTGACTGGGATAGGCTGTGCGATGTGGCAGTGCCGTCGGAGGGGCTCGCTCCTTCTGGTTTGTGGTTGTGATTAAAGGAATAATGGCATGGCTTGGAGTCTCTTGGTAGAAGAGATAGCTGGCAAGAGGGGTCGACGTAGACGAGGTTGGATTCGACGTGACGGAGATGATGCTGACAGTGTGGGGATAGAGGCGGTGTTGATGTTGTTGAGGATGACACCGGAGAAGGGGACGACGAAGTTGGGGGGCAACAGCGGATGCCGAGGGAGGAGATGGATCTGAGATGCAGAGTACCAATATGTCTGAGATGCAGATCATGTGGTGTTGTAGATGAGGAAATGGGTGTAGCCGACGGTGGCTGCTCTGTCTACGCAAGAGGAGATTGGGTCGCAGAAGAACAGGTCTTGCAAGATGCTCCTTGTGGATTTAATAAAAAAAGAAAATGAAATCATTTTTACTTTGCAGAAATATTTCTTTGGGGCAAAAGTGAAAAGTAAAAGTTGAGTGGGGTTTAAAAAATAAATATATGATCAACTCCAATGTGTCGCTGATATGGCCATTTTAATTGAGCTAGCGACTTGTGAGTGGTCCAAGTAAGCAGTATAAAAATAACCCAATATTTATGAAAGGTATCGGAGAATTCACCATTTTTATTACTTGCAACAATCCGGTATACCTGCCGTAGTCATCGTCAAGTTTTTGCTGGTAATGAGGAAAATAAAGTCTAAATGCCTAGTGTAAAGAAATTCTCCAAATAATGAATTTGGTAGAAAAAATATTGCCATATCATATTAACTCTGTCTCATCTGTTTATACACAAAAGTACAAAGTATAACAAAGAAGCTAAACTAAAATTTAAATATACAACAAAGAGAAGGATAAGAATAGATGAATCCTAACAGAAGATAAGTATAATATCAAATAACATATTATACTTAATAACACTTCCCTCAAGATGGGGTGTATAAGGTGGATAGTCCCATCACGGTCTTCAACCACAAGAATTGATCTTTGCTCAAGGACATGGTAAACAAATTTGCAATTTAATTTATCTCTTGAACTGACTCTCATAGTGTTAATGAGTCCAAAAGAAATCTTTTTCACGAACAACTTGACAATTGATCTTTCCAAGTTTAGTGTGCTTGTGAAACGTTGAATTAAAGACAATATGAAGTGTTTGGTTGTCACAAAACAGTAATTTATATTTGAAAATAAATTTATCAATTTGATTTATATATTAATCTTAATAATCATACATATTGGAAAATTTTCAGTTTTGTATTAATCCAAGACCTATAAAAATAAATGTATAATTTTAGCACCAAAAAATGTATAATTAATTTTAATTTAATTTTTTGATATGTAAATCTAAACACGTTAGCAAAATTCAAATTTGTTATGATTTTAGAACGAGGTTCATCAAATTGATTACGGAGAAAAATAGAGTAAATCTCCAATTTAGTCCCTGAAATTATAAAGTTGTAACAATTTTGTCCTTCAAATTAATGAAATTCCAAAAAGTCCTCAAATGATAAACTAGTATCATTTTAGGCCATCATTTTACTCATTTATAATCAACTAAGTCATTGATACTGCTAACTTAAAATCAACTTAGTCCATACGATTATCAATGAAGAGACTAAATTGATTAACATTAACAACTTCAGGACATTTTTGAAATTTCATTAATGACAAAGATGAAGTTAACATGATTTTACAATTTCAGGAATTAAATTGAGAATTTACTCTTCACCTATTATAATGGAAGACGTATTAAAGAAGCAACCTCATCTGGATTAATTTGTTGATAATGAGACAAAATGTAACTAGATGTTATAAGATCACGGTAAGGTGTTTAATTAAGACGCTTGGATGAAATTTTAAATTCGAGCATTCGTGATAGGAATATCATGCAGGCACTCAAGCTGGAGAGGACGAGTTGAGCAACCTTATGTCCTATATATACACAAATGACATGAAGAGAGAGCAACAAAAAAGAATAGAAAAATAAAAATAGCAAAAAGTATTATTATTATAATTAATGAAGGTTGAGCCTGTCTCTGCTGCGTCATGAAGTCATTCTTGTTTCATGAGGGGTTGGTCCTTTTACTAGGTGAGTAGGACAAAAACATTTACCTTCCCTAGATAGGAATTTCCACGTCCACATAATGCGCTAATTAGCTAATAAACCCACCATAAAAATAAAAATTAAAATCGGAATGACTTTTTTTTTGTTGACAATATTAAAATCGGAATGTCAAAACAATTGAATGTGTGTATAGTCCTTTGCAATGGCTTGATTGTATATGTTGCCATGTATATAATCAACCTTTAAAATTAAAATTGGAATGTCACATTAAAGATTCATCCATCATTCTACTTTAGTATTATAAAACTTCAGGAATATTTTTTACGTTACTGAGATATATGGAAAATGTGTAAGGTAGGGAGATTATGATGGATTCACGTGACGTTGCTCTCTAGCTAGGAGCCGTTTCATTTCTCTCAAATACGCCTCGCCGTGTCATCGTCCATTGTCATTTATACCCCCCTCTCTCTCTTCGTCTTTTACACACTTCCTTTGCAATTCTGTTAATGTTCCATTGTCTCATAGTGTGAGCTAGCTCCTAGCTATTTTTTGTGTGCAAAATGGTGGTTTTTCGTATGACCAAAGCTCTCTATTTTTTTCCCTCTTCGAGTATTTCTTGCAGTTATGCAAAAGGGGTAATAGGATAAAGCAACAACCCCATCAATTACCAATACGTTCAATGATTTTTGTTAATATTTCTTCCATGCGGATACAAGGCCAAAGCAAAGAAAATTCTAAGATACTCATATACTAATATGTAAATTTAACAATTTTATAAACTTTTTGGATATAATATAACAATATTATATTTTTAATCCAGTGTTGTAAATATAATTATGTGAGGTGACATGTTATATTTTTAATTGAATTCTCTTAGCGTAGGTAAGAATCTCTCACAGCCAGAGGCACAAATTGTGCTTGTGCATTCATTAAACATATTCATTTGGGCTGGTTACTTGAGTTCCTGTACAAATTTCCAATTCCAGTATGTTACAATGCGAATATATAAGGTACTACAGCTAAATGTTTATAAGAAAAAAGAAAAAAAAAAGAACGGACTACAGCTAAGTAGAAGATCTCTAAAGTGGAAAAGCATTATTACCATCACTTTTATGATGTTGAAAGGTTATAGCTTCCTAGTCATGCTTTACTTGTACGACTTTTATGGGTGAAATTGGAGGAGAAAATTAAGGAATTATCATAAGTCTCTTATGATTTAGTTTAACAATAACATGCTTAGCTTTCATATTGAGGTCGAAATCCATCCGTCAAACTTGCTTTCTTCAATTTTGGTACTTCAAATTCATAAAACAAAATATAAAATTAAGATTTTTTTTTGAAAAGCCAAAAGAATATTATTAATATGAAAAAACTTAGCATAAGGAATGCTAAGATAAAGCGCAATATTGACACACGTCCAAACGCAAAAAGATTGAAAACAAAAACCCACCCACTAGCAGCTAAGAAACTCATTGATAAGGTAGAAAAAGTATTAGAATTTTATGGAACTGAATTCTTGATTTGATTTGAGTAAACAGAGTTACATTTATACAGTATGTGAGGCGAGATAGTGTGCTCCTTTGTGCTCAACTAATTATAACAGAATTGGACTAACTAACACTAACTGTGCTAACCGTTTTTCAAACAGAAATTAACTAATATCAACTAACAAAAAGTGTCCATCCTCCCAACATAGATGAGTATAGGATACACTTGACAGTTGAGCTGCCAACAAATTACATTCAGAAAAGCAAAGAGCTCACATAAGAAGCCCAATTTTTATGTTGGAGCATGGTCACTAGAGACAACTAATCAAACTCTAGTACTCTACAGTTAGTCGAAGAAATAACATCTCTAGGGAAATATTCATGCCCATCGCTGCATCTAGAATCTATATTAATTTGATGACAATGTTATTGTGCACTTTTCTTTTTTGGGAGAAAGTCATTTAACGCTTTTTTGTTATTGTTTTTCAATATTGCAAACCCATGGTTACTCGTAGTGGAGGGCTCCTGTGGACGCCTATATGCATTATACACTTGTTGCATTTATAAATGTTTAGTGTTCCATGCAAGATTCCTTTTTTTTTTTTTTTTTTTTGACAATGACCATGCAGGATTCCTGAAAGCCAGAACTTTTCAATTTATTAAATAATAATAAGGTAGCATATAATTTACCTAAATATGTTCTAAACCATTCTGATTAATATTGGATTGAGAAAATCTCTCCTATGATGGCCAATTGTATTTCTGCGAACTTGGGCCCTAATATTGTATAATAAAATGTATTTTCCAGTAAAACATCCTTCCCTCATTTATTTCTTCATAGGAAGTTCACTTTGTAAAATTGTACTTTCAATGTTCTCTTTCTTATGTAATCCTATAAAAGCATATTTGTGTTTTTTACATCGGAAAGGATTTTACCACTTTCTGCTTTTGCTTATGCTTTTCCCTCCATCCATCAATCATTTTTTTGTGGGCAATTTAGAGAACACATTGGAGCCCGGGTTCAAAACGTGCAACTTGGTAAAAGGAACACCCAGAGGGGAAAAAAAAAACAGGCAACGACAAAGATAAATGACCCTACCTTTTCAATTTTTAAACGTATTGGGTGTTGAAACTGTTTTCATTAAGCATTCAATCCAAAGGTGAAAAATGACCCTAAATGTACCCCGTCTTCTTTTTACTTCATAGAGTTGGTATATAACAAACCAAGAAAAGTAATGAAACTTAAAAGTGCTATCCCAATGCAACTAATATTAGACTAACAACAACGAACTCCCTCCGGTCTAATATATAAGCAAAAAATTCTCAAGATTTTTTGTTTAATATATAAACAAATTTTGTTTTTCAAAAACTCATTTAATAACATTATTCTCAAAATATTCTCGGTTTAATACAAAATTCCAATGACTCATTTAGTAAAGATTGAAGTTTTAGAAGAAGAGTAATTTAGATAATAAACATAATTTTTTACAAGATTTAATAAGATTATTTAACCACATTAATATATGTGTTCCATTAATTTTTTGTTTGTAATATGGATCGGGTGAGTACAAGCAAGCGATTTGGAGCATGTACAGGATCACCTTAGTATGTAAGTTGTGGGGGATACCTAGTGGAAATCATAGTTCTGTAATCAGTGGTGAGATCAAAAGGGAAGGGGGCTTAGTGGAATTGGAAATATGTCCAAAATCAAAAAGCAGGGGAATGGAATTGTAATGGCTGGGTGTGTAATTATTTGAGAACACTTTGTACTACATTATAAATACAGATATATATACTTTGTTGATAAAAAAAAGAAAAAGAAAAAAAGCAAGCGATTTGGATAGTGTCCCTAATCATGGTTGGTAATGTGACAGTGAGAGCAAGAATGTGGGAATCCGATTTTTCTACATTTAATTGCATATATACTTAAACCTGATATATAAGTGTTAATTTCATAATTGTTAAACAAATTGTCTTTGATAAAAAAAAAATACGTCTTTCCGTGGTCCCCGATGCGATCTTCACCCCAACAATGACTTTAATTAATACTTTGAAAGTTAAGTGTGGAAGATTGCACGTGGGGAGAAAGTCTTGTATGGAGACAACCTTACCACATCATTCTTACCTCATTATTTTTGGACATATCCAATAAAATTACACCCATACATTAAAATTAATATACCATTACACGATTATGGAAGCAGCAAAAATCAAAGAATGTGATCATAAATGAACAGTGCCGATTTTTTATAATGAACTGATTTGAGCAATTTCAACAATGAGTGAGCCACCAACATCAAAGAGGTGGTAATTTGAAAAGTCAAAAATCAAAACACTAAATTTCAAAATTAACGATGACAAACAGATCACTGAAAGTTCCAAAATAAGAAATCTCTCTCTCCGTAGTGATACTATTTTAAGTTATCAGCATAAAAATGAGCGTAAAGTTGTTCAAAATTATGAAAGACAATTTGTTTAACAATTATAAATTTAACGTTGGTGTTCAAAATGATTTATTGTTCAATATGTTGTTCAAAATGATTTATCAAAATCTCTAAGTCATTTGAATCTAACAATCTCCCCCTTTTTGATTATGACAAACCTTTTAATAAATTATAAGATCAGTGTATAAGTGTAGTAGACGCTAAGTGTTTTTGACGGATTTATATCATGGTATTAGAGAAGTCAGAGCAGAAGTATATCAGAGCAAAAAAAAATATTATCAGAGCAGAATTTGATTTACTCCTCATTAATCATGTAAGCTTGTAAGCTCTTTAGCTCCCCCTCAACATATGCATGTATAATTCGTTATTATCTCTTTTCTCTATATCATACTTTTTTTTCATGTATAATTTGTTATTATCTCCTTTCTCTATATCATACTTTTTTCTCCCCCTTTTGGCATCGTAAAAAAGGTAAAGAAAAGAATCATTCAAAACAATAGAGAAGGTAAGCATTTAAACATTCAAGCATAACATATAAAATTGTTCAAGATAGAGGGATAGGTGCAGGAAAATCAAAGAATAAGTGCGTCCATCTAATTTTCCTCCCCTTTTGATTTTCTTTTGTTTCTTTAGAGATTAGATATAGGATTGATCAATTATGCCCAATCTCTTCTAATGAAAAAGAAGCTTTCCTTGTTCAAGGGCTTGGTAAAAATATCTACAAGTTGTTTAGTTATATCAAAATATTCAAACTAAATTTCTCTACCATGTATATGGTCTCTAATGAAATGATGTCTGATTTCTATGTGTTTAGTTCTAGAGTGCATTATGGGATTCTTAGTTAGGTTAATTGCACTTGTATTGTCACATCTAATAGGAACTTGGTTTAGTTGCACACCATAATCAACTAATTGTCGTTTCATCCATAAAACATGTACACAACAGCTACCAGCTGCTACATATTCAGCCTCTACAATGGATAAAGCCACACTAGATTGTTTCTTACTGAACCATGATACTAATGAGTTTCCTAGTAAATGGCAAGTTCCACTGGTACTCTTTCTATCAAGTTTACAACCAGCAAAATCAGAGTCTGAATAGCTAATTAAAGTACATGTAGCTCCCTTGGGATACCATAATCCCATGTCTTTTGTTCCTAACAGATACTTAATTATCCTTTTAACTGCTGTTAAGTGTGATTCTTTTGGATTTGCTTGATACCTAGTACACATGCATACACTAAACATGATATCCGGCCTACTAGCAGTAAGATAAAGTTGTGAGCCTATCATACCTATGAATTTAGAAACATCAACAGGTTTACCTTGCTCATCCTTGTCCAGATAACAGGAGGTACTCATTGGAGTAGCCATCTCCTTAGCATTTTCCATGCCAAACTTCTTGATCAACTCATCGCAGTACTTGGTTTGGCTAACAAATATTCCATTTTTAGTTTGTTTTATTTGCAGTCCAAGGAAAAAGTTCAGCTCACCCATCATTGACATTTCAAACTCACTCTGCATAAGACTTGCAAACTCATTGCACAAATGCTCATTAGTGGCACCAAAAATTATATCATCCACATATATTTGTACAAGTAAAATGGTGTGTGTCTTTTTCTTAGTGAACAAAGTTGTGTCAACTTCACCTCTTTTAAATCCTTTTTCAATGAGAAAAATACTTAACCTTTCATACCAAGCTCTAGGAGCTTGCTTTAAGCCATATAGTGCTTTAGACTGTTTATAAACATGGTTAGCCAATTCATTATTCTCAAAACTAGGTGGTTGACCAACATACACTTCCTCTTGTATAAATCCATTTAAGAAAGCACTCTTAACATCCATTTGATACAATTTAAATCCCATTATGCAAGCATAAGCAAGTAGCATTCTTATAGCTTCTAATCTTGCTACTGGTGCATATGTTTCATCATAATCTATGCCTTCTTCTTGGTTATACCCTTTTCATCTAGTTTATTCCTAAAAACCCAATTTGTACCTATTACTTGACAGTTCTTGGGTTTAGGCACTAGTTTCCAAACTTGGTTTCTTTCAAACTGGTTTAACTCATCTTGCATAGCCATCATCCAATGTTCATCAATTATAGCATCATCTATGTTCTTAGGTTCTACTTGAGACACAAATGCCATAGGATTATTCCATGATTGATCAAATATCTTTAATAGAACAATGTAGACATACTATACAATGATATATAAGTCAACACAAAGATTTCATAATAATGATAATCAGAAAACATATTCAATAAATATTATTTCTTTATTGTTACCCATTTTGTGTTTGGTGAATGGTCTTTGTCATGATTCTAATTTTTGCTCTTGACCTTCCACCACACCTACAAAACAGAATTTCATGTTTTTGCTATAGGTACCCAAATCTGTTTGGGTCCTTTTGGGTTAGTTGCAGCAATAGTTCCTTTTGGAACCCATATATACTTAGACTCATTATAAGCATATTTTCTGTAATGACATGTAGAAGCTGTGTGACCTTTTCTAGCACAAAAGTTGCATTTAACAAATGGTGTGTTTGATGTCTTAGGTGCAGCAGAAAATTTCTTGAAAGATTTCACATGTATCTTCGGTTTATAGCATATTCCAGCCTTATCATAAATACATTTTTGCTGTCCTAACAAAGCATTCAAGTTATCTCTACCATTTGTGAATATTGCTAGGTCATTTTTCAGTTTTTCAACCTCTTTAGTCAATGTACAGCTAGATGCATTCAAGATTTCTTTATCACTAGTAATTCTTGATAGATCACCATTCAAATGATTTATATGTTTCTCCAACTTAGGACAATTATTACATATAGGTGCATCTAAAACAGTAGCTAGTTTTTCTTTTAAAGCATGATTTTCTGTTTTTAATTAATCTAGCTCTTTGTTTCAAACAGAATTTTTCTCTTCTAGGCATGTGATGGTTTTCTTAGACTTAGTTAGCAATCTAGCAATTCTAATGGATTCTCTATGAAGTTCTTCAAAAGCATTTTGCAATTCATCATAAGAAGGTTGATAATTAGAACTTACTTCATTATCTGAATCACTATGATTGCTAGCCATCAAGCACAAGTTTGCCTCCTCAGATTCAGATTCTTCAGTGGAATCTAGATCATTATCATCCCAAGCAATGTAGGCCTTTCTGGGCTTTCTCCACTTCTTGTCCTTTGAGTCAAACTTTTCAGTTTTGTCCTTCTTTTGCAGCTTTGGACAGTCAAGCTTCATGTGGCCAATTTTTCCACATTCATAGCATGTGATGTTGTAGGAAGAGTTGTCACCTTTGCTGAAATTTCTCCTTTGAAAGGTGGATGGCTTTCTTTTGAAGTTTCCTTTCTTCTTTAGGAAGTTCTTGAATTTTCTAACTAACATTCCCATCTCTTCTTCAGATTCAGCCTCTTGTTCTGAATCATCACTGTCTTCTACTTCTCTGACTTGTGATTTCAGAGCCAATCCCTTCTTTTTTTTTTATCAGTTTCTTCACTCTCATTCAGTCTGTTCAACTCCAATTCATGTTCTTGCAATTTTCCAAATAATGTGGCAATGGTCATTGATGAGAGATCTCTGGATTCTGAGATTGTAGTGACTTTAGGTTGTCATTCTCTGCTCAGGCATCTCATTACTTTGTTAATTTGATCCTCATTGGAGATTGCTTTTCCAAGACCAGCCAATTGATTTACAATGTGTGTGAATCGCTTTTGCATTTCGGTCATAGGTTCTCCTCGATTCATTCTGAACAGCTCATCTCATGTGTGAGGGTGTTCATTCTTGCTCTTTTGACATATGTGGTTCCTTCATGTGTTACTTGCAATGTATCCCACATCTCCTTTGCTGATTTGCAATTTGAAACCCTGAAAAACTCATCACGGCTTAAAGCAGATGTTATAATATTCTTAGCACATGCATTATATTGAAATTTTTTCTTATCATCCTCGTTCCATTCAGTTTTAGGCTTATTTCTTCGAGCACCATTAGCATCTATAGTAGAGGGGACAAATGGTCCATTTTCTACTGCATCCCAAATGTCAACACCTGCTGCCTCAAGAAAGATTACCATTCTTTCCTTCCAATAGATATACTCAGATCCATTGAAGGCAGGCAGGCGTGCAAGGGAAGCCCCTTCATTCAGACAGTCATTGGAAGCCATACTCTTATAGCTGTTAAGCCAAACTTCAGAGTTTAGCTCTGATGTCAATTGTTGTTTTCGCTTCAATTACTCGGGGGTGGGGTGGGGGTGGGGGTGGGGGGGGGGGGGGGGGGTGAATTGAGTCTTCTTAAAATATTTCCCTCTTAAAAACTTTTCACAAAACTTTTCAAATCAGAGTTGCGGATTTGTGGCCTCAGGATCTTTTACAAAATCAATGAAGGGTTTATATAAAATCTTGAATAGAAGATGATGAGGATAGGAAAAATTAATAACAAGTTAAGCAAGTTTCAGATACAAGCATTAACAATCAAGAACAAACTTGCAGGTTTCAGTTTCAGTAATTAGTTCAGTTTCAGCAATCAAGAATGGTTTTGATCATCTCAGTTTTGAACGCAGATAACACAGTCTTGATTACAATCGAACTCAGGTTTCAATACAGTTTATACAGATCAAGAACAGAAATTATATTGAACTTTAAACATCAAAGTCACAGGTTCTTGATCATAAACAGAAAGTAAAGGAGTTTAAGTTTAGAGATACTACACAACCAGATTTATCCTGGTTCAGTCACCTCCACTGTGACCTACATCCAGTCCCCACTCCACCTGTGGGATTTCACACACTAACACACAAGCTTTACCGGGTAGCTTGAAAAACCTTCACACTACAGAGCACTCCTTCACCTCGAGATACCACACTCTTGTGAAGAGCCTCAATGTTCAACCTTAGGGATACCTCACCCTAATCACTCAGAGAGACTCCCTCTCTCTTTACAATCAAAAGTAAAACAAAAGTTGATTCCTAACTCTCAATAGTCAGATAAACAAATTGAAGCACTTATGAGTATTGAAAACACTCTTTTCACAGTAAGCTCAAGCAAGAAGATGAATGATTTTCACAATTGATTTCATATAAAATTTCTGATCTGGTTATGATTGTTATTGAATTGTTAAAGTGTTCCTTTGATCCCTCTTTATATAGAAAACAAGTTATAGTCGTTGGGATCAATCAAAACAGATTTAGATCTGATTAACAGAATCTGTTTTCTTGATTCTGGTTCTTGAAATAAGATTCTGATAGTTCTTATAGAATTCGCGTCCATCTTGAAAATAACCCCGTCCATCTAGCCATTAAGATTTTACATTCGGACGGGCTAGTAGATGAGCTCCATATGCCACGTCATTGGACGGATCTTCTCATTAAGATCTTAGTAAGTCCAAAGACATGTGTGGACGAGCGCTTCTATCACTTTAGTGGACGAGCGCTTCTATCACTTTAGTGGATGAGCGCTTGTATCACTTTAGTGGACGAGCACTTCTGTCACTTTAGTGGACGAGCGCTTCTGTTACTTATGTTGGACGAGCGCTTCTATCACTTGTGTTTGGACGAGCGCTTGTATTACTTCAGTGTTGGACGAGCGCTTTGTATTACTTCAGTGTTGGACGAGCGCTTTGGACAAGCACTTCTTATTTCCAAAAATCATTTTCATTAACGAAAACTTATTCCTTTTAAAGCATGTTATGAAAAATGATTTTCTTCATGCATCTCTTTAATTGAGCTTCTTTGTGACTAAGAGATTTCTTTCTCTTACAATTTATCTAAGACTTAAATCTAATTTCTCCTTTAAGCTCTTGTCTTCATGATTCCTTGATCTTCGTCTTTGCTCTTTGACTCCTCCATTTAGTTGTTTCCTTCAAGTTCTTCCTTGAATAATTGCCTTGTCTTTGCTCACTAAACTTGTTGATTACTGCTTGATATCTGTCTTTACAATTTGACACTAAAACACTTGCATACACATTAAGTTGTATTTGTCATATATCAAAAGCTCTAAGTCATTGAATCCAACATCTGTCAATAGCGAAATTTCAACAACGTCCTGAAGTTGTTAATGTTAATCAATTTAGTCCCTTCATTGATAATCACATGGGCTAAGTTGATTTTAAGTTAGAAGTGTTAGGGACTTAGTTGATTATAAATGAGTAAAATGATGGACTAAATTGATACTTGTTTATCATTCGGGGACTTTTTGGAATTTCGTTAATTTGAAGGACAAAATTGATATAACTTTACAATTTCAGGGACCAAATTGAGGATTTACTCTATTTTTCTGCGTAATCAATTTGATGAACCTCGTTCTAAAATCATAACAAATTTGAATTTTGCTAACGTAATTAGATTTACATATCAAAAAATTAAACTAAAATTAATTATACATTTTTTTTGTGCTAAAATTTTACATTTATTTTTATAGGTCTTGGATTTATACAAAACTGAAAATTTTCCAATATGTATGATTATTAAGATTAATATATAAATCAAATTGATAAATTTATTTTCAAATATAAATTACTGTTTTGTGGCAACCAAGAGCTTCATATTGTCTTTAATCCAATGTTTCACATGCGCACTAAACATGGAGAGATCGATTGCCAAGTTGTTCGTAAAAAGATTTCTTTTGGATTCATTAACACTATGAAAGTCAGTTCATGAGATAAATTAAATTGCAAATTTGTTTATCATGTCCTTGGGCAAAGATAAATTCTCGCGGTTGAAGACCGTGATGGGACTATCCACCTTATACACCCCATCTCGAGGGAAGTGTTATTAATTATAATATGTTACTTGATATTATACTTATCATCTGTTAGGATTCATCCATTCTTATCCTTCTCTTTGTTGTATATTTAAATTTTAGTTTAGCTTCTATGTTATACTTTGTACTTTTGTGTATAAACAGATGAGACATAGTTAATATGATATGGCAATATTTTTTCTACCAAATTCATTATTTGGAGAATTTCTTTACACTAGGCATTTAGACTTTATTTTCCTCATTACCCGCAAAAACTTGATGATTACTACGCAGGTATATCAGATTGTTGCAAGTAATAAAAATGGTGAATTCTCCGGTACCTTCCATAAATATTGGGTTATTTTTACATTACTTACTTGGACCACTCACAAGTTGCCAGCTCAATTAAAATGGTCATATCAGCGACGTATTGGAGTTGACCAGATATTTATTTTTTAAACCCCACTCAACTTTTACTTTTCACTTTTTCCCCAAAGAGATATTTCTGCAAAGTAAAAATGATTTCATTTTCTTTTTTTATTAAATCCACAAGGAGCATCTTGCAAGACTTGTTCATCTGCGACCCAATCTCCTCCTGCGTAGACAAAGCAGCCACCGTCGGCTACACCCCTTTCCTCATCTACAACACCACCTGATCTGCATCTCAGACATATTGGTACTTTGCATCTCAGTTCCATCTCTTTCGTCGGCATTCGTTGTCGCCCCCAACTTCGTTGTCCCCTTCTCCGGTGTCATCCTCAACTACATCAACACCGCCTCTATCCCCACACTGTCTGCATCATCCTCCACCACGTCTAATCCAACCTCGTCTACATCGACCTCTCTTGCCAGCTATCTCTTACACCAAGAGACTCCAAGCCATGCCACTATTCCTCTCGTCACAGCCACAAACCGAAGGCACGAGCCCTTCCGACTGCATCGCCACATCGCATAGCCTATCCCAGCCACGAACCACCATCCATTGCAGCTTCGTCACACCGTCCAGGCACCGTCAAAACTCCTCCGCAAGCGGCATCTAACGTTGCAGCCATAAAGACATTTGTGCAGGGTTGATTTTGTGTGGTGTGGGAGAAGGTCATTCAGGTTGGATCAGCACAATAGGCCAAATTCCTTAAGAAAAACTCTGAACCAAAAACTTTTGATTGGGCTTAGAGTTAACACTCATATGGTAGTGGGCTTTCAATTTGTTTTTCATTTAGTCTTAAAATTATTTTTTATAACAAAGTAAAGAGAAAAACATTCTCTCTTTTAAAAATAAAGAAATATCATTATAAATAAACTAAAACATCTTTTTCTAATAAAAAAACTAGGAGGTTTTATAAATAAGAAAACACTTTCTAAAAAGGAGAATTAATCTAGGAAGACAAAAAAATTATTTCAATTATTTATATACACAAAAAACTAATTAAAAAGACACATAAAACTTATGAATAATATATAAGTTTATACACATGGCTTGCTTGGACCATATTTCAATTATTTAAAAGTTTATACATATTTCAATTATTTCAATTGGTGCTAATGTCGTAGAGATACCCAAACATATTTGTCTAAAATCTTATCACATAATGAACCGCATTAGGAAGTTAATTTGGTTTAATTGAGATGTGCGTATCTCTCACTTGTTCATAGAAGCAAACAAGTATGTTGACAACCTTGCGAATGAGGGATGTGGACTTGCTAATGAGATGGAGATTTACGAAGACCCCTCTATGCTTTTGGAGCAGCTCTTGATCACTGATGTGACGTTTAATTTTAGACAGTTCTCTTCTTTTTGAGCCCTAGGGCCCTCTATTCACAAAAAAAAAAAAATCTTATCACATAGGTTTTGGAATGTGCCTAAGTAAAGTTATAAGTACCATTATTCTAAATTCATTCAAATGATTTCATAAACGAGTCTACATGCTATCATACTCTTGGATGCGAATTTGTGCTAGCTGGTTTATTGGCTAATTCGTTTATAGTGATTCTCCTTAGCCAATTTTCTAAATTTGGAATGAGAACAAAAGTTGTAAATATAATATATTAATTATAATAAAAAGATTTAAATTATTTTAATTATTTATATACACTAAAAATTAATAAGCCATATACATAAAACTTGTGAACAAAAAAGCCATATTGACCCAAGATGACTTGGATAAGATGACACGGATCTCTCCTTTTAACTTAACATGTTGTCTCGAGTTCGAATCCTCACCCAGCAAAACTAAAAGAAAGTCAAATTGGGCCAAGTAAGCTAGATTGAGCCAGAGTAAGCCATACTGGTCGAAGCATATCATACAAATTATTAAATATATGGCCCAATATAGCTTACTTTGACCAGTATGACTTACTCTCGCCCAATATGGCATACCCTGGCCCAATACGACTTACTTGGACCAGCATGACTTACTTTGACCCAATATGACTCCCAATGTGACTTACTTGGACCAGTATGATATACTCCGACCCAATTTGGTTTACTTGGCCCAATATGACTTACTTGACCAACTTACTCTAGCCCAATACGGTGTATTCTGCATTATATTCACGAGTTTTATATATATGGTTAATTAATTTAGTGTATATAAATAATTAAAATAATTCAAATCAATTTTCACATAACTAATATTATATATATATATATATATATATATATATATATAACTTTTTTCTCATTCCAATTTTAGAGTATAACTTACTCTAGCTCAGTATGTAATCAACATTATATAAATATGAATATAAGCATATGTATATATTTTTGTTCATAACATTTATGTATAAACTTATATATCATTTATAAGTTTTATGTGTCTTTCTAATCAATTTTTTGGTGTATATAAATAATTGAAATAATTGATACCATTTTCCATATAATTAATATTTTATACATAAATTTTGTTCTAATTCCAATCCTAGAAAATTCACTAAAATGAATAATTGAAAGTGAATTAACTGATATTTTTTCCTAGACTAAATCATTCCAATCTTAGGTGTATGTATTTAAGTATCTTTCCTAGACTAATAAATCTCCTCTTTAAAAAGTTTTTTTTTATTAAACCTCCTAGTTTTTTTCCATCCTTTTAGATATATATATTTTTTTATAAATTATTTTTCATTATTTTAAGAAGAAGTGATGTATTTATTTTTTAATAGAAAGAGATTTTCATTTTTTCAGATATTTTATTTGTTATATTATTAATTTTTAAATATTTTTTTAGAATAGGGAAAAATAACCTTTTATTTTTAAAAAAATTCAGCCTACGAGGAAAAGCAAATTAAAAGTCCACTAAAAAAAACCACATAAGTTTTTGGTACCAAATATAGACTCTAGGCCCAAATAAGTATTTCATTTCAGAAACTAATGATTTTTTTTCCCATAAAGAAATGGGCTTACGTCTGACCCAATTGACCTTCCCTCCCACTCCCTCACCTAAAACCACCAAATGCCTTCAAATTTATGGAGTCTTGCCGCAGAGGAGGCGTGAATAACGGCGGCTGGAGGTGTGACGCGCGGCGGTGGGCGCGGTGTGACGTGGTGGTTCGTCGTTGGGATACGGTTTTGCGATGGCGTGGCCTTTGAGAGGGATCGCGCGATCTGGAACGCGGTGGTTCAGGCGGATAGCAGCAGCGTGGACGAGCTTCTCGCAGTGCTCGACGGGTAGTGGATGGATGGATTCTTGGTAGAAGCATCTGCTTGACTTTTTGGATTGCAGTGGTCATGGTGGTTGTTCTAGGTTGCAGTGGTCATGGTGGTTGTTTTGAGTTGCAATGGTCATAGTTGTTGTTCTGGGTTCCAATGTTCATGGTGGTTGTTGAAGTTTAAGTTTTGGATTTTGCAATATGGTACTTGTGGGATCTTAAAATAAAAAAGAAAATAAATTTATTTTTACTTTTCAGAAAGGTCCCTATGGGAAAAAAGTGAAAAATAGAAGTTGAGTGGGGTTTAATAAAAATATAACTGGTCAACTTCAATGTGTCACTGATGTGGACATTTTAATTGAGCTGGCAGCTTGTGAGTGGTCCAAGTGAGCAGTGTAAAAATAACCCAATATTTATGAAAGGTACCGAAGAATTCACCAATAAAAATAGTGAGAACCAGATATCGTCCATAGGATTAGTTACTAAGTATCAATTCACAAGTTAAACAACCATGTAGACCAATATTTTTGGTATGAAGAGAGCTCAAACAAAATAAAATAAAGCAAAAGAAAAAAAGAAAATATTTTTTTTTGAATTTTCGTGGGACAGTTAAACAAACACTTAGATATTAAAATTTGGTAAATGTGAATCAGGAAACCAGAAATATTGACGGACAAATTTACCCTCCCTCCCTTCACCCCTATCCCCTAGTCTGGAAATATCCACCAGTAAGAAACCCAGGAGGTCTTCCAATCTTCGTCACTGGTCACCATGTTCTCCGACGACACCACCATCGTCTCTTCCAACTCAAGCCCAAGGGTACCCGTAGGGCCCACCACCATGTGACGACGCGTGACCGATAACATTGATGTAGCCGAGAAACAACTCTGAGCTTCGATTTCTCCGAGTTCGAATAGTTACGTGCAACATCTCCACCTCCCCTCACCCCATCCCAATGGAAACATATAATAGACACCATCACAATAGAAACGGCACCATCCGCATCGACCTGCATCAGATCTCACTAGTGCAATAAGTGCAGCTGACGTTAATAGTTAATATTTTAACGTCAGTTGTGGTAAAGAACTGACGTTAAATATAAAACTATTAACGTCAGTTCTTTAACACAACTGACGTTAATTTTGTTAAAATTAACGTCAGTTGTTTAAACAACTGACGTTAA
This sequence comes from Sophora flavescens, assembly GCA_030762895.1. NCBI lineage: Eukaryota > Viridiplantae > Streptophyta > Magnoliopsida > Fabales > Fabaceae > Sophora > Sophora flavescens. The sequence continues at coordinate 64,234,538 of CM061069.1, forward strand.
ACATAAAACTATTAATGTCAGTTCTTTAACACAACGGACGTTAATTTTGTTAAAACTAACGTCAGTTGTGGTAAAGAACTGACGTTAAAGGTTTTAATTTTAACGCTAGTTGTTTATTACAACTGACGTTAATAGTGTACTGTATATTTTATAAAATACTATTAACGTCAGTTGTTTGATACAACTGACGTTAATAGATTTTTTTTTTAAATTCAGTTTTAAAATATCACTCCCCTCGCCTATCCCTCGCATTCGGAAAATATCCCAAGAATACGAATATCACACACATTCACGAATTGCAAACACTACCCTTAAATTTCAATATTAACAAAAAGAAAAGAAATATACAAAGGAACAATGGGGGACTTAAAACCAAAACCCATGTATAGGAAAAACATAACTATCTACAAGTATATATATATATATATATATATATATATATATATATATATATATATATATATATATATATATATATTAGTCTCTAATGTCTAAAAACAAAACTACCAATCTAAGGATATATATATATATATATATACACATGTTATTAATTAGTTTCTAAAGTCTAATAAAAAAACTATTCATCTAAGTATTGCGGAGGTATCTTGTCAATTCCTTTTTCAGCCGCATACTTGAAGAAGAATTCAGCCAAGCGCATCCTCAAGTCTCTTAACTCATCTTCTTGAAGAGGCGATTGGTCGTTAAATGCCTACACACGTTCAAATAATAACAATAACATTAACGCAAGTCATCTTCATAACTATAATATATAATTTAACAAGTTGTTTAAATATTACCTTATTCCATCCATCCGTAATAGATGCGGAGACTATGTTCAGCATATGAAGCATCACATAATAGCCACACGACCACCTGTCAATTTGAAATCGAGACTACAAACAAAATTAATTTCAATGTCAGTTGAATATACATATAAATTAGTAATTATAATATTAATTATTTGATAAATAAACTACCAAACCTTGAGGATGGTCCATTCAGTATTTGCTTTAGCCTTAGAAGTCCTACTTCTCCCATTGGTTTAACTTATGCTACTCGCCTTCAGCGCGCTATCATAAACAAATAATCATGTCAATTAACAAATTCATATATCATGTGTGTAATAAACTAAAAACAACTGATATTAAAACTTAAATTAAATTTAAGATTAGATACTTACTTATTTACAGCTTCCACCACCTCCTGTGGCGGCTTTTGGTGGAGAGAGCATAAGAATATGACGGTTTGCCTAGACGGGTGAAGTACGAACAACTGTCAATGGTTTTTCATACAGTAGGGAGCCAAATATAATTCTTTCTGATTGTCCCCCAACAAGTTCCCTATGTATTTACTAAATGCATCGCCAGCAAAGAATTTGGGCACAATGATTGACAGATCTAAGAAGCCGTAAACTGATGCAACGCCCTTATCAAGCTGAAGACGATGGAGCTACCTAAGATATGAAAAGGTGTGGATGTTAATTACATAATATATATTGAAATTAAAATAAATTATTAAATGGAAAAATACCAAAAATAAATAAGTTATCAAATTAAAATTAACTTACGTGCACCAGAGACTCAAAACCGTGCTGGTCATCCAGACGTTATTTCTGCAGGCGTGCCCGAGATCTTCACCACAGAAGGAAAATATCCTCTGTTGATCTGGGCGTGCCACCCATCCATCGTGCTCCAATGGACATTTAAAAATCTCAAATGCATAATCATCACCAAGTGAGAACAAACGAGTGACAGGTGACAGCGACACCGACGTCGACTTGGCCTTCAATTTAGGAAAAATAAAATAGATGAGTTGTTGATAATTAAAAAAAACACAAGTAATTATTTGACTAATTTGGACATTAATAATGAATACATACCTTTGTTAACATTTCGAGCTCATGTCGTTTGAAGTCCAACTCAAGCTCACGCCTTTTCATTTCCAACTCAAGCTCATGGCGTTGGACTTTGAACTCCCGCTCCCTAGCTGCCAACTCATCGTCCTCCACATGTGCCCTACTATAACTCTCTTTTGTGCTCACATGTGAAGGGTTGGCATGCCCTGCGGTGTCCTGGGATGAACCGACGGAGGAAAGCTCTCTGGCAAGCGCCTTCTTGAATTCTGGGTTGGATATTAAGCTTTGCATCAGATGTGTTGTAATAGCTGGGTTGGACATGAGGTGCTGAGTAATGTCATCCAAAATTGATGTTTCATCGACCACCCGCTTTCATGAAGCAGACTTGCCATAATATTCTTTGATGGTCACGTTCCCAGGAACACCGATAACCTGACCAGGATGGTCTTTCTTGCCTAGAGCAGTCATCAAGACGTCCCGCCGTTCAGAAGGGACGAATGAGCCCTGCGAGGATTGTGCTTTAAGATCCATCTACAATTAAAAAAAATGAAAAAATGTACAAGTGAAAAGTATTAAAAATATCTATACAAATATCAATTGAAATCAAGTTAATTATTTACTTACAATCTTATCTGCCACTTCGCGAGTGGCATCAACTTTAAAAGATCCCGTCTTTGTCATGCGGCCGGCTAACCAGACATCCTCGCGGTCGATGTCCGACGGAGGACTTAATGGTGTGCCCTCAGGCTCCTCTCCTCTTTCAATCCTAGCAGAGTGCTCTTCCTGCTTCACCCTCAGCCTATCCGCCATCATCTCCTCGATCCGATTCTGGTACCCACCCTGAGACATGGTGTGGCGGTGGACGTTCTTCGCCTGATTCTGTCGACCCTTATCTGCCTTAGCCTATTCAAACAAAAACACATAATTAAATACAGTTAAATGATCTATAAGAAGCATACAAAATTAACTTAATCAACCAACTTGAAATTCTCCATCCTGTCGACTCCTAGCAAACATATCCCAAGTATCCTAATCAATCCAGGGATAATCCGAGAACATTTTATCAAGCCACTTCTTCCCAGATACATAGTACCTGGTAAGATCATGCTTGAACCCATTCCAACGCTTTGATGCCATTTTCATACATTTATGACGATGATCCTCGTCATTTGGCACAGTCCAAGCTACCTACACATTACATACATAACAACTTGATGAATTATAACTCGGATAATTATCTAATAATGTAAATCAAACGAATGTAAAGGTAAAATACCGTGATAGCCTCCCAAATCTGATCCTTAACGTTTTGTGGAACGTCATTCCAGTGGTTGTAGTTGATGCTTACGTGCTGCTTCGCTTGTAGAAACACCCACTTATTAAATTATTTAGCACGGGGTCCCTGGGCATTTAGATTAGCATCGAAGGACACCTCAAGCTTTTGTCCGCTTTGCCTGTCCTTCTCTAGTTTCTTCAATGTCGTGGCTCCTCTACCCCGTTTCCTATGAGCCTGTGATGTTTGTATGGACAAAAAAATGATAAAATTGAGGGTTGTAACATTATAAACTTACATTAAAAATAAGGACTAAAGATAGTATATAACATGTAAACTTACACCAGAATCAGGCATAGGCACGATCGGGTATTACGTAGTCCCCCACAGTGTCCTCCCGTGCATGTAGGCTATCCGATTGATCCATATGTATGCCTGTTCAGAAACAATATATATTTATTAACATAGGTTATAACTCAAAATAAATACAGAAGTATAAATAAAAATAAATGTATACTAAGTTTAAACTACCTATATCAATATCCCTTCGTGATGATCATCACGAGTGGCATGTACATCGTCCACCCGTGTCTCCTCGATTATAGTAGGCATGTTTGTTGAAAAAGAAGGAGTCTCAGGAATATCAAGATTTGAATCTTGATTTTCATCACTACCATTATACATGTTTTTTCCTTGGAGAACCACGAACAACCTTTTGTTAGAAGGATCAGTGATGTAGAACACTTGTTTTGCTTGGGAAGCCATTATGAAAGGCTCATTTATATGACCTAACTTGTTGAGGTCTACCAATGTGAACCCCAATTCGTCGGTTTGTACACCACCGTTACTATCAACCCACTTACATTTAAAAACCGGCACCGTAAGCTTAGTGTAATCGAGCACCCAAATATCTTCAATACATCCAAAGTAAGGTGCCGGTGCTTTAACGGATTTTGTGTCCTTTGCACTAGAGAAGTGCATTGCTTCGGCCACGATCATAACCTCACTATTTTGCATGGTACTCTTGTTATCTTGTTCCTTTGTATAAAAGGAAAAGTTATTTATGTCGTATCCGCTCCAACATATGACGTTGAAGCTAGGCCCACGTGCTAGCCATATTACGTCATCAGAAGCAGTACTACCATCCTTAAGCATTTCTTCCTTGAACCATGGTAAGAAAGTCTTGTTATTCAACAACCACCTTTCGCTCATTCGAGGGTTTTCTTGATTGACTTTTCTTTTATGTTCAAATAAGAAAGGCTAAACACAATCGATGTTGTTCAATACATACAAATGTGCTTGAAGCACTTCCTCCCGACCCTTGCTATTAATTCTTAAGCCATGTGTACCCTTACCTTGACATCTGATCTCATCATGCCGGATCCGTGTTATGAAGGTAGTCCGAACAATACTCAATAGCTTCTTCTGCAACATACCTTTGAACAATAGATGCTTCCGTACGATGAGGATTCTTCACGTACCCTTTCAAGATCTTCATGTAGCGCTTAACTGGGTACATCCATCTCAGAAAAACCGGCCCACATAATCTAATCTCCCTCACCAAATGAACAATTAAGTGAACCATTATGTCGAAAAAGGAAGGAGGAAAATACATCTCCAATTGGTACAAGATTGTAGCAGCCTCAACTTCCAAGTCATCCAACATACGGGGGTCAACGACTTTGCTACATATAGAATTGAAGAATGAGCACAACCGAGTAATGGCATGTCTCACATTTTTTGGAGCAATACCACGAATAGCAACGAGCAGAAGTTGTTGCATCAAGATGTGACAATCATGAGACTTTAAGCCAACCAATTTAAGATCACTAGAGACAAGCCTCTTCATATTTGAAGAGTAACCATGTGGAACTTTGATGCCCTGAAGACACCCGCAGAAACTTTGTCTCTCTTTTTTTGACAAAGTATGACATGCTGGCGGCAAATAAGTCCGCTTACCATCCTCAACAACTGGAGCTAACTGCTCTCGTATACCCATAGCAACGAGGTCGAGACGAGCATTGACACCATCCTTTGTCTTGCCCTGAATGTTGAGAAGCATCCCGATCACACTATCACACACATTTTTCTCCACATGCATCACATCAATGCAGTGTCAGACATCAAGCTTGCGCCAGTATGGAAGATCAAAGAATATTGACATCTTCTTCCATATGTTTTTCTCAGCAGCTTTACCTTTCTTTTTGGACTTGCCGAATATAACATCGATGCCCTTTACCCTCTGATAAACCTGCTCTCCAATTAAGGCCGTCGGAGCTTCTTCTGTCTCTTGGCATCCATTAAAAGTTTTTTTCATCTTTTGATATAGGTGATCACGTCTAAGAAATCTCCGATGCCCAAGGTAAACCGTCTTCTTTCCATGATGCAACTGAGTGTAGCATGTGCCTTCTTCACATATAGGGCATGCTTTATGCCCCTTGACACTGTACCCGGACAAGTTACCGTATGATGGAAAGTCGTTGATGGCGCAAAATAACATGGCATGAAGCTTGAAAGTCTCATGAGAATACCCATCAACTAAATCAACACCTTCCACCCACAGCGTTTTCAAGTCTTCAATCAAGGGACTTAGATAAACATCTAAGTCATTTCCCGGTTGCTTTGGGCCCGAAATCATCATAGACAACATCATGTATTTGCGCTTCATGCACAACCAAGGGGGCAGGTTGTAAATTATCAACAGAACAGGCCATGAACTATGAATACTACTCATGTTACCATAAGGATTCATTCCATCCGTAGCAAGTCCAAGCCTTAGGTTTCTTGGCTCATCGGCGAAATCCGGAAACATAGTATCAATATTCTTCCATTGCATAGAATCATCAAGATGACGAACCTTTCCATCACGTTCCCTCTCATCATTATGCCATCTAAGATTCTTCACATCTTTCGCATTGGCAAACAATCGCTTGAACCTTCGCAGGAGGACCCTTTTTCTCACATCATCAAGATCATCATCATCATCACCACCCTTCACTTTGTATCGTGATAACCCACATTTGGGGCAATCGTGATTGTCTTCATGAACACCGGTGTACAATATGCAATCATTGGGGCATGCGTGTATCTTCTTATACTCCATACCCATCAGACACAATACCTTCTTGGCCTCATAGTTACGATCAGGCAATGTGTTGTCCTCCGGAAGCAAGTCTTTTAACATTTCAAGCAATTTCGTGAAGCTTTTATCGGTGCAACAATTTCTCGCTTTCACACAAACCAATTTTAGCACCGCCGACAACCGTGTATGAGTAGTACACCCTGAATATAAAGGCTTATCCGCATCACCGCACAACCTATCATACAAATGAGCTCGATGAAAATATTCTTGTCCAATATCACGGATCATGTCCTCTACTCGATCATCCTCCATATCTACGTCAACATCCTCACTTTTGGAGACACTTTCCGTACTACTCAACAACACATCACCATGCCATATCCATCTTGTATAACTCAAGCAAATCCCTTCACAAATCAAATGAGTACGTATATCCTTCATCGTACATTTCCTCGTATTCAAATACTTGACACAAGGACAACAGAACATTCCATTACTATTAGGAACATTCCTTTGAGAAAATTCTATAAATTCTCCCACCCCCTTCAAATACTTAGCACTAGTGCGCTTACAAACCATCCAACTACGATCCATAACTAGATAGGTTCTGTAGATATACAAAACATATATCCAATATAAGGATAATACGGGAGATTGAAAACTAGTTTTTGAAGATTGCCAAGCACTGGTCACGGCCTGGCAGTGATGTCCATCACGGCCGTAACGTGCCAGGCCCAATCGGACCCTCACGGGCGATAATCGATCACGGCCTAGCCGTGATGAGCATCACGGCTGTGACATATCAACCAGCAGAGCAACATGCACTCAAAACCAAAAATAGAGACATTCCAAACAACTCAAACTCACGGTTTCAAGTTTCAACTACTGAGACTACAGTTTCAACATACACTCAAAATAAAAAATAGAGACATTCCAAACAACTCAAACTATCAGTTTCAAGTTTCAACTACTGAGACTACAGTTTCAACATACACTCAAAACCAATAATAAAAAAAATGTGCCCTAAAGACTCACCTGAAATAGGTACTCGCGTGGTGGTGGGGAGGGGAGCTCGAGTGGTGGCCAACGTTCGATGTGGTTACTGAGAGCAGAGGGACAAGGAGAGTTAGTGCGTGAGAAGGGGAAAGAGAGATGTCAAGTTATTGCAAAGAATGAGCGGGAAAGACAGAGTTAGGGGTTAAGAGTGTACCTCACGGTGGTGGTGAAGAAGCCCTCGCGGTGGTTGCGGTGGAGATGAGCTCGCGATTAGGGCAGAGTGAGAGTGAGAGTGAGAGTGAGAGTGAGAGTTGAGAGTGAGAGTGAGTGTGATGAAAAGAGAACAGAGACGTACAGAGTGAAGTGCAGAATGCGCGCGAGTGTAAAAGTTATAATCAAAACCCAAAAATAAAACAACATTTTATGTCTGTTGTTTGTAACAACTGACGTTAAAGGTTATTTATTTAACGTCAGTTGTCTTAAGCAACTGACGTTAAAAATACATATTTTTTATTTAAAAACACTTTTAACGTCAGTTGTTGAAGACAACTGGCGTTAAAAGTGTATGAGTTTATGTAAAAACATTAATTCCTTTGACTACTGTGCTACCTACCCATGAGCATTAAGTTTATAGACCAGTTTTCAAGAAAATCAGCTAGTCTCTCTTCTCTATATAAAGTACCATTCTTCTGTATCAGTCTGTAATACAACCTCTTCTCTTCCTCTATATTTAGGGCTATGTTGCAGAAATTTTTTATCTTTTAATCGTGTTATTGTAACTTATGAATCGCTTCAATGAGATATGATTTGATTATACATATATAACTTGTTTTATGTTAAGTGTTTATTTATTTTAATTTGAACAAGAATTTGTTTACTAATTCAAGAAAATTAATTAAGATTAAAAATAAACTTGTTTAAAAAAAATTTAGAAATAAACTGAACTATATGGAGTGACCTGCGTTAAGGTTGACAACAGGGCATTTCAGATAGGGTAATAGGATTATTTACGTCAGCTATTTATTTAATTGAAGTAAAAATCAAACTTTTAACGTCAGTTGTATAAACAACTGACGTTAAAAATAAATATTTTTTATTTTAAAAACAATTTTAACGTCAGTTGTTGAAGATAACTGACGTTAAAAGTGTATAAGTTTCTGCAAAAACATTCATTCCTTTGACTACTGTGTTACTTACCCATGAACCTTGTAACTTAATCCTCTTAATGAGCATTAAGTTTATAGATAAGTTTTCAAGAAAATCAGAGAGTCTTTATTCTCTATATAAAGTGCCATTCTTCTGTATCAGTCTGTAAATACACCCTCTTCTTTTCCTCTATATTTCGTGCGTTTTCTATTCCTTCACAATATGGCTCTATCACATTTGAGACTTTTGTTATTTCTTCCTATACCTAGACTTAAAGGTCTCTGTCTTAATGGTCAAAAAACTTGAGGTTGAGTAAATCACGTAACATGGATGGTACGGTTGGGTGAATCACGTAATGTGACTCCCTCACTTTATTTCATCTCCTCCCCAAGTGACTGTGGATAAAGCAGATGAAGCATCAAGGACTTCAAATGAGGGAGGGGATGCATCCATTGGAGTTTCTAAGGACAGGACTGAGAAGAAATTGATGTTGAAGCAGAAACTTTCTAATATTTTAGTGCTATGTTGCAGAAATTTTTTATCTTTTAATCATGTAATTGTAACTTATGAATCGCTTCAATGAGATACGATTTGATTATACATATAACTCTTTTATGTTAATGTTTATTTATTTTAATTTGCACAAGAATATGTTTACTAATTCAAGCTAATTAATGAAGATTAAAAATAAACTTGTTTAAAAAAAAAGTTTAGAAATAAACTGCACTATATATATGGAGTGACCTGTGTTAAAGTGATACAGGGCATTTCAGATAGGGATATAGGATTATTTACGTCAGCTATTTATTTAACTGAAGTAAAAATCACACTTTTAACGTCAGTTGTATAAAAACTGACGTTAAAAATAAATATTTTTTATTTTAAAAACACTTTTAACGTCAATTGTATTAAACAACTGACGTTAAAAGTATATTGGTTTCTGCAAAAACATTCATTCCTTTGACTACTGTGATACTTACCCATTCACCTTGTAACCTAATCCTCTTAATGAGAATTAAGTTTTTAGATCAATTTTCAAGAAATTCAGGTAGTCTCTCTTCTCTATATAAAGAACCATATTCTTCTGTCGATCTGTATTACACCCCCCTCTTCTTTTCCTCTATATTTCGTGCTTTTTCCTTCACAATATGCCTCTATCATATTTGAGGTGTTGTTATTTCTTCCTATTCCTAGACTTAAAGGTCTCTATTTTAATGGTAAAAAAACTTCTGAGGTTGAGTAAATCACGTAACATGGATGGTAAGGTTGGGTGAATCACGTAATGTGATTCCCTCACTTTATTTCATCCCCGTCATCCCTTTCACTTTGCTTTGACTGCAAGTGACTGTGGATTCAAGACGATGCATCAAGGAATTCCAGTGAAGGAGGTGATGCAAAGATCCATTTCACTTTGCTTTCGCTGCTAGTGACTGTGGATTCACTTTGCATCATGGAATTCAAGTGAGGGAGGAGATGCATCCATTGGAGTTTCTGAGGTCAGGACTGAGAAGAAAATGATGTTGAAGCAGAAACTTTTTTATATTTTAGGGCTATGTTGCAGAATTTTTTTATCTTTTAATCATGTAATTGTAACTTATGAATCGCTTCAATGAGATACGATTTGATTATACATATAACTTGTTTTATGTTAAGTGTTTATTTATTTTAATTTGCACAAGAATTATTTTACTAATTCAAGCTAATTAATTAACATTAAAAATAAACTTGTTTTAAAAAAAGGTTTAGAAATAAACTGCACTATATGGAGTGATCTGCGTTAAGAGTGACAACAGGGAGATGACAACGAAAGAAATGAGTTTCATAATTATTTACGTCAGTTATTTATTTAACTACCGTAAAAATCATACTTTTAACATCAGTTGTTTATACAACTGACGTTAAAAGTGTTAAAATCACTTTTAACGTCAGTTCTTTAGAAAACTGACGCAAATGCGCCTTGGAACCTAATGCTCTTAATGAAACTCCCATTGCGCCTTGGAACCTAATGCTCCACTATTCATTCTGCACGTTTATAATATATGACTGCCAACTCCCAATGCACCTTGGAACCTAATGCTCTTAATGATCAACTTAATTTTTTAGCAACTTACGACGCCTAGTAACTTCATCCCCTGCTCCTATAAATAGCTTCCTTCCTTCCTTTTATTTTTCTGCTTCACAATATGGCTCTGCCATGGAGATTAACTTCATCACTCTTTCTTCCTATTCCTAGACTCAAAGATCTTTGTCTTAATGGTCAAACAATTTCTAAGGTTGTGTAAATCACATAACATGGGTGATAAGGTTGTGTAAATCTCATAATGTGAGTTGCTCACCTTATCATCCTTCAGGAGAATCGGCAGCTACAGTTCCAAAACCTCAGCTTTGGAAGCAAGTGGCTGTTCCAAGACCATTGCTGAAACAGATCGAGTGCACCCTTGCTCAGTCGCTCTGGAAAACTCAGTCGCTCGACTCTCCTCTCTTGCTCACCCGTGAAGGGAACGAAGCCTCAACAAATGTTTAGGATTTTAAACCCTTTAAATTAAATGTAACTTTTTATAGGATTTTAAAATTTTGAATGTATGTTGTAATTGTATTATTGATACACTTCATGAATGAGATCCGGTTTGGGTTATTGATTCAACTTATAGCATTTTTACTTCGCACATATATTTTAGTTTTCAAAACAGAAACACAAAACATAAAATCAAGTGAAACTGAAACGTTGAGGAAGGCAATGCGGAAGGGTACGTATACTCGCTAAAAAAATTTATTAAAATAACCTTTAACGTCTGTTGATGAAAGAACAGACGTTAAAAGTTAAGTGACTCACTTTTAACGTCAATTCAATAAACAACTGCTATTAAAAGGTTCACTTTTAACGTCAGTTGTTTATTGAACTGGCGTTAAAAGTGAGTCACTTAACTTTTAACGTCAGTCCTTACAACAACTGGCGTTAAAATTGAATTAATGAAGTCTGATATTTACAAAACTGCCACCGCCTCCTTTTTAACGTCTAGCTTTTGGTTAACTGACGTAAACCTTTCCCGTCTAATGTATATTTTCCACTAGTGTCTATGCCGCGGTGACGATGACATGGGTAAGGGTGGTGAATGGACATGCCCTCCGTGAAATGGACCAATCCTTTTTGGGGGTTGATTGTGAGTGGTAGGGGTGATTGTGAGTCTCTGAGCTCCAGCCACTAAATGTAATCGATTATTTTGGCAAATACGTAATTGAGTCATATAATAATGTAATTGAAACGATTTATTTTGACCAAGGTAGTTAAAATCACGATTTTGATTGTGGGATCGCACGATCCGGCGATTTTCTAACCTATGCAATGCATAGGATAAAACTCATTAATTACCCACAATCAACCCATTGTTAATTAATTATGACAAACTCATTAATTATGATTTTTTTTATAAATAAAGTATTTATCTCCTGTTTATTTGTTTGCATTCACCTTCCTATATCAATATCACTTTCACTTTCTGCCAAAAATTAATTAACAAATATCCCTTCTCACATGAAAATTAATAATCATTTTTATATTTTGATTGAAAATCATTTTTTGTTTATTTTATAACTATACTTTTTTTTCCGGATAAACCTACACTCTTTGACCAACTATTGTAATTTGTAACTACACTAATTAGCTTGATATATTTATAAATTTAAATCCTGTTATGTTGGTTTTCCCCTAGTAATTAGAAAGTTATAAAATAAAATAAAAAATTATGTTAAATCAAAATCCAAAAAATATCCAATTTGAAAAACAATATAAAAGAAGCACAAAGTGGAATTTGAAAGAAATATATTAATGTACCGAAGCAATAGCGACAAACCATAATACTCCAGAAATCACAAAATGGTTAAATATCCCGAAATCACTTTTTCTCACAATTTTAATCTAAAACTTTAGACAAAAACAGGATTGTCGACCAAACAATATTGAATTTAGTAAAAAAAATAATAATTAATTTTATATAGGATTATAAAAAAAAACAATAAAAAAAATTATGTGTCTGTTTGGTTTGCTAAATCTGCTAGCGTATAGCGGATATCTTATAGCGGATGGAAAAGTAGCACCGTTTGGTCACCATTTTTAAAATTAGCGTATATCATTTTTTCACTAACGCATAACGTTTTTTCCAAACGCTACTTGAAGTAGCGTTTGAACTTATAACGTATAGCTTATTATTTTTTCTTGCATTTTTATCCCTACTATCTTAATTAAATTCCTCATTTATCCTAAGCTAATAAAATAAAACACTAATCATTTAACATAATATATAAATAAGAATTAATTTCACTATTTAGATTTATATTTAAAATAAAAAATACATCTTTATCTTTAAAAAAAAAAATATAAAATCATATCAATATATAATTTTATTTTTATTATTCCAATTTATTTATTAAAAAAGATTAAATCTAAATTAAAAATGTTTAATATTTTAATTTTTTAAATCATAAATAATTTAAAATAAATTGAAGTGTTAAAAGTGATAATTATTTTAAAATAATTAATATATATATATATATATATATATATATATATATATATATATATATAATTTATATAAAAGACATGCAACCATATCCTTTTATGTCATTTTACATTATCAGCTAGTACAACTGTTAGTTTTATCAAACACTTCAAATCAAATCCACTAGCTAATCTGCTATCAGCTAGCTTATCCGCTATTCACTAGTTTTTACCAAACTAATAGAGTAAGACTATGTAATGAATAATTGTACGATAGTTAGTGCAGTTATCCTCTGCTGTTAGCAATTAGTTAGGTTAGTTACTCTCTACAGTTGGTTAATTACTGTCCTAACTGAATAACTGATTCAGTTACTCTCTGCTCATTGTATTCATGGCTAGTATATATATAGCCAAAAGGTGTACACAGAACAAGTAATCAATGAGAATCAGTATACACAAATTCTCTGGTTTTTCATTTTTCTTTCTCATGAATCTCTCTCATTATGGTATCATGAGCTAATTTTCTGGGCCCGATCTTCTCCTTCATTCTCATCGCGTTCTTCCATGGCTGCAACAGTTCGCAATCCGTTTGATATTCCCTAGTTCGAGCTTGGCAATCGCTTCAACACAGTCAACCCTACGAGTCTTCAATGTCCATCAAACTCGATGATCACAACTTTCTGTTGTGGAAGCAGCAAGTAGATAGAAGTGCCATAATCTCGCACAAGCTTCATCGATTTGTAGTAAATCCATCGATTCCACCACAATTCACTTCCGAGGCGAATCGCGCGCTGGGGATTGAGTCCGATGAGTATCAACTTTGGATCGTTCAGGACCAAATGCTGTTCACATGGCTCCTGAACTCGATATCTCCATCAATTCTTCCTCGATTCATTGGTTGCAAACAATCCTGGCAAGTTTGGGACAAAATTCACAAGCATTTTCATGCACACTTGAAGGTCAAGGTGCGTCAATTTCGTTGAGTTGAAAAACACCAAGAAAGGCACACGTACGATCTCAGAATACCTAATGCGTATTCGTGCCCTAATCGAGTCTCTCCAAGCCATCGGCGATCCTGTCACAGAGCAGGATCACATAGATATGGTCCTCGAAGGACTCCCCGAGGAGTATAGTTCCTTCGTGATGATGATCTTTACTAGGGCAGAATCGCCTTCAATTGATGAGGTTGAATCTCTGCTTCTAATGCAAGATGCTCAACTTGCGAGGTTTAGACAAGAATTATCGTCTCCTTCAGTCACTGTTAATGTGGCTCAGGCACCAAATCTAGGAAATCTGTCCGCCTCAGTTGATTATCGGTAGAATCAGGGTGGCTTTCGCAGTAGTAGTCGAGGTCGTGGTGGTCGCGGCCGTGGAAGAAGTGATCGAGGTCGTGGGCGCAGTGGCCCTAAACCTACGTGTCAACTTTGCCATAAGTATGGCCATGAAGCCTTCAATTGCTGGTATCGATTTGATGATACCTTTGTTCAGGTTCAAAGACCTCCTACTCAAGATTCCAATCAAGCTCAGTCAGGCTATACCCAGACCTACAACTCTCAAGAATACAATCAAGGTACTCAAAGCACTGCTCCCAGATTTCCACCCTCCCAGCAACAACCCAGTGCCAATCTAGTAATGCAGCAACCACAATTTGTTCCAAATACTCAAGAACCTCTACAAAGACAGTTTGATCCCCAAGCACGGTTCCCAGATTTTGGTGCATCCCACCACATTACTGCTGATTCCAATAACTTCACTCAAAGCAGTCCCTTTGGAGGCCAGGACCAAGTATTAATGGGTAACGGCCAAGGTCTCTCAATTAACTCTATAGGCTCTTCAAAATTTTTCTCTCCTACTTGTCCTCAAACAATTTTTAAAATTAATAATCTCCTCCTTGTTCCTAATATAACTAAGAATCTAGTTTCCGTTTCCAAGTTTACCCGTGATAACAATGTTTATTTCGAGTTTCACCCATTCTCTTGCTATGTGAAATCACAGGGCTCTAGTAAGATTCTTCTTCACGGTTCCCTAGGAGGAGATGGACTCTACAACTTTGAAAACATCAATATTCTAAAGGAACCCTCCACCTCTTGCTTCCAACGTACTGTTTCAGATGCAGCTTCTAACAAATCTCCAGCTCCATCCTCAGGTGTCACCAATTCAGCTAGGTCCTCTGCTGTATCTAGTAGTTCCTTTGCCACTTGGCATTATAGACTTGGACATGAAAACAATAATGCTGTAAAAACCATTATTCAACTTTGTAATATTCCATCATTGAATAAAACATCCTATGAATTTTGTAATGCCTGTTGCATTGGTAAAGCCCATAGACTACATGCTCCACCTTCCCCCACCATTCATCCTACTCCCTTTGAACTAATCCACAGTGATTTGTGGGGACCCGCACCATTCACTTCTTATGGTGGCTATTCCTACTATATTACATTTGTTGATGCTCATACAAGATTCACATGGATCTATTTTTTAAAGCAGAAATCGGATGCCTTGACTGCATTTAAACAATTTTTAACTCTCATTGAAACTCAATTTTCTGCCAAAATTAAAGCTTTGCAGTCAGATTGGGGAGGGGAATTTCGACCCTTCTCCAAGTACTTAACTGAGCTAGGCATTTTGCATCGAATAACTTGTCCTCACACCTCCCATCAAAATGGGACTATTGAGAGAAAGCACCGACATATAGTTGAAATGGGACTGACTCTTCTCTCCCATGCTTCTCTACCTTTAAAATTTTGGGACCACAGCTTTACACAAGCTGTTCATACAATCAACAGACTCCCCACTGCAGCATTAACTTCACACTCCTCTCCCTTTCATGCCCTGTTTGGCACCATCCCTGATTACTCTACCTTTCGGGTCTTTGGTTGTGCTTGTTTTCCTTTTCTTAGACCATACAATCAACACAAGTTTGATTTCCGATCCTCTGAGTGTGTCTACTTAGGCTTCTCTCCTCAACATAGAGGCCACAAGTGCCTTGATTCTAATGGCCGTATATATATTTCAAAGGATGTTTTGTCCAATGAATCTATGTTTCCCTATCCTAAACTCTTCCAACCACATTCTGTCTCACTTGTTTCTAACCCTGAACCTTACCCTGCTACTATACCTATTCCCACATATCCTCCTCTGCATGCCACTCCTATAACTCAGCATCCCCCTTCTCCCTTGCCTCTTTCCCCTAGTGTTTCTGTCACTGCCAATGACATTATGGGAACCAGTCCTGTTCAATCTGAACCAGTGTCTCCTGAATCCTCCAGTGCTGCACCTTCTCCTTTGCCTCTTTCACCTAGTATTTGTCACTGCCAGCAATACTGTGACAAGCAGTCCTGCATCATCTCCTATTTCCTCCTCCCCTACCCGTTGTCCTACACAAACTGAACCTATGTCTCCTGCAACCTCTAGTCCTGCAACCTCTAGTACTGCTCCCTCACCCACCATTTCCTCTGACTCTCCATCTCCACCTGCACCTATTAATCTCCATCCTATGATGACAAGATCCAAAACTGGACACTTGCCTCCTAGCATATTCTCGAGTCATGTTGAGCCTCATTCTGTCAAGGAGGCCTTGGCTAGTCCACAATGGCTTCAAGCCATGCAAGATAAGCATAATGCTCTCATTAAAAATAACACTTGGCCCCTAGTCACATTGCCTCCAAACAGAACTGCTATTGGCTGCAAGTGGGTTTATCGAGTGAAGGAAAATCCTGATGGGACAGTAAACAAATTTAAGGCTAGACTGGTTGCCAAAGGCTTTAACCAACAGTATGGTTTTGATTTCTTTGAAACCTTCTCTCCGGTAGTCAAACCTGTCACTATTCGGATCATTCTTACCCTAGCCCTCACAAACGGATGGGCAATTAAGCAAATTGATGGAAACAATGCTTTCTTGAATGGTGTTCTCAGTGAGGAAGTCTATATGGTGCAGTCACCCGGGTTTGAGCACAGTGACAAATCTCTTGTTTGTAAGCTTCTCAAAGCTCTCTATGGCCTAAAGCAAGCCCCTCGAGCTTGGTATGAAAAACTTGCCTTCACTGTTCTGCAATTTGGATTCCTGGCCAGCAAGTGTGATTCTTCCCTGTTCATCTATTCTAAAGGATCTACCTGCATATATGTCTTGGTTTATGTTGATGACATCATTGTCACTGGATCTTCCACTGCCCTTGTTCAGAATCTGATTCACAAGCTTGATGCACAGTTTGCTCTCAGGGAACTTGGAGATCTGGATTATTTTCTTGGCATTGAAGTTAAGCATCTAAGCAATGGTGCACTTCTGCTCACTCAAACCAAGTACATCAGAGACTTATTGGCTAAGGTCCACATGTCAGAGGCTAAAGGAATCTCCTCCCCTATGATTAGTAATTGTAAACTATCCAAGTTTGGCACTGATACAGTGGCGGATCCTCATTAATATAGATCCATTGTGGGTGCACTTCAGTATGTCACCCTCACTCGGCCCGACATTGCCTATAGTGTGAATAAAGTGTGCCAATTCATGTCCAACCCTCTTGACTCTCACTGGCGGGCTGTTAAGAGGATTTTAAGATATCTCAAAGGCTCCTTAGACTATGGTCTTTTACTCAGACCTGCAGCTGCTCCTTCTGCACCTTATTCTCTGCACACCTACTGTGATGCAGATTGGGGCAGCGACCCTGACGACAGACGTTCAACCTCTGCCTCCTGCATCTTCCTTGGATCAAATCTGGTTTCCTGGAGTTCAAAGAAGCAACCCCTTGTTGCTAGATCCAGCACCGAGGCCGAGTACCGCGGCATGGCCAATGCTACAGCCGAGACTCTGGATTCAATCACTCCTAACTGAATTGCATATTCCCTTTGCCATGCCACAACTCTTTTGTGACAACTTAAGTGCAGTCAACTTGACCTACAATCCTATTCTTCATGCGAGGACCAAACATATAGAGCTTGATATCCACTTTGTTAGAGAAAAGGTCCTCTCCAAAGCTCTCAATGTTGTGCACGTTCCAAGTACATACCAGCTAGCAGACTCCTTGACAAAGCCTGTTTCCTCCTCTAGATTTGTAGAGTTAAGATCCAAGCTCAATGTTGTTTTATGTCCAAAACCCCCATGAGCTTAAGGGGGGAATAATATAGTAAGGCTATGTAATGAATAACTGTACGATAGTTAGTGCAGTTATCCTCTGCTGTTAGCAATTAGTTAGGTTAGCTACTCTCTACAGTTGGTTAGTTACTGTCCTAACTGGATAACTGATTCAGTTACTCTCTGCTCATTGTATTCATGGCTAGTATATATATAGCCAAAAGGTGTACACAGAACAATTAATCAATGAGAATCAGTATACACAAATTCTCTGGCTTTTCATTTTTCTTTCTCATGAATCTCTCTCATTACAAAAGAGCCTATAGTTATCAAATAAATAAAAATGATTTTCAATCAAAATCCAAAAATGGTTATTAATTTTCGTGGGAAAAGATATTGTGTAACTAATTTTTGGTGGGAAGAGATATTGATATAGGAAGGTGAATCCAAACAAATAAATAGGAGAGAGATAATTGATTTTTGCAAAAAAAAATCATAATTAATGAGTTTGTCATAATTAATTAATAATAATGGGTTGATTTTAAGTAATTAATGTGTCTTATCCTATGTAATATTGTATAGGTTAGAAAAACCGTTAAAGCTATTAAAAGGGAATTAAAAGTAATAAAGACCATAACGAATGATTAAGCGCCATTAACCAAAATATTGAAAGAAATTATGCTAATAAATAGAAAAATCAAAACCTTTCAAAAGCATAATTGAAAACTAAATAAACTGTTTTGAAATATAATATCCAAGACACTATTGGTCTCTTACATTGGGATTATACTATGTGGAATCTTGGAAGGCTGTGGGTTGTATTCAGTTAGTGTATTTTGTCTGCTGATGCTACTTTCAAATTCAACAGTGAACTAATGTGTGGTTTAACATGTCCTGGGATGAAATTGTAAGCAAGTGCAGGGGCAATTGGGGATGTTCGGTTTTGACAAGTGTGGCATGACTCTTGTCTTGGCTGAAAGGTTGGTCATTTTCTATGTTCTAATATCCTCTCCATGTTTTTCTATAAGGCAACGAGTGTGGCTAGAAATTTGGTTGGAGTTTGCAATTGAGTGGTTTTTGGGTTCGTGGCTGTGGTGTTGGGAGCTTAGCGCCTTTTCTTTTCGGTTCTTTTGATAGTTGGGGTCAATGTTTCTGTTATAAGGCTGTGTTCTTTTTTCTCTTGGTGCTTTGTTAATTGTTAGTTGGGGTATATTTTGGTTCTTGACTTTTTGGTGCCAATGAAGCTAGGTATTTTATCAATCTTATGGATTGTTTCTTTGGTTGAACGGTTACCTTTGTTCTCTCCTTGTTTTCTTTTGGTGTAATTTGTAAACGGGTTAAGATACACCAAGTATTCTTATTAATAATATTCGTTTATAAAAAAAAAATCCAAGACACTACACACACACCGTATAAATGCGCATACCCTCACACACATAACATAAATGTTTGTTGAACACATATTGGGGACCCTTTGCTTTTTGGTGGTATTTTTGAAAAACGTGTATACAAAGATGATAAAAGTAAGTGAAAGATAGAAACAAAAACATAAAAATAAAATAGAAAAACATTGCTTTCAACAATCTAATGTTGTTGTATCTCTTTCTGGTTCTTATTTTTTTCATATCTCACTATGAAGTTATTGCAAGGAGCAACGATCAACTAGAGGGATAATCAAGTTTCACTATATCACAAGATCGCATCAGCCAGGTATTAGTTTTTTTTTTATGAATAAAAAATTATATTTATAAGAGAACTAGAGATCTCTTAAAAAAAGAGTACCACAGATACCCAACCATATACATAGTTCCAATGGAAGAAAATTATTTACAACCACAAAAGTAGTAACCCATTAGATGTCACCAAAGGTGCCAGTTACAAGAACCAAACCAATAGAGGTCTTACTAACAGCGCCGTTTTTCCTCCCAACCCTAGCTCTGCTAGGGTTTAGTGGTGGCTCCTCTCTAGGTCCTTCCTGGTTCCTCCCACCTAGTGTGGGTCTCCTCCTAGGTCTCTCCTAGTTTTCTTTCCCCATCTTTTGGGTTTTTCTCCTTCTCTTCACTCCACATCTCCACTGCCCCTCTCCATTGTGCCACCACCACCATCTAGCATGGACTCCCTCCCCTCCGCCAACAACCACCGTGGTTTTCTCGTCGGAACTAAGCCATCCGCTGTGGCCCCGGACTCTAACCCAACCCCACCAACCCGCCGCCCGTATCTCTGCCGCCATGGAAGACGACCTCCACCGGAACCACCACCGTTGAACAGTAGGAACACTATGAAGCTACCCACTGCAGCTCCCCTACCTTCAGATCTGGTCCCTCTCCGCCCTCCACCAAAGCCACCAGATGTAGGTAGAAAGTTTCATTTTGTTAGTGATGTTGCTGTTGTTGATGTGTGCTCTCCTTTGTTTGGGGTGTTATTAGGGGTAGTTTGTCTTAAGAATGCACTACATGTGTTTGATGAAATGCCTCATAAGAGCTTGACATCTTGGAATAAGATAGGGTGTGAAGATACAAATGTGGCTGACACCAATCTCAGCATCCTCTCCACCTACCATTTGGCCTCCGGACAAGTGGTTTATTTGCACAAATTTGAGACCACCTATAGTCGAAATGAGCTTGCAAAGGTCAAAGAAATGATCCGTAACTGGATAGAGTTAAAGACTGTGGCTTCTCTTTTCTCCTTTGTTATAGACCATGTGTGAAGCAACTTGATAGGTTGTTTGTTAGGATCTGTTTTATGGCTTGAAAATGCCCTTTTGGCTTCTAATCATTCTATGTACAATGTTTGGTTTATCTATTGAAATCTATGTTTTACCGTTAAAAAAAAACCAAAACAATAGAATCAGCAGCCCCCACAAACTGCCACTATGTATAAAGAGATTAGCACCACAATGAACAAATTGAAAGACCCAATGAAAAACTAGCAATCACCAAGTGAAGACAATCAAACCAACACCATTAAGTAGCATAGCCCATGGAGCACAAACAGAAGCGGCCAAGTTGGAAAAGCTATAAAAACCAACTCCCTGAGTACCCATAAGATAGAAGTACAGGAGCATGTTAATCAGCGCAGGTCTGTCCAGACAGTTGAGTGGCACCATTTTGTCAATCACACCAATGAGCTTCCTAAGCCTTGAGGATCAAAACATTCCAGGGAACCGTAACAAGAGGTGCAAACAATATATTTACCAGAGCACACTCTGAGAGATTTTCAAAATTTTATGAAAAAATTAAAGGTTATAAACAGTCAACAAATACATATCATGCTGTTATCATAGCATAAGCTTCTAGTAGGCCACTATGCCAACAGATGTCTTATGTCAGTTAATGAGCATTAATGCTACTTATGTATTGTATTTGACCGGTTATGGAACCTTTGAAAAGTTATTTTCTTTCACCAAGTGACATGAGTTGGTATATAAATAGAACCATCTACATGCATTAACAAAATACGAAAAATCTCAGAATCTCTCAACCATTCTTCACTCCAAATCACCTTCTTTTCTCCCTTGTGCGCAGAGAGAGTTAGGAAGACTATTGTTTTGTAAACTGCCGTTGTCAATACCCTTGGTTTAGGGTGTTCAAAACAAACCAAGGTTCTCCATTGTATCCTGAAGGGGATTCGCCAGTTACACATGTTGCATCCAATCTACGAGGAGAGATTAATTGGTGGGGGTGAATCGAACCTAAAGCCTAGTGTTCCTACACGCCTTGGAGATTGTGCATTACCTTTGTTCTTCTCTTTTTTGTTGCAGGTCAGACCCCTTTTTTCTAATACATACAACATTTGATAGTATACCAAGACATGGTATCAAAATAAGGACACAACTCCAGGAGATAGCATGAAGCAGTATAGCCAGAGAGGCGGAGAGGAGGATCCACATACTACAATAACCAACAGTATAACAGTAGCCAGAAGTAGGCCATAGATGGAAAGGACAGAAACAAAAGGAACACCAAGTCACCAAGGTCAAAAACCAGAAGTTGAGATAGTTTACCAAAAAATAGAGAAACCTCTCCCCCAAACCAACCTCACCTGCGAAACACTCCACACTCCACTCTCAAGAGTTACTCACCAATCACACACCACCCCTAAATCATCATTGTTTTACTCTCAAGACCCTCATATTTGTCACTCATATTTGTATCACTCAAATTTTTTTTGTTTTTTTATAGAACCACCAACCAGAAGGGAAACGAGCCAGAGAAAGAGAGTCCAAACCAGACCATCACAACCTGCAAAACAGCAAAAATAAAAGAGCAAAAATGGCGAAGGCGTCAGATAAAAACCTCACCTATATTCATTCCAAAGGAATGTCTCACTCACATACCACCCCACTCTCAATAGACCCTTTTTTTCCACTCAACCACATAAAAACAGCAACCGCACAAACAACAGGGAAACCAGCAAATGGGCCATCACCACAGAAAGTATTGGAAAAGGATGGCAGCAGCTTCCAGACCATCAAAGGTAGATTACAGGCTTTTAACACACTCCAAAGGGTTGACACACCAATCCTAAAAACCGACACAACCGCGGCATGCCGCACATAACCAGTTCCATGACCTACCAATAATCAAGTCAAACATCCTGGTGATATCCACATTTTGGTTATTGAAGATCACAATATTCCTCTCAGTCCAAATAGTCCATATCACAACATGCCATATAATTGCTCCCCTCTTTTTTATTTTTTATTTCCATGGAAGAGCCCTCTGTGCTGAAGAAAGTGTTCTGCAACCTCTATCGGTTGGACCACAGTGACCCCCAACCAACCAAATACCTTCCACCATAAATTTTGAGCCATAGTGCAGGAAAGGAAAAGATGTTGGGAATCTTCCACACGAGTATTACAGAAAGCACACTCTAAGTGCATTAGGTGACTCCAACACACCTCTCTTTGAAAGATTCATTTTGGATGGGATTCTATCCAACAGAATCTGCCAAGAGAGAGTCAAAACTTTCGACGAAACTTTAGAGAACCAAATGACCCTAAAAGCAGCAGCAATATGCATGTTGAAGTCATGAGCATCCGAGGCCTTGCTTTACAACAGCCTATATGCAGATTTTGTTGAAAAACTTCCATATGCATCTAAGGACCATACCTAATCATCACTTTTATTTTCTACCAGGTATGCAGAGGTTAAAATATTGTTGATCTTGTCCAAGATTCCCTGCTCCCACACAAATAGTTGTCGCCTCCAATCAAACATCCACACCCAATTCCCCATATCCACAATCTTTAAATCCTTTTGCTCTGAGATACTGTACAGCCTAGGGAAACAATCTTTCAGACTTTGTGTACCAATCCACACATCTTTCCAGAATGAGGTTTTGTCTCCCCTCCCTAAATTTATCTTCAGTCCTTCCTGAAACCAGTCCAAGGATGAGTGGAATCTTCCAAGGGATGTTATATTTTTCCACCAGCTAGAAATCTTTGTATAATTGGATCCTTTATCAGAGCTACCCACCCAGTCCTCAAAAGGCTCGTCTAGACCTCAAGACTGTTAGAATCAAAGTGGTTTTGGTTTAAATAAACTCTTGAATTTTGATGTTAACAAAAATGTTAAATTTGTATGGAAAAGTGTTGTCAAAGATCTAACTTGTTTGTTATAGATTGCAGGACTGGTTGAATGATACTAGTCAGAGGAACTTAAAATCAAGTATAGAATCATATCAGATCATATCTTTATCCTATAAACGAATCCGCAACTCTCGATAATTCTTTTTCTGAATCAAACTAAGTTATCACTAGACGAGGTCGTAAGTACTAGCAAAGGTAATAAATGACTAGACGAGAACCTGAGTCTAAGTAAAGTTCATATAGACGAGCTATTAGGAATCTCACGATTTTATAGCAAGTCCAAAGACTTGATGCCATGTCAGTAGACGAGCTACTAAGTAATTCATCGAAATAAAGCAAGCCCAAAGACTTGATTTTTTAGACGAGAAAAATGCCACGTAAGAAGACGAGCTTATAAGAGTGACAAGTCCATAGACTTGGAAATTAACAAAAGTCTATAGACGCAATATTAAGTAAACGAGCTCATCTTCATTATAAGCTAATATTGGACGTCCAAAGTCTTGTGCGTCCACTAGCTATTAAAAGCAATCCCTTCTACAAGTAAGTATAATAATTTCAAATGATTGTGTATTTACTTCAAAGGAATATATGTCTTTGTCTCTCACTGCTTCATTGTTAACTCTTTGTTTTTTTGAGATTAGAAATATGGTACCATCGAGAACATAAACTTTTGTACTCTGTCAACTATATTGTTGTAAAGTTTAAACAAAGTACAAAGAAGGAAAGTCAGAAAGCAACCATCAGTACAACAGAGAAGTGACAGCTCTACTTTGAACATTCCTCTGATAAACAAGAGCACTTCTCCATGAAGCATATCAAGTTATCAGTCTCAACGGATCTCAAGCATTTAATGCTATTTGTAAACGGATATTTTCTCAAGACAGTTGAAGAAAAGATGAAGATGTCTATATATAGTAGACGACCTCAAAAGAAGAAACAACTTGATGCTGTGAAATCTTCAAAGTGCTAAATCTCTAATCAAATTTCATTTGAATATTTTCAGTTGTATTCTTCTTAATCTTAAAATTTCAAATCCTCACACATACTGAGTTCTTAGATCAAATCTATTAATCTCTTTGTTAGAGTTAGAGCCTGAAGAGGCTTGGTAGAGAAAGAATACTTGTAGCCTGAAGAGGTGTTGAATACTTGTAATCTATTTGGAGAATAGTAGAGAAAAACCTTCAGGTAGAAGGGACTGGATGTAACTCTTGGTTGGAAGAGAGTGAACCAGGATAAAACACTTGTGTGAATCTTTTAACCCTTATCTTTTACAGTATTTGGTTATACTAACTGTGGGTATTGAATCTGAGTTTGTTAACTCTTTAAAAAGGTTTTCCTTTGTGTGTTACTCTTATTATCTTGCTTGTAAAAAGTGTTTGAGAAAAGGCATTTTCGAAAAACTGTTAAGAAACACAATTCAACCCCCTTCTTGTGTTTCCCTGTGTCAACTTTAGTTGGTATCAAAGCTCAGCCTCAAAAGGGTTGAGCATCTAACAAGTGCTGAGGGAGTACGATCCAACAAGCATGGATACAGAAGGACAAGCAATCAACAGACCTCCTCTCCTTGATGGTAGTGATTATGACTACTGGAACAAGAGAATGATGACTTTTCTTGATGCGCAAAATGTGGATATCTGGGAGCTGATCGAAACTGGCTACACTGAGCCAAGAGGTGATGCTGGAGCCGCTATTCCTAGAGCTCAATGGACTCCAGAGCAGAAAACTCAACATCAACTCAATCTGAAAGCCAAGCACTACTTGATGTATGCTATCACCAGATCTGAGCATGACAAAGTCCATAGCTGTAACATTGCTAAGGAAATATGGGATACTCTTGCCTTAGCTCATGAAGGTTCATCCCAGGTCAAGGAATGAAAGATAAGCATACTGGTTCATCAGTATGACTTATTTAAAATGGCTGAACATGAAACCATAGATCAAATGTTTGGAAGATTCCAAACCATCAACAGTCTTAGAGGAAACAAAGAACCTTAATACTCTGACTTTAGAGGAACTTCTTGGATCTTTGAAAGTTCATGAGCTTGAAGATCAATGAAGTAGAGAGTTCCAGAAAAGGAAAGTTTGTTGTCCTAAAGGCAAAGAAGGCTAGCTCATCAAAAGTTCTTAGAGCTGAGGAATCCTCAGATGAAGCAGAACCTTCCGACATTGATGAAGGATCTCATGAGGATGAACTGTCTTTCTGTAGGGTTTTCATGAGATAATCCTCTTCTAAAATCATATCTCAAGGTGGAATAAAACCACTCCCATGGATCTCGCATTACAAACATGAATCACATAAATGGCTATTGTGTTTACTTCTTGAAGCATGTTTTTCTTTTCGGTCACGAGTGCCACGAAGGTGCAACACCTCTACTCAGTCCACATAAGCAAACGACGTCGGAGCTATGTGTCTTGTGCTAGCTGACGGCTATAGGGAGGCACGGCAAGCAAGACTAGGTTTAGAATAAGACCAGTAGTCTATTTATATGTCATAGGCTCCTCTTGACCTATCTGCTTACTTATTGGGTCTTGTACGCTACAAGCCCAATAACCTTTATATTAATTAAATTATATTTAATTAATTGTCCCGCTCCGCATTTGCTCTATGCTTGTGACTTTGTAGGCTCCCACTAAGTTGGCAATAATATTAAATATTATAATAATATGAAATATTAATTATAATATTAAATGTTATAAATAATGAACGGCATCTAGCAATGCATCATTACTACCCAATTAGCTTTAGTATCGGTGATCCGATTTTAGCCTTACTGCGACCAAAATTTACCGTGTAGTAAATGTCCCTTCGTCCATATGTCTTAATTGAACACAAGGCATAAGAGTTTCATCCTTGTTATGTTCAATTATTTATTCCTCGATCCCCGAGTAGATGTGTAATCATAAATGGGCCCAATATCACATATTGGTCCACTTCCGCGTGGCCACGCATATTTCACGTCTCACTCTATCGAGGGGCCCAAGACATTACCCCTGTTATGTAGGAGGGACGAATCCTATCTACATCACTCACACTCCTCAACATGATTTTTGCAGACCCAATAACTACCTTTATGAGCATCCTGTTACGCGTGACGTTTGATAGCATTAAAGCATACAACTCCTCATGTAGGAATCGTAGTGACTTCAAGTTGAAGGACTACTTCACTATGGTCGCCATGAAAATACTTATGACACTTACATAACTATTATGAAGTATTCTCATAGTGGGTCATCCGATATAAATATTACTCCTAATATTTATACCCGTGTGCCGACTTGATATCACATATCCATGACCCGTGAGATGTGACCATCAGTCTACTCACACAATAGTCTCTATGTATTATTGCCATTCTAATTAACAATAATATTCGACTACAGATATTTAGGAATAATGTTCTATTATTCAATGAGGTATCACGATTAAGTCACATACTTAATATCTCATTGAATGAACTTCTTATTCTAAGGACTTTATTATGTTATAAACTAATAACATAATAAATTAATGCCTTATTTATATATCAAATATATGATTAGATTCATGATACAAATAATGATCTATTCAAAATAGATTGGCCACTAGGGCTTACACCAACACTTTCATCTCCAGAAAGATTTAACATATGTGGAGAAAGAAAGGTGGCTTCAGAAGGAAGCAGTTCAATAAAAAGTTCCTCGAGGAGAAATCAGACTCCAAAGAAAAAGGTTCACCTCCGTGCTTCGAATGCAAGAAGCCTGGTCATTTCAAAGCTGATTGCCCAGATCTGAAAGACAAAAAGAAGTTCTTCAAAAATAAGAAGGGCTTGATTGCTACTTGGGAAGATCTGGATTTGTTTTCATCTGATGAAGAAAATGAAGTAGAGGAAGAGGCAAATATCTGTCTCATGGCTGGTACATCATCAGAAAGTGAATACACTGATACCGAGGTAATGGATTCTAACTGCAACGCCCCGATTTGTGTCTTTCTATATCAGTAAATACATAATTATATGTGTTTATTTTTATTAAAATCCAGAGAATAATTTTAAATAGACTAAAATCATTTTCTTGTGTTATCCTACCGTAAAAAGTCACGGTTAAAGTTTCGGTTGAAAAATCAGACCGAAGTCGGTCTGCGTTTTCACTGACAGTAAAAGTTTACTCATCAGAAAACCTAATTTTGACCTGTGAAGAAAACGGTTAGTGTTTTTATCATGTTTCTTTCAACTTAGGTTATTTTGAAAATTTACGTTCAAAAATAAAATATAATATTTTATTCAGACGAAAACGTTGAAAACTACGATCAGAAGTGCAACTGGATACGAAATCGAGTAGATTAGGGAGAACAAAAGGAGTGAAGTGACATGAGGGGATGTGAATGACAAGGCTTATAACACACTCAAAAAGTATCATCATTATACTTTTTCAAATTATATCATATTCTAATCAAAAACCCATTTTCTTCACTTTTTCCAACCAAACACCTCCTTAGCTCCAAACTTGCTCTCCAAGCTCACTCGTCCTTCCTCACCCTATAAATACCCACTTAATTTCATCTCATCCATTTTCTTCTTCTTCTCCATCCTTACTTCAAGTTTCTAACACTTAAAGCTTCCATTTTTATTCATTTTCAAGCTTTAAGCTTTCACAAGTTTTCTTCCTAGCTTCAAGGGTAATTCTCCCATGCTCTTCTTTTTCAAATCTTGCTTTTATTTCATGAGTTTACTATATGTTTTATTAAAATGTTCTTAAAGCTCTTTTAACTTCTAAAATCTCTAGAAAATTATAGAAAACTCCGTTTGAGTTGAAACCAATTTCTATGAACTCCTAATGATCTCTACTTTCATAATCTAAGAGCTTGTATCAAACAAAAATTTCTAGCCTATTTATCCAAGGATGGTAGAACCTAGTAGGTTTTGGACCTAGGATGTATTGTTTCAACTTTTCAAATATGATCATGGATTTGAGCTTCTTAGTACCTTTTAACGCTTTTAATGCTAAATCTAAGAGCTTGAAAAGTTTGAAAATTTTTAGCCTATTTTTAAGGAAAAGGCTGAAACCCTAAGCTAGTGACTTAGTGGGGTTTTGTTCAATCTTTGAAAAATGATCATTGATTATGAATCTCTAACACTTAAGGATCATTAATCCATGGGTGGTATGATTTTTGAAAATCTCAAACCCTAATATTTTGAGAAGGCCGAACCTAGACCTTGAGAGTCTAGTGTTCTTGGTTGATTTTTAACTTGTGGTATAGTGTTGGTATCTTTAGACTTTCATAGCGAAGCAAGCGAGTACGTTCGTGGTTCGTGGTTCGTTACTTCAAACACCAAGCACTTTTACCTTCACCAAAGGTAAAAGGGGACAGCCTGAGGGGTACTCAATAACTGTGTGCATGTGTTTATATGAACTGTTGATTTACTGGAATCCTATTAGAGTGTTTGAATCAATGTTTGAATGACTGGTAACTTTGGACTGTTGTGGTAATTGACTGCTAGTTGTTTTATTACTTGATTATTTACTGGATTAAAGTGCTATGAAACATGTATGACATGAACTGTTATTAACTGTTATATTATCGACTGTTATTATATTAATGTTTGATTGATACTTGAGAAGCGTGACATTTGTTGGTGCTCAAATAATGATAAGATTAAAAGCCTTGATAAGCTTTAAGAAAATATATATATAAAAAAAAGATGTTTTGGTGATTTCTTTGATTAAAAAATGTGGTTTGGAAATGAAGAATTCACGTAAGGTCATTATTTTTGAAAGATGAGAATTTTTAGAACACTTTTAAAAATATTTTCAAGTTAAAAAAGAAATCATTTCCTTATGAATAAAGATTTTCGCATTAAAGAAAACCATTTAGAAAATATATGTTTTATGGAGGAAAAAGCCTTTGGAAAATATTTGACTTTATTTAGAAATGAATTTGAGGAAAGGATTTCAAGAGAAAATGGATTTCTCATAATATTTTACAAATGATATTCCAAATGAAAATATTTTATATAAAAATGTTTTCGAAAATATTCCGGTAACTTGGATAAGTTACCGAGCCTTTTATTTTGTATTTGTGTTTCACTGAACGAAAAGTAAGAAACATGTTAAAAGTGGATCTAGCTCGCGAGAGGTCGCTTCTAGTGTCTTATAATTACACGTAGGTCTTTGATCCGTGTCCCGATGTTATGGACCGGATGTCCTACTCACAAGGTGAGACAACGATTTTAAAGATGAATGATGTTTTCTATGATCACAAGCCCAAGACTGGTGCATCGGTCTAAGGCATTGTGATTGAGCACTCGGACTGCGTGTCCTGTGTTGATGTTGGATAATTTCAAATAATGAAATTTATGAATAGTCGTTAGCTTTTAAGCTTCGACAGTGAAAGAGAATGATCACAAAGAAAAACTATGTAAAATGAAAGGTTTTCTCATGCATTACTCCCTTTGGCAGACGTGCCTGTTATTCCGAATGGCCTGATGAATGAGGCATTCGAGACGATGTTATTCCGAATGACCTGATAAATGAGGCATTCAAGACGATGTTTATTTCGGATGCCTTGGTGCACGGGGTGTCCGAGACGATGTGCCCGTGTGACAATTGAGCCTGATCAACTCCTTATTATTCAACGATGAAAAGGTGATGATATCTCATGAGATTAAGATAAAGCCTGAATATTGAAGTGTCATGCATGCTTTTATAAAAGCTGTTCCTACGAAAGGAGTTAAGGTGGATCCTACGAAAGCTGATCTATGGATCCTACGTCAGAATCCATCTCAGTTTGATGGAGACATGGATCCTACGAAAGCTGATCTATGGATCCAGGAGCTGGAAAAGATCTTCGAGCTAGTGCATACACCGGAAGGAGTTAAGGTGTCTTATGCAACTTTTCAACTGGTAGAAGATGCTGAATACTGGTGGAAAGGAACCAGGCAACTGTTGGAAGCTGAACACCAAGGAATCACTTGGAATGTATTTCGTAATAAGTTCTTGGACAACTATTTTCCCCAAAGTGCTAGACCTGAAAAAGAACAACAGTTCCCGCATCTACAGCAGATGGATATGACTTTTGGGGAATCCCCGGTAAAGTTTGAATCACTTTCCAAGTATTTCCGGTTTTTCCAAGGCATTCCAAACGAAGAATGGAAGTGCGAGCAATTCGAAGGCGGGCTGCGCTTCGAAATCAAGGAGTCTGTATTGCCGCTGGAAATCAGGAATTTCCAAGCCTTGATAGAGAAGTGTAGGAAAATAGAGCGGATGCGGAAGAGACGAGACAGTAGAGGGAATGCTGGAGGCCCCTCTCGTCCTAAGAGCCAATTCCAAGGGCAGAACCAAAGATGGAAGAAGAACCTGAGAAAATCGTACTACCAATCACCCAACAACAATCAAAGGCAACAACAACACCGTTCCGGTATTTCAGGAACTAGAACTGGAGGCCAGAGGAATCAGAATCAAGACCAAGAGAGGAAGTACTTCAAGTGTGGAGACCCTAACCACCTAGCCGATACCTGCCCAAAGAGAGAAGTAAAGTGTTTTAACTGCAATCGTTTTGGGCACATGGGCAAGAACTGTAGGGCACCAAAGCATGAGCCGACAGTTAATCACACCAGAGCCAACAAGCCGACTACTACCGGAAGGGTTTATACTATGAATGGAGCTGAGGCATCAAACTCCGGCGATCTCGTGCAGGGTAAGTGTGACATAGCTGGTAATCTTTTAACTGTACTTTTCGATTCGGACGCAACACACTCTTAAACTTGCCCATTTCTTCCTTGCCATATAATCTGATTCTTTCAACCCCAACTGTTGAGCCAATTACTGTCAATTCTGTTTGTTTGAATTGTCCTATCATTGTGCAGGATAGACATTTTCTTGTAGATCTGATCTGCTTGCCTTTAGTACAGTTAGATGTAATTCTAGGCATGAATTGGTTATCTCCCAACCATATCTTAATAGACTGTGCCGAGAAAACCTTAGTTTTTAGGGATGAGATTACTCGATTGTTATCTGCTAGTCAGGTAAAAGCTTCTTTGAAAGACGGAGCTCAAGGATACATGCTGCTGTTTTCCTTAGACGTTAAGAATGAGTTAAACATAAAGTCCATACCTATCGTCAAAGAGTTTTCAGAAGTTTTTCCTGAAGATGTACCTGGACTACCGCCTGTTCGAGATATCGAGTTCTCGATTGATCTAATTCCAGCACTGTACCAATATCCATGGCACCATACCGTATGTCACCGTCAGAGCTAGAAACCTTGAAGGAGAAACTTGAGGAGATGATGAGAAAGGAATTCATTAAACCCAGTGTGTCACGATGGGGAGCCCTGGTTTTGTTAGTGAAAAAGAAGGATGGAACTTCTCGGTTATGTGTGGATTTTCGTCAGTTGAACAAAGTGACGATCAAGAACAAGTATCCGCTTCCAAGGATAGATGATCTAATGGACCAGTTGCGTGGCACGACAGTTTTCTCGAAAATAGATTTATGGTCAGGCTACCATCAAATCCATGTAAAGACTGAGGATGTCCCTAAGACAGTGTTTCGAACACGCTATGGACATTATGAGTATCTGGTGATGCCCTTTGGACTGATGAATGCTCCTGTGATATTCATGGATTACATGAATAGGATTTTTCGTCCTTATTTAGATCAGTTTGTCGTTGTTTTCATCGATGACATTCTAATCTATTCTCCAAACAAGGAAAAACATGATGAACATCTCAGTATTGTTCTTCAGACCTTAAGAGGGAAACAACTTTACGCGAAACTAGAAAAGTGTGAATTTTGGTTAGACCAAGTTCAGTTCTTAGGTCATGTTATATCGCGTGAAGGAATCGCCATAGACCCGTCGAAAGTTGAAGTTTTTTTAGAATGGGAAAGACCAAAGATAGCAACAGAGATCCGTAGTTTCGTGGGTTTAGCTGGATACTACAGGAGATTCATTGAAGGATTTTCCAAGATAGTAGGACCCCTTACCTAGTTAACTCGGAAGGATCAAGCGTTTACATGGACGGAAGCATGTGAAGGAAGTTTCCAAGAGCTAAAGAGGAGGTTGACTACTTCATCGGTGTTGATACTTCCTGATCCTAAGGAACCTTTTGAGGTTTATTGTGATGGTTCACACCAGGGGTTAGGCTGTGTGCTGATGCAAAACCGGAAGGTTGTCGCTTATGCTTCAAGATAGTTAAAGATTCATGAAAAGAACTACCCTACACATGACTTGGAGTTAGCAACAGTGGTCTTTGCTCTGAAAATATGGAGGCATTATTTGTATGGAGCTACATTCAATGTCTTCAGCGATCACAAGAGTTTGAAGTATTTGTTCGACCAGAAAGAGCTTAATATGCGGCAGAGACGTTGGTTGGAATTTCTGAAGGATTATGATTTCCAACTTCAGTATCACCCTGGGAAAGCAAATGTGGTAGCAGATGCCCTGAGTAGAAAGTTAATACATGCGTCAGTGATGATGGTTAGAGAGCAGGAATTGTTGGAACAATTTCGGGATCTGAGCTTGAAAGTTACGACGTTTCCAGGAAAGCTTTGTTTAGGTAGGATCACCGTTTCGAATGGACTGATGGACCAAATAAAAGAGAAACAAAGAAGTGATCAGTACCTGTAGGAGGAAAGAGACTTAGTACGACAGGGAGCACTGTCAGAATTCAGAGAAGGAATAGATGGAATCTTGAGATTCAGTGAGAGGATTTGTGTACCAATGATGCCGAACTTATAAAACTGATTCTAGAAGAGGCTCACAAGAGTAAGTTAAGTCTACACCCAGGAGCCACAAATATGTATCAAGATCTAAAGAGATTGTATTGGTGGTATGGAATGAAGAGAGACGTAACGGAATACGTTGCTTCGTGTTTGGTATATCAGAAGGCTAAGATTGAACACCAAAAGCCACCAGGAATGCTACAATCTTTGGACATTCCAGAATGGAAATGGGATGGAATTTCGATGGACTTTGTAACAAGTTTACCAAGGACTCGGAAAGGACATGAGGCTATATGGGTAATAGTGGATTGACTAACTAAGTGAGCTCACTTTTTACCTATCAACATGAAGTATCCGATAGAAAGGTTAACTCAGTTGTACATTGATGAAATCGTCAGATTGCATGGAATACCTTCAAGTATCATTTCAAACCGTGATCCGAGGTTTACGTCAAAGTTCTGGCAAGGACTGCAAGAGTCACTTGGAACGAAACTCAGATTGAGTTCTGAGTATCATCCACAAACCGATGGACAGTCAGAGAGGACAATCCAATCACTGGAAGACCTGTTGAGGGCATGTGTGTTGGAAAACACTAATAGAGTTCACCTATAACAACAACTTTCATTCAAGCATAGGAATGGCACCCTATGAAGCCTTATATGGTCGACGGTGTAGAATACCTCTATGTTGGTACTAGGATGGTGAAAGTTTGCTGCTGGGACCAGAAATCGTGCAACAGACAACAGAAAAGGTGAAAATGATTCAGGAGAAAATGCGGACAACTCAAAGTCAACAGAAGAGTTATGCTGACAAGAGACGACGAACTCTTGAGTTTGAGGAAGGCAAGCATGTGTTTTTTAGAGTCACGCCTACGACTGGGATTGGCAGAGTACTTAAATTCATAAAGCTCACTCCCAAATTCATTGGACCCTACCAAATTCTTCGTTGTGTAGGTCCAGTAGCTTACAAAATTTCTTTGCCACCTTTTCTTTCCAATATCCATGATGTTTTCCATGTTTCACAATGGAGGAAATATGTTCATGAGCATCTCATATAATTGAGCTCGATAATTTACAATTAAAAGAGAACTTGTCTTTTGAGACTCTGCCTGTACGAATCACGGACAAGATGACGAAGCAGCTTAGAGGTAAACAAATTCCTTTAGTCAAAGTCATCTGGAACGATACAACTGGAGAAGCTACATGGGAAGTCGAGGACAAAATGAAGTTACAATATCCTGAACTATATCCAGGTGCGTAATTTCGAGGATGAAATTCTTTTTAGAGGGGTAGTATTGTAACACCTCGATTTCTGTGTCTTTCTATATCAGTAAATACATAGTTATTTGTGTTTATTTTTATTAAAATCCAGAGGATGATTTTAAATAAACTAAAATCATTTTCTTCTTGTGTTATCCTACCGTAAAAAGTCACGGTTAAAGTTTCGGTTGAAAACTCGGACGGAAACCGGTCTGCGTTTTCACTGACAGTAAAAGTTTACTGAGCACAAAACCTAATTTTGACCTGTGAACGAAACGGTTAGTGTTTTTATCATGTTTCATTAAACTTAGGTTATTTTGAAAATTTACGTTCGAAATTAAAATATAATATTTTATTCGGGCGAAAACATTGAAAACTACGATCAGAAGTGCAACCAGATACGAAATGGAGCAGATTAAGGAGCACAAAAGGAGTGAAGTGACATGAGGGGATGTGATTGACAAGGGTTATGACACACTCAAAAAGTACCATCATTACACTTTTTCAAATTATATCATATTCTAACCAACCAAACACCTCATTAACTCCAAACTTGCTCTCCAAGCTCACTATTCCTCCCTCTTCACACCACTCTCCCTCCCTCACTCTATAAATACCCACTTCATTTCATCTCATCCATTTTCTTCTTCTTCTCCATTCTAAATTCAAGTTTCTAACACTTAAAGCTTCCATTTTTATTCGTTTTCAGGCTTCAAGCTTTCACAAGTTTTCTTCCTAGCTTTAAGGGTAACTCTCCCATGCTCTTCTTTTTCAAATCTTGCTTTTATTTCATGAGTTTACTCCATGTTTTCTTAAAATATTCTTAAAGCTCTTTTAACTTCTAAAATCTCTAGAAGATTATATAAAAATCCGTTTGAGTTGAAACCAATTTCTATGAACTCCTAATGATCTATACTTTCATAATCTAAGAGCTTGCATCAAACAAAAATTTCTAGCCTATTTATCCAAGGATGGCCGAACTAGTTGGTTTTCGACCTAGGATGTTTTGTTTCAACTTTTCAAATATGATCATGGATTTGAGCTTCTTAGTACCTTTTAATGCTTTTAATGCTAAATCTAAGAGCTTGAAAAGTTTGAAAATTTCTAGCCTAGTTTTAAGGAAAAGGTCGAAACCCTAAGCTAGTGACTTAGAGGAGTTTTGTTCAATCTTTGAAAAATGATCATTGATTATGAATCTCTAACACTTAAGTATCATTAATCCATGAGTGGTATGATTTTTGAAAATCTCAAACCCTAATATTTGAGAAGGCCGAACCTAGACCTTGAGAGTCTAGTGTTCTTGATTGTTTTTTAACTTGTGGTATTATGTTGGTATCTTTAGACTTTCATAGCGAATCAAGCGAGGACGTTCGTGGTTCGTTACTTCAAACACCAAGCACTTTTACCTTCACCAAAGGTAAGAGGGGACAGCCTGAGGGATACTCAATAATTGTGTGCATGTGTTATTATATTGATGTTTGATTGATACCTGAGAAGCCTGGCATTTGTTGGTGCTCGAATAATGATAAGATTAAAAGCCTTGATAAGCTTTAAAAAATCTAAAAAAAAAGAAGAAGATGTTTTGGTGATTTCTTTGATTAAAGAATGTGGTTTGGAAAGGAAGAATTCACGTCAGGTCATTATTTTTGAAAGATGAGAATTTTTAGAACACTTGTTAAAAATATTTTCAAGTTAAAAGGAAATCATTTCCTTATGAATAAAGATTTTCGCATAAGAGAAAACTATTTAGAAAATATATGTTTTATGGAGGAAAAAGCCTTTAGAAAATATTTGACTTTATTTAGAAATGAATTTAAGGAAATGATTTCAAGAGAAAATGGATTTCTCATAATATTTTACAAATGATATTCCAAATGAAAATATTTTATATAAAAATGTTTTCGAAAATATTCCGGTAACTTGGATAAGTTACCGAGCCTTTTATTTTGTATTTGTGTTTCACTGAACAAAAAGTAAGAAACATGTTAAAAGTGGATCTAGTTCGCGAGACGTCGTTTCTAGTGTCTTATAATTACACGTAGGTATTTGATCCGTGTCCCGATGTTATGGACTGGATGTCCTACTCACAAGGTGATACAACGATGTTAAAGATGAATGATGTTTTCTATGATCACAAACCCAAGACTGGTGCATCGGTCTAAGGCGTTGTGTTGAGCACTCGGACTGCGTGTCCTGTGTTGATGTTGGATAATTTCAAATAATGAAATTTATGAATATTCGTTAGCTTTTAAGCTTCGATAGTGAAAGAGAATGATCACAAAGAAAAACTGTGTAAAATGAAAGGTTTTCTAATGCATTACCCCCTTTAGCAGACGTGCCTGTTATTCCGAATGGCCTGATAAATGAGGCATTCAAGACGATGTTATTCCGAATGACCTGATAAATGAGGCATTCAAGACGATGTTTATTCTGGATGCCTTGGTGCACGAGGTGTCCGAGACGATGTGCCCGTGTGACAATTGAGCCTGATCAACTCCTTATTATTCAACGATGAAAAGGTGATGATATCTCATGAGATTAAGATAAAACCTGAATATTAAAAGTGTCATGCATGCTTTTATAAAAGCTGACTGTACGGGTATGAGACCCCTTGATATTATACGTGTTTATTTCTGATAAATTATCTGGTAAATGCTTAATATTCTTATATGATGCATGTATCATGAATATGGTTATTGTGATCTTCCATATATTGGTATCTCACTCTTGCATATTCTTTTGTTGTTTCCTCCCCTATATGGACTTGTTTTATATATATATATATATATATGTGTGTGTGTGTGTGTGTGTGTGTGTGTGTGTGTGTGTGTGTGTGTGTGTGTGTGTGTGATTTTATATGGATCCCAATATCCCCCTGGCACCAGCGGGAGTGCAGACCCTAACTTTTGAGAATGCTCATCTTGCGGATGTGTGGGTAATTCATGTGGGATCCCACTCCGCTACTTATACCGGACCAGTGACTTCTCTTGAGGGACCAGCAGAAGGCGGACCACAGAGTAGAGTAGAGACAGTGGAGTCTATGAGGATATCGCTACCACCTATCTGGTACTATCTCCAACGTTTGATCGATCAGGGGCTATTGCATGAGCATCCACCTCTTGGGGTGCCCTTACCCAGTGTCGTTCCTACAGCATCACCACTGGAGTAGGATCCAGAGGAGTTCTTTGAGGATGACGAGGAGCTGGAGTATATGGTAGCTAACGACAATGAACCGGAGCATGTTGCACCAGATGACGAAGATGATGAACCGAACTACGTGGTACTCGATGACGATGAAGATTTTGACTCCCCTGATGAGGGAGGAGACGTCATTGATCCTGAGCCCACTTTGTCTTCTGGGAGTGGGGGTATTGTTTTTGGCCTCCCTAATGGCTATTTATAGATTGACCAGCTGTAGGTGTATTTTGGGGTAGTGTATCCTTGTCCGGCTTATTTCAGGCTTCTGAGAGCCAGGGTGTTTGGAAATGTGGTTTCAGACCTTTTTGCTTTTGTTAATACTATGTTCCTCACTACTTTTCCTAATTCAACTAAGGGCCTGTTCCTGTAAAGGCCTTATGATTACGTCGTAACCGAGTACTTATGCTACTACTGTTAATGTTTACATATATGTGTGTTTCTGTTATTCATGTTCTGAGTGTTCATCCATCTTGAAAAAAAACATTCATCACTATTTTAGTATACTTATTTAATAAGAAATTATTATTTTCCCAAAGTAACCAGCAATTTAATGAATTTTTGTTTCCGCAATGGGTAACCACGTGACGCCATGTTTAGGGTGTTACACTAACCCCTCCATTCTTCAAGATTCGTTTGATGAATTATTGCACAACTCATCAATTCTGTCTCATGAATATAGAAGTCTCAAAATGAAATTTTCAAAATTATCTAAATAATTTGATAGGGTTTGCATGGAGAAACTAAGTCTTGTGGGTGGCTCAGATAAACTAAGTTTAATTTTAAGGTACGCTAGGTCACCGCATGAGAAAACTGATGGATCACTCTTATTCACTGCCAAGAGGCAAAACAATTTGTATAAGATTGACTTGGAGGACCTCACAAATCAAAGTGTCTCATGTCTAGTGTCCATTGAAGATGAGCAATGGATTTGGCACAAAAGTCTAGGTCATGCAAGCTTGAAATTAATTTTTATGCTAAATAAGCAAAACCTCATGAGAGGCTTACCAAACCTTAAGTTCAAATCTGAAGCTCTCTGTGTTGCATGTCAAAAGGGAAAACAAGTCAAAGGTTCCTTTGAATCTAAGAATATTGTAAGTACCAATAGACCACTTGAGTTGCTACACCTTGATCTATTAGGACCAACTAGGACTACCTCTATTAGTGGAAAGAAATATGGTCTAGTCATAACAGACGACTACACTAGATGGACATGGGTTATGTTCCTAGCTCACAAGGATGAGTCATTCAAGGTTTTCTCTGTATTCTGCAAACGTGTACAGAATGAACAAGGCATGTGTATCACTTCAATCAGAAGTGACCATGGGGAAGAGTTTGAAAATGA
Source organism: Sophora flavescens (assembly GCA_030762895.1). Lineage (NCBI taxonomy): Eukaryota > Viridiplantae > Streptophyta > Magnoliopsida > Fabales > Fabaceae > Sophora > Sophora flavescens. Next base: position 64,273,538 of record CM061069.1, read on the forward strand.
GCTATTCCAAAAGTTCTGTGAAGAAAGAGGTATACTTCACAACTTCTCAATACCTAGAACACCACATCACAATGGTGTGGTAGAGAGAAAGAACAAATATCTTCAAGAGATGGCTAGAACAATGCTCAATGACAACTCTGTCCCTAGACACTTATGGGCTGAAGCTGTTAATACTGCCTGTTACATTCAGAACATAATATACATTAGACAAATCTTGAATAAAACTCCTTATGAATTGTGGAAAGGACGAAAACACCACATATCTTACTTTCATCCTTTTGGTTGTAAATATTTTATATTGAATACTAAAGATCAACTTGGTAAGTTTGATACTAAAGTAGACAATGGAATTTTGTTAGGATATTCTGAGTCGTCCAAAGGCTTTAGAGTATATAATTCTAGAACTCTGGTAGTAGAAGAAAGTAGATCTATTAGGACCAACTAGGACTGCCTCTGTTAGTGGAAAGAAATATGGTCTAGTCTTAGTAGACGACTACACTAGATGGACATGGGTTATGCTCCTAGCTTACAAGGATGAGTCATTCAAGGTTTTCTCTGTATTTTGCAAACGTGTATAGAATGAAAAAGGCATGTGTATCACTTCAATCAGAAGTGACCATGGGGGAGAGTTTGAAAATGAGCTATTCCAAAAGTTATGAAGAAAGAGGTATACTTCACAACTTCTCAATACCTAGAACACCACAGCAAAATGGTGTGTTAGAGAGAAAGAACATATATCTTCAAGAGATGGCTAGAACAATGCTCAATGACAACTCTATCCCTAGACACTTCTGGGCTGAGGCTGTTAATACTGCCTGTTACATTCAGAACATAATATACATTAGACCAATCTTGAATAAGAAGACTCCTTATGAATTGTGGAAAGGACGAAAACCCAACATATCTTACTTTCATGATTTTGGTTGTAAATATTTTATATTGAATACTAAAGATCAACTTGGTAAGTTTGATGCTAAAGTAGACAATGGAATTTTGTTAGGATATTCTGAGTCGTCCAAAGGCTTTAGAGTATATAATTCTAGAACTCTGGTAGTAGAAGAAAGTATACATGTTAAGTTTGATGACAAGCAGCTTGATAAGAAATTATCAGAGTTAGATGAAGCTTTTGCAGATCTTGATCTCAATATCTCAGTAGAATCAACAAAGGTCAAGGCCGATGATCAAGTGGACGACCCTCAACAACATGAGTCAGAAACTTCAACTTCTCAACAAGAAAATGTTCAGAGATCTTGGTATTTCAAAAATTATCATCCACAAGATCAAATCATTGGGAATCCTAGTGATAAGCTAAGAACCAGATCTACATTCAGAGAACAAGATGATTCTGCATTAGTATCTGAGTTAGAACCAAATATTGTAGATGAGGCTTTATTATACGATGGTTGGATTCTAGCAATGCAGGAAGAACTGAACCAGTTTAGGAGAAGTGAAGTGTGGACTCTTGTACCTTTACCAAAAGTTAAATCAGTTATTAGAATCAGATGGGTTTACAGAAACAAGCTAGACAAAAATAGCAAGGTGATAAGAAATAAAGCTAGACTTGTTGCACAAGGTTACTCACAGGAAGAAGGTATAGACTATAATGAAACTTTTGCACCAATTGCTAGACTAGAAGCTATTCGCATTTTACTATCATTTGCTGCACATCACAATATTATGCTATATCAAATGGATGTAAAAAGTATCTGAATGGAGTTATTAGTGAGGAAGTGTATGTTATGCAACCTCCGGGTTTTGAAAGTGATACCCAACCTGAACATGTATGTACGCTGAAGGAAGCTTTATATGGCCTTAAACAAGCTCCAAGAGCTTGGAATGAAAAGTTAAGTTTTTTCTTAATGGACAATGGATTTAGTAGAGGAAAGGTTGATACAAGCTTGTTTAGAAAATCCAATAAATCAAGTTTCATTGTTGTTCAAATATATGTTGATGACATAATTTTTGGTGCTACTAATGAATCTCTATGTGAAGAATTCTCTGAGCTTATGCAGAAAGAGTTTGAAATGAGCATGATGGGAGAACTCAAGTTCTTTCTTGGACTTCAAGTTAAACAAACAGTGGACGAGGTGTACATCCATCAGACTAAGTATTTAAAGAAACTGCTAAAGAATTTCAAGATGGATGATTGCAAACCTATGGACACCCCTCTGCATCCCACATCCATACTGAACAAAGATGATAAAGATAAAAATGTAGACCAAAAGGTATATAGAGGTATAATAGGATCTCTACTATATCTTACCACATCTAGACCCGATATTATGTTCAGTGTATGCTTATGTGCTCGATTTCAGTCTGATCCAAAAGAATCTCATTTATCAGCAGTTAAAAGAATTTTTAGATATTTAGAAGGTACTACTAATCTGGGTTTGTGCTTTAAGAAATATGGTGATTACAGATTAGTTGACTTTTGTGATGCTGACTATGCTGGAGATAGAATTGAAAGAAAAAGTACTAGTGGAGGATGCCAATTGATTGGAGCTAATCTAGTCTCATGGTCAAGCAAAAGACAAAGCATTATTGCCTTATCAACTGCTGAAGCTGAGTATATTTCAGCTGCTAGTTGCTGCTCACAACTTCTATGGATCAAACATCAATTAGAGGATTACAATGTGTTTGTAAGTAGTATTCCACTTATGTGTGATAATACTGCTGCAATAAATCTATCTAAGAATCCTATATTGCATTCAAGGGCTAAACATAGAGAGATCAAACATCACTTTATTAGAGATTATGTGCAAAAAGGTATTATTGAGATACAATTTGTATATACTGACCATCAATGGGCATATATCTTTACTACACCTCTTGCTAAGGACAGATTCATATTTATTAGAAAACATCTTAATATGATTTGTATGGACTGATTGTACGTTCAATACTTATTGCGTTTATTGCATGCACGTCTATTGCTCAAGTGCGTCCAATGTATGTTTTATGCACGTCCAGTACTGACCGCGTCCAGTGTATTTACTTTGCCGCGTCCAGTGCATAACACGTTCATACTTGCTTATGTTTTGAATGGACTCGTCCATCTATTTATTAACTAAATGCACTTATTTATATCCAAGACAAATTTAATAATATTCTCTTGCTGAGTCAGTTATTTCCATCAATCCCATCAATAACTTTTTACAGTTTCAAAAAACCTGCACCGTATTACCCATTACCCATCCATGACATGTCATGTCACACGTTTAATTTTATTTTCCTTTTGATTTATTTTCAAAAGAAAACCCTTCATATTCGAAACCTTTCTAAGAAAGGAACTTCCCTCTGAAAAACATTTCACAACCTCTTCCCTTTGAACTTTCTTGTACTTTGTTTCCCTTGTCTCCAAACCCTAACTTCTTCTTCCACAATGGCTTCCTCTTCTATTGTTTCTAACTTTAATGTGGACAAGCTGAATCTTGCTGTGGAGCACCACTTTAACTTTGGAATTTTGGAAGAATATAACTTAGATATGAGTAAGAACATCACTGCTGCTGGTTGGGGAGGACTCTTCGTGGAAAAAGTCTCGATTTAACCTAACCTAATTAGGGATTTCTGGAAAAACCCTCAAGTAACAATCACTGAAATTTCTACTAAGGTACTCGAAAAAAGAATAGTGGTTTCTGAAGAGACCATCTCTGAAGCTATTCCCTGCCCTCAAGAAGGAGTGGTCTTTATCAGTACCTGGGAGAAGGACCTTGGTGGTTCTGAAGTAATAGCTGCCTTCCTAATGAAACAAGACAAAGTAAGAAATCATCCATGGAAGTCAGTGGAGATTAAGGATGAGGTTCGCATTCTTTATCAGTTGCTGAACAAGGTTGTTCTTCACAAGACTGGGTCTAAAGATAACTTGTCAGCTCTGCACAAGTTCTGTCTCTGCCATCTCATCACCGAGACCAAAATCAACCTGCCCAGAATTTTCTATGGAAGATGCAGGGATGTTGTTGTTCACAGGAAAAAGCTCTATGTAATTCCATATTGTCACCTTTTGTCAAAGATCTTCAAATCTCAACAACTTTATAACACTCTTGCTGCCAAGTCTCCTGAAGAGCAAACAAGAATTCTAACTGAGAAGGGTATGTCTGCTGCTGATTTTGGGAAGATGAACATAGCCAACATGAATCTCATCACCTACATTCAGGTTGCTTTGGCTAAAAAAGAAGAGATGCTGAAGATTAAGGAGGAACAAATAGAGCTCAACAATACTGAGACTCTAGGGTTGCAAAAGAGGACAGTAAGAAGGAAAACTACTGCTGCAAGGAAACCAATTGCTAAGAAGCCTGTTGGTATTGTGATCGGAGAACAATCTGCTGTTGCGCCTCAACCTGCCCCCTCTCAGAAGAGAACTGGGAATCTAATCCTGTCTCACAATGAGGATGAGGTTGAGGATGAGGATGCTGAGGACAATGTCCCTATTGGAGCAATATCGAAGAACCAAAAGGTGTCTGCTGCTGCTGTTCCAACAAGGAGAAGATAACCCTCAATGAAAGCTAAGTCCTTTGTGACTTCTGAGGTAAACATCCCTGCTAATGATCTTGTTCCATTAGCAGTAGATGCTCTGGTAGAAAGTTTAGAGAATAGGGATAATGTTACTGCTGCACCCGATTCTGTGTATAGACCCACACTTCCACCAACACAACCTAACTCTGAATCACAAACCACTTCACCACAAATAGCCTCACATGTCGACTCACCTATCCAAACCTCACCAAATAGACCACAATTTTAACCAATCATTCCTGAAGATGATCCCTGGTTCAATCAACCAGATGATGTAGGGATTAACCCTTGTGCCCGCTTTCCCAAATTAAGAAAGACTATCTTTCCCTACACTAACCCTTCAGTTCTCTATAATGGCAAAGCTGAAAGCTGGGCCAAAGTCAAAAGAGACTGGAAAATACTCTTTCACAAACATGAACCAGAACCAGAGTTAACCATACCTTTTCACCCTCTCCCTGAGTATGAATATGAGCCTGAGCCTACACAATACCCATGACATGCACTCATTCCTTATAAGCCAAACAACAATAATCCACATCCATCTAATCTGTACAATTATATTGGACCTGCCCTTACCCACCTTCCACAAAAGAAATTTCCACCCAAAAAGATCTACCCTAACCTAATCAAATTCCTACCCTTCAAACCTTTCACAGATGGTGTCAACAGGCGCATTATACCTTATTGGACTAAGGACCTTTGCAAAGCCAAATCTAAGACAATTCTGCACAAAAGGCCATGAACATATGGAAAACCAAAGTTCATTATGGACAGAGAAACAACATGGGTGACCTTTAGGCATCCAAGTGTATATGGCAAAGCTGCTAATGTTGTGGATCATCTCATGTATGCTTTCTTGAAAGCTAAGTTTGAGCTGCCTAGATATGTTCCATCTGCCAATTTTGTTTCACCAACCTGGTTGTTCCATACCCTGAAGAAGACAAAAATTGGAGTAAAACCTTATATGATTTGTCCAAGACTGCCAATGATAGACTTGAACAATGATAAGGATCCGAAAAAGCAAAGAAGTACTGCAAAAATGCCGTCTAACAACTCTTGCATGATCTCAGCTGATACTGATGTATCTGTTGATAAAAATATGATAGATTTCTAGATGTCACAACCTGTTGAAGACATATATGAAGACGTTGTTGTTGATATTTGGATAAGTCATATGTTGACTTGTGCTAAGGAAGCTTCATCCTCTGGACTGAGTGATCAAGATAAAAGAAGCATTCCAAAAGTTAGAGGAAAGTGTGGACTCTCCAATATCAGGTTTTACATTCATAAGGACACTCTTGGAATTCCTCTCATAAGTCCTATCTATGAGGAAGGTCCTGTTCACTGGGCTAAAGAGTTGCCTCCTCCTGTGCTCACTCTTGCTTCATCACCACCACCATCTCCTCCTACATACTGAAGAAGAAATTATAGTTGAAGAACCAGATATGCATGCTGATACTGTTCAACCAGTAACTGGCTATGAGGAAGTTGCTGAGTCTGCTCCAAGACAAAGTACTTCTGGGAAGCACTCATCTCAACCACTGGCTCTAACAGTCATCCATCCAAATGACCAACCTCGGCATTCTAGAGCAGTAAGAACCTTTAAAAGTCAAGCAAACATACATGACAGTGTTGAAAGCTCAAGACCTTCTCTGCCACAAAATTTTGAAGAGATTATAGGAAAGATAATAGAAGAGAGAGTAAAAGTGGAAGTCAAGGAACAAGTTACAGAAGCTTTGGCTCCAACAAATGTGATGATCAATCAAATGATGAGCATTCTACAAAGTTTCCAACATAGCCATAATCTACCTACTCAACCTCCTCCACCTCCACCAAATCAAAACCCTCCTCCTCCACCTCCACCCTCTTCTTTTATCTCTTTCATTTCTTTAATTGACAATGATGGTCCACTCCTGTTTCCTTTTTGTCTGATGACAAAAAAGGGGGAGAAAGGAGAATGAGAATTAAAATTTTTTTTGACCTTATAATATAAGTCATTCTTTAGAAGTGTCTATCTATTTGCATATGCATGCTCTTAACTGATTATATGCTCTGATATGCTTTCTTATATGATCTGATATTCTGTTTTGAATATGACTAAGTTAATGCTTAACTATTCTGTTATGAGCTGATGTTTATCTTTTTAAGTTTGAATGCTTTGTCTTAGGGGGAGCTCTGTAGCTCTCTTAGACTTTGCTCACTCAAATTTAATTGATTTTTGTCATCATAAAAAAGGGGGAGATTGTTAGAACCAAAATGGTTTTGGTTTAAATAAACTCTTGAGTTTTGATGTTAACAAAAAGGTTAAATTTGTATGGCAAAGTATTGTTAAAGATCTAACTTGTTTGTTATAAATTGCAGGACTGTTTATATGATACTAGTCAGAGGAACTTAAAATCAAGTATGGAATCATATCAGATTATATCTTTATCCTCTAGACGAGTCCGCAACTCTTGTTAATTCTTTTTCTGAATCAAACTAAGTTATCACTAGACGAGGTCGTAGGTACTAGCAAAGGTAATAGATGACTAGACGAAAACCTGAGTCTATGTAAAGTTCATATAGACGGGCTATTAGGAATCTCACTGTTTTATAGCAAGTCCAAAGACTTGATGCCAAGTCAGTAGACGAGCTACTAAGTAATTCATCGAAATATAGCATGTCCAAAGACTTGATTTTTTAGACGAGAAAAATGCCACGTAGGAAGACGAGCTTATAAGAGTGACAAGTCCATAGACGAGTTCATCTACTATAAGATAATCTTGCACGTCCAAAGTCTTGTGCGTCCACTAGCTATTAAAAGCAATCCCGTCTACAAATAAGTATATTTATTTCAAATGATTGTGTATTTACTTCAAAGGAATATATGTCTTTGTATCTCACTGCTTCATTGTTAACTCTTTGTTTTTTTGAGATTAGAAACATAGTACCATCAAGAACATAAACTTTTGTACTCTGTCAACTATATAGCTGTAAAGTTTAAACCAAGTACAAAGAAGTGACAGCTCTACTTTGAGCATTCCTCTGATAAACAAGAGCACTTCTCCATGAAGCATATCAAGTTATCAGTCTCAACGGATCTCAAGCATTTAATGCTATTTGTAAACGAATATTTTCTCAAGACCGTTGAAGAAAAGATGAAGATGCCTATATATATTAGACGACCTCATGAGAAGAAACAACTTGATGCTGTGAAATCTTCAAAGTGCTAAATCTCTGATCAAATTTCATTTAAATATTTTCAGTTGTATTCTTCTTGATCTTATAATATCAAATCCTCACACATACTGAGTTCTTAGATCAAATCTATTAATCTCTTTGTTAGAGTTAGAGCCTGAAGAGACTTGGTAGAGAAAGAATACTTGTAGCCTGAAGAGGTGTTGAATACTTGTAATCTATTTGGAGAATAGTGGAGAAAAACCTTCAGGTAGAAGGGACTGGACGTAACTCTAGGTTGGAAGAGAGTGAACCAGGATAAAACATTTGTGTGAATCTTTTAACCCTTATCTTTTACAGTATTTGGTTATACTAACTGTGGGTATTGAACCTGAGTTTGTTAACTCTTTAAAAAGGTTTTCCTTTGTGTGTTACTCTCATTATCTTGCTTGTAAAAAGTGTTTGAGAAAAGGTTTTTTCAAAAAACTGTTAAAAAACACAATTCAACACCCCTTCTTGTGTTTCCCTGTGTCAACCTCAAGGACTTGCTTCCATAGGTTGTCCGGTTCTTTAAGAAGTCTCCACCTCCACTTTGCTAACAAAGGCAGATTGAAAAGTTCGAGATTCTTAACACCTAAACCGCCCTCCTTTTTGGGCATGCATACAACATCCCATTTAACCCAAGCGATCTTTCTTTTGTCTTGACAACCCCCCAAAAGGAAGTTTCTTTGTATACTAACAAGTTTCCACAACACCTTTTTGGGGCCTTTAAGAATGACAAGAAATAAATGGGGATGCTATCCAGGACCGAATTGATCCGTGATTCTTCCACCAAGTGAAAGATGCTTTCTCTTCACAGCGAACAACCTTTTAGAGAGAGTGTCAATAATAGGTTTCCACATTGAAAGCAGCTTCGGGTTAGCTCCAATTGGCACCCCAAATATTTGAATGGCACTTACCCACATTTGCAGTTCAGAAAATTTGCCGCTGCAATTTTAAAGTTATCCTCTACATTAATGCCAATGACACCCAGGTATTAGTTTAACTTTCACCTGATCACCTCTTAAAATTTATGATGAGAAATCATTGAATGATTAACTTACTCGATTGTCATTTGGTTAACATATTCAGCTTACAAGGGCCAATGAATTCCGTTGCGTTGATATCTACAAGCAACCTGCTTTTCAACATCCTTTGCTGAAAAACCACAGAATTCAGGTAATTATGTGCTCACTAGTGAAACAATCTGCAAAGCATGTTAGTTGTATAGTTATATGAAATTAACTTGGATGTCGATTGGTGAGACGTGAAGGAATGATAGATGTGTTAATTTGGATAAGTTATAACACAATATACCAGTAGTGATTTAATGCTTAGAATTTTTAATTTTTATTTAGTTATTCATAGTAATGAAATTTACGGTTTAGTCTGTTCATTAAGTTTTCTTATTAAACCACAATTTTAATAGCCTAGAAACGTTATAATTGGACCTGTTTTATTTGTTTTCTCAAAAATCTCTCTTTTACTCTTTAGTTTATCAAATTACATTGATTCAAATCACTTTGATCATAATATACATATATATAAGTTAACTTTGTGTTTCTTTTCTCGTTTATGGAATAACTAAAGCTTGCTCTGACTTTCGCAATAGACTCAACTCTTACCAAATATTGATAAAGGTTTTAATGCTGATAATTTCACCAAAAGATGTCCACCAGGAAAAGTACCCATTCACAGGATAAACACGAGGCATCACGGAAATATTGATTTTCTTCCCAACGAAAAATCAACGATTTTCATCAATATTCCCAAAGTTTTCTCTTATTTTTCAATTCTTTTCCCCCTGCTTGCATATGTTTATTACTAACATTTTATGTTAGTTCCATGTGTCTAATTACTTACTCCCAGTTGAATCATTTGGCTTTTATTTAGGTTGATGGCGGAAAGGCCGTTGTTTAGGTGAGTGCTTAACTACCTATAGCATCCATAATCATCTTCTGTACTTACTTCTTATCTTTAAGTTATTGTCTTTAAGGTTTATGTGCTTATTTTTTACACAAACAAAAATATTCTAAGATTCCCCTGCCTGTCAATGTTTTTGAGTAGCTTTCTTTGTAACAAATTCCTTCTCTGTTGTCTACATTGTATGCATGTAGATGTAGTGGCTTTAAAAGGGCATATGTATTCAGGGTTATTGTGCTGTAGAAGAAGCACTCTTGGATTCACAAATTACAATGCATGGATATTTGTTTAAATTTTAATAATGTGCACTTGGTATAGGATAACTATAAGATTTTTTTATTTTTTTTTATAGGCAAATGTTAGTGTTACTGTTAGTATTATGTTAGTGGGTGGAGTTTGAACCCTCAACCTCCTTATCACTCCACTCCTTAACTCCCCCACCCTAACTACCTTGACCACCTTATAACTCCCTAGGCTAACTATAAGATTGATAATTCATTTCATATGATGTTACATTAACACTTTAAGAGATTTATTTGCCATCGTATTGTCATGCTAACTCAATCATGTGTAAACTCCAAATTTAACCACATCTTCTATAGCATGTGGAGCATTCTTTGCCACTACAGTACATTCATGTGTTCAAGGATGGACATTTTGAAACAACTACAGCTTCTCACTATGGAGGTTAAATTGATTAGGAATTTGGAGTTTCTATTTATGTCCACATCATGTTATTCCTTAAATGGTTATGGGAGTAACTTCAATTTCTTCTTTTTTTTGACTCATTTACAAATAGTCAAATACAAACATTAATATAGGTGTATTATATTCATGCTCAGCTGCCTCTGCTTGTGATTTTTCCATTGACTCGTTGAATCATTTGATAGTTTCTACTTGAACATGCAATTGGATAGAATAGAAGAATTAGATATTGGCTTACAGTGTTTGCTTGATGTACTGATATTTATTAATTTGGGTTTTTTTTTTTGCTGGACTTTGTGTAAATTTTCCTTTTTGTTTTGCTTCTGTGCAAATGCCACATTAGTGGAAAATATACATTAGACGGGAAAGGTTTACGTCAGTTAACCAAAAGCTAGACGTTAAAAAGGAGGCGGTGGCAGTTTTGTAAAAATCAGACTTCATTAATTCAATTTTAACGCCAGTTGTTGTAAGGACTGGCGTTAAAAGTGAGTCACTTCATTTTTAACGTCAGTCCTTACATCAACAGACGTTAAAGGTTATTTTAATAATTTTTTTTACCTAGTAAATGTACCTTTCCACATTGCCTTCCTCAAAGTTTCAGTTTCACTTGCTTTTATGTTTTGTGTTTCTGTTTTGAAAACTAAAATATATGTGCGAAGTATAAGTTGAATCAATTACCCAAACCGGATCTCATTCATGAAGTGTATCAATAATACAATTACAAGATACATTCAAAATTTTAAAATCCTATAAAAAGTTACTTTGAAAGGGTTTAAAATCCTAAACATTTGTTGAGGCTTAGTTCCCTTCACGGGTGAGCAAGAGAGGAGAGTCGAGCGACTGAGTTTTCCAGAATTCAATGAGGAGCACTACTACAGAAAAGGGCTTCAGTAGCGTTTTTTTTGGCCTTTAGTAGCGCTTCAAAGCGCTATCTATTCACCCGCTACTGAAGGTGGGAGAGATTCAATAGCGCTTAAAAAAGCGCTACTGAAAGTAGGAATAGGTAGCGCTTCCTTGAGAAAACGCTGTCTAAAGTTGGTAATAAACAATCTATTACATACTTTAGACAGCGCTTTCTCAAGGAAGCGTTGTCCTAAGTTTGAAATAGACAGCGCTTTCTCAAGGAAGCACTATCTATTTGTCACTTTAGGCAACGTTTTTTCAAGAAAGCGCTACTGAAAGTAGGAATAGGTAGCGCTTCCTTGAGAAAGCGCTGTCTAAAGTTCGTAATAAGGCAATCTATTACATACTTTAGACAACGCTTTCTCAAGGAAGCGCTGTCTAAAGTTTGCAATAGATAACGCTTTCTTAAGGAAACACTATCTATTTTTAACTTTAGACAGTGTTTTTTCAAGAAAACGCTACATATTCCCCCCCTTTTTTTTTAATTATTTACATTGTTTTTCTATATTTCTCACATGCACTCAGCAAAACTAAGACATTAAACAGTTTATCTATCCCATTGCACTTAACAAAACTCAACAAACCATACATTTACATACAAAAGCTTAAATACAATATTTTTTTTTGGATAAGCTAAAAGTATATTGATTAAAGGGTACAAAGGGTACCCCAACCCATATACAATAATAACCCAACAACATAAGAACCACTGTAACTAAAATGCTACACTCCAAATTGCCCAGCATTGCCATTACAATTACAGAGCTGTTATCATGACTGAAAGTACTAAAACTAGCACCATGAAGAGCTGTAATCCTTTCAGGGGCATCATTCAACCGTTCAGGCCACTTAGGCATGCATGTAAGAGCAGATTTCCTACACTTTGGATCTGGAACCACAACACAAGTACGAAGTGGAGTGTACCATGCTGAATCTGCTTCAATGCTGTCATCAGATTTTGGTGGATAGGTGTCTCTAGGCAGCTTATCATAGCAATTATTATCTTTAGACTTCTGCCATACAGCAATGTCATCCTTTTTATTGTACAATTTGAAGTACATTGAAGTAAGCAAATCCTGCAACTTCTCATAATCTGATCTTTGCTCTTCCACAGTTGTGTTCCATCCGCACCACCTACGCTCATAGTTTACCAGTGGACCAAACAAAATCCAAAATCCTCTAGGACGAAGAATACGGTGTATTTCAAGGAGATAAATTCCACCTAAAAGCAGAAAGAGATTAGCAGCAAGAGATAAACAAAAATATTGGAAAACATGGTAGAGGAGAGAAATGAGAGAATACACAAACTAAGATGTTACCGAATGGTGCAAACTGTAAAGTATGTGATATAAGCCTAATACATGATAGTAAATAATTATCAACCAATCACATATCTATCTGACTAATCACCAACCAACTCAACTAATCATCAACTAAATATGGAACTAGATGCATAGTAGTAAAAATTGCATAGAATGATCTGACAAAACTAGATGCTCATTGAAACTTGTTATAAGCCTGATTAGAAAGAACCCTATGTCATTTACAACAAATGTGTGAAACACTAAGCTTAAGCAGCTTCAAGCTAGTAAAGTTCATGAAAATGTTGCATAAACAGGAATAAATTATGTTTAATTGCCAAAATTCATAATCCATAGGAGAATTACCAAATTCTGTCCATGGGATAAGGCATCTGGAGCAATGAAACAATCACCCAAAATATGGAAGAAAGCAACAAAGAATTCACTGTTCCAATATAACAAAATGTTCAAATACCTCTCCAATTGCAGAAAAAGTCTGCTGCTGATCTGGTGTCTGGTTTAGCAGATTGTCCAAGAAAAATTGCACTGATCTCCTCACCTGCAAGTAATTTAATCCTTTATAATATCAATACATGATCATAATATTTGAATTGTCAACTGACCATCTTGATATGTAAGAGTACAGGTAGTCAACATTCTTACTGATGACAGGTCCCCAGTAGGTTGGAGTGCTCCAAGGTCTATAAGGCATTGTATAACCTGCATCACCGTTTCTTGTAAGTCTAAATAAATGCAAAAGGAGGCCTGAAGTTAATCAGTTCAAGTTCTCAGCAACTTGAAATTCCTTTTTTTTTTTAAAGAAAGTAACTAGTTAGCTGGTTAGAAAGTTACAATTGTAACTACTGACTACCGAAAGCACAAGCCATATTACATATTATACATGCTCGAGTTGATTGAGGGAAATTCAACTATGGAATTACAAAGTAGATATTGACGACATCAAAATAGCATACCAAGATATCAGATTGTAATTTTTTGTTAAACAAAAGATTGTGATCCAAATTTAGCAGAAAACAATACCTTTTTGGCATCCTTTTCATAAACAGATGTGGGATGAATGTATGAGTGAAATGATTGTGAAGCTGATAGAAAAATAGGCTTCATTGTTTGGAATGGTGGCATAGCATCTTTAATATTTTTAGAAGTAAATGTCCTAGTTTGTTTTTTAAGCATTATAGTATACCCCTGCTAAAAATATTGATGATGGTGGTCATCTATTGTTTGAAATGGTACACCAGGCAGCAAATGCAAGTTTGATGGTATTAGTTATGATCAAATGGAGGAGTCCTTGTAATAATTGTGCACTTCTATTCTATCTATTTTCCTTGGCATGTGATGGTTTTTTCTCTCTGTTTTAGCGAACATGACTTGGCGTTAGAGACTCGTTTGGGTGGAGATAATGTGACAAGGGAAAATATATCTTTCTCTGACAAGGGAAGTGAACAGAGAAGTGCAAAAGATGCTCCTGAAGACAGTATGGCGGCTTATTATAACATGTAAAACAAATAGCGGCTTCCACATTTGGATGCCATAATTTTCCAAAAAAGAAACGATGGACATAATTTCTTTAAAAAGAAAAGAAAAGTAACCCGAGATAAAATAATAGGTCCTCCCTGTGAGGCATAGAGGTTCTCTTGCTTCATCATTTCCACAATTTTAGCAGTGAATCACTTCATCTCTGCCTGAAGACAGTTCAAGTTTACATTATAGCAGGTAGTAGAGACTAGAGACATAGGGAAAGAAAAGGAACGATTGCCTTGAATGGTTCATTATCCGTTCGAAACTTAATTCCAGGAATAAAATGCAGCCAAAGAGGGAAACCATTGTGCACAAGTTAAAAGGCCACCATTAGATATGAATTTCCCTGTAAATAAAAAAAGATATATTGATAGAGAGAATCCAATTTGATTACCCATAGTTCTATTCAGCACATGCGTATGGACCAATCCGGAGATACACATATAGACCTCTTCGCAGCATCGCCTTCATCAATTTCACCAAATCACCCCTTCCTTCAAAATTATACTGCCAATACAACCATATAATCTATCATTCATTTGATAAAACGAACCATTTATATATTCTTTCTCAGCTTTGTGTTGTGATAAAAATTATGAAGACTCTTCCATTTCATGCTTTTGACACTGTATTATTCATATTAAATCTGAACAAGTTTACAATGCAATGTAAAAGACTTGAGAGTGAAGAACATAGGAATATGAAAATGGTAATAACAGAACCTGGTCTCTAACCGGTTCGTGTAAGTTCCAGAAGACATAAGTCTCAATAACATCAAGTCCTCCATCTTTGGATTTCTGAATAAGGTCTGGCCACATCTACAACAACAAATCCTACCCACAGTTAAAGTTCAAACTTGAAAGACAATAATGCATATTCACAGTTGCACACACACACACTATCCTAGAGGTATACATCTACTATCCTAGATTATATATATATATATATATATATATTGGCAAATACAAAATTTAAGAACTACTCAAATTGTTAATGATGTTCAAATGGTGATCAATAAGTAACAAACCTCTTGATTATTTCTGAAGTCTAAAAGCATTTTTTATCAATTTTTTTATGGAACAGTCCCAAAATTTACATTGCAGTTTGCAAAAGATTAAGATACCACCTGAAAGGGCAAACCCAAATCCAATGCTGATTCAAAATAATCACAACCAATGATGAGAAGAAAAAAGAAAAGAGGATGACTTTGTCCCTGTGCAAGAGGCTTCACTCCAGCTTCATTGCAAATTTGACATGATGGAAAATCAATATTTTGAAACCAACTTCGAAGATCAAGGAATGACTTCACACTAAGTTTAATATTACCATCTGTGGTTAAATTAGGTCACTGGTCCTTGACAAGTTCATGTAGAGTTTTTTCCTTCTCAGTCAAAGAGAAATACTTCAATGCATAAGGGACATGCGCCAGACTTTCTTGAGATTGTGGATTTGTCACAATAGTAACCAGAACGTAGACCATTGTCCACACATTGTGTGTTCAGACTATGGTTCAAGTGCCTATAAAAAAATAAAAATGAGAGGCTGAAGAATCTATATGCGCTACTTTACAAATTTTGAATGCAAATGAGTTTAGTAATGACATTTATCAATGAACTAAGAGAGAGGTTGAAGTCCAGATTCTACCATTCCTATATATCAACTATCAACTGTCCCCCCATTGAATTTTCATCAAGTGTTTGTAAAGGACAGTATTTAGGCTACCAGAACAGTATTGAACTATAACAGTATTGCACCATTCCATTTATCCAAGTTCATAGAAGTAGTATAAAATGAAGTTTGTCACCCTAAACACTATAAACATGAAACCACTTAGCAAGTAGGAATTTGTCACCCCACTTGTAATTGAGCCATGAATCCTCCTTTTTTTTTTACTGAAGGTATATATCATATTTCGGGTCTTGGTTAGCCTCTAAATTCTAGAGTGATCTATACAACTTGGGTCATTTTCTTTCTCCTTTTATTCTTTATTTCTTCCCGATTAGGTCTCACCCAGTAGGATAATGGCAATTGTGTTCTGTGTAAAGCATTTCTTAATTGTTATATTGAATAGGTCCACGACCATCAGATTACAATAACATAAAGAAACTGATCTAAAGCATATCCATTCTTTTAAAGCCTATTCTATCATAATCAGGATTTTCCTCCTCATTTCACAAAACCCCACAAAGATTCCCTCATTTCCAAAACATGAAAATCATAAAAATACTTCTCAGTAATTAAGAACAATCGAGACCAAAACACCAATCTCACTTTACCTATCTATAAGAACATTTATATAGCTTTCCCATGTGCTGATACATTACAAACCTCAATAAATACTCTTAAATAGCAAATTTCACTTTTCACACTATACTTCCCGATGTTCAAATTCAAAGCATATATATTCTTAGAGAACAAACCCAATCAAAGCAAAAAAAAAAAAAACTTACCGTGAACCCTAACGAAAGCAGCATTCACCACCGAAACCGTGGTCAATTTACTCGCCTTCATCTCCGTCAAGTCAAAACCTCTAGGATAAAGACACTTTTTTCCATTTAAAGTGTAAATTTAATGAACGATAAAGACACTCTCGACCACCCGTCATGGCCCTTTCCCTTACCACTGTCGCCGCCGCCCTTTCCTCCATTTCAATCGCGTCGAAACCACCATAGATTCTACTGATGGTGTTAGCAATAGTTATTTCTCTCCAAAGCATCAACATCTGGGACGGTGAGAACGTGACGCGGCGACGGGCGGAGCAATTATGGTTCGCGGTGGTGCTCCAAGGGTCGCACGGCGGTTCTGCAGGTGGGGGTACGGTGAGGAGGAGAGGAGAATGGGAGGCGGTGGTGGTCTCGGATGCTAACAGTGGTACATGAACGGGCTCAACTGGGTTACGACACAAGGGAGACGAGAGTGGTGGTGGTAGACGAATGGCGGCGATGGTAGCTTAGGTGGTGGTGGTAGACGAGAGTGGTAAGGGTTTGGAGAAATAGGGTGGGAGGGAAAGAAGAGGTTCTGAGAGATGAAGTACAAAATTTTTGAGAGTGGGAGGGACAGTGTGGGAGGGAAACATTTATTTTTAGGGTAAGGAATAGACAACGCTCCCTTAAACAAACGCTATCTTAGGTTATGAATAGATAGCGCTTTTTCAAACAAGCGTTGTCTATTCATCACAAATAGATAGCGCTTCCTCAAACAAGCGCTATCTATTCCTAGCTATCGACTTTTAATAGCGCTTCTCAACTTTTAATAGCGCTTCCTTGGAGAAGCGCTGTCTTAGGTTATATCTAAAATAGCGTTTCTTCAAGGAAGTGCTACTAAATGTCTTCCGCCTCTCTTTTAATAGCGCTTCGGTTAGAAAAGCTATTAAAGGTGCGCTACTAAAACCCTTTTCTGTAGTAGTGGAGGTTGTGTGGCAAAGCATAAGACCACTTTTGGAACCCCTTATCACACCCGAAACATTAAAGCTACATCCCATCAGAGAGTTATATGAAATATGCCAAATGGAAAACTATACTCCGAATGTGACCATGTCTAGCAGTGATGGTGTTACTCATGTTGGAATCGAGGTACATGCTGATAATGTGATCATTCATAAGCTGAGGTTTTGGAACTGTAGCAGCCGATTCTCCGGAAGGATTATAAGGTGAGCAACTCACATTATGTGATTTACAGAACCTTATCACCCATGTTATGTGATTTACACAACCTCAGAAGTCGTTTGACCTTTAAGACAAAGATCTTTGAGTCTAGGAATAAGAAGAAAGAGTGATGAAGTTAATCTCCATGGCAGAGCCATATTGTGAAGCAGAAAAATAAAAGGAAGGAAGGAAGCTATTTATTGGAGCAGAGGATGAAGTTACTAGGCGTGGTAAGTTACTAAAAAATTAAGTTAATCATTAAGAGGATTAGGTTCCAAGGTGAATGGGTAAGTAGCACAGTAGTCAAAGGAATGAATGTTTTTGCAGAAACTTATATACCTTTAGCGTCACTTGTTTAAAACAACTGACGCTAAAAGTGTTTTTAAAATAAAAAATATTTATTTTTAACGTCAGTTTTTATACAACTGACGTTAAAAGTGTGATTTTTACTTCAGTTAAATAAATAGCAGACGTAAATAATCCTATATCCCTATCTGAAATGCCATGTTGTCACTCTTAACACAAGTCACTCCATATATATAGTGCAGTTTATTTCTAAACTTTTTTTTAAACAAGTTTATTTTTAATCTTCATTAATTAGCTTGAATTAGTAAACAAATTCTTGTGCAAATTAAAATAAATAAACACTTAACATAAAGCAAGTTATATGTATAATCAAATCGTATCTCATTGAAGCGGTTCATAAGTTACAATCAAATGATTAAAAGATAAAAAATTTCTGCAACATAGCCCTAAAATATAAAAAAGTTTTGTTTCAACATCATTTTCTTCTCAGTCATGTCCTCAGAAACTCCAATGGATGCATCTCCTCCCTCACTTGAATTCCATGATGCAAAAGTGAATCCACATTGAAATGGATCTTTGCATCTTCTCCTTCACTGGAATTCCTTGATGCATCGTCTTGAATCCACAGTCACTTGCTTCCAAAGCAAAGTGAAAGGGATGACGGGGATGAAATAAAGTGAGGGAATCACATTACGTGATTCACCCAACCTTACCATCCATGTTATGTGATTTACTCAACCTCAGAAGTTTTTTTACTATTAAGACAGAGACCTTTAAGTCTTGGAATAGGAAGAAATAACAACACCTCAAATATGATAGAGGCATATTGTGAAGGAAAAAGCACGAAATATAGAGGAAAAGAGGGGGGGTGTAATACAGATCGACCGATACAGAAGAATATGGTTCTTTATATAGAGAAGAGAGACTACCTGAATTTCTTGAAAACTGATCTAAAAACTTAATGCTCATTAAGAGGATTAGGTTACGAGGTGAATGGGTAAGTAGCGCAGTAGTCAAAGGAATGAATGTTTTTGCAGAAACTAATAAACTTTTAACGTCAGTTGTTTAATACAACTGACGTTAAAAGTGTTTTTTTAAAAAATATTTATTTTTAACGTCAGTTTTTTAAACAACTGACGTTAAAAGTGTGATTTTCAGTTAAATAACTAACTGACGTAAATAATCCTATATCCCTATCTAAAATGACCTATTGTCACCCTTAACGCAGGTCACTCCATATATATAGTGCAGTTTATTTCTAAACTTTTTTTTAAACAAGTTTATGTTTAATCTTCATTAATTAGCTTGAATTAGTAAACATATTGTTGTGAAGAGAGACTGATATAGAAGAATGGTACTTTATATAGAGAAGAGAGACTGATTTTCTTGAAAACTGATCTATAAATAAACTTAATGCTCAGGGGTAGGTAGCACAGTAGTCAAAGGAATTAATGTTTTTGCAGAACACTTTTAACGCCAGTTGTCTTCAACAGCGGACGTTAAAAGTTTTTTTATTTTTAACGTCAGTTTCTTAATACAACTGACGTTAATTAAATGTCCTTTAACGTCAGTTTTTACAAACAACTGACGTAAAATGTTGTTTTATTTTGATTATAACGTTTACACCCGCGCGCCTTCTGCACTTCGCTTTATACGTCTCTTTTCTCTTTTCATCACGCTCAACCCTCACTCTCCCGTGCTAAAGAATTTAATAAGTGGGTGTTTCTACAAGCAAAGCAGCACGTAAGCATCAACTACAACCACTGGAATGACGTTCCACAGAACGTTAAGGATCAGATTTGGGAGGCTATCGCGGTATTTCACCTTTAGATTCGTTTGATTTACATTATTAGATAATTATCCGAGTTATAATCCATCCAGTTGTTATGTATTTAATGTGTAGGTAGCTTGGACTGTGCCAAATGACGAGGATCATCGTCATAAATGTATGAAAATGGCATCAAAGCGTTGGAATGGGTTCAAGCATGATCTTACCAGGTACTATGTATCTGGGAAGAAGCGGCTTGATAAAATGTTCTCGGATTATCCCTGGATTGATCAGGATACTTGGGATATGTTTGCCAGGAGTCGACAGGATGGAGAATTTCAGGTTGGTTGATTAAGTTAATTTTGTATGCTTCTTATAGATCATTTAACTGTATTTCATTATGTGTTTTTGTTTGAATAGGCTAAGGCAAATAAGGGTCGGCAGAATCAGGCGAAGAACGTCCACCGCCACACCATGGCTCAGGGTGGATACCAGACTCGGATCAAGCAGATGATGGCGGATAGGCTGAGGGCAAAGCAGGAAGAGCACTCTGCTATGATTGAAAGAGGAGAGGTCCCTGAGGGCACACCATTAAGTCCTCCGTCGGACATCGACCGCGAGGATGCCTGGTTAGCCGGCCGCATGACAAAGACGGGATCTTTTAAAGTTGATGCCACTCACGAAGTGGCAGATAAGATTGTAAGTAAATAATTAACTTGATTTCAATTGATATTTGTATAGATATTTGCAACACTTTTCACTTGCACGTTTTTTCATTTTTTTCATTGTAGATGGATCTTAAAGCACAATCCTCCCAGGGCTCATTCGTCCCTTCTGGATGGCGGGACGTCTTGATGACTGCTCTAGGCAAGAAAGACCATCCTGGTCGGGTTCTCGGTGTTCCTGGGAACGTGACCATCAAAGAATATTATGGCAAGTCTGCTTCACGAAAGCGGGTGGTCGATGAAGCATCAATTTTGGCTGACATTACTCAGCACCTCATGTCCAACCCAACTATTACAACACATCTGATGCAAAGCTTAATATCCAACCCAAAATTCAAGCAGGCGCTTGCCAGAGAGCTTTCCTCCGTCGGTACATCCCAGGACACCGCAGGGCATGCCAACCCTTCACATGTGAGCACAAAAGAGAGTTTTAGTAGGGCACATGTGGAGGACGATGAGTTGGCAGCTAGGGAGCGGGAGTTCGAAGTTCAACGCCATGAGCATGAGTTGGAAATGAAAAGGCGTGAGCTTGAGTTGGACTTCAAACGACGTGAGCTCGAAATGTTAACAAAGGTCTGTATTCATTATTAATGTCCAAATTAGTCAAATAATTACTTGTATTTTTTTTAATTATCAACAACTTATCTATTTTATTTTTCCTAAACTAAAGGTCAAGTCGACGTCGGTGTCGCTGTCACCTATCACTCGTTTGTTCTCACTTGGTGAGGATTATGCGTTTGAGATTTTTGAATGTCCATTGGAGCACGATGGATGGGTGGCACTCCTAGATCAACGGAAGATATTTTCCTTCTATGGTGACGATCTCGGGAACGCCTGCAGAAATAACGTCTGGATGGCCAGCACAGTTTTGAGTCTCTGGTGCACGTAAGTTAATTTTAATTTTATAACTTATTTATTTTTGGTATTTTTCCATTTAATAATTTATTTTAATTTCAATATATATATTATGTAATTAACATCCATACATTTTAATATCTTAGGTATCTCCATCGTCTTCAGCTTGATAAGGGCGTTGCATCAGTTTACGGCTTCTTAGATCCGTCAATCCTTCTGCCCGAATTCTTTACTGGCGATGCATTGAGTAAATACTTAGGGAACTTGTTGGGAGACAATCAGAAAGAATTATATCTGGCTCCCTACTATATGAAAAGCCATTGGTAGTTGTTCGTACTTCACCCGTCTAGGCATACTGTCATATTCTATTGCTCTCTCCACCAACAGCCGCCATAGGTGGTGTTGGAAGCTGTAAATAAGTAAGTAACTAATATTAAATTTAATTTAAGTTTTAATATCAGTTGTTTTTAGTTTGTTACACACATGATATATGAATTTGTTAATTGATCGACATGATTATTTGTTTATGATAGCGCGTTGAAGGCGAGTAGCATAAGTTGCGCCAACGGGAGAAGTAAGACTTCTAAGGCTAAAGCAAATCCTGTATGGAACATCCTCAAGGTTTGGTAGTTTATTTATCAAATAATTAATATTATAATTACTAATTTATATGTATATTCAACTAACATTGAAATTAATTTTGTTGGTAGTCTCAATTTCAAAATGACGGGTGGTCGTGCGGCTATTATGTGATGCTTCATATGCTGAACATAGTCTCCACATCTATTACGGATGGATGGAATAAGGTAATATTTAAACAACTTGTTAAATTATATATTATAGTTTTGAAGATGACTTGCATTGATGTTATTGTTATTATTTGAACGTGTGTAGGCATTTAACGACCAATCGCCTATTCAAGAAGATGAGTTAAGAGACTTGAGGATTCGCTTCGCTGAATTCTTCTTCAAGTATGCGGCTGAAAAAGGAATTGACAAGATATCTCCGCACTACTTAGATGAATAGTTTTTTTGTTAGACTTTAGAAATTAATTAATAACATGTATATATATATATATATATATATATATATATATATATATATCCTTAGATTGGTAGTTTTGTTTTTAGACATTGGAGACTAAAATTTATTTATATATATACATGGGTTTTGGTTTTAAGTCCCCCCATTGTTCCATTTTTCCTTTGCAATTCTGTAATGTGTGTGATATTCTGTGTTACTGGGATATTTACTGAATGCAGGGATAGCTAAGGGGAGTGATATTTTAAAACTGAATTTTAAAAAAAAAATCTATTAACGTCAGCTGTATCAAACAACTGACGTTAAAATTAAAACCTTTAACGTCTGTTCTTTATAAGAACTGACGTTAGTTTTAACAAAATTAACGTCCGTTGTCTTAAAGAACTGACGTTAATAGTTTTATGTTTAACGTCAGTTGTTTAAACAACTGACTTTAATTTTTACAAAATTAACGTCAGTTGTGTTAAAGAACTGACGTTAATAGTTTTATATTTAACGTCAGTTCTCAACTGACGTTAAAATATTAACTATTATCGTCAGTTGTATTTACGTCAGTCAGTATTCTGACGTAAAAAATCAATTTTAACTGACGTAAAAAGCACTTATTGCACTAATGTCAGCACATGTAGTATATTGAGCATGCACCATTGTCTGTTGGTATAATTTCATAATTGAAATTCTTGGGAAAACAATAAAAAAAAAAAAATGAATACTCCAGTGAACTAACAATGAATTAGTTCAATATTTACATAGAACTTGAGTCAGCAAAAGTAGGATCATTTAAGTTGTATACAAGCCTTCAAATGTTAGGTGCTGCGTGAAATTATTACATTTTCATGTTGCCGAACCAGAAAGCACTTTGAATTTCTACATCTTAAGCATAGATTGGACATATGATTTAGGATCACCTTTTTATATATTAGAGTTTAGAGATTTAGGATAACTTTGTCAAACTATCAAAACACCTTCTGCCATGGTTGTTTTTCTTAGAACCATGGTAGTAAGTAGTGATATGATTTTTGTTGGGAAAATACGCAATTTTCCTAAATTATATTTGTGAAAAATGAAATAAATGTGGAATAATAACACAAAATTGATAACGGAGTTCGGCCAATAATGCCTACGTCTTCGGACTGCTGCAGATATTTTACTCAAAAGGGAAATATACAAAGTGTTTACAAAACACTCACAACCTCTCACAACCCACAACACAATTACACCCAGAAAAATAAAGCTTTTATTTCTAAGCTTTTTCTCTCGCTCTAGTTATTCTCTCTCTTGTTGGGATTGATTTTTTCTTCTTGCTGAGGCTTGTATTTATAAGGATTTTTCACCATGTTACGTAGTTGGGTGCCAAGGTGTTTCCACATATTGTGGGAAACTAATTATTAATATTACTTAAATACTCCTAACAAATAGCACTAACAACTAAATGTTAGGAATTCTCTTCTGGCCACCTCCAACAATAGCCACCTCCAACAATCTCCCACTTGAAGATTGATTTCAATCTGTCTTCACACCTCAATCAATATAGCAGCCTTCCCTGGTTTGTTATTCTAGCAGGCCAACTGAAGTTGAACACAACTTCAATTTGTCAATGGTCACCACCTTTGTTAACATGTCCGCTGGATTCTTACTTCCTTGAATCTTCTTCAATGTTAGCACCTTATCCTCAAGCAGAGATCTGATAAAGTGATAATGAAGATCAATGTGCTTTGTTCTGGAATGGAATACTGAATTCTTTGCCAAATGTATCGCACTTTGACTATCACTGTGCAAAACACTTTTCTCCTGGATGAATCCCATCTCTGTCAACAATCCTTGAATCCATATCAATTCTTTACTGGCTTCTGTTACAGCTACATACTCAGCTTCTGTAGTGGATAAAGCAACAATCTTTTGTACCCGCGACATCCAACTAACAGATGTTGTTCCAACAGTGAATATGTAATCGGTGGTACTTCTTCGGTGATCGACTTCACCTCCAAAGTCTGCATCTACGTATCCTTGTACTTTTAATTCTCCTTTACCAAAGTACAGACACTTCTTTGTGGTGCCTCGTAGATACCTCAAAATCCACTTAACTGCTTTCCAATGAGCTTTACCTGGATTTGACATAAACTTGCTAACAACTCCCACTGCATGGCCAATGTCTGGCCTTGTACAAACCATTGCGTACATCAAACTTCCAATGGCTGAAGCATACGGAATCTTATCCATAAACTCTATTTCTTCCTCTGTCTGAGGAGACTGGTCCTTGGATAGGCGAAAATGACTAGCCAAAGGTGTGCTTATCGGCTTGGCGTCGCCCATGTTGAATCTTTGTAAAACACGGTTGATGTACTCTGCCTGAGATAACTGCAAAATTCCTCTTTGCTTATCTCTCGTGATTTGCATTCCAAGGATTTTCTTTGCTGGACCCAAGTCCTTCATGTCAAATTATTTTGACAGTTGCGTCTTCAAGTTTCTGATCTCGTCCATATCCGAACTAGCTACAAACATATCATCGACATAAAGTAGCAGAATGATATAACTGGACTTACATCTCTTGAAGTAACAGCAGTGGTCGGCATTGCACTTCTGAAAGCCTTCCTTATGCATGAAGCCATCAAACTTCCTGTACCACTGTCTTGGGGCTTGTTTCAGGCCATACAAGCTCTTCTTCAATCTACACACCATATTCTCCTTCCCTTTTTCTGAGAAACCTTCTTGTTGGTGCATATATATATCCTCATCTAAGTCTCCGTGACGTCCAACTGCTCAAGATAGAGCTCTTGACTGGCTACAATAGTTAACACAGACCTGATAGTATTGAGCTTCACAACTGGAGCAAAAATTTCAGTGTAGTCGATTCCTTCCTTCTGTTGGAATCCTTTGACTACTAGTCAGGCTTTGTATCTCTTGGAGCCACCATGCTCCTCCTTCACCCGATACACCCATTTGTTGTGAAATGCCTTCTTTCCCAATGGTAACTTGGCTAGTTCCCATGTCTGATTGGAGATCAAAGACTTCATCTCGTCTTTCATGGAAAGCTCCCACATGATAGCATCTGCGGTCTGACATGCTTCCTCATAGTTTTCAGGCTCCCCTCCATCAACAACATATAATTCATGTATCTCTTGTTAGGCACATGAGGTCGAGAAGACCTTCTCAATGCAGGAGTCGGGGTAGGAGGCATTGGTGTGTCAGACTGTTGCTCGCTATCTTGTTCAGTTGATTCCTCTAACTGAGAATTATCAACTATAGGACTTTTTAGGATATCGTCCACCTCTGCATACACAGGCCCACTCTGTTCTGAGTTGCCGGTATCTGTGATATGTCTGTCCTTGTACATCAATCTTTCGTTGAAGATCACATCTCTACTACGAATCATCTTTTTGTTTTCATCATCCCAAAGGCGGTAGCCAAATTCATCTTCACCATAACCGATGAAAGTGCACTTCTTCGATTTTGGATCAAGCTTATTCCGACCTTGATCACTGATATGCACATATGTTATACAATCGAAACCTCTAAGATGTTTGAGGTTCACCTCTTTTCCACTCCATACCTCTTCTGGTATTATGTGTTCCAATGGTACCGATGGACCTCGGTTGATCAAGTAAGCTGCTGTGTTGACTGCTTCTGCCCAAAACTGCTTCGATAGACCTGACTGCACATGCAAGCTTCTGTCTCTTTTAGTCAACGTTCGGTTTATACGCTCAGCTACACCATTGTGTTGAGGCGTGCCCGGCACGGTTCTCTCCATTCTGATCCCGTGCTCAAATCAAAACTTCTTGAATCTGGTGTCTTCATATTCACCATCATTGTCGGTTCTGAGCTTTTTGATCTTCAACCCTGTCTCATTTTCGACTCTGGCTTTCCACATCTTAAAAGCCTCAAATACTTCAGACTTATGTTTCAGAAAGTAGACCCATACTTTCCTAGAGTGATCATCGATAAAAGTCACAAAGTATTGTTTCCCACCAATGGATGAGACGGTAGTTGGACCCCAAACATCAGAGTGAACCAGCTCGAGTCTCTCCTTCTTTGGGGTTCTTCCACTTGTATGAAAGCTGACTCGTTTATGCTTTCCAAGTATACAGTCTTCACACATGTCAATTTCTACTGACCGAAGACCTGGTAGTTTGCCCTTTGAGTGCATGATCTTCATCCCTTTCTCACTCATATGGCCCAGTCTCTGATGCCATAGATTGGGATTTTCATTTGTTTCAACTGCAATCAAATGACATGCTCCTACTGTCTTGTAAAGAGTACCATTCTTTTTACCGCGAGCAATCGTCATTGCACCCTTTGAAATTTTCCATTGACCACCATGGAAGACTGTTGTGTAGCCATCACTGGCCAACTGGCCTACTGAGATTAAGTTCTTCGTCAAGTCAGGAATATGTCTGACATTTTTCAATTCCCATACAGACCCGTTCAACTTAATCTTCACTACACCTTTACCCACAATCTCACAAGATTGATTGTTACCAAGGTAAACTTTACCAAGGTTTCCAGGTTTCTGCGAAGTGGCATGAAAGGATGCTCCAGAGTCTAACACCCAAGACTCTTCCTTGCTATCCAAAGAGCATATCAATGCATTATCTTCTCCTGACGTGGAGGTAACATTTGCCTCTGCCTTCGCCTCATGATTCTTCGATGCACTCTTGCACTGATTTTTGTAGTGCCCGGTCTTTCCACAATTCCAACACTCGACATTCTTCGAGCTATTGAAACTACGATGATTTCTGGACTTGGACCTCCCGTCCCTCGATTTATCGCATCCATTTCCTCTGGTTGAATTTCTTCCTCTTGACTCTGTGTGCAACACTGAAGAGGTTGACGATTCACCCGATTCTCTCCTTTGGATCTCTTCACTGAGAACCAGATCACGAACATCATTAAATTTCAACTTGTTGCTTCCCGATGAGCTACTCACATCCGTGACAGTAGCATTCCAGCTTTCTGGTAGGGAAGACAAAAGTATGAATGCTCGTGCTTCTTCATCAAACTCAATTCCAACTGAACTCAACCGGGTTATGACTGTATTGAGTTCATTGAGATGTTGCACAGTCGATGCGCCTTCTGTCATTCGTAAATTGAACAACCACCTCATCAAATGAACTTTGTTTGAGGTCGACGGCTTTTCATACATACTGGAAAGGGCCGCCATAAGACTCGTCGTGGTCTTTTCTTTTACAATGTTAAAAGCAACATTGCAGGATAATGTCAATCGGATAACTCTAAGGGCTTGTCTGTCAAGAAGAGTCCAATCTTCATCCTTCATGCCCTCTAGTTTCTTTTCTTGGAGAGGTTTATACAGCTTTTTCTGATATAGATAATCTTCAATCTGCATTTTCCAAAATCCAAAGTCCGCACCATCGAACTTCTCAATTTTCACCTTTCCATCATCTGCAGCCATTGCTCCAACTCAAATCTGACTTCCTCAGGATCGTTTCTGACAATTTGTACGAACCACCGTGTTTTAGAACACATTCGTGGATAATTTGGTGTCGCCGACCAAATTTCACTATTCACAAAATTTACTATTTATGTGAATAATACCTTTGTAAAAAATTGACAGAAATAATCACCAAAGCTCTTGATACCAATTGTTGGGAAAATACACAATTTTCCCAAATCATATTTGTGAAAAACGAAATAAATGTGGAATAGTAACATACAAAATTGATGATGGAGTTCGGCCAATAATGCCTACGTCTCCGGGCTGTTGCAGATATTTTACTCAAAAAGGAAATATACAAAATGTTTACAAAACACTCACAACCTCGCACAACCCCAACCCAATTACACCCAGAAAAATAAAGTTTTTATTTCTAAGCTTTCTCTCTCTCTATAGTTATTCTCTCTCTTGTTGGGACTGATTTTTTCTTCTTGCTGGGGCTTGTATTTATAAGGATTTTTGTTGACGGATCTGGGCAAGTATACCCAGTCGTGCAAGTAATACGGTGGTAAGACCGGTTTATCGTATCCACGGGGATTGGATGTCAAGTACCAATTCACAAACTCAGCAACTATCTAGACTAAACAGAGAAATCAAGAGAATTCAAAATAAACAAAAGAAAAGAAATAAAATCTTTTTGTCTTTTTGGGGACTTTTAACAAACACTTGGGGTGCAGAAAGGATATGTTGGGACTAGACTTCACCAAACCTCTAACTCATGCACTATCAGGACTAGATACCTCCCATTCATGCTTCAGATATTAAAATCAATCCACTAAACTACTCAAACCCCGATTCCTCGGATGGCAAGAGCCTAAATCCACTAATAGACCCTAATTCCTTAGGTGGCCTAGATTAATGAATTTGCATTAAGATTAGGGACCATGTGATTACTAATAAACCTAGTTCCATTCCTAGATACAAGGCTTACTAGGTGATTAAATTCAATTCCGGTTATGATACGAACGTTCCCATTGCATACCAAAACACAAATCAAGTCATGGGGGTGCTAGCCACAACAAGCATTAAGCACAGAAAAATAACCACTAATATGAAGACATGAACATAGAATAATCCGTCAAGATAAATACATAAACATAGGTTTGATTACATCTAATCCCGACACAGGGATTTAACTACTCATAAAACAAAGAAAACCAAACCGGAGAAATAGGGAGGAAGAGGAGAGAAGAGGCTCCATGTGAGCTTTCCTTCTTCTTCAAAGCAATCCCTCTTGGCTCCCTTCTAGGGTTGAAACCCTAGCCCAGCTGCAGCCTCCAAATGCCTTCAAATGGACCCCAAAAACTCCCCCAGTTCTGTCTGCTGCGTTCTTATTTATAGGTCTGTTGCGCGTCACGGCCGTGATGGCCATCACGGGCTGGCCGTGACGCGTTCTGGAGTGGGCGTATTCTCAACTTTTGAGCTCTCGCGAGGCGAGCTGGAGTTCGCGACGCGAACCTTTAATTTTTAGCCTATCACGGCCGTGATGTATATCACGGGCAGGCCGTGACAGTCTCTGACTTTTGCCTTCTGCTCTGCTTGATCACGGCCGTGATGGGCTCTGTTTGGCTCATATTCTTCACTTTTCAAGCTCTATTTCATCCAAGCTCCACCATGGCTGATTTTGATCATTTTTACATTGAATTCCTGCAAAACAACACCAAGACACCGCTTCACCCGTTCCAAGGGAAAATCTAATAAAAACCAAATAAAGAATGCCTAATCTATATGCAAAATGCATGCAAAAGAGTACAGAAAACATCATGTAAAATCACACTATCAATTTTTCACCACGTTACGTAGTTGGGTGCCAAGGTGTTTCAACATATTGTGGGAAACTAATTACTAATATTACTTAAATACTCCTAACAAATAGCACTAACAACTAAATGTTAGGAATTCATTTCTGGCCACCTCCAACAATAGCCACCTCCAACAATTTCTACTGCCTTTTATCAAATTATCAATTTTAGTCTCTAATTCTAAATCTGCCAGTTGTTAACGTTGTTTTTTGGTTCTTGACCAAAATTCCTTCGTGACAAATAATTGAAGATCAAACGAGTGTGGGACCTACGAGTTATGCGGTATCTCATCAAGAATAGGTATGAACTGTCTGCCAAGTATGATTTTGACAAGTTAGTCAAATCTAGTAATATACTGGCAATGACTTGATGCTATGACAAATATATAAGTTTGAAAAAATGGTGTACAGATTATTGTCAATAATGAAACTTGACAACGAAACTGCTTGTATTTGAAAAGGTAAATTTGTAATTTAAAAGAAGAAAGTAGTTGCTATGTATAAAATAACTTCCTGATTAAACTAAGTTTACAATGAAAAAGAAACACAAGTTTAAAAAGAAAGTTAAGTAAAGTAGGATCTAAATGATACAACTTTCAAGAAGTAAATGAATTTAAAATAACATAAAAGAAATGTCGGAGACAAGTAAGAATAAATGAAGAACTTGAATAAAAGAGATGAAAATGGCATTGAATTTTGCCATAGTATTGAAATAAGAAGGAGGGAAGGAATACTTGAATGTAATCTGTCAATCTGTTGTGTGATCGAGATATGTAGGATGTGTATCAAGTAACCGACCTTTATTACATTGTGATTCCTAGTATTTATAGACAAATAAAATAACTACCTAGAAGTAACCCCCTATCTAAATGACGGCCACATGTATTTGTCAGTTCTGTTAGGTTTTACACTTAAACTGTTTTATCAAACAATCCCACTAACTTCTCAATGTTTTGAACCGCTCCCCGTCAATTTGCTTATCTTCGACGGTTTGAACTGTTTGACAACTTGTATTGGTAACTTTCGTTGGATTGGGGACTTAACTGATTTCTTCACTTTTCCTTTCTCGACAATTCTCCCTTCGGGTAAGTCTTCCCTTGTTACTTTGTCAGGGACTTGATTGTCGAATCTTTTCCTCTTTCGAACTATATTTTATTGTCAAACCAAATAATTTCGACACTTAGAAAATTTCAATTATCTCCTCAATCCCTTCGTCAGCCTGTCGAGAAAACATCTGTCAGAAATTCAAAATTTCACCCTTAACAGATGCCCCTCAAGTTTTGCTTTTCGAAGGCTTTGTCCGACAGAATAGAAAAAAATTGAATTTCTAAATCCTTAACAGATTTTTAATTCTGGGTTTAACTCCAGTAATCAAATCTTATCAGCTTAATCATATCCCTACTTAATAGGGATAATCATAATGTTATATCTGTCTTGGAAATCGAACCACCAACTCCTACTTTCTTTAAATTTTCATCACATCACCGCTCAGTCTTCTTCTTCCTCCACTCGCTTTCTTTCTTTGCAAAAAAAAAAAAAAATTCCTTTCACAAAGCTGTTTCATTCTTCACCATTTTGCTTAGTGCTTATGGCGACTTCTTCCAAAACTTCTGCTTCAGCACATCAATCCTCGGTGGCTGCTCCTAGGGCGGTGGTTCAGGATCCACTTTTGGATAAATCAGAGCTATGGCAAAGATCTAAGGTAATTTATCATGTTCATGACTTTTCCATTTCTCTGAACCCACCTGCTGCGTTCTTGGGTCCCCTCATTGCCAAGAACGAAATTCCTGATAATTTGCGGGCATCAGCCTTTTCTGGAATAAAACTACCAACAATTTCCATTTCCCATATGGAATGATGGGCCCAACCCTTTTTGACATGTCAACCATTATAGGACTTCGTCCGGATGGCCCTTCCATGCATACTCATGTCGAGGTTAAGAGATAAATTGATGTCTATGCCCCGAGATGTTCTTTTTCTAAATATGTCATAGATTTCAAAGGTAAAGAAAACAAATCAGTGACAGATACTGAGCATGTAGCCTTTTTATTCCTTTGGCTATGTGCTTATGTCTTTTGTACTAAATATGCCACTTTGATTGCAGCTTATGTTCCTCCTGCTAACCTTCTTGCTACTGGCAAGAGGACAGCCCTAGGCCAATGTGTTCTGGCCAATCTTTACGATAGCATGAGTATGTTAGTTGACATTGTCAGATTAAAAAAGAAAACTAACATTTGAGGTCCTCTTTGGCTTCTCCAATTGTGGCTTCATGCAGTCTTAGAGCGTCGCCTTTCTTACAAGGCTCCTGCAAAATTGTCAATAGACACTTATGGTTCTTATATTTGCTATGTTTATATTGAGTCTTTGTCGAAAGATGAAACTGTCAATTTCAAATTTTATTTCAAAATTTTCCGCTCTCTTTCGTTGACTTCTTCAAAAATCAATTTCACCCATTTTGTTGACCGAAAATATGGTCCAGAGTGGTTTACTAGGCTGAGTACGACTGTGTCTAAATCCAATGAATCAATTTGGGCCAATTTTCTCTGTCAAAGAGTCATTTTTGTTGATGGTCTTGGTTTTAAAACTCATCGAATCTATCTTCATTTACCCAATACCACTGCCTGTCAGCTTGGTTTCTGTCAATCTATCCCTGCTCCTTACTCATCAGACTCGAATGAGCATTTCATTGATGCCAAGGTTCCAATATACGAAGATATCGTGGCCATCATTGACAAAGATAAAGTTGCAGAGCCTCTTTACAACTTGTCTCATTTTCTACTTTTCATGGAGAAACTCAAAGTTTTCTTGATTGGCGGGATGATTTTTACCCTAATTATCATCCAAGTCTAAAAGTCTGCTTGAGTCGCATTACAGATGCTACTGGTAATGGTGATGATTCTTCTGTGCAGGAACAAGACCCAGCATAAAAAACTCAAGGTGAACTTTGGAAAGAAATCCAAGCCTTTGAGAAATTTTACAAAATCAAGTGGCATCCTGCCTATGTTGTGCTTTGTGACAAAGCTAAACATAGCCGGTCCCAAGCCCGGATAAAAGGAGAGGGTTGTGTTAGGCCATCGACAGCCAACGTAAAATTTAGTCGAATCTCTATGACATGGAACAACGACGTAATAATGCTAATGCTAGGTCGTTGCCCAGAAGCAAAGCACTGTATAGCTCGAGTATAGTGTCAAAAGAGCAAGGGCCGCTGCATCGCCGCCTGGATGTAGTGAAAAATAAGCAAGGGTTCCCACATTTTTGTGAACGAGTGTGGGTAAAGAAGCTAGCTCACGAGAGTAGGATTCACTTTGGAACTTGGAATATAGGCACACTTACAGGTAAATCAATGGAAATAGTTGACACTATGATTAGGAGGAGGATCAATTTCATGTGCCTACAAGAAACTAAGTGGGTGGGAGAAAGGGCAAAGGAATTAGACTCTTCGGGTTTTAAGCTTTGGTACACTGCAAAGTAAAATCGAGAAATGGGGTGGGCATAATTGTGGATAAATATTGGAAGAATGATATTGTGGATTTAAAAAGGGTTGGAGATAGGATCATTGCCCATAAATTTGTAGTGGAACAAGACACCTTTAATGTGATTAGTGCTTACGCACCTCAGGTAGGGTTAGAAGAACACTTCAAGGTAAAATTTTGGGAGGATTTAGAAGGCCTAATTCAGAAAATACCGCTAGGTGAAAAGATTTTCTTAGTAGGTGATCTAAATGGGCATGTAGGGAGGGCACCTAGAGGTTATGACGTTTGCATGGGGGATATGGCCTAGGGGAGGTAAATGGTGAGGGCAAGTCTATTTTGGACTTTTCATCTGCTTTCGATCTTACTATAGCCAATACGTGTTTTAGGAAACGTGAGGAGCATCTTATCACGTACAAAAATGGGGTGACAAGCTCTCAAATAGATTTCTTTCTTATTAGGAGATCGGATAGAAAGATTTGCTTGGACTGTAAAGTCATACCTGGAGAGAGCTTGACTACCCAACATAGAGTCTTGGTCATGGATGTAAGAGTTAAAAGGAGTGTGAAGAGAAGAGGCCACGAAAAGGTTTCAAGGATCAAGTGGTGGCAACTGAAGGGTGAAAAACAAAGGATCTTCCAACACAAGGTTTTGGAGGTAGAGTTTTGGGTGGCAAACGGAAGTGCAAATGATATGTGGGACAAGATGGCCAAGGGGATTAAGAAGGTAGCTATAGAGACGTTTGGTGAATCAAGAGGATCCGGACCTAGGGGTAAAGAATCCTGGTGGAGGGATGAAAGTGTGCAAGCTAAGGTTCGGGTTAAAAGGGAATGTTTTAAAGCTTGGTCTTTATGTAGAAATGCTGAAAATTGGGAAAATTATAAGGTGGCCAAAAAAGAGACCAAGAAGGCAGTGAGAGAAGCTAGAACTAAAGCTTTTGACGGGTTGTGCCAATCCTTAGGCACCAAAGATGGTGAGAAATCTATTTATAGGCTTGCTAAAAATAGGGAAAGAAAGACAAGAGACTTGGACCAAGTGAAGTGTATTAAGGATGAAGAAGGTAAAGTTTTGGTTAAGGAACAAGATATTAAAGATAGATGGAAGAATTATTTCCACAAGTTATTTAATGAAGGATTTGAAGTTTTATCATGCTCACGGGTGCTTGACATCAGAGAGGAGGACCAAAATTACACTTTTTATCGTAGAATCCAAGAGCATGAGGTAAAAGAAGCTTTGAGAATGATGGATAATGGCAAGGCAGTTGGACCGGAAAATATACCTGTGGAGGTATGGAAGAGTCTAGGAAATAGAGGCATTAGTTGGCTCACGAAGTTTTTTAACGAGATTATGAGGTCAAAGAAAATGCCGGACGAATGGAGGAGAAGCACTTTAGTTCCAATTTACAAGAACAAGGGAGATATACAAAATTGCGTAAATTATAGGGGGATTAAGCTTATGAGTCATACTATGAAGCTATGGGAAAGGGTGCTTGAACGAAGACTAAGAAAAGAAACCAAAATCACCAACAACCAATTTGGTTTTATGCCCGGGAGGTCGACAATAGAAGCAATTTACTTGCTACGACGAGTGATGGAACAATATCGAAGGGATCAAAAAGATTTACACATGGCCTTCATTGATTTGGAGAAAGCGTGTAATAGGGTGCCAAAAGAGGTTTTGTGGAAAGCCCTAGAAAAGAAAGGTGTTCGGATTGCCTATATTCGAGCTATCAAGGATATATATGAGGGGGTCACGACTAGTGTGAGAACGCAGGGTGGAGCCACAGAAGATTTCCCAATAACCATAGGTCTGCACCAAGGGTCAGCTTTAAACCCCTATCTTTTTACCTTGGTCTTGGATGTACTTACTGAGCACATTCAAGAGCCAGCACCACGATGCATGCTTTTCGCAGACGATATAGTTCTAGTTGGAGAGTCGAGAGATGATATAAATGGAAGGTTGGAGACTTGGAGACAAGCTTTAGAAGCACATGCCTTCCGCTTGAGTAGAGGCAAGACGGAGTATATGGAATGTAAGTTTAGCAAAAGGCGAAACACCTCTAGCTTAGAGGTGAAAGTTGGAGACCACAACATACCACAAGTCACACGGTTTAAATATCTTAGGTCTATTATACAAAATGACGGAGAAATTGAGAGATGTGTAAACCACCGGATTCAATCAGGGTGGTCGAAATGGAGGAAGACTTCGGGTTTTTTGTGTGATAAAAAGGTGCCTCTTAAGCTAAAGGGAAAATTTTACCGTACAGCTATTAGACCAGCGATGTTGTGTGGGACGGAGTGTTGGGCGGTAAAAAATCAACACGAGAGTAAAATCAATGTAGCAGAGATGAGAATGTTGCGCTGGGTGAGCGGAAAAACTAGACGTGATAGGATTAGGAATGATAGCATTACAGAGAGAGTTGGGGTAGCACCTATTGTAGAAAAGATGGTTGAATCACGACTTAGGTGGTTTGGGCATGTATGGAGGAGACCTTTAGATTCTGTAGTAAGGAGAGTGGACCAAGTGGAGGGCAATCCAATAGCTAGAGGCAGAGGTAGGCCAAGAAAAACTATAGGAGAAACTATCAAGAAAGATTTGGAGGCCAATGATTTAACTATTAACATGATTCATGATAGAACATTATGGCGCCGTATGATCCATGTAGCCGACCCCACCTAGTGGGATAAGGCTTGGTTGTTGTTGTTGTTGTAAGTGGAATCCCATGAGACCACATGATATGGTTCGTCATGTCAACAGTGTTTTAGCTAACGCCAAAAGGATGCATGATAATTAGGAATCCGAAAGACTTGCAAAATATTGGAAAGTTCCAAATATGACCAAAGAATATTTTGACAGCTTAAAAGCTCATTTTCCCGATCCTGTGCCTATTCCTTGTGCTCCTTTTGGTATAGCCGATTCACACCTAGGGAAGCCAACAAAGGGAGGTAACTTCATTTCTCTAGAGAGCATAAGTGCTTACGTTGATCCATTTGAAAAAACAAATCCAGTTACCTTCACTCGTCGGTTTCTTCAACCGAATGATGACTTTTTATACCTTTCGCACATGTTAACTTACAACCTAGGTACTTGTTTGTCAAGTACGTATAAAGGTTTCTTCTCTTGTTCACTAACAATCCACTTATTCATGTTTTCCTTGACAGTTACTCCTCTAGACAAACCTCTTCCTGGCAAATCTAAAGCTGTCATATCAGCAGGAGAGATGTTTGAAGATGATACGGATGAGGAGGAAGATTTGATCCCTGCGAAGACCAAGCCTACCAAGAAAGGATCAAAAGCTCCCATGTCTAAAACAACAAAAGGGACAAGAAAAAGAAATGAAAAAACTGTAGTCTCTGATTTACTTTCCAAGAAATCAAGACCTGTCAAGAGTTCTTCTATCTCAGCAGATTCTGATGCTGCCAAGACCTCATCCAAACCAAAAGACATCATTGTTGGTTCGTCCAACAATTCCCCTTCTGATCAATCC
Source organism: Sophora flavescens (assembly GCA_030762895.1). NCBI lineage: Eukaryota > Viridiplantae > Streptophyta > Magnoliopsida > Fabales > Fabaceae > Sophora > Sophora flavescens. The sequence continues at coordinate 64,310,162 of CM061069.1, forward strand.
AAGGTAAAGATTCAATCCTTATGACTGATTTGTCGGATTAAAATATATTTATCCATAATCTCTAAATTTCTTTTCCATTTTTGATAGAAAAAGGAAACTGTCCATCCTACTGCAGAAGCACAGGAAGCAGACGTGGATGTTGATTTGGTGTCTTCGGACTCCAATATGGTATATTTTTCATCAATCTATCATTCTCCATATATATTACATTTGTGTCTCACCCTGTCCCTTTTATTAGGAAAAAGCTTCTCGAGGTGAGGACTCAATGACCATCCGGGAAATTGTCAGCAGAATTGTTGAACCGACAAATCCTCCTTTACAGGTTGAAGAAAATTTAGAGCAGTTGGCTCCTAAGGGTGATGTTCTGACAACAAATTCTCCAGACCCTAAATTCACTCAGGAACTGCCCCCCACTTCTCAACAATCTAAACCGACTCTTGAAACTCTAACTTCTACGGCTAACGAGCCAGCTGAAGCTGCTGTCATGATTGAGATTCCAGATGAAGATATTGATATGGAGGCCTTACTGACTGAAACAATTCCTGTTGTCCTTATTCCGCCTCCATTTAGGCCTCCAACTACTAAGTCTCTCGAACCCAACCCAGCTCTTCATTTCAATACTTGGATCAACATGCTGGCTGAAGTTAGTCGGAAAGAATCAACTTTCTCTGCCAACTCTTCATCAACTCAACATGACTCTAGTGATTCTCGAGTTATCAATCTCATGCATGATCTGAGAACTCTTCTTGACAAATCCTTCAATACTCTTTGTTCTGATGTTAACGTTCGACAAGAACTGTCAAGACTGATTAAAGAAATCACCCCCCTTCATTCCAATCTTCCTTTGCCTAGCCGCACTCATTTCCTCTCTATTTACAAATTTTGGGATGGTTCTCTGACAAATTAGAGAATATGTCTTATGTCATTCCTTCCTATGAAGAGGAGGAAAAGATCAAGGACAATCTTCTAGCCAAGTTCCATGATCTAGAGGTCTCCAAACAGAAAGAGCTTGATCTTATCTCGACAGGAACTCAGACTAAAGACTCCCCCCTGGACTACCGAAAAAAGTTATTGGTAGAGATCGAATTGACAGACCGACAGTGCGCCAAGTTTGATAAGGCTCTGGAGAAAACCAGAGAGAAAGTCAAAGCCATTGATGACGAATCTGTCCAACTTGGACAAAGAGTTGAAACCGTAGTTGGCAAACTTCATGCTTTACAGCCCGAATATGATGCTGCAGTTGCCAACAAGGTTGATCTTACCTTTGCATTGGATCAGTTGTCTTTTGACATTGGCTTCGACAAAAATTGATTTTCTATAATTTTCTTTCTTTCTACCAGATTTTGTGATTTCGACACTTATTTTGTCATTCATTTAATGAGAATGACTCTTGGTTTACTTTCACATTTATTTAATTTCAACTGTTGGTTCCAATAAATTTCGTAGCTTACCTATATCAATTTACCATTAATCTCGGTAAGTCTCAAAACATTGGTAAACCCGCTACATTTCATTTCTTGTCTCTCCAGACCACTTATAAATAGCAAGGCTTGCTTCTCACAACATTTATGCCATTAAACACTGTAATTTTACATAAAATATGTTCCCATCAATGACCTTATTTTCCTTACTACTTCCATGGGAGCCTGACCTTACAACCTTTGACTCTCAGATTCAAGGTCTTTGTCCTGATGGTCATCTTGCTAGTAAAGATCAGTAACCAACGTAGTGGGCATGATAGAGATCAGCAACCAACGTAACCACTAGAGTTGACTACCGCTGCCCACCTCTGGTTAGAGCAGACTTGAAACAGAATGAGTGCATCTGTTTCCAGTTCCATCATCTTCTTCTTGGAGGGTGGTTATCTCTCTTGGTGTTGTCTTTACTACACCATAAGCAACTACCACCTTCTGGGTTAAATGATGGTGAGATATGCTCGTGCCAGATTTTTTCTTTACACTCTGCGCACCCTCGATATATGAAGCAGACGAAACCTCATTAAATGGGAATGAAGCCTCAACAAATTAGTTTGCGTTGTTGCATTGTCGAAGAGTGAAGGAGAAAAGTCTGCCAATCTTATCAGAGTTTCGGTCTCTTAGTTATTTTGGGAATAAGTTAGCTCTGATTGAGCATTTGTACTCTTGACAAACAATGAATAATTGACAATTTGTACTTTTGACAATGTATGGTTGTATTGCCAAGTTAGTGAATAAAATATTCTCATTTCTTTTCACTTGTTGTCAATCTTTACTTCCAGCATTATCGGTTGATATTTCTTCAAATACTTGCCATTAATTGAATTAATTCCTAGGCCCGTATTGACATCGACAAGTGCATATGCATTTCCAGAAAATACTTTAGAAATCTTAAATGGTCCTTCCCATTTTGGTGACCACTTACTGTACTCTCGACAACTTTTATCCATAGACAAAATGACTTTCCACACTAAGTCATTTACTTTGAATGATTTAAACTTCACTTGATTATCATAGAACTTTGCAATTCTTTCTTTCTGTTGAATCAAGTTTTCCAATGCAATCAACCTTTCATCGCTTAATTCGTTCAATTCATCCAACATTGCATCTCAATATTGGTCGACAGACAAGTCATCTTGCCTATGAATACGAATTGATTGAAGATTGATTTCGATAGGCAATACAGGATCATGTCCATATACTAACCTGTATGGCGAGGTTCCTATCGATTGTCTGGGTCAATTCCTATATGCCCACAGTATTTGGTCAAGAGTTTTATACCAGTTCCGAGGTTGTCGACCCACATGCTTTTTAATAAGACCAATAATAATCTTATTTATGGCTTCAACTTGGCCATTAGCTTGTGCATAGTACGGAGTAGATGTGAGCATCTTTATATACCTAGAGTTGGTATTTCCTATGATTTTATTTCCGGTAAAAACTGATCCCTAATCAGTTGTCAAGGTTTGCGGTATTCCAAACCGACAAACAATGTGATTTTCAATAAAATCAATCACATCTTGTTGGGTGACTGCTTTGAGGAAAACTGCTTCCACCCACTTGGTAAAATTTTCAACTCCAAATAAAATGAATTGATGTCCTTTTGATGAAGACGGGTGTATTTGGCCAATTAAATCCAAAGCCCATCCTCTGATTGGCCATGGTTTGACTATAGAATGCAATTCTCTGGCCAGAACATTCTGTATGTGGCCATGTTTCTGACATTGCTCACAAGACTTGGGGAACAAAATGCAGTCCCTAACCATAGTTGGCCAATAATACAAACTCCGTCGGAGCACCCATTTCATTTTCTCTCCTGGTTGGTGGGCCCCACATATGCCTTCAAGGACCTCTGACAAAGTCAAATAAGCATCTTGCTCACTTAGGCACTTATGTAAAGTTCCGTCGGCATACCTTCTATGTAATAGTCAACCTTGCATAGTATAATTCAATGCTTTATGTTTTATTCTTCTATATGCATTTTGACTTGGATTTTCCAAATACTCAATTATTGGCAACCTCCAATCATTGGGCAGAATTATGTCATTGACCAATACATCTCTTTCTTCTAATGGATACAATAATTCCCTAATTTCCATTAGATCCGACAAAGTCTTTTGAGATATCTTGTATCAGGAAGCTATTTGATCTAACTCATTAGCCTCTTGATTTAGCTCCCTGGGGATATATTTGACAATTATCTCATCGAACTTCCTTATCAACTTATTCGCTATAATACAATATTTTGTCAGATTATAACTGACACATTTGTATTCTTGATTAAGTTGCTTAATAACTGAGAATCCCCAAAGATATGCACATTTCGTGCTTTCATCTCCACTAGTATCTCTAATCCGACAATCATAGCCTCATACTCAGCTTCACTGTTAGAACATGGATATTTAAGCTCAAGCATGAACTTAGTAGGAGTTCCTTGTGGAGTCACGATTAAGATTCCTACTCCACTACCTCCTTGATGCCTTGACCCATCAAAGTAAAGTTTCCAAGGTTTTAAACTAACAAAATTTATTTTTGGCACATCCAATCCTGGATATTCTACCAAAAAGTCGGTAACTGCCTGACCTTTGACAACTTTGACTGGCACGTATTGTAAAGAATATTTCGACAAAGCAATGGTCTATTTACCAATACGCCCATTAAGGATTGTTTTTGACAACATATACTTTATTACATCAGTCTTAGAAATTACTAATACATTACAAGGCATCATATAATATTTGAGTTTGGTACATGAAAAATACAATGCTAGACATAATTTATCTGTAGCACTATATCTTTTTTCAGCATCGTTGAGAACTTTGCTTAGATAATACACGACCCTTTCGACATTGTCATAGTCATCTTGGGCCAATAGACATCCTATAGTATCTTTGGATGCTGATATGTACAACTTCAACGGTCGACGAGGCACAGCAGGCATCATGACCGGTGGATTGACTAAATATTGCTTGATCTGTTCAAAAGCTTCTTGGTGACAAGATTCCCATACGAAACTTTGTTCTGCTTTCAACTTGACCAATGATGCAAATACTCTTGATCTCCCCGACAAATTCGATATAAACCTCCGCAGAAAGTTAACCTTTCCTAGGAAGGACTGTAATTCCTTCTTATTTGTCGTTGTTGCGGCTTCCATAACTGCTTTGGCTTTATTTTTGTCCACCTCGATTCCTTTCTTATGAACTAAAAAGCCCAAGAATTTGGCAGCCGATACTCCGAAGTTGCATTTCTCTGGGTTCATTTTGAGGTTGCGTCTTCTCATCCTTTCAAACCCTTGCTTCAGGTGCTCTAAGTGATCGTCCTTCATTTTTGACTTGACAACCACATCATCAATATATACTTCTATAAATTTCCCAATCACATCATGGAAAATAGTATTCATTGCTCGCTGTTAGGTGGCTCCTGCATTCTTCAAACCGAAAGGCATGACAGTCCATTCATATGTCCCAATTGCTCCCGGACACTTGAAGGCGGTCTTTGACACATCTTCTTCGGCTATAAAGATTTGATTATAACCTGCATGGCCATCCATACGGCTCAAAATTTCATTTCCTGATGCCGAGTCAACAAGCACGTCAGCTATTTGCATCGGATATTCATCTTTAGGGGTAGCAGTATTTAGATTTCTAAAATCTATACATACCCTCATTTTTCCATTCTTCTTAATAACAGGAACTACGTTAGAAAGTAAATCGACATACCTGGTTGTTCGAATGAACTTTGCTTTAAGCAGTCTCTCTACTTCCTCTTTGATTTTATGCACCACCTCTGGGGCAAATCTCCTGCTCGCCTGTTTGACAGGTTTGCAATCCTCCCTGAGTGGTAACCGGTGTTCGACAAGATCCCTGCTTAAACCAGGTATTTCATCGTAGTCCCATGCGAAGCAATCTTTATACTCTGCAATTAGTTTGACAAGTTTTTGTTTGTAATCCTTTGGCATAAAAGCACTCACAAAGATAGGCCTTTTCTTTTCCTCCTTACCTAAGTTTATTTCTTCCAGGGTATATTCCACTTCTACATTTTGCTTAACTTCGGCTCCCCTTTCAAAACCCAAAGGGCCATCGTCAATGATACAATCTGCTAACACACTTTCTGAAGTGTGTACTCCTTTGTCGGCCAGAAAGGCCGACAATCTTCTCAGTTGTATTTCAAGTCTCATTGTCGGAATTTGGTCGAGATTTGTCGGCCTCTTCCTTTATCTTAACGCCAAATTAACCGAGAAGACTCGCTTCCAATGCATCCTTGTCGATGACCCCTTTGTTGGCAGTTATAGGTCCGACGTTTGGTGAATATACCTTGAAATCAACATGTAATTGCTGAGCATAACAAGCACTGTCATCTGCTTCGACTATTTCTACCTGATCTTGCGCATTCCACAAGATTACTTTCTGATGCACTGTTGACGGAATTGCTCCCACAACATGAATCCAATCCCTGCCAAGTAATAGGTTATAGCTTGATTTGGCGGGGATGATCAAAAACAGTGTCATCCTTTCGACGGTGCCAACTTGAATATTCAACAAAATGACGCCATCTGACGGAGAAGTTTTACCACTGAAGTCAGTGATGACCATATCTGTCGGAATTAAGTCCGACTGATCCTTCCCTAGCTTTTTGAACATTGCTCTTGGCATCGGATTCACAGCAGCTCCACCGTCAATTAAAACCCTGTTGGTAGGTCTTCCATCTATTATGGCCTTTACATGCAAAGGCCTCAAATGGTTTCTTTGCTCATCGGTGGGCTTCTCTAACTGGGCTACATTGTCGAATACGGTAACCAAGTTCTCTTGAACGTACATCCAAAAATTGCCTGGATCTCTACCATTGTTGACGACATCATCATCGTCGTCAGAGAAATCAACTTCGAGATATCCCTCATATCCTGCTGGAATGAATGAAATCAATCCTATCTTCATTTTCATCCCTGGTTCTAGTATGACTTCATTCTCTGGATCCTCATCCAAGATTGCACCTCCAACCATTCTGCCATGATTTCTTTTTAAATCATTCTCATTATCTAATCCTGACCTATCTGACAGGGGTCGGGCTATTCCTGCACTGCAGTTATCCAGCGCCTCGATGATATCAGATAGATCTTCATTCTGGCTATCCATGTCCATGTCCTTTCTGATGTTTATGTCATCATTTGGATCATTCAGTGCTTCGATGACAGCATCGAACGAAAATTCTTCTTTGGTAAAATCACACTCGATCCTGAACGTTGCCAACTGTTGTTTTCCCATTCTCGCCTCAAGCTCTTTCTCGAGTCCTGCAACCCTTTCCATATCTACAAGCCCGACTGGCCATTTGCCTGTGGATCTTATTGGTGGTGATGCCTGCTCTAAGGCCTTCTTCTTTTCTGCGAAAACCTGTGACGTAGTCTTATTCTGCCTAGCTTGATTAATAGGCCCCATCGCATCAACTTCCATGGGATGGGTCACTATCATGCTTTTCATTTTGGCATCTCCACTCCTGTCAGTTTTGTTGTCAGCCATTGCTACCAGACAACCAGTATCCTTTGAAGGCATTTCCTTTATGGTGATGCCCTCTTACTTGGCAAGCTTCTTCTTTTGAGCTTGTCGGAGCCTCTGTAGCCTCCTCTTTTGACTCTTAGACATAGCCGGCTGACTTGACGGTCCTGACAAACCAGGTCCTGTCATCTGAGTGTTCTGAGATAATTGCCCCCTTGAGTAATCCTCATTCCAGAAGGGTGGATTGTGATTATTAAACTCTTTTTTTTTTGATCCATTTCTGCTTTCGCAATTCGAGGTAGCAGGCCATAGTGGAATTACTTACTCATCGATCCACTGTTACATTGGACGGGGGTTTCCTGGTCCTGACAGAATTGAAACCTCTACCGACAGACCTGTTACTTCCTACTGATTCTCTGACTGGCTCTTCAAGCCAACCTCCAGTGTTATTTTGTCTAGGTCTTGTCTGATACGTGTGTTACTGACGACTACCTGTCTGCCTGTTGACAGTATGCGTATCACTTCTGTGCACACTGGTAGACCAGCATGGCTATTCGGGTGTGAAAACCTGCCTTGACTATTACCGTCATGAGACTCAGTTCTGTTTTGTGGGTGATATGATGGCGTTTTCTGTCCCCTAGCCGTCTTGGCAGCAGCATCGTCATAAAATCCTTCACATTTTGGGCAAACTTTGAAAATACCACCAGATTTCTTGCGTGTCATGAAGTCGACAAGCGGTTCCCCTGGCTTTGGATAGATATCAAATGAATCTGTCAGGTCCATTTGAATATTCTGTCCAGCTCTTATATTGACCATGCCTATTCCCATAGGGACTTGGCGGTCAGTTTTGTTAACTTCAGGACCAGATGGTTCTGTATCAATCTTCATGTCTGTTTTCTTGTCTGAAAACTTTAATCTTCCTTCTGTCAAACCTTTCTGAATGATGTCCCTGAAATTCATACAGTCGTTAGTTACATGACCAAAAGTATTATGAAACTTACAATATTTCCGATCTTTTATTTCATAGGCTTTCAATAGCCTATGATCCTCTGACAATTTTAACTACTTATCTTTAAGAAATATGTCAAATATTTGGTCAGCTTTGGTCACGTCAAATTTATACACTTTCTTATTGATGAAAGGAATCCTTTCTCTGGCCTTTGCAGGCCTCAAGGCTTGACATGTATAAGGGGGATCAGTTTTCAATTCAACATAGTCTACCTCATATTCTTCAGAATCACTGCCCTCTTCGTCGGAATCACTACATCCAACAAAATTAATCTTTTCAATTTGTCGGACCTTGTCACCCAACTGGGATGCAGTGGAGCAGACCTACTCCAAAGCCAAGGATGGGGCCCGGGTATATGAAGTAAAGGTGAAAACAGTAGCAGTAAAGCAAGGGAATAGGACTGTTACTGAATATGCCAATCAACTAAAGTCCCTATGGATGGAACTAGACCTTTATAGAGTGATCAAGCCTAAGTGTTCAGAGGATGCAACAATTCTCAAGGAGTTTATTGAGCAAGACAATGTTTATGATTTCCTGGTTGGCCTAAATTCTGAATTTGATCAGGTCAGAATTCAAATCCTTGGGAAAAAAATACTTCCATGTTTCAATGAAGTGGTAGCCATTGTAAGAAGTGAAGAGAGTAGAAGGAGTTTGATGCTGGATACTCCTAATGTGGACAGTTCAGACATGGTTGCTGAGCGTGTTAATGGTGAATTTGCAAATGTGGGAAATAAAAATGATGGTCTATGGTGCACATATTGCAACAAGCCACGCCACACCCACGAGAAGTGCTGGAAACTGCATGGTAAACCTTCTCACTTAGAGTTTGGTAAACCTTCTAGCCGTGAGTAGGGACAAAAGGGGGGACATTTCAAGAAAAATGGGTAGGTTCATGTTGCAGTAGGCGACACTAGTGATGAGCATAAGCCCCAATCCAGTAACCTGAATCAAGAAGAGATAGAAAGGCTGAGATCTTTCCTTAGCAATCTGGAAAAACCTTCAGGTACATGAAGTTTGGCTTTTTCAGGTATGTTTTCATTTTCAGTTGGATTAAATGTCTCAGAAAAACCATCTACTGTACACTGGATTTTGGATTCTGGAGCCACTGACCATATGACACCCTTATCCACACACTTTTCTACCTATTCACCTTGTACCAGCAATAAGAAAATTATTACAGCAGATGGTAACCTTGTAATAGTGGTAGGTTTGGGTGACATTAAAGTAAATTCATCAATAACATTAAAGAATGTTCTCCATGTCCCAAAATTATCTACCAACCTTGTTTCTGTGCAAAAACTCACTAAAGATTTATCCTGTAAAGTGATTTTTCATAACAATCATTGTGTTTTTCAGGACAAGGATTCGAGGAGGATGATTGGACTTGCTAGAGAATGGAACTACCTTTATTACCTTGAAGAACCGAATACGCATTCCCTGGCTGCGACCACCAATTTGCCTCACTCTCTCCTGTCTGAATCTATGTTATCTAATAGGGAAAAGATTCTTCTTTACCATTGTAGGATGGGACATCCTTCCATTAGGATTATTAAAGTTCTTTTTCCTTTATTGTTCTCCCAAACAGAGGTTGAGAGTCTTCATTGTGATGTGTGTGAGCTTGCTAAACACAAGCGTGTATCTTTTCCCATATGCAATAAAAGAAGCACTTTTCCCTTTTATCTTGTTCATACTGATGTGTGGGGTCCCTCTAAGGTTCCTAATGTGCTTGGTGCTCACTGGTTTGTTACCTTCATTGATGATTGTACCCGTGTTACTTGGACCATTTTACTTACAAATAAATCTAAAGTAAGCACGGTATTCCATAATTTTTTCTCTGATAAAAAACCAATTTGGTGTAAGTATCAAGCGCCTTAGGTCTGATAATGCTAAGGATTACTTCAACCATATCCTTACACCCTTCTGTCAAAATGAGGGCATCGTTCATGAGTCCTCCTGTGTCAAAACACCGCAACAGAATGGGATAGCCGAGAGGAAGAATGGGCATCTTCTTGATCAAACTCGGGCTCTTTTGTACCAGCACAATGTCCCTAAAACTTTTTGGGGTGAAGCTGTCCTTACAGCAACACATCTAATCAATAGGCTTCCCTCCAAGGCCTTAGGTTTAAAAAGCCCAATGGACATGCTTTCTTCCTTTTACCCAAATCTCTCCACTACAAATAACCTTACACCTCGGATCTTTGGATGTGTCTCCTTTGTCCATGTCCATGCCCATAGTCAAGATAGAGGGAAACTTGATCCTAGAGCTCTTAAATGTGTGTTTGTTGGGTATTCGTCCACTCAAAAGGGGTATAAATGCTATCACCCTCCTTCTAGGAAGTTCTTATCTTCAGGGGGAGAGTTTTAGGAAAGATAAGGAACTAGATCTTCTTGGACCTCTTGGGTTACCTGACTTGCCCACTTTTGAGTCCACAAACCAACCTTCTGATGTGGCTGAACCCGAGCCTTCTAATGTGGTTGAACCCGAGCCAACTCCCACAAACCAACCTTTTGTTGTGGCTGAACCCGAGCCAACTGTTGTGGCTGAACCCGAACCTTCCGTTGTGGCTGAATCTGATGTGCGGTGGAAGAAAAATCTGGTATTCATGAAGAAGCGGTCAAAGGCTATTCCAGACTCTATGCCAGTCCAGGAGTCCAACTCTAATCCTTCAAATGAGGTAACAATTTCTGATTTTGAAACTTTACAGGATAAAACTGAATCCCAAACTGTTATAGATGACCTTGACCTCCCAATTGCTGTTAGAAAAGGAACCAGAAAAGCCACTAAACAGCCCTTATACCCTTTCTCCAACTACCTCTCATTTGAGCATTTTTCACACCACTCACAAAACCTTCCTAGTTAACCTAAATACTACCTCCATACCCACCACCTTGTCTGAGGCATTGTCCAATAAAAAATGGAAGCAAGCCATGGATGTTGAGATGGAAGCCTTAGAGAAGAATAAAACTTGGGAGTTAGTTACTTTATCCGGAGAAAAAAGTCAGTTGGATGCAAGTGGGTATATACAGTGAAATATAAAGCTGATGGGTCAATTGAGAGGTACAAGGCGAGGCTAGTTGCCAAAGGGTTCACACAAACTTACGGGATTGATTATTTGGAGACATTTGCTCCGGTTACTAAAATGAATACGGTCAGGGTATTATTGTCACTTGCTGCCAATAGGGGTTGGGACTTGCAACAATTTGATGTAAAGAACGCCTTCTTACATGGGGAACTAGAGGAGGAAATCTATATGTAAGTACCTCCGGGATATGGAAAAAATGTGGCTGCCAACAGTGTGCAAGTTAAAAAAGGCCCTGTATGGGCTACAACAATCCCCTCGGGCTTGGTTTGGAAGGTTTACTAGAGCTATGCCTTGGGATACAAACAAAGTCAAGGGGATCATACATTGTTCATTAAGCATTCGCCTCGGGGAGTAATGTGCTATTAGTGTATGTAGATGATATTATCTTGACCAGGAGATGAAAGAGATGAACAACAAGCCTTGAGTCAGTCTTTAGCCAAAGAATTTGAGATCAAAACCTTGGGAAAGCTGAAATATTTATTGGGCATCGAAGTGGAACACTCCAAGAAAGGCATCTTCATATCACAGCAGAAATACATAACTGATTAACTCAAAGAAACAGGTAAAACAGCTTGTAAACCTGCAAGCACTCCCATGGACCCGAGCTTAAAACTGGGAAATGCAGAGGAGGATGTTGTTGTTGAAAAGGAGATGTATCAGCACCTTGTGGGAAGAATCATTTACTTGTCCCATACTAGACCGGATATTGCCTATGCAGTGAGCTTAATCAGCCAATTTATGCACAGCCCAAGAGAAACTCACTTGCAGGCTGCTCACAGAATTTTGCAGAACCTCAAGGGGACTCCGGGAAGAGGAATCTTGTTTAAAAGGAGTGGAAATATGTCTCTTGAAGCCTATACAGATGCTGACTATGCAGGGTCGATTGTTGATAGGAGATCAACTACAGGGTATTACACTAATCTTGGGGGAAACCTTGTGACATGGAGAAGTAAAAAAAAAAGTGTAGTGGCACGATCTAGTGCTGAAGCAGAATTTCGTGCAATGGAACAAGGTGTATGCAAGTTACTTTGGTTAAAAATCATATTAGAAGATTTGAAGGTTAAGTGGGAAGAACCAATGAAGCTATACTGCGATAACAAATCTGCAATAAGCATAGCACACAACCCAGTCCAACATGATCGGACTAAGTACATTGAAGTGGATAGGCACTTCATTAAAGAAAAGCTTGACAACAGTTTAATCTGCACTCCATATGTGCCTACACAGGGAGAACTCGAGATGTCCTCACCAAAGGGTTGAATAGCTCCACATTTGAGAGAATTATATCCAAGATGGGAATGGAAAACACCTATTCACCAGCTTGAGGGGGAGTGTGAGAATCTGTGTGTTGTGTGATATTTTAGGAATGTTTATATTGTATCTTTTACCTTTTAGAATTAGAATCTCTATTTAATTTTGTAATTAGTCAATCCCTGAATTCAAGGGATTTCAAATTAAGGAAGGAAACATCTGTTGTTTCCTAATATAGATGCTAGGAAATGTGTATATATTTCTGCATCATTGATCAATAGAAAAAATAATTCAATTCCCAAATTTTGATATGTACATTTCCACGCCTCAAAGGGACTCGACAATGGGGCTGTGGCCGCCTGTCATCTTGTTCGGATCCATCAAGTTGGATAACTTGTGGTTGTTCAACCTGTGGTTGATTATTCTGACCGTGGTTGACATTCCTATTGACATTTCTATTGGGATTTCTATTGGCATTTTGGTTGTCGTCTGGGGCCAACACACCCAAGGCTCTATTTAACCTACGTATCTCATTTACCAATGTCATGCATGCATTATTTGTGTTTTCCATTAATGGCGTAATCACTGTACCTATTTGCCGATTAAATGTATTCACCATGTCATAGTTACTAGAATCAATTTGTTGTTGAACACTGGCTAATGTAACCTCTGACAGACCAACAATATTTTGCGAGGGTTGTCTAAGTGGGGAGACTTGTGGCCTTACTACTGGACGCTCTTGTCGAGTATGGGTCATCACCATTGACCCGGTTATCCCATTCGCTTGACTGGGGATTTGCCCCCCAGTTGACGGTCCTGCCTGTCCAGATATGTGGGCAGCCGTCGTCAATCTGTCGAGAAAGCATCTGTCAAAAATTCAAAATTTCACCCTTAACACCAGTTGAATGTTTACTCATTTGAGTTCATTTAATTATCATGTTGAAACTCTTTAAGGAGGAGCTACTCACCAAGAACTATATTACATCCTCAAAGATGAGAAGGATGTGCATTTTGCATGAGAAGGAAGTGCAAACTATCCTTACATATTCATGATAAATTGATTTTCACTATATAGAAAATGGAAACGGAAGAATTTATTCTAGCTATAATGAAAACTTTTACAATTGCAGGGATGGAAGGAACATTACTCTGTGAACATTGTTTGTTTCTCTTGCATTGATGACTTTATGGGTTCTTTTATGATCCCAATAGCAGGTGTTTGTTTGTTTCTTTTCCCATTTTATTCTGGTCAACCTGCACTTCAGTATATATATTAGTCAATTATGTTCATCTACATGTCAAGCATGTGGTTATCAGATTATTCTGCATTTTTTACTACCATTCAATCTTTTATGGCTTCAGAAAGTTTTTGACATAAAACTCATGGACCATTTGCAGCCCTTCTCAAAAGCTTGAGTTGAAATCCGTAAAGGTACGAATTTTTTGTATTTGGAAATTGAAGCAAAAGGGATTGCATGTATACCAAGATATTGCATTTAATCATATGTAGGAAGTGTGATAGGTAACAGGCATGAAACATATAAGAGCAGGAGGTTTCAACATATTCAAATTGCATCGCAGTCAGTTTCAATTCAGAGAAACATAATATAAATATCTCTTTATATATCAAAATCTTTATTTTTTCCTTTCAAATTATAAAAGAATTGAATTGAATACCTTTTCCGTACTCCACCATTATTCTTTTAAAAAAAAATCAAAGGATTGACTTGAATACATTTTTCCCTATGTATGCATTCACCACTTGAGTCATATCCAAGTGGTGATAAAATAAATTAATTGAGTGTTTGAATCCTGCTATATGCGTATAGTTCCTAATTTGGTCGTTGATGTTTCCTTGATTTGTTACAAAGTTTTTTTGTTGGCCATTTGATTCTACAGTTGTTGTTAAATTTGGAAGATAATAGATTGATTTAAATTTAAAATTGTTGGTATTTCTGTTGAAGATGATAGTTGTTCAAATCGCCTCACAACATGTTTCTCATCACAGGTTCATTGACTCTTGAATCATCAATTAATGAGTTATTTTGCTCATTTTCTGGAATATCTGTATAGTTTATCTGGAAACTGATTTTCTGGTAGTGTTATATGTTGTTTGGATATTTAGGTTGCTATCTGACAACAAGAGACCTCCGTACTGCATTTGATTTCTTAATGGAATTTGCCATACTTTGGATCCAAAGTGGTAGCTGAAGGGTTTAAGGAGCAGTCCGTTAAACACGGGCAATTGTGAGTAAGTTTGTCAATTTAGACTAAGTCATATGCAAAGTTGTAGAATTAAATGTTTGCAACATTGCAAATGGCAAAACCTGAACAAATTGATCGTGCTGACTTGGAATCTGTCGTTTACTTGATTATCAATAAAATTAGGGTTAAATATGTTTTTGGTCCCTACAAATATAGGGTATTTGTTTTTAATCCCTATAAAATTTTTTGGGCATTTTTAGTCCTTACAAAAATGCTCTATTATGTTTGAAGTCCTTGTTATTAACTTGGTTTGTTAACTGATGACATGACAGTGTGAAATTACCTTTAAGACCCTGCCAAGCGTACAATTTTTTATTATGACATGGCAGGTGACTCAAACTTTTTTGTTAATTTCTATTTTATAATTAATATTATTATTAAATTATTTTTAAAAAAAAATTGATTTTATGCAACCCCTAATCCCTAAACTCCTTATACCCCATTTCTGTCGTCGCCACTCTCATCGTCATTCATCACACACCACACGAACCCCTACCAGAACCGCCGTCCACCTCAGGTTAATTTCACACTATCATGTCAACACTTAACAAACCAAGTTAATAACATGGACCAAAAACATAACAAAGCATTTTTGCAGGGACTAAAAATGCCCAAAAAAATTTATAAGGACTAAAAACAAAATACCCTATATTTGTAGGGACCAAAAACATATTTAACCCATAAAATTATTATAGTTGAATAAGTATGTTTGAGTATTTTTTTGGAATCTTATTTAAAAATAATTAATAATATAATTTTTTTTAAAATATATTGTTCTTAACAGCTGCCTATTAAACCATTTTAAGTGATTTGTTTTACTTTTTTTTTTGGTACAATCCCTTTTTTTACTTTATATTTTTAGTTTAGACTAATATGTTATATGCTGACCAGAGAGAGATAGGGATAATTGTGACATTATATTTATAATTAGTGAGAAGAAATGATTATTGTTAATTTATAATTTTATTTAAAAAATCAAATTTACTATAAAATTAAATGTTGAGAGAAGTACAACATCAAGTATTGGGATAAATGTCAATCGCTAAAAATAATATAATAGCTAAATGTATTTTCTAGAAATAATTAACTTGCATAACAGAAAGAGAAAACATATATATAGTATTAAATATTCAGATAAATACTACGAAGGTAGTAGGTGAAGAAACTTGAAATGTAATTTAGAAAATTGAAATGGTTAATAAGCTTGAAATGTAGTTGATGTTTTAAAAACTTATATATATATATATATATATATATATATATATATATATATATATATATATATATATATTAATAATAAATGTTTAAAGAAGTATAATACCGTAGAGGGAAAGAAATGATTAGTGCTAATTTAGAATTTTGCTTTGAAAAAGTTAATTGTATATTATGAACCAAATTGTTTTTTTTACCCAACATCAATTGAATTGCTCTCGGCTAAAATTTCTTCTTTAGTTTAGTTTGGAAAGTGTTGTGGAAATGTTTGGCAAGTTACTATAAATATAGTTGTTTGCAAGTTGCAAGAAGGGTGGAGGTGTTCTTAACATAATTATTTGTGTACCTTATTTGACACAATGAGAATGAATTAAAATTTGTAACTTCTTAATTTGTCAAAACAAATTAAGAGATGACATTGGTTCCTAATTTAGTTATTTTGAATATTGATATTATTTTTAAAATGATACACGTATCGATATTTATATTTTGATGATACATATTCTTATACATCTATTCTTTTTATAATCAGATTATTTTAAAACATTGAAAAAAATATATTTATAGGATAAATACCCACACGGGCAACTACACTGGTAGTTTACAAGTTGGATGGGGTGTAAGCTAAATTTCATTATATTTATGTCAAGGATTTTTTTTTTTTTTGCTGCATCCTTTAAAAAAACTGAAGAATATAACTCTTTTAATTGCTTTAATTTAATCTATTTCACAACACCTATAGTCTTTGTGGTTTCTTTTATTTCTGCTTATCAATTAGCTATTTTCTAATGTACTATCTTTTTTTTTTTTTTTTGAAAGGAACCAACTTATTTCATTTCATTCAAAATAATGTCAGCAATACAGGGAATACTATAATAAAAAACTTGGTGACTAGCAAACAAATTCGACGCCCTAACTAGATGATGAGCGACAAAATTGGCTTTTCTTCGAATAAAACTAACTCCAAAGTTTTGTAAAGATAGAAGTTTCTGTTTACAGCAAGAGATAATGGTACCAAATTCCGTTTGATAGCTGTTGTCCCCACACACTCTATCTACAACTGGTTTGCAATCCTGCTCAATGGTTACTTTGTGAACACCAACCTCAACCAGCCATATGATAGCCTCTAATAAACCTCTTGCTTCAGCTTCATGCGCAGGAGGAGTGCCTTGGAGGAAGCAAGTCTTGGCCTTTAGGAAAGCTCCTCTCTCGTCTCTAAGGCAAATACCAATACAAAAATGGCCAAGATCATCAAAGAGTGCAACATTACACTTAATGCTTCCATGATTGGGTTTTTCCCAACGGTCAATAACGCTCACAATATGCCTTGCACCTTGATCAACTTTCTGCAATTTGGCACTTTCCTAGTCACTGAGCAGGTTGAACGTTGCCTCTATGGAGAACGACTTGCTTCTTTCTATATCTTCCCACACCTTCTCATTCTGCCTCTTCCACAAGCACCAAAGCATCATGGCACATCTCTTCCTATCAACGCTATTGAGCATCGCAAGCAGCTTAAAGATCAGCCATGCGAAGCTCTCGGCTACCTCCACCTCCGGCAGAATAAGGTCCCAAAGACCTGCCTGGGTCCAGCACTGCACCACCTGGTCACAGTCAAGGAAAATATGCCAAGTATCTTCAATATTATTGGGGCAGAAAGGACAGAAGGAAAGTGCGTTGAACTCCCTTGGATTGAAGTCTATCCCTTGTTGGTAGACATCCTCTAGTTACTCTCCAAACTAGCACATTGACTTTCTGAGGGATCTTGAGTCTCCAAATCGCACTCCATTCTCCTGGCTCCTTTAGATGTGAGTTATCAGTTAAACTCTCCATGATAAGGTAGTAAGTGGATTTCACAGAGTAGCATCCGTTCCTACTTGGGTTCCAAACCTCAACATCTATCGTAGCATTAGGGTGAAGAGGAATGGAAACAATCTCCTTCACATCAAGAGGATGGAACAACAAATCCAATATATCGCTAAGCCAAGTCTTTATGAGATTATCAATGAGATAGGAGACTGACCATGTTTCAGTACCTGGGGTTGGTTGAGTTCTAACTTTGTTGCCCTGATTTGTGCGGAGCCATGGCTCTGACCATATATTTATTTTTCCACCGTTGCCAACTTTCCACCTCAAGCCCTCCTTGATCACTACCTAGGAAGAATGGATGCTACGCCACACATAACTTGGGTTATGACCCAACCGGGCCCCCACAAACTCCTCCTTTGGAAAGTATTTAGCTTTGAAAAGCTTTGAAACTATAGTGTCTTTGTTGGAAACAAATTTCCAACCTTGCTTCCCTAGCATGGCCAAGTTAAATCCATGTAAATGCCAGAAACCCATACCACCATGCTCCTTCCTCGTAGTCAAATGATCCCAGCAGAGCCAATTAATTCCTTTGTCGCTCCCTCTATTTGAGCCCCACCAAAAAGAATTAATCATTCTTTGCATCTCCTCCACCAACAATGTGAGAATCATGAAAGTGCTCATACAGTACGCAGGGATGGCTTGAGCTACAGACTTCACTAATACTTCTCTGCCAGCTTTTGAAAGGTGCTTTCCAGACCAGCTATTTATTCTTCTCCAAATTCTATCTTTCAGGTAACCAAAGAGAGCCTTCTTTTTCCTGCCAACCATGGAAGGGAGTCCCAGATATTTACCAGTTCCAAGACACTCTGTGACGCCAAAAATGTTTGAAACCAAGTCCTTAGTCTCGGTGCTTGTGTTTCTACTGAAGAAGATCTCTAATTTCTGGAGGTTGATTGCTTGACCCAAGGATTTCTCATACACTGACAGAATATCCTTCATCATTTGGCTCTCTCTATCATCCGTTCTAAAGAAAAGAAAGCAGTCATAAGCAAATAGTAGATGAGTAAGGATATGAGCACCTATACACACTTTGATCCCATGAATATCACCATTCGCTTCTTCGCTCCTGATAAGAGATATTAATCCCTCTTCACAGATAATAAAGAGATATAGAGACAACGGGTCCCCTTGCCTTAAGCCTCTACCTGGGTTAACTGAGCAAACCACCTCATTATTCAACAAGACTGAATAGTTAACGGATTCAAAGCACGTAGCCATCCAGTCAACCCATCTCTGAGAGAAACCCATCTTCAGCATAATGTTTTTCAGATAAATCCAGTCCACTCTATCATATGTCTTGCTAATGTCAATCTTCAGAGCCACTTCTCCCACCTTATCCTTTGTCTTGCACTTCATGTGGTGAACAAGCTCAATGGCAACGAGCACATTATCCATAATTGACCTACCACCCACAAACGCATATTGTTCCTGGGAGATACAACTAGGAAGAAGAGGCTTTAGTCTGTTAGCTAAGACTTTTGATAAAATTTTGTAGACAACATTACATAATGAAATAGGTCTCAGGTCCTTCATAGAAATAGGATTTTCTTTTTTTGGAATTTAAACAATGTTTGTATCATTAAGAAAAGAAGGGAAGCAACCATTCTCTAACCAAGAAACATCTGCATGAAATACCTCCATACCACAGAGATCCTAGATTTTTTTATAGAAAGCAGGGTTCAAACCATCAGGACCGGGCGCTTTATCCGAATGCATTTGGAAAAGGACTTTTCTGAATTCACTGATTGTGAAAGGCGCAATCAGTTTGGCATTGTCTGATTCATCTAGCCGAACACTCACATGCTCAACAACATGATCATATTCACCTTGCACTGGCTGGAAGAGACTTTCAAAGTAATTTTTTACAATGTCTTCCATACCTGCCTGGTCATCCACTATATTGCCACCATCATGTTCAAGTTTAGAGATTCTATTCAGCTTCCTCCTTGCACCAGCAACCGCATGAAATAATTTAGTGTTCAAGTCACCATCTCTAAGCCAATATACCATGGCTCTTTGCTTCCAAAAAGCATCCTCTTGCGCAAGAATCTTACTAAGCTCCCTTCTTAACTCCTCATACCTTGCAGGGGCGTTTACTTCATCGCTCTCTCAAGCTAGCTCCATGTCCCTCTTACATTGATTAATGGCAACACTATATTTGGATCGAATTTTCCTGCCCCACTCATTCATTCCAGTCATGCAGCTCTCAAGTTTTTCCAAGATCTCACCATGCTCAGCTTTCTCCCAACCACCTCTCACAACATCCGCAAACTCTGACTCTTCTAGGCAAGAGTTCTCAAACCTGAAGGCCCTTCTACCTCTTCGCCTATCACGGTCGTACAAGGTCAATACAATAGGAGAGTGATCCGATCTATCTGCAATAGCATTCAACAATCTACACCGTGGGAAGGAGTCTAACCAGTCTTGAGTGACTAATGCTCTATCTAGTCTCTCTTCTGTTGCATCAGAGTTACCACGGTTATTCCTCCAGGTAAACTGGTAACCTTCCATTAGAAGGTCATGTAGGTTGCACTCCATAACAGTATCTCTAAAACCACGAATTAACCAGGGGGTGTCAGAACTACCCTTCTTGTCTTTATTCGAAAGCAAATCATTATAGTCTCCCATGACGCACCATGGCAATGTGTTGTCTCTAGCCAAGGTGCGGAGTAAATTCCACGAATCTCTTCTTCTGCCTCTATCTGGGAAGCCATAGAAGCTAGAAAATCTCAATCACGGACTACCATCATGCACCACTTCTACATTGATGAAATTTGAAGAATAACTCAGAATATTGCACTCATAAGACTGTCTCCAGAGAACAGTAAGACCCCCACTTCTCCCAATTCTATCCACAGCGAACGAAGCATCAACACCTAGATTCACACGAATCTCCTCTATTTTATTAGCATGTACCAAGGTCTCACACAAAAAGATGACGTCCGGTTGGTACGTCCGAACGAGGTCACGAAGAGGGGGAACTGCTCTCGGGTTACCCAGGTCCCGGCAGTTCCAGCTAATGAAACTCATGATCCCTGGCGATGAAACTCATGATCCCTGGCAGGCACCTTTGCCAGGGCCCACCTGTAAAAAAAAATTTCCTGAGTTTGGTTGAGTGATATTGTTTTTTGCTGACTCATGGTTCAAAAGCATTGACGTATGTTTCCTCTATTGGACCATCCATTCTGCCTCGCTTCTTGATGACCAGATTGTCATCAATATTTGTTTCAATGTTCTCCCCCATATTCACGTTGTGTGGCCTGTAACACCCCGCTTTTTCGTTAAGTGCTTTGCTTTAGCTTGTTTGGTTGTTTAACATAGTTTTATTAAGTTAAAATAGTTGGGTAAGGGCTTAGTGGTATTTTTGGCTTAAAAGTCCCTTTCTGGTGCATGAGCACGCCCGTGCTCATTAGCTATCATGCCCGTGCTCATTAGCTACCATGCCCGTGCTTAAAGTCAGGAGTGTGTTGCAAGTTTTAAGTTGAGCACGCCCGTGCTCATGTGTGGGCCATGTCTCGTTGACGCTCAGTCCAGCACTCCCGTGTTGGTGAGGAGCACGATCGTGCTTCTTGCACGGCATATATATGTTTGCACAGAATTGAGGGTTGCGTTTTCAACCCTATCTATGGTGGGTGCTAGACCTATTGCGGATGACACTGTTTCCCTTTTTCCCTCATTCAGAGCAATTCTTGAGTATTTGAGGCCTTTGGGAAGTGTAGTTATATCTGTGCTCATATAGAGGTAATGTTCCTTTCCCCTTGTGGTTTCCTTTTCATGATGTTGAATTGGAAACTGATGGTTTGTGTTTTGTTTGGCCAAGGCTTGGAAGGTTAACTGAACCGCTTTGGGAACCGTGATCAGTTTGATCATTTGAACATAGAACAACCTTCAATCCAGGTATGGGGAGAAGGGTAGTGTACTCATAGGATTTGGGGGTAGTATAAGGTAAATGGGTTCCCATAACCACGATATTGTTTTGTATGATTTGATAAGCTATATTGGTTGTTTTGATAACATTATCATGGTTGTTTTGATGTGTTATTTCATATGTTTATGTTCATGTTATGCTTGATATGCACTTGTCGGTTCTTGGATGAATATGAGATTATGTTGATGATGTTATTGGATGATTGGTTGGGATGATGATGTTGCTATTGTCGTTGAGTTTTATGATTAAGATATTAATTGGCTAATTAGGCATAAAAATGAGTTTAGATTAACTGATTAATGAACTCTAAAATTGGATTGAGAATCTGTGTTGAACTCTGTCTAGAATAGTACTGTCGTGCATTGAGTACGACCGTACTGAACAGGGAGCACGCCCGTGCTCCCAGTTTGAATTCTGGAAAATGGCCGCACAATGAGCACGACCGTTCCCAAAAGGAAGCACGATCGTGCTTCACTTATGTGACCAGCACGGCCGTGTAGGGGATCGGACAAGCACGCCCGTGCTCCCCTAACAAACAAAGATGGAATTAAAGGTTTAAATAGGGGCTTTTGACCCCAATCTTCCCAATAACATGTTGATGACATAAATGACTCAGTTTAGATAACTTGGCTAATGATTAACAAAGATGATTAAGAAGATGAGAAGGTGAGATGTTGAGTTTGGTAAGCCGGTACCCGTTGGGTTACCGCACGTCGTTAAGATTGACAACCTTGGTGCTTATTGGCCAAGGTGTCCTCGGTGATTATTTGTCGAGGTGTCGTTGACGTTGTACCTTGGTAGTCGAGAGTTTGCTCCAAAGGGGCCTTGACCCGGTTGGGTCTAAGGTGTTGAGGTCGATTTCGCTAAAGTTTAAGGTGTTGCGATTGATTCCACTGAAGTCTTGGGTGCTTATAGGCCCAAGCAAAGGAGGTGGCGGTTGCCCATTATTTGTTGTATGTTGCATGCATCATTGGAGATGTTATTGTTGATGGACGTTCGACATAGGGGAGGTCGCCCGAGAGTACGGCGATCTGGTCATCCACGGTAGGTCACCCAATGTTTGGTGACCGTGTGCCCCCGTGACGAGGCATTCGTTGGTTTGATGTGTTGGCTATCCTAGGGGTAGATTCCCCGGCGTTGGGTAGATTCCCAATGTGGATATTTAACTCTGAAGTCATTCATCCTGAGTTAGTTTGGATCCACATGCATAATGGAGTAGCGGAGTAGTGTTGCATTGCACCGCATAGGATACTTGTTTTTGATGATGTTGATTTATGATGATATATATATGCTATGATGTTGCCATGCTTGTTTCTTTACCTTGCTTCCTATCTCCATGCCGTATATGTTTACATGATTCTTACTCCCCGTTTTCTGTTTTCTTGTTTGGCATGTTTGGTTTCATGCAGAGGATGGCGAGCAGCCCGGAGATGAGTGACTCTGAGGAGCCACCACTCATAGTTAGGGCCTTTCTTTTGTTAGTCTAGTTTTCAGTTGTATTCCGAGGTTTTTTCCGGAACGGTTATACCAGCTCTGTTGTGACATCGGGTTGGGATGTTTGTTATTGTTTTATTTGTTTATTTGTTTTAAACTTGTTTTTATTTACGCGTTTTGAGAACTCGTTCATGTGGGACCTTTCTACCCATGGACAAACGTTTTATTTATTTCAGTAAATACATGATTTATTTTTCTGCTTGGTCCTTTTATTACTTTTTAACATGCGAGGTAGCAGGGTATCATATTTAGTGGTATCAGAGCATGTCTGTCCTATCAAGCCGTGGTATGAGTCTGTTGTGAGTCTGTTGTGTACTCTAGGTTGAATTTTCTATACTTGTTATAGACAATGAAGCTTTAAGTTAGTTGCATGTAGCTTTCACCCGCTTAAGTTTCTGTATCTATGAGTTGTGTTGGACGTGTACAGGAAGTCATGGCATGTAGAGGATGGAACGATCAGGCAATTGCGGACGCGTTGGCACTTCTTGCCAATGCTATCGGACAGGTCAACCATAATACAAACAATGGTGGGCCAGCCGAGTTTCAAGGATTGGACAAGTTTCATAGGATCAACCCTCCGTCGTTGAGGGAGACTGAGAAGATCTTCCGAGATATGGATTGTAATGATCAACAGAAGCTTATCTTTGCTACCTTCATGTTGACTGAGGAGGTTGAGCATTGGTGGGAAAACTGCAGGCAGAGGATGCTGGCTGAGGGCACAGCGGTTACATGGGCTGTGTTCAGGCAGAGGTTTCTAGAGAAGTACTTTCCAGCGGATATCAAGGACAAGGAAGAGATGGAGTTCTTGTCCTTGCGGCAGGGTTCGTTGTCAGTTGGTGAGTATGCAGCCAAGTTTGAGGAGCTGGCGAGGTACTACACTCGTTATCAGCATAAGATAGATGACCGCTCCAAGTGCGTCAAGTTTGAAGCTGGACGCCGACCTGAGATCAAGCAGGCCATCAGCTACCAGGAGATCAGGGTCTTCCCGATTCTGGTCAACAAGTGCAGGATTTATGAGGATGCTAGTTAGTTCAAAGTTGCCAAGGGATCAGATAGTCAGTGTGGACTAGTTGATGGGCGCTTGCGTCTTTTCCAAAGTATCCCCTCCCTAGGATTGATGATCTTATGGACTAGTTGATGGGCGCTTGCGTCTTTTCTAAGATAGATTTGAGGTCAGGGTACCATCAGATTCGAGTTAAGTCTGAGGACATCCCGAAGACAGCGTTTTAGGACGTGATATGGTCACTATGAGTACTTGGTTATGCCCTTTGGTGTGACCAATGCTCCTGCGGTGTTCATGGACTACATGAACAAGGCCTTTCACCCTTACTTGGATAAGTTTGTGGTGGTGTTTATAGATGACATCTTAGTGTACTCCAAGAGCAAGGAGGAACATGAGGAACACCTGAGGGTTGTCTTGCAGACCCTTAAGGAAAAGCAGTTGTATGCTAAGCTGTCGAAGTGTGAGTTCTAGTTAGGGGAAGTGAGCTTCTTAGGACATGTCATCTCAAAGGGTGGCATAGCATTAGACCCAGCTAAGGTAGAGATGGTGCTCCAGTGGGAAGTGCCGAAGTCAGTAACCGAGATTAGGAGTTTCTTGGGGTTAGCCGGGTATTATAGGCGGTTCATAGAAGGTTTCTCTAAGATAGCTTTACCTTTAACCCGTCTCACCAAGAAGGGACGGTTGTTTGTGTGGGACTCTAAGTGTGAAGATAATTTCCAAACCCTTAAGGATAGGTTAACATCAGCACTAGTGTTAGTTTTGCCA
The DNA here is from genome assembly GCA_030762895.1 of Sophora flavescens. Lineage (NCBI taxonomy): Eukaryota > Viridiplantae > Streptophyta > Magnoliopsida > Fabales > Fabaceae > Sophora > Sophora flavescens. Next base: position 64,335,005 of record CM061069.1, read on the forward strand.
GATCCTAGTGAACCCATCGTAGTTTACCGCGATGCTTCTAAGCAAGGGTTAGGTGGTGTGTTGATGCAGAATGGTAAGGTAGTTGCTTATGCTTCTAGGTAGTTGAAACCCCATGAGAAGAACTACCCTACCCGTGACCTAGAGTTAGGAGCTGTGGTTTTGCCTTAAAGATCTGGAGGCATTACCTTTACGGGGCGAGGTTTGAGGTCTTTAGTGATCACAAGAGTTTGAGGCATCTCTTTGATCAAAAGGAGTTGAATATGAGGTAGCGTAGGTGGATGGAGTTCTTAAAGGATTATGACTTCGAGCTGGCCTATCACCCAGGAAAGGCCAATGTGGTGGCCGATGCCTTGAGTAGGAAAGTCTTGCACGTCTCCGCTTTGATGGTTAGGGAGATGGATCTGATTGAGGAGTTTAGAGACCTTAGTATAGCTTGTGAGTTTACCCCTAAGAGTATTAGGCTTGGTACCTTGAAGGTTACCAACAATCTGATGTATCGGATTAGAGAGGGTCAGAAGTTAGACAAGTTTCTCTTGGACCAGCGAGAATTACTCGCTCGGGGTAGAGACCTTAGCTTTAAGGATGGAAGTGATGGTATCTTGGGTTTAAGGATAAAGTTTGTGTGCCGGATGTTCCTGAGCTTAAGAAGATGATCCTTGAAGAGGGACATATGAGTGGTTTGAGTGTGCACCCAGGTGCCACTAAGATGTATCAAGACCTTAAGAGGATGTTTTGGAGGCCTAGGATGAAAAAGGATGTAGCTGAGTTTATGTATGTGTTCCTAGTTTGTCAAAAGGCCAAGATAGGACACCAATAACCATCAGGTAAGTTGCAACCTTTGAGTATCCCAGAATGGAAATGGGATAGCATCTCCATGGATTTTGTGTCTGGACTCCCTAGGACTCCAGCTAGTTTTGAGTCTATATGGGTTGTTGTGGATAGAGTGACTAAGTCTGCCCATTTCATCCCGATGAACATGGAGTATCCTTTAGAAAAGTTAGCCAAGCTGTACACCAAAGAGATAGTTAGGCTTTATAGTGTACCCTCTAGCATAGTATCAGATAAAGACCCGAGGTTTACCTCTAGGTTCTGGAGAGTTTGCAGCATGCTTTAGGGACAAAGATTAGGCTTAGTTCAGCTTATCACCCACAAAATGATGGTCAGTCTGAAAGAACCATCCAGTCCTTAGAGGACTTGTTGAGAGCTTGTGTGCTAGAACAGCCGAGTAGTTGGGACAAGTTCTTGTCCCTGATATAATTCACCTACAACAATGGCTTCCATTCCAGCATTGGGATGGCACCATATGAGGCTCTCTATGGTATAATATGTAGGACACCCTTGTGTTGGAATGAACCCAGTGATAATGTGGTGCTAGGGCCAGAGATAGTCCAGGAAACAACGGAAAAGATCAGGATGGTTCAGAAAAAGATGAGAGTTGCACAAAGTAGGCAAAAAAGCCATCATGACAAAATCAGGAAGGCGCTCGAATTCCGGGAAGGAAATCATGTATTCTTGAGAGTTACTCCAACGACTGGGATTGGTAGAGTGATGAAGGCGAGGAAACTCACTCCGAGGTTCATTGGTCCTTACCAAATCCTCAAAAGAGTTGGCGAAGTTGCCTACCAAATAGCCTTGTCACCGTTCTTGTCAAATCTCCATAATGTTTTCCATGTGTCTCAACTCAAAGTATATCCATGACCCTAGGCACGTGATAGTACCTGACGCAATACAGTTGAAAGAGAACTTGACGTTTGATGTGTTAACCCTTCGAGTCGAGGATAGGCGGGTGAAGCATCTAAGAGGTAAGGATATTCCTTTGATCAAAGTGGTTTGGAGTGGGGCTACTGAGGAAAGTGTTACCTGAGAGCTGGAGAGCAAGATGATGGAAGCGTACCCGCATCTTTCCGCTTGAGGTACGTAGAAATTTCGAGGACTAAATTTTTATAAGGGGGGTGGAATTGTAACACCCTGCTTTTTCGTTAAGTGATTTTCTTAAGCTTGTTTGGTTGTTAAAGTTAGTTTTATTATGTTAAAATAGTTGGCTAATGGGTTAATGGGATTATTGTCTTAAAAGTCCATTTCTAGTGCATGAGCACGGGCAGCACGCCCGTGCTTAAAGTCAGGAGTGTGTTGCAAGTTTTAAGTTGAGCACGCCCGTGCTCATGTGTGGACCGCGTCTTGTAAACGCTAATTCCAGCACGTTCATGCTTGATGAGGAGCACGACCGTGCTTTGTGCACAGCCTATATATGTTTGCACAGAACCGAGGGTTGCGTTTTCAACCCTATCTGTGGTGGCTGCTAGACCTATTGCGGCTGACACTGTTCCTGTCCTTTTTTCCCTCATATTTAGAGCAATTCTTGAGTATTGGAGACCTTTAGGAAGTGTAGTTTCATCTGTGCTCATATAGAGGTAATGTTCATTTCCCCTTGTGGTTTCCTTTTCATGATGTTGAATTGGAAACTGATGGTTTGTGTTTTGTTTGGCCAAGGCTTGGAAGGTTAACTGAGCCGCTTTGGGAACCGTGACCAGTTTGATCATTTAAGCATAGAGCAACCTTAAATCCAGGTATGAGGAGAAGGGTAGTGTACTCATAGGCTTTGGAGGTAGTGTAAGGTAAAGGGGTTCCCATAACCCCGGTATTGTTTTGTATGATATGATATGCTATATTGGTTGTTTTGATAACATGATCATGGTTGTTTGGATGTGTTATTTCATATGTTTATGTTCATGTTATGCTTGATATGCTCTTGTCGGTTCTTAAATGAATATGAGATTATGTTGATGATGTTATTGGATGATTGGTTGAGATGATGATGTTGTTGTTGTCATTGGGTTTTATGATTAAGATATTAATTGGCTAATTAGGCTTAAAAATGAGTTTAGATTAACTTATTAATGAACTCTAAAATTGGATTGAGAATCTGTGTTGAACTCTGCCTAGAGCAGTACTGTCGTGTATTGAGCACGGTCATGGTGAACAAGGAGCACACCCGTGTTGTTTGTTAGCTGAGCACGGTCGTGCCCAAAAGGAAGCATGATTGTGCTTCACTTATGTGACCAGCATGGCCATGCAGGGGACAAGCACTCCCGTGCTCCCCTAACAAACATATGGAATTAAAGGTTTAAATAGGGGCTTTTGACCCCAATCTTCCCAATAACATGTTGATGACATAAATGACTCAGTTTAGATAACTTGGCTAATGATTAACAAAGATGATTAAGAAGATGAGATGGTGGGATGTTGAGTTTGGTAAGCCGGTACCCGTTGGGTTACCACACGCCGTTAAGATTGACAACCTTGGTGCTTATTGACCAAGGTGCCCTAGGTGCTTATTAGTCGAGGTGTCGTTGACGTTGTACCTTGGTAGCTGAGAGTTTGCTCCAAGGGGGTCTTGACCGGGTTGGGTCTAAGGTGTTGTGGTCGATTCCGCTAAAGTTTAAGGTGTTGCGGTTGCCCGTTGTTTGTTGTATGATGCATGCATCATTGGAGATGTTGTTGTTGATGGACGTTCGACATAGGGGAGGTCACCCGAGAGTACGGCGATCTGGCCATCCACGGTAGGTCACCCAATGTTTGGTGATCGTGCGCCCCCGTGACGTGGCATTCATTGGTTTGATGCGTTGGATATCCTAGGGGTAAATTCCCGGGTGTTGGGTAGATTCCCAATGTGGATATTTAACTCTGAAGTCGTTCATCCTGAGTTAGTTTGGATCCACATGCATAATGGAGTAACGGAGTAGTGTTGCATTGCACCGCATAGGATACTTGTTTTTGATGATGTTGATTTATGTTGATGTATGCTATGATGCTGCCATGCTTGTTTGTTTACCTTGCTTCCTATCTCCATGCCGTATATGTTTACATGATTCTTACTCCCCGTTTTCTGTTTTCTTGTTTGGCATGTTTGGTTTCATGCAGAGGATGGCGAGCAGCCCGGAGAGGAGTGACTCTGAGGAGCCACCACTCATAGTTAGGGCCTTTGTTTTGTTAGTCTAGTTTTTAGTTGTATTCCGAGGTTTTTTCGGGAACGGTTATACCAGCTCTGTTGTGACATCGGGTTGGGACGTTTGTTATTGTTTTATTTGTTTATTTGTTTTAAACTTGTTTTTATTTCCGCGTTTTGAGAACTCGTTCATGTAAGACCTTTCTACCCATGGACAAATGTTTTATTTATTTCAGTAAATACATGATTTATTTTTCAGCTTTGTCCTTTTATTACTTTTTAACATGCGGTGTAGCAGGAAGTCACATGGCCCACCAAGAATATCTCCTATATCTGATCCGGCCCCCCCCCCCCCCCCCCAACTTTAGGAAATATGATTTTCGAATCTTTAAAAATTGAAACCATAGATAGTGCCCTACGATTACTCTCCACAAATCCCATCGCATCCAGGTCAGTTACTCCATGCACGTAATTGTCGCGCATCTAGCTTGCTAGGAATCCCTGACTAGGCGCCACCCAATCCGGCTTATCCTCCTTCCTCAACCACCTCTCTCCCCCCGCTCTGATGCTCTGTTTTGGCTCTGCTCGAAGCTCTGGGGCCCATGCACGTAAACCGTCATCGTTCTGCATGGTGAACAGAAGGTCACACCGATCCTCGACATGCCCTAAGAAGCCACACAAGTAACAGAAGTGGCCCAATCTTTCATATCTGAATTTGACCTTTTTTGCCTCACCCCTTGGTTTTTTGATCTTCAACCTCCTCAGTGGCCTCCTAACATCAACCAAAACCCTGATCTGCATATAGTTCTTCTAGAAACTCAAACTATTTTTGGCATCGTATTCTATAAACTCCTCGATAAAGTCTCCAAGCACCTTCCCCACTGCCTCAGACATAAACCCTACCGGGATATTGTGAACATAGTAAGGAACTGTGAAAAGAGGGACTTGCGCTGGTGTTTCTACTTCCTGCATCATTCCTAAAGGTGTGTTTTATGATGTATTCTAATGTACTATCCTATGCTTATATGATGTATTCTAGGTGCATCCAAGTTTATATGGAGATAATGCATTACGACTAACTACTTATGCACTACAACAGAAATGACTTTAGATAGCGTTTCCGGATGCCTTTTAATAGCGTTTGTAACCGCTATCTATGCCACCGCTATTAAAAGTCGTTAGCAAAGATAGGATTTAAGAAATGCTATTAAAAGGTGACCTTAAATAGCGTTTCTGTGTACAAACGCTATCTAAAGTCTGCCTTTAGATAGCGTTTGTACACGGAACCGCTATCTAAAGTCTGCCTTTAGATAGCATTTGTTAATACAAATGCTATCTAAAGTCAGCCTTTAGATAGCGTTTGTTTTAACAAATGCTATCTAAAGGCAGACTTTAGATAGCGTTTGTACACGGAACCACTATCTAAAGTCTGACTTTAGATAGCATTTGTTAATACAAATGCTATCTAAAGTCTGCCTTTAGATAGCATTTGTTAAAACAAACGCTATCTATTCCCTTTTTTTTTTTTTAGTTTACCTATTTCTTAACTTTACCTATTCCTGCATATTGTTTATAAAAAACAGAAGGTTTACACAAAGAAATGAAGCACAATCCATATGCATATATAACAAGCTACTTTGACAATTCATACTCATTGATAATATTAACAATGATCAATAAACTGAAATCATCATCATCATCCGTGCATTCTAAGCATTTGAAGATTCTACAGAACTTCTAGGGAAACTCTAATTGAAAGGAATAAAATTACAAGATGTAAATACAGATATTAATTTATAAGTATCTGTATATCTGAACTATTTTACAACCAAACAGTTTTATAATACAATTTCTCCTTATTTCATATCATTTAACTGATTTAACAATATTCTGTGGTTATTCAGAGCTGAGCAGAGTTATTGGCGATGGCTCCAGCATCATTGAGAAGGGGAATCAGTTGACCTGCCTGGTGTTTCTCCAAAACAGCTGCAAGACCCAAGTGATAAAATGTTAAAAAGACCAAAAATGAAGATAGAAAAATAACAATTTATTTGGCCTTCCCCTCAATAGTCATGGAAGATAAAGCAGATAGGGACTGAATAGAAAGGAAGCAAAAGGGAGGGTGGCCTTACTGTCACAACCACCAATGTGCTTTCCTCCAATAAACACGTTAGGCACAGTCCTAAGCCCTGTCCACTCAGCTAGTGCTAACTGGATATCACCCCCATCACCTTCAAATAGGTAAAGAAAATGATTGAAAAACCAAATGCTAACAAATTAGTTTGTTGAAATTAATGAATAACAGCCCTCTTAGCAGAAGAGAATAGACCCCAATTTAGGGGTTAGATAGACTTTATTTTTGCATATTCCACATTCATAATGCAAAAAGCATAGCATAAAGTAGATAATGAGTGCTAACAGAAATCAAAGTAACTCTGGACTCAAGGCAATTTTATAACTTTACAATTATCATAAAATCTTCAAACTTCAAAAGACAGAAAGGGTTAATTCCTGACAAGAGACGTAAAAAGAGGGGAAAGGAAAACAAAAGCAGAAAGCAGGTAACTAAGATAACGAAATTGATATTATGTACCAAAGTATGAGACATGAAATCAATTGAAAGCGCAGCCAAAGGAGACTTACTTTCCTCATCCAATTCAATGGCCTTGTAGGCTGCTCCTAGCTGTGTGAGAAGGTCCTTGAAATCTGATTATCAAAGAAAAAAAAATAAAGACTAAAAAACTGATTATCAAAGAAAAAAAAAATAAAGACTAAAAAACTGAACCTTCACATTATAGAACATGAATACTTGAACAAGAATATCTTGTTTGTGATAGCTATCCAACAACAAAATGCTTGTGAATCTAGTGATAATCAGAAATAGTCACACTGCTGAATTGCCAAAATATGCCATGTACTTGATGATAGTAAATAAAAAGTGTTAATTTCAAGAAATCTACGGTCCAATGTTACTTGATGTAGCAAACTGACAAGTCTAATAGTCTAATTAAAAACCCAAAATTAGAAGTCTAATTTAAGAAATAAGAATGCATAATCATGTTTCCAATATTGATTACAAATTCTGCAAAGCTTCTAAATGCATATTACTGAGCTATATGTAACAGAAGGCAAGGATTTATGATGCAAAACTATCTCTTTAATTTCATAATAATTGATTTACCTGACATGAACCAAGGGAGGGGTTGTTTGAACCCTCATATGCTTTCCCTATCATCCTATTCTTCTATATATCATCTAAACCAAGCAATAAGGCTACCTATCTAACAAACCACTGTAAAGCTACTAAATTGCTTTTGTGTGCCTGTGTGTGTGTCTAAATTTCTCAGAACTTTCTATCTTGCAATGCACCGAAAGCAAAAATGAGGTCTTGTTGAACAGCACAGCCATGTAAGATGCAATTAGAGAAATCCAATGCAAGATAGCATTAAAAAACTTTATATTGCAAAAAAAAAAAAAAGACATACACTGCCACATGCAGATTGAGGATTATTAATCTGCTCTGCAGTCAATCCTAACTTCAATACTTTCTCCTCCTCTTCAGCCCTCCCACGAGCAATTTTTGCAGGCTTTTCTTGTACTTCCAATTTCACAATCACCAACTGCACAAGCATGTTAGCTAATAGCCTAACAAGTGTTGATAATTTCAAAGATAGCAACCAAACCTTCGATCCCATTAATATCTTATCCAGGGATTCATTTAAGGATGCAACAATCCTAAGACACAGATATGAAGTGCGGACTAACAGAAATACAATCTAGTATACATAAAGTAAATTGATCATCAGTATCCATGCAATTACACTCGAAGGAGTCATCCCCATTCCTACACCCCTTCAGTTTATAAGAAATTATTTTTGTTAAACAAGAGTCAATGACTTCCAAGTTAAAATAACACATTCCATGAATGCCAAATGAAGCTTAAGCAGTATTAAGTCAGCCTCGACAAATGTTAAGCCTTTTCTCTAATTGGACCAAAACACAAGCCAATAAAAGTGTGTAAGAATAGTCTCTTGACCTCAGTAAAGAATCTTCTCAATGGTGTTTCTTTGTCCAAATTTTTATTCTTATTTAAAAATTACATAAAAAAACTCTAAAAGTTCACCCCCACATAAATCGCGATGCAAGTTTGACTTTGATGGCCAAAAGCCCTTCCAGAAATTTGTTATCACAGTATCATCATTGATTGAACTATGTAGCTCTAAAATTTATATTACACACGCCATTTAGAGAATCCATGAATCAATTTCTTTCTCTCTTTTCCTTATCTAACTTCCAACTCAATGGAAAATAGTAACATAACATACATGAGCCAACAATAAAACTCAAAATCAAAATCATCACTAATCAAAATTCAAAACTTTACCAATTCCCTCAACTACACAAAACTCATGAACACTTTAACCATTAGTTTCAACACCAATTAACTAAACCCATATTAAAATTCCAGAGTTAAATTACTTCCCTAGTCCCTGAAATTATCCTCCACTTGAAGTCATTATAAGTTCGGCAACTAACTCGGATAATAATTAAATTCAATGACTAAATTGTAAGTGGACAATACTTCCAGAGAGTAAATCACCCAAATTTCCCACAACAAACCAAACCCAAAAAGAACTAATTTTGCAAGTAACCCAGAAAAGAAAACCCAATTGAACCAAACACCAATTCCCACAAACCAAACCCACATAGCTATAAAAAATTTAAACACATAAATCAAATTAAAAAAGAAAAAGAAAAAAGGCAAAAGGGGGTTAAAGAGTTTACCACCACAGCAGAAGCAACAGTAGCAGTAAGAGAGAACTAATAAGAGCTCATGGCAAATTGAAGCAACCAACCCAGGTTCGCATTTGAGGTGGTTGGATGCGTCACCATTGACCTTGGTCTTCCTCTGGTCCTCCTGGGTTTCATCGTCCAACAGTAAGAATCTATCCGAATCACAAATCACACACTAGCCCCCTTTATGGAGAAGCATAAAACTCCAGTGATATTTTAAGGACTGAAAACAATAAGGACATACCTGTGGCTCGGTGACGACGACAGCAAAGACCAAACACTGAGACGCGACAGCAAGAGTTGGGGCGAACGTCGAGGCGGTGGCGTCACGGAGGCTCGACACACCGAACGCAATTGAGAACGGAGAAGAGAACACGGAAGAGCACGGAGGAGGTACGTGTTGTGGATTTGGCAAGTGTACCAAATCGTACAAGTAATAAAGTGAGAGTAGAGTATCGTTCCCAACGAGGATTGTGTTTCAAGTATCAACTTAGCCTAGGCAATAGCTATTTGAACTAATGAGTTTCATAGTTCCAATGAGTTTTTATGGATTTTTGTATTTAGAGTTCACAACAATGAATGAAACAATATCAATTAAAGAATGCAGTCAATATAGGTAAAAACGGTTAGGCATCGGAATCCTCTAATTCTTCACTTAATGTAAATTCATTCAGTCCTAATTCCAATTCATTCCACTCAATTGTCATTCAAATCATTAACCTAGATTTATCCCTAATTCCTTAGGTGATAATCCTTTTGTACAAATCAAGAAGCCTAATTCCTTAGGTCACTCAAGCATTTGCACAAACATTAAGCATGTGATTCATAAGAATGCATTGAAACATAGTTCTATTCCTAGAATCAACATTCCAATGGTAATCTACTTCATTTCCAATCCAATAACCAATTTTCCAATTGTGAGATTGAATCTAACATCAATCTAGAGTTGATCAATCAATAGAAGCATTAAGCATAGAAGCAAATCACTCTAATTGAATGAAACAGAATTGAATTCAGAATCAAAATCAATTACATCAAGAATCAAATCAGAATCATCCTAACCTAACCTAAAATATCTAACAGCTCATAGTAAAAAGGGAAAAATGAGAAGAGAAGAAGAAACTTGAGTGGATGTGAGTGGAGGAAGCCATGGAAGCTCCAAATCTTGTTCCCAAGCTTGGATCTTCAAGGAAGCAGAGAGAAGATGATGAACCTCGAGTGTGAGAAGTGAAAAATGAGCCGGGAGATCTCGATTCAACTGCAGAAACTCGAATTTATACTGGTATCGCTGTCATAGCGCTGGCGCGCCAGCCTCGCTGGGCGCCCAAACGCTGCTCTCTGTCTTTTGAACGTGAATTTCAGGAGCTGTGCGCTGCTTCATAGAGATGGGCGCCAGCTTTCTAGAGCTGGGCGCCAGCTTACTAGCAATTATGACAGCGATGGGCGCTGGCCCAAGAATTGCAGGATGCAGTTTTCTTCGTTTTCCGTCCGTCTTTGAGCGCCCATTCGGAGGGCTGAGCGCTGGGCTACTATTCCTGCACATTTTCAACCTCTTTTAAGTATATTTTCAATATAAATTGAAATCTAAGTATCAAAACTCTATTCAAATGAATGTGTACATTTTCTTATCACTTTTCCTATAATTTCTAGGATTATTTACAAACTCTTTCCTAATTACACTTCCAAACTAACATATTTTACACATTCATCACAACCCCAAACTTAGAAATTTTGCTTGTCCTCAAGCAAACAATTAAATTCAAAACAGGGGTGAATGAGATAGATTTTTATGTTCAATTCTCTTGTGAAGCAAATTACTCATGCAAGACTTCAATTCCTGGACACTTTTGCAAAATGGACAAGCATCACACAATCATTCATAAATTCCAATTGATCACAAGTTTCATGCTTTAGAACAATCAAACATAGTATAAAATTAGCTCCATTGAATGCACAAAATTATCCCTTGCAACCTCTCTGTTTAAGTGTTTCACACATCCTCACTTGGTCATGTTTGCTCTCAATTCCAATCATCATGCATTCCCCAATCCTAATCTTGATAAGATGCTAGGAACATACATCACAAATGCCAATGCAACACATATCATGAGGTCTTTTATTTGGATGTAATGGGGCTTAGGTACGGGTGGATGAGAATAAGGATATATATGCTATGCTACTTTGGCTTCAAGGACTATTTGGACTCTTTTGGAATTTTCACTTGCCTAGTCTAGCTACAAGCACATAAGCACACAATTTGTGCTATTTCCTTTTTATTCATTTCCAACTATTTCTTTTTCTCTTTTTCTCTTGTTACTTCTTGTTTTAATTTTCTTTTCTTTCTATTTTTCCTTTTTCTTTCTTTGTATACTTTCTCTTTCCTTTTCCTCTTTTTGGCTTTTTCTATTTTTCTTTTCTTTTTTTTCTTTTTCAGTTTTAATTTTTCATTTTTTTTTTAGTAGGCATCTTTAGTGGCCTACTTACCACCCCAAACTTTATTTGCTTGCTTGTCCCTAAGCAAGAGAACAACCCCAAACTTAAGTCCAAACATTACTCTAAGTCAAAGTAGTGGGACAAAATTGTTTTTTCGCTTTTTGGCTTGTAATGTGCGATCATACCAAGAAAAATAGGCCAAGGCTCAATTGGGCTTAACAATGGTAAATGATAGGTTGGCAATTATGGCACTAAGCTTAAACAAAGAATTATTGCCTCAATCATTCATGCATATGCAAGAACATTGCAACAATGACAAGCATTCAAGGCAAGAAAAGGTGAGAACATGCAAGTGATGGACAATCACACATGAAAGAAATCAAGTCATCTGGATAATGTGCCAGAGCATTTGGGCTCAAAAGCTCACAGTTTATGTTGATGTGCAAGAGAAAATCCATGCATTCAACATTGCATCAATTATAGCATGAAAAATTGTCACAAACAATTCACAAGGATCAACGGTTTCAATGAAATCATATGCCCAGCAAGTATAAAATGCATCATGTTAGAAATTTCAGTCAAGCAAAAGTTCTAAGCTCACTAGAGAATCTACACAAGAATCCATTCAACACAAGTTGTGCAATATATGCAAGTTTGGGCAATTTATTCCTACAACTAACTAACAAATGAAAGAGTGCAAAGAAAATTAATAGAGTTCAGAACACCCCCTTTCTTCTGCACACTGGATGAGTATGTGAAATTTTTTTTTTTTTTTTATTAATTCCAGCGCTCAGCCTCCACTTGGGTGCCCAGCTCTGGCTGCCTAGCGCCCAGCTCTAGCTGTCTGGCGCCCAGCTCTAGCTGTCTAGGAGCTACAGAAATGTGCAGCGCTCGTCCTTCCTGCGGAACGCCCAGCGCCACTCATCCTGGTAGTCTCTGGCTTTTCCTACGCTAGGCGTCAAGCTGAATGCCCAGCGCCTGTGCAGGGCCATTTTCACCATTCTAGTGTGTCATTTCTCCCCTTCCTTTGCTCCACTTTCCTTAGATGTGCCTGTACAAAAATTTAAACCAATTCCACCACATTAAATGGTTTACACATCAAGGAACCACTCAACAACTCAATGAACTCCTTATTTTGCATGCTAAGGGAAAAATGAAAGAAATGCAAGAAGAAAATGCTTGGGTTGCCTCCCAAGTAGCGCTTCTTTAACGTCACTAGCTTGACGCCTTGTCACCCCATTAGGGTGGATGATATGATAAAAAGAAAATTTCATCCTTCCGCTTCCTTCTTTTAGGTAACAATCCCATATATTTGGCATAGGGACATGAATGTTCCCATGCTCCAACAAGTAAGCATTTGGGATATGTGTTCCCCCATTTTGGAAGCATGTACAACTCATCATGTGGAGGACTCTTCTCTTCGATCACCAAGGGTTGAGTCTTAATCATATGAATCTCTTCTTGTATCACCCTTGGTTTCTCTTCAATGTCACTGTTTTTGTTTTTCTGTTTTTCAACTACTTCTAAAACTACACTTTCTTTTTGTTTTTCATCTACCACCTCTCTTAAGTCATGTACTTTTTCTTCTTGCTCAACCATTTCCCAAACATGTGACTCTTGCTCTGCTACCAACTCTTTCTTTTTCTGTACAAAACAACCCAATTGCTTAGATAGTGTCTCAACTTGAATCTCAAGATTCTTGATTGAAGCTTGTGTGTTCTTAAAATTCGCATGAGTAGCTTCAATGAATTGAATTAAAACATTTTCAAGGTTGGACATTCTATCTAGTGACTCATTGGATTGATGGTGATGTGGTGCATCTTGCTCCCACATGAGGTCCTTCATGTAATAAACCCCCTCATTTGCATTGAGTTTCACCTCACACTCTTCAAATTTATGAAATGCACCACAAAAATCACATGTAGGTCGCAGTGGTTTCATTGCCTTCAATTGCATGAACTATAATAATGAAGGATAGTGGATACTTTCCTCACCAAACAGAAATCCAAAGCAAGGAAAAGATGAGAATATCCAATATATCAAGTATTCAAACAAAAACAGAAAATAAACACTAAAAAAAATGTTCAAATTAACAATGCCTTTGCTTCGTTGATATTGAAATCAACAATCCCCGGCAACGGCGCCAAAAACTTGTTGTGGATTTGGCAAGTGTACCAAATCGTACAAGTAAGTGAGAGTAGAGTATCGTTCCCAACGAGGATTGTGTTTCAAGTATCAACTTAGCCTAGGCAATAGCTATTTGAACTAATGAGTTTCATAGTTCCAATGAGTTTTTATGGATTTTTGTATTTAGAGTTCACAACAATGAATGAAACAATATCAATTAAAGAATGCAGTCAATATAGGTAAAAACGGTTAGGCATCGGAATCCTCTAATTCTTCACTTAATGTAAATTCATTCAGTCCTAATTCCAATTCATTCCACTCAATTGTCATTCAAATCATTAACCTAGATTTATCCCTAATTCCTTAGGTGATAATCCTTTTGTACAAATCAAGAAGCCTAATTCCTTAGGTCACTCAAGCATTTGCACAAACATTAAGCATGTGATTCATAAGAATGCATTGAAACATAGTTCTATTCCTAGAATCAACATTCCAATGGTAATCTACTTCATTTCCAATCCAATAACCAATTTTCCAATTGTGAGATTGAATCTAACATCAATCTAGAGTTGATCAATCAATAGAAGCATTAAGCATAGAAGCAAATCACTCTAATTGAATGAAACAGAATTGAATTCAGAATCAAAATCAATTACATCAAGAATCAAATCAGAATCATCCTAACCTAACCTAAAATATCTAACAGCTCATAGTAAAAAGGGAAAAATGAGAAGAGAAGAAGAAACTTGAGTGGATGTGAGTGGAGGAAGCCATGGAAGCTCCAAATCTTGTTCCCAAGCTTGGATCTTCAAGGAAGCAGAGAGAAGATGATGAACCTCGAGTGTGAGAAGTGAAAAATGAGCCGGGAGATCTCGATTCAACTGCAGAAACTCGAATTTATACTGGTACTGCTCGTCTGCTAGCGCTGGGCGCCCCTGGCCTGCGCTGGGCGCCCAAACGCTGCTCTCTGTCTTTTGCTACTGAATTTCAGGCGCTGGGCGCTGCTTCATAGAGCTGGGCGCCAGCTTTCTAGAGCTGGGCGCCAGCTTTCTAGCAATTATGCCAGCGCTGGGCGCTGGCCCATGCATTGCAGGATGCAGTTTTCTTCCGTTTCTGTCCGTGCTGAGCGTCCAATTCGAGGGCTGAGCGCTGGGCTACTATTCCTGCACATTTTCAACCTCTTTTAAGTATATTTTCAATATAAATTGAAATCTAAGTATCAAAACTCTATTCAAATGAATGTGTACATTTTCTTATCACTTTTCCTATAATTTCTAGGATTATTTACAAACTCTTTCCTAATTACACTTCCAAACTAACATATTTTACACATTCATCAGTACGCGATTGAGAATGGAGAAGAGAACTCACTATCGGTGCGACACGGTAGAGACGCGACTGAGGGATGGAGGCTCTGGACTATGGAGCACGACTGCAGTAGTGAGACGAGTGAGTCAGAGTGAAGGGAGGCAACCCTAGACTGAGAATGGAAGGATAAAACGCGGGTGCGGGAATCAGTAAACACCTAAGATAGCGTTTCTAATTTTAAACGCTATCTAAAGTTGATTTTATTTTATTTATTTATTGCAAATTAGAAAAGATAGCGTTTCCGTGTGGAACCGCTATCTTAGGTGGTTAGTTAAGATAGCGCTTCCTAAAGGAAGTTCTATCTTTTCCTGCAGCTTGACTTTTAATAGCGGTTCCTTAAGGAAACGCTATCTTAGGTATCACCTAAGATAGCGTTTCCTTAAGGAACCGCTATTAAAAGTCCCCCCATCACTTTTAACAGCATTTCCGTATGGAAATGCTATAAAAGGTGCGCTATCTAAAGTCTAATCTGTTGTAGTGTGGACAGTAAGAAATTCAAGTTAATTTATTATTATATTTTTTTACAACAAAGGTCGGGCTTAATTAGATATACATATGCAGGTAGACAACTATCAAAAAACTGGATCAATTACTTTTACCCGGGTTTTGTGCAAGTTGACCCTAACTATTATCTTGGTGGTGTCACTGTTGCTTTAAATTAACGTAATTGGGTCATCTGAAAAAAAAGGGTATTAATACCAAAGTCATACAGGCAAACTTAAATGCATGTGCAGATAAACTAGATCAATTTGATGTCAATTGCATTGTTCAAATTTTTTATTATTATATATTATACGATATCATGAATTTTTTAATATAAATTTTCGTCCAAACTTATTAAATTCCTTACCATTATCTTACACCTAGTAAGATGTCGTCAGGTTGATTCGATGATTGGGTTGGGGTTAATGAATTGAGTGATAAGAAAGTTGATGGTTCAATCCTACAAAATACAAATGTTAACACTAATATTTGCCTATTAAAAAAATTTGTCATTCCAGCTATATTTAACAAATTGATCCACAAATGAGATTACTTTTTTTTTAATATATATATATATATATATAGAGAGAGAGAGAGACAATGAATTTACTTCTTTAATAGGTCCTTCACAAACAAACTGTTGACACTATTAGTTATTAATTAAGATATTTTATTAATTATCATTTCTGATTTCTGTAATCAGCCTTAATTAAATAATTTTTTAATTGCTGTAAATTTTTTTTTAATTAACTCATATCTTAAATAATTATGTTCTAGTTATTCTATTCAACAATTTGAAATGTTTAAAAATAGTTGATAGTAATTATGAAGAAATAAGTGAAACTATAATAACAAGTTATGAATAATTATGTCCTCTTTCAGTTTTTGTTTTTTCCTTTATTATTATTGGATATTGCCATTTTCTAGTAACATGTGTGATCGCAATCTATTTGTTTAAATATTTGTATATAGGTGGTTAACTGTTTCAACTTTCAAATATATAAGTCGGGTATCGGCATTAGGTATTGTCATTTGCTAGTACTGTATTAAGATTATATTTTAATTGTTGAAGTATATGTAGGATCAATCAAGAGGTCATTGGTGGTTGATTGTATCAGACAATGTAAAAGAAAGGCTAAACCCCTGTTTTGGTCCCCTATATTTATTTTAGTTTTCATTTTGGTCTCTTATCTTTCTTTCTTTCTTTTTGTCGTTTTGGTCCCTTATCTTTTTTTTTTAGTTTTTATTTTGGTCCCTTCCGTCAGTTTTGCACTGACGGCATTATGTATCCACCGTGAGCCGCCGGAAGCCGCCTTCGGAATCTGGGTTTTAGAAAGAGAAAATCTCGATTTTTATCTCTCTCCCCTTCCTTCTTCCTTCCTTCCTCCTTCTTCCTCCCCTTCCTTCTTCCCTCTTCCTCCTTCTTCCCTCTTCCTCCTTCTTCTTTCTCCTTCTCCCTTTTTCCTCTTTCTTCCTCCATGAAATAGTGACAACATCAATGGGATTTAAGGAAGGGGAGAGGAAGGAGGAAGGAGGAAGAAGGAAGAAGGAAGAAGGAGGAAGAATGAAGAAGGAAGAAGAGAGCTAAAACCTAGATTCCAGCGGCGGTTTTCGACCATGGCGGCGGTTTCTACGACTGACGATGGCGGTTTCCGGCGACTTAAGGTGGTGGTTTCGGGCGACTTACGGCGGCGGACTGACGGAAGGGATCAAAATAGGCTAACGGTTGAAAAATAAGAGACTAAAATAGACTAACGGTTGAAAGATAAGAAACAAAAACGACTCAAAAAAAAAATAAGGGACCAAAACAGGGGTTTGGCCAAAGGAAATATTCACTCACTTAAGTGGGGATCATCTTTGATAAGATATGGTGGCGAAACGTTTTCTTCCACTTATAAAAGTAGTCCCCCAATGGGCTCCGGAGAACTAGTTACCACAGAAGTTATTTCGTTTCTCAGCTTACATGGCAAGACTTCAAATTGTAGATTCAAACTACACTGAACAACCCGTAGATCCTGATCACGTGAAGAAATATTGTGACACTAGTCCAAATTGTTATGACCTATTGTACCATGGTGACCAGGGAGGATTTTATGGACAAGCTTTTCTCTTTGGGGACCCGGAGGCCAATGTGATACTCGGTCAACAATATATAAGTAAAAAATTTCAAATTTTTTTTTCCAAAATATAAGTAAATTTTAAATACTTTCATCTTATTCAATGAAGTTATTCTCAAAATACCCTTCATTTAATAGAAATATTGTTTTCCAATGACTCTTTTAATTCTCAACAACACAAGCTTAATA
The DNA here is from genome assembly GCA_030762895.1 of Sophora flavescens. Lineage (NCBI taxonomy): Eukaryota > Viridiplantae > Streptophyta > Magnoliopsida > Fabales > Fabaceae > Sophora > Sophora flavescens. The sequence continues at coordinate 64,352,462 of CM061069.1, forward strand.
AATTAGAGGAATGGTAATTTAGGTAACAAATTTAATTTTTTATTCCCAATAACTTTTAAATGAGATCAACTAACTATCTTAATATATGTGTTTTATTCAATTTTTGTTTATAATAATGATCGGAGGGAGTAAGTGATTAATTGTATGAACAACTATGTTTAATAAAAGTTAATTTATCAATTTCACAACAAACATGAAATTTAGTAACATCAACGCCCAAGGCAATAGTAAGGTTAAAAAGTAAAAGTAGAAGTTTCAATGAGCTTTTAAGATGTAAATATAGGTGGTGTTTGGAAGAGTTTATTTAAGCTTCTTTTGACTTATCTGATGATATAAGCTCTTATGTAGTGTGTTTGGCAGAGCTTATAAAAATAATTTATGTCACCCCATAAGGAGTTTTTGACTTATTTTCATAAGTCACTAGGAGAAGCTTATGGAATTATCATAAGAGCTTATGTACTAAACATCCTCTTCGTGTTTTTCACTATTCGAATCCTCTCATGCCCCTTTCTTTCTTTTTCTTTCTTCAAGCGTTTATGGCATAAGCTCTTATGCGATAAGGTCTTATATGATAAACTCTTAATTAAGTTGTTTACCCAAACACATCCATGGTTCATAACCATCCTCTACATGCTCGAAAACATCTCATACATTTGCTAGCATAATTATTTGGACAATTCACAACATATTAACTCATAGCTGGTGATACTATTTTTTTAATAAGCAAATTAAACATTTAAAGGGGAAAACAAGGAGTACCCCAACCCATGTACAAAATCATGTCATTAATGCCAAAATGTTAGCGTTGTTTCCACAAATTTGGAGAGCGTCGTGTATAGAGATTTTTGGACCTTAGGCAAAATTTACATAGAGACTTTTTTTTAGGGAAAAAGTGCTACTGTATTTCATTAAAAATCAATACCGCAATACAATCTGGAACAAAATCAAATTCTTGAGGGTTAGTCATACTTGTAGCCACCTTAGTCAAGATATGAGCAACCACATTAGCTTCCCTCCTAGTGAACTCTATAGAAAAGTTTATGAAATAGGAATAAAAGAGGTTCCTACCATCTTTAATAATAGCACCAAAAGCTGAACAGTCTGCTTGGCTAGTATGGAAATTATCCACTACATACTTTGCATCAAGCTCAAAATTTACAAAGAGACTTAATATTAAATAAATTATCAATTCTCATATTCATTTTCTAGTTTTTTAAGCTACGAAATCATTATATAAGTTTTATAATTAAACAATTCTAACATTTTATTCTCAATAGATAAGATAGCTAATTCATCCAAGCTAAGTTGTAACATTGTTGATTTTGGATTGAATTTAAGCAATTTTAATTTTGAAATACTTGACAACTGTTATAGGTATGATTACTAATATTTTATAAGCAATAAATATATTTGGAAAATAAGCTAATGTTTTTATAAATTTAATACTTCTATTGGAGTATGAATTTGTTCTCTTAACACCTCTCTGGATACTTTTAATTCTGAAAATAAATCAAGACCATCAATATTTGAATATTCACTAAATCTTAAAAAAAAATCAAGATTAATACAATATTATTTCAATTCATCCTCATCAAAAGCTTTAAAGTTTTTGGATTCAAATGAAAAATAGTTCCATATTGTAAAAATTGTTCAAATTGTGTCTCAATAAAAAAAATGATTTTCAATGTCAATAACGCATACACTATATGTAGCATTGGACCTTGTTATTACTCAATCACTTGCCAAATCAAATTGCCATAAAAATATATAGTAAAAAGTAAATAAATAAATAAATAAATAAATAAATAAATAAATAAATAAATAAAGAAAGAAAGAGGCACAAGGCAATGACCTTAATGACTTTGCACTATACACAACCTTGTTGGAGAGTTGTTGGCATTGTTTCCTGACGTGAACGGTGAGCCAGGAGTGTTGGAAATAAATCAATTTATGGGAGACTATCTTAGTTCTTCTTGATCAGGTTGAGGGCTTTGCAGACTTTATCTTCAAGCTTGGCAGTCATCTGGACAGTCAAAGAAGAGGCCTTTTTGCCATGGTACTATGGGAGGAAAAAGTAGAAAATACTTCTCAAATTCTGAGCAGAGCTAGCATGGTTATTGAAGAGCGGGTCCATGCTAGAACAAGTTATCCAAGTGATCTTGTGAGTAAGCCTTCAGTCTTTCAGCGTAACGTCATGCCAACATCGATGTTTGAATATTCACTAAAATCAGGGATAATTTGTCTTGACTGAAACCAATTGTTTTGCTCCTACATGCTGGTCCAGGCAAGAAAATGTAGTTTCTCACAATATTGCTAGAGTGGCTACAAATGTAACGTTGTGTCCTGAACGTTTATAACTCCTTATAAATGAACATGGTAAAAATAATAAATAAAATACTTGTTTAGGCAGGTTCCAAAAATTTCTTTTTCTTAAAACATCAACTAGTGTTGGTAGAAATAAGTGTCTAATAGCTTGAAACATATGATTAAATCTTTTCAAAGTGGACTCTATAAATAATGCACATGAAAAAGTAAAAGGCTACTTAATTTTAGACCATAAAAGGACTTTGACTCATTGTGAGACTCAAAACTTGACTCTGATCCGACATGGACTGTTGATCATCTCTTGCTATCATTGGACTAGCCATCAAGTATTCCAGAAATGCTATCGAGCTCCCAACGCCACATCTGCTATCTGGAAATGTCAGTCCCAAAGCATAGTGAGTTATAAAACTCAGTGACATAGACATAATATGAAAACATTTTTTTGCATACTTAGACATTTCCAGTCATAACTGGTGCGAAAGGTATGGGAACCCTCTCTTAACAATCACAATAATCGAAGGAGTCATTACAAGAAATATAAAGACTTAATAATCATAATATTAAGGATAGTATCAAACAAAAGCTACTTGTAGGTCAATATCTCATTCATACTCATCTAAGAAATACAAAACTAAACTAGTAGGATTAAATCTAGGTAAATACTTCAAAAACATATGCACATAACAAATTAAATCATTCATCTATATCTTACATACAAGCTCCTATAGCATTCAGTCATTTACTATTTTCGTGGCACTTTGACCACTTACATATCTCTTTGACACTAGACCACTTGCATCTCATTTATGACACTTAGGTCAATCCATCATTAATTTGATTTTTTTTAACAACCTTAGGCTATAGAATTTCTAAATTATGAATTCTTGCTTATGAATATCATTCATCTATCATCTCAATCACCTGCTTGATATTTATGGACCTCTAAAGTCGTATATTAGAATCTTAGGTATTACTATTTTCATTTTATAACAAACTTTTATGACCTATTTACCATCCAAAGGCTATATCTAGAGTTATACCAATCCAATCAAGTTGTAATCTATCTTATTGGAAATCTAAGAAGAATATATTCAACTTATATGTTAACATCAAGACCTATCTTAGTCTCTTTATAGGTGAAAATTCTCGATGAAGAAATCTCTAAGTATTAATCCTGACAACTTGACCTCTTCTCAGCATTTTGAGCATAACTTGAGATACAAAAGTCTAATTGAGAAGGAAAATATGGCATTAATTAGCTAACACTCAAGGCTACATTTCATATGAAGACATTAGGACCTAATTCCTACATTTTCATGGGCATCCAACACTCACAAGCGCCCCGACGGTCGTGCAGGGCAGAATACGAAATTAAGCATAAAACACTCAATCTTCAACCTCATTCACCAACTTATAGCCCAAATCAAAGCATTCCAAGAACATGCATGTATATACCTCAATACATCAACACTCTTGCAACAAAGGAAAACACCCACACTCATCAAAGCATGTAAATAATCATTTTTAAGCACATGCAATTCATCAATCTAGGGATTAAGTCCCAAAATCCCAAATATCACACTGTGATACATTTTCATTCAAAATCAACTTACAAAATCATATAAATCACACCATAGAGAGGTTTTGGGGGCTGCCAAATGTCTCCTCATATGCTTTTCAAAGGAGATGAAACAACTCTTGTTCTTAGGTCCTCCTCCATGGTTGAAAACCTAGCTTTTTATCTCCTTGCTCCATTGAAGTCCCATTCTTTTCCTTCTTTTGCTTCTCCTCTTCCTCTTCCATGGAGCTTCCTCTTCTTCCCCTTCGATCAATCTCTCTTGGGACCCCCCCTCCCCCGCTCTCTCTTCTTTATCCTTTCTTTCTTTTCTTCTTTTCTGGTTTTATTTCTTCCCCCCTCTCATCTCCCCCTTTCTTCTTATCCATTTCTCTTCTTTTCTTTTTTCTTTCCCTTTTTCTTTAATAAAAAGAAACTCAGCTTACTCATTACACCCCTTCAACTACTTAACACCCTTGCCTTTAATTCTAAACATTTCTTCCTTCACGAATCTAAAACATTTATGTCAAGTCTCTAAAATGTCTGATGTGCATTTCTCTAAGTTTTTATGAAAACTAAACATTTGTTAATGATTTAATTAACCTTTGTATTGGTTGCTAACCTGTCTACCCAGTGTGAAGATCAAAATAGTAAGAAGTTACCTTCTCACCTGTCTGCCCACATAAATCACCACCTGTCTGAAGAAGCAAAAGTCAACCAGTCTGATGACTAGGAATATTGACTTTCTGCAAGTGAAGTTTAAACTTGTATTCTGATAAGTTCCAATACTTGCCTGAGTTCTTCGATGAAGAACCCAAGTACAAATAGCTTTTGGAAGCTGTCCCCTCATACAGAAGACTTTGAAGCTCTCTCTTTCTTTATCTCACGCTTATCAAGAAAAGTCAGAAGTCATTCTCACAAGCAACCTACGAAATCAGAGATGAAGTCCGGTTAAAGAATGTTTCCAACATGTTTTATTCCCTAGTACTCTTGGTTATTACACGAAAAGGGAAATGTGCTCTGCAAAGTACAAAAGCATTTTGCACAACTCTGATTTGGCTACTGCACGATGCATAAAGCCATGATCCTTCATGTTAGAGTACAACCAACGTTCCTATTCCATTAATGGCTGCCCAGAACGACTCTATTGCATTTAATGAAGTTCTGCTTGAAGCCAACATTTGAAGGAATATCTCTAACGGATCTTAAATGCTTGAAGGCTATAAATACAGAAGTCATTAAAGATGAAGATACACACAGAACACACAACATTTAAGAGTCATTACTCTGTGCATTTATTTCTTCATTCTTTTAATCTGTATTCTTCAATCATTTGAAGTTATTACGCAGTCTTTCCTAAGCTTACATTTAATCCACTCTCTGAGTGTTAGTGAAAGAACTGTCTGTCTGGTTGTATTTATTACAAACAAACTTCTCAAACAAAACTGAGTAAGCCTGAAGAGGCTAGTTGTGCAAAGAATACCTTGTCTTGGAGCCTGAAAAGGCTAGGTGTGCAAACAATACTTGGAGTCTGTAACCTGATCAGTTATAGTGGATAAAACTTGGTGCTGCCAAGGACTGGACGTAGCTCTTTGTGTTGAAGAGTGAACCAGGATAAACAGCTGTGTTAATCTCTCTTCCCTTAAACTCTTTAGTTGCTTTGATTATATTATATGCTTTCTAAGTAAAAGGGTTAAAGTGTGAATATTGAATTTGTTTTCAAGTTGTGTGCTTGTGTGTTTTTTTGATAAAGTCTTATCAGACAGGTCACCTGTCTGTGCAGCGTTTTCTCACTTATCTGAACCTAGCTTCTGTGTGCGAAAAGTTTGCAACTTTATTTTAAATTATGATAAATACAATTCAACCCCCCTTCTCGTGTTTATAGTTGTCTATTTCAGTTGGTATCAGAACTCTGGGTTGAGCATCTAACATAGTAGAGGTGAAGGTCTTGAAGAATAGACATGATTGCTGGAGCTAGTTCAAGTGGAAGTCACAAGACTGAAGGAGCTCCCCTAACCAGACCTTCATTCTTCAATGGAAAAAACTACAACTATTGGAAAAATAGATTTTAATGGTTCATTCTGTCTACAAACTCTGATCTCTGGGATGTCATCACTGATGGTCCATTCTTTCCTAAAAATGATGACAACAATGACAAGCCAAAAGCTCAGTGGACCCCTGCAGAAAAGACAAAATGTGAGTTGAATCACAAAGCTAGATACAACATCATTTGTGCTCTCAGTCCTGAAGAATTTGAAAAGGTTTGTGCATGTGATTCTGCTAAAGAAATATGGGATACTTTAGCTGTCACACATGAAGGAACAACCAAAGTTAAAGAATCAAAAATTGCCATACTTGTCAGAAAGTATGAATTGTTTCTCAAATGATAGGAAGATTCCAAACTATCATCAATGGCCTAAAGTCTCTTGGAAAAATGTATACTAATGCTAAGAAGGTTGGAAAGATTTTGAGAAGTCTACCTAAGCAGTGGAGAACTTTGGTCACCGCTATCTCTCAAGCCAAGGATATCACTACCTTGACTATGGATGAACTTCTTAAAACACTCACTATTCATGAGCAAGAACTTGGAGATAAAATTGCAACAAAGAAGGGCAAGTCAATTGCTCTGAAGGCTGATCAAAAGTTAGCAAAAGCTTTCAAGACTCTGAAGGCAGACGAGTCACCCAGTGATGCTGACCTATCTGAACCCAAGGATTCCGAAAGTGATGACGAGTTGTCTCTCCTAACCAAGAAGATAAAGCTTCTCTTACAGAAAAAGAAGTTTATAAAGGATAAACCATTCAGAAGGTTCAACAAGGACAAGAAATTCAAAGAATCCACCTCAACAGACAAGAGTTCAATTGTCTGTTGTGAGTGCAAGAAGTATGGTCACATCAAAGCTGAATGTCCTCAACTTAAGAAAGCCCATTTTAAGAAGTTCTTCAAAAAGAAAAAGAAATGGATGATGGCTACTTGGGAGGATCTGGAGTCAACATCTTCTGATGAAGAGACAGAGGAAGAAGCTAATCTCTGTCTGATGGCCAACACTGACTTAGATTCAGATGATGAGGTACATTCTGACTATGAGGAATTACTTGATGCCTATGAGGAGTTGCTGGAGGAATCCAACTGCTTATCTAAGGCCTTCAAATCCCTCAAGAAAGAGTATGTAAAGCTCATCAGTGAGCATAAGCAGAAATCTCAAGAGTGTGAGGAGCTGGCCAAAGAGAACAGTGAGCTGAAGACTGAAAAGTCTGATGAAGCTAAGATCTCAAGAGAAACATCACAATCTGAAGAAGTTGAGAAACTTCAATAGAAAGTGGAAGAGTTCACTTCTTATCTTGCCAAATTTGTTAATGGCAGAGACAATCTGACTAAGCTGCTTGACTGTCAGAGACACTCCCTCAACAAATAAGGTATTGGATATGTCCATCAGACACATCATAAAGTATCAACTAAAACCTCTAAAGTGTCTATTAAGTCAACAATAATTAAATCCATGACTGTCTGTAACTTCTGTGGAAAAACTAGACATGTTATGTCTAAGTGTATCCATAAGAAGATAATGAAGTCTTCACAGACTCCTAGAACTAACAGAAAAGGACCCAGAAAACTATGGGTACCTAAAGACCAAATGATTTCTGTTGCAGATGTCCTTAATAGGACAAATAAAATACCACTGCTGGTACCTGGACAGTGATTGCTCGCGACACATGACAGGAGAAAGGTCTATGTTCCAAGACCTCCAACTTAAGAAAGGAGGATATATTGCCTCTGGAGGCAATCAGAAAGGGAAGGTTATAGGCATTGGTACTATTGGTGGTAAGCCCCCCTATTCCCTCTATATCTAATGTTCTTATGGTTGAAGGATTAAGACACAATTTGCTTAGCATAAGTCAATTATGTGACAGTGGATTTGATGTCTCCTTTACCATGGATTTATGCATAGTTAAAGATTGTAGTGGCAAAACCCTCTTTTCAGCTAAAAGGCAACAAAATCTGTATAAGATTGAACTGACTGATCTCTCAGATCAAAGTGTAACCTGTCTGATGTCTAAAGAAGATGAAAGATGGTTATGGCATAAGAAACTAGGACATGCTAGTATGAAACTAATTTCTAAACTGAAAAAGGATAATCTTGTGAGAGGATTGCCTGATATTAGTTTTAAGAAAGATATCTTGTGTGATGCATGTCAGAGAGATAAAAGGATAAAATAAAGTTTGCAAACTAAAAACCAAGTATCAACCTCTAGACCTCTTCAGTTGTTACACATGGATCTGTTTGGACCAGTTAGTGTTGCTAGCCCGACTGGAAAAAAATATGGATTTGTCATAGTTGATGACTACTCTAGATTTACATAAGTACTCTTCTTAACCCACAAGGATGAGTCTTTTAAGGCTTTCTCAGTATTCTGTAAAAGCGTACAAAATGAACAGGGTTTCTATATCTCTACCCTTAGAAGTGATCATGAGGGTGAATTTGAAAATGAACAGTTTAGACAGTTCTGTGAGAAGAATGGGATCTCTGATAATTTCGCTACACCTAGAACTCCACAACAAAATGGAGTGGTTGAGAGAAAGAACAGATCTCTGCAAGAGATGGCTAGATCTATTCTCAATGAGAATAATCTCCCTAAGTACTTCTGGGCAGAAGCAGTAAACATTGCATGTTATGTACAAAATAGAATACTTATTAGGCCTTTTTCTAAAGAAGACACCTTATGAATTATGGAAAGGTAAAATCCCCAACATATCTTATTTTCATGCATTTGATTGTGAATGCTTCATTATGAATACTAAAGATCAACTTGGAAACTTTGATTCAAAAGTAGATAAAGGTATTTTTGTAGGATATTCTGAAATGTCTAAAGCCTTTAGAATTTATAATTCCAGAAGTTTTGTTATTATAGAATCTGTTCATGTTAAGTTCAATGATGGGTTAAAGACTGATAAGGAATTATTAGATCTAGAAGATGATCTTGCAGGTCTTGATATAAAAAAGTCAAAAAGCCAACAACCTAATCTGACCAAGACAGAACCCGTGATTGAGCCAGACAGACAAGTGGAGCAGACAAGTCAGTAGACGAGTCAACATATAAGTCAGCAGACAAGTCAAGATCTTCATGATGATCTCAAAAGGGATTGGAAGTTCAAAACTCATCATCTTAAGGATCTTTTTATTGGATATCCCTGTGAAGAAGTAAGAACCAGATCCAGTTTAAGAGAATCAAGTAATGTGGCCTTTATATCATAAATAGAGCCAAAATGCATTGAAGAAGCTCTTGAGGAAGAAAGCTGGATTCTTGCTATGCAAGAAGAACTCAACCAGTTTACCAGAAATGATGTCTGGACACTTGTCTATAAGCCCAAAAACAAATCTGTCATTGGAACAAGATGGGTCTTCAGAAACAAATTGGATGAAGATGGCAAAGTTGTCAGAAATAAGGCAAGATTAGTAGCTCAAGGCTATAACCAACAAGAAGGTATTGATTATACTTAAACCTTTTCACCTGTAGCTAGAATAGAAGTTATTCGCATGTTAATGTCATATGCTGCACAACACCAAATCACTCTTTTTCAAATGGATGTAAAAAGTGCTTTTCTAAATGGTATAATTGAAGAAGAAGTGTATGTTAAACAACCCCCTGGTTTTGAAGATACTGATAAACCAGATCATGTTTTCAAACTTAAAAAGGCATTATATGGTTTGAAACAAGCACCTAGAGCATGGTATGATAGACTTAGTTCTTTTCTCATACATAATGGTTTTACTAGAGGACAAGTAGATACTACCTTGTTTAAGAAAAGTTCTAAAGAAATTTTAGTATAGTCCAAATTTATGTTGATGATATTATTTTTGGAGCAACTAATGAAAATTTGTGCAAGGAATTTTCCAAGCTAATACAAGCAGAATTTGAGATGAGCATGATGGGAGAATTAAAGTTCTTCCTTGGTTTACAAATCAAACAGACAAGTGATGAAATCTACATCCATCAACAAAAGTATACCAAGGAGATACTTAAAAAGTACAAAATGGAAAGTGCCAAACTAATGAAAACTCTCATGCACCCCAATGCAAAACTGAGTAAAGATGATGAAGGTAAAAAGGTAGACCAAACTGTCTACAGAGGTATGATTGGCTCTCTATTGTACTTAACTTCAAGCAGAATTGACATTTAGTTTAGTGTATGTATGTGTGCTAGATCCCATTCTGACCCAAGAGAATCTCATCTTAAAGCTAATATAAGAATATTTAGATATCTGCTTGGGACTACTAATCTTGGTTTGCTGTATCTAAGATCAAAAGAATACAGATTAGTGGGATTTCGTGATGCTGATTTTACTGGAGACAGAATAGAAAGAAAAAGCACCGGTGGAGGATGTCACTTCATTGAAGCAAGCTTAGTCTCATGGTCAAGCAAAAGGCAGACAACTATTTCCTTGTCTACTCCTGAAGCAGAATACATCTTAGCTGCAAGTTCCTGCTCTCAACTCTTATGGGTAAAACATCAACTTGATGATTACTCTATTTATGAGCATAATATATCTATATGGTGTGATAATTCTAGTGCCATATGCTTAACTAAAAATCCAATTCAGCATTCTAAGGCAAAGCATATTAAAATCAAACATCATTTTATAAGGGATTATATTCAGAAAGGTATCTTTGACATTAAGTTTGTTAAAACCAAAAAATCAATGGGCTAATATTTTCACTAAACCATTAGTAGAAGAAAGGTTTTTATTTATTAGAGATAATCTAAACATGCATTGCATTGTTGAATGACATGTCTGATTGTTAACCCGTCTTATGTTTTTACATCACTTGTCTATGTTACCTGTCTGACCCTACCGAGTCACAATGCTAGAACTCAACAGTTTTTGGTAAAATGGGTATTAATTATTTAGTACCATTTATTAATTTGAAGCTAATCATGTGCACGACAGTTTTTAATCTCAAAACCATGTTTTCATAATGTCTAAAGTGGGCGTTGTAGTTCCCCACGTAAATCGTGTCGTTTTAAAATTAAAAAATGTTTTATTTCTCTCTCATGCCTTTATAACTATAAAAGGCAAAGAGTCAGAAAGGTTCAACCTTTACCTTTTCAATCCGTAAAAATCTTTTCGTATCAGTCTTCTTCTCTGTCAAACCCTTCTATCTTCCAAAACCCTATAAACTCATTTCTCTCTAAAATGGCACCTTCAAAGCATATTTCTTTAAAAGAAATAGCTGATAAGTACAACATGAGGCTCTCTGATGTGGAGAAAATCCTGGCTGGGAAGACTGTTCACCTCCGACAGATGAAGAAATGGGGAATGGATGTCACAGAGGAGTTGGAATACTCCAAGTGGACCTCATTCGTTGGTCTAAAGGAGCTGGGGCATCCCAAACTTGTCAGAGACTTCTGGACAAGTGTTGTGGTTCTCACCATCAAGTTTGATGGAACTAAGAGCTTTCGTGCTCGAGTTATGGATACCACTTTTCTCTTTCCCATAAGCTCTCTGGAGCTTGTCACCAAATGTCATAGAATTGGAGCTGCTTTTAGATCTGAGTGGGAAGATCGGATGGTAACAGAGAATGTTAACATTGCTCTGTATGGTGTCCCCAACCCTGAGAACTTGAAGCTTGTGTGCATGGTGGTGAAGTGCAGATTCATCCACAAGTTGCTGCTGGAGTGCGTGATGCCTAGGAAAGGACCACGAGACAGTGTGACCAAGATGGACAGGTTTGCCCTGTACCACTTGACTCACAAAATCAAGGTGGACATCAATGACATCATCTACATCTACCTTGAATCACAGATCAAGAGGACCAACATTCAGACCTATCCCTATGGAATGTTTTTGACAAGACTCTTCAGGAACAAGCTGTTTGTTCCCAATGATGCTCATTTCATAGACATGTCTTTTCCTATTGATAGGAAGAACCTGTCTATGATGAACATAGAAGGTATCTGATAAGCCTCTGGCTTATCTAGTTTTATGACTAGATGAACTAGGGTTCATGTGCCTATTTATTCGAGTTCACTCTCGTTTTCGCCCAAATTTGCCTTGTTTTGTTCCTAAGTTGGACTTTGACTCATTTTGTGTATTTTGTGTAGTTTTTAGGTTATTTTGAATAGAATTACGCTTGTGGGTGCTTTTGTTGTTTCAGGTTAAATAAGTGAAGCTCCGGGAGTCAAGGAAAGTCGAAAAGCAGTGGAAATTGCAAGTCTGGAGACACTCGCCTCGCGAGTGTATGCTCGCCCCGCGAGCCTGAAGGTCAGCAAAGCAGCAAAATTCATCACTTCTGGCTCGCCACGCGAAAACCCTCTCGCCCCGCGAGAGTCTGAAGACCAGCAAGACAGAGACTATCACGGCATAGCCGTGATTAAAGTCACGGCTGTGACAAATTGAGGTTTGAAGACTCGCCCCGCGAAAGACATCTCGCCTCGCGAGAGCATGAAGACTTGGAAGTCAGAGATCATCACGACGTAGCCGTGATGAAGGTCACAGCCTCAATAGAAGACTCGCCCCGCGAAAGGTGTCTCGCCTCGCGAGTCCCTGAAGACCCTGGAAGACAGAGGCCATCACGGCCTAGCCGTGATGAAGGTCACGGCTGTGACAGATTGGGGTTGAAGACTCGCCCCGCGAATACAAGCTCGCCTCGCGAAAATCCAAAATTTGAAGCGCGCCAATGCTTAATTTCGCGTCGCGAGAGTAAGCTCGCCCCGCGAGCGGGCGAGAAACAGAATCCTTATTTAAAGGCTGTTTCAGATCAGAATGAGGGGAAGTTGTTAGCCACTGTTTAGATCAGAATAGGAGTGCGAATCCTTGTTTCTGGAGCTGCGTCTCCCTTCTCTTTTCTTTTCTTCTTTTAGTTTATTATGGAGATTACTGCCGATTGTTTGTGCGTCGTCACGGGCATGAGGAACTAATCCCCTCGTCTAGGGGATCGATGAAGCCACCCATGGCTGTGTAGTGTTCACGTGATGTATGTTATTTCTCCCCTTCTCTCAATAAATGTTTTCCAATTCTAATATTATTGTGTTGATCATATGCTAGCATGATTAACTAGTTAAACGTGTTAAGGCCGACCGGCGATTCGCGTTTTAGAATTTGAATTGGGATCACTAATTGAATATTGCACGATAGTGGGTAGGAGGTTAGTGCAACCACGTAGGGAACAAGAATTAACAGAATTCGAGGATTAGGATTATGAGACTTGGTGAGTAAATAATCCAAATCGTTGAATACGTCCTATTGCGCACGGCTGTGAATTTAGGAGAAATTGGGGGTCCCGGTTGACATTGTAATTGAACCTAGGGAGGAATACATAATCACTTGGGTACTATGCATGATTGGGTAGGTGGATTTGAAACCCTAGATATTTTAAATTTCTGAATTCAATCACCTTAGCTCTAATCGATTTCTTAATTGAATTTCGATCTTCATCTCTCTCACAACAACTTTCTTCGCTTAACTGAACCTATCGAATTTCTCGCGAAATTAGTAGAATTGGTAACCCAATCCTTGTGTTCGACCTCAGTAGACTCTTACCGTGTTTTATTACTTGCGACGACCCGGTACACTTGCCGGCGTCACAACAAGTTTTTGGCGCCGTTGCCGGGGATTGGCACACCAATTTTCCTAATTTTTAGGAAATTTGATTATTTGGTTAAGCGGTTTTTATTTTTATTTTTCTGTTATTTCGTTATTATTTCTCTCTACTTCTTTGATTCCACTTGGTCTTGCCGTGTTTTTGTATGCGAGGTACCCTTTCACAAGAGGACTTGCTATTCGATTCAGAGATCACCAGGACCGAGAGGCAATTAAGAAAAAAGGCCAGAGAAAGGAAGAGGTTGGAAGCAATTAAAATAGAGGACATGGCTGAAGAAAATCCTCCTCCTCCTCCTCCTCGTTACAAGCCTCTCTTCGAGTACGATCTACCCAGCTTGGGTGATTGTGACTCTTCTATTGTGAGGGGCAACCTGAACACAGACTCCTTCAGAGTTGAAGCATGTGTCACATTCCAGATCCGGGAGAATCAGTTTGATGGGAGTGGCAAACAGGACCCGCATAGACATATCACTCGCTTCCTGGAAGCTTGTGACTTGCAGAAGACCAGGGGAGTCTCTCAGGATGAGTTTCGCTTGCGGCTTTTCCCTCTCTCTCTTAGGGATGTCGCTCGCGATTGGGTTGACAGTTTGGATAGGAACAAAGATCAAAACTTGGGAGCAAATGGCACGAAGTTCCTAACCAAATATTTTCCTCCTCGAAAGCGGCACAAGCAAGAATAGCCGTTACATCTTTCAAAGCAGACAGAGGATGAAACATATAATGAATCTTGGGAGAGGTACAATGGCTTATTGAGAAGATGCCCTTCAGCGTTCTTTGACCCCGTCTCAAAAGTTCAGCACTTCTTTAATGGGTTAAGGGGACGCTATCAGATGAACTGTGATGCCGCAGCTGGCGGTTCTTTCTCATATTTATCAGCTGAGGATGGATGGGCATTGTTAGAGAAAATGTCATATAATGATTACAACCGTGGAAGGGAACCCTCAAATGGAATCAGTTCTGGGGCAATGGAGGCCATTCTTGAGCAAAACAGATTGTTGAAGATGCAAGTGGCGGCTTTGTCAGAGAACAAGAAGGCTAATGTGATACACGAGGGAATGCCTCCAGGTTGTGGTAATTGTAATGGAGATCATGACACTCGAAACTGTCCATTCAACTTCCCTCGGGAACATGTGGACTCATGCCACAACTTTTATGACATCGTGCCCTGAGAATAACTATCGAGGAACAGACAAAATGACTACAATCGGAATCAAAATAGGGGGTACATGAGGAGAGACCATCCGGGTTTCGCTTGGAGTAATGTTAATGGTGGTCTAACCGGTCAACAACCTCCTCAAGCAGAATTGGCAACAACCTCAAGCAGGTATAAGGCCAAACATTGGAATTCAACAAAGGTAATACCCCAGAGCTCTTCCAGGGCCTAGTCGATTGCAAATAACTGATGGTGGAAGACAACCGTGGGAGCTGGCTATTGAGAAGATGAGTGCAGCAATGGAAAAGATGATAATCAACACGCACACAGTGAATACGAAAGTTGACAAGTTAACAACGCATACAGGGGCGGCAATTCACAATTTAGAGACACAGATGGCCCAACTCGCAAAGCAACTTAATGAGCGTCTCCCAGGCACTTCCCCAGGTAATACCGAGAACAACCCCAAGGGACAATGCAACGTCATATCTACTAGAAGCGGAAGGGTGTTGGAACCTAACAGGGGTGCAACTAGTTCTCAGGATGACAAGGCCCCGGAACAACTACCCGTTGAGGATGAGCAACCAGAGAAAGAAGGGTTGGCAAGTGACAAGGCACCGGAGCAAGGGGGAAGGCTGAAACTTGTGGATGAGGAGTTCCGAAAGAAGAAATGGGTTGAACCCCAAGACCTCCCACCTTACATGAAGGTACCGTATCCTGAAAGATTGAAGAAGCCTCAACAGGATAAGCAATTCAATAAGTTCCTTGATGTCTTCCGAAAACTTCAGATTAACATTCCATTTGCAGAAGCCTTGGAACAGATGCCATCATATGCCCGGTTTATGAAGGAGCTTCTCACCAAGAAGCGGAGGATAGTGGATGAGGAAACGGTTGCTTTGACCGAGGAGTGTAGTGCCATTCTTCAGAGAAAACTACCTCCAAAGTTGAAGGATCCCGGTTCTTTTTCGATACCATGCACCATTGGGGGAATGACCTTTGGAAAGGCATTATGTGATCTAGGGGCAAGCATCAACTTGATGCCCCTCTCGATGATGAAGAGGCTAGGGATCAAAGAAGTAAAGGATACGCGAATGTCACTCCAACTGGCCGATCGTTCTATCAAATATCCCTATGGAGTAGTCGAAGACTTGCTCGTGAAAGTTGACAAGTTCATATTCCCAGTGGACTTTGTGGTGCTCGATATGGATGAAGACGCTGAGATCCCTCTCATATTGGGTAGGCCCTTCTTGGCCACCGGGGGTGCCTTGATAGATGTGCGGCAAGGGAAACTCACTTTAAGGGTGCATGATGATGAGGTGGTCTTCAATGTCTTTGAAGCAATTAAGCACCGGAAGAGAAGTCGATTGTGTATCGAGTGGATGTGGTGGACCCAACTGAAAAGGTAAAGGCAACTCGAGAAGACCATGATCCTTCACTTGCAACAAGATATCGGTAGAATCTCATGAGGAAGACAGTGAGGAGAAAGGCCCTTCGGGGGATGAAGTCTATCTTGAGTGGCTACGAGACATGGAACCCATACCGAGTCTCCCAAGGGAAGAATGTGCGAAGGAAGAGCTCAGCAGCAAGGGCAAGAAAAAGAAGGGTAAAGCACCAAGGTTGAAAGGTGGCGCAACCGTGGTGGTCAATGCAAACAACGAGTTGATCCCAAAAAGGACCATCACGGAGTGGAGAGTTCGTGCTGATTATAGAAGGATGCTGGACTTAAATGAGCTGTCCGGGAACAGTAGGAGAGCTTATGAAAGGGCAAGAGCCTACAGAATACGGACTGAGGCATGGAACGGCAAGCAAGATCTACGTCCGGATTAACCCTTAGGGGGTGACTTGAGTCAGGCTCGCGACGTTAAACAAGCGCTACTTGGGAGGCAACCCAAGCTAGGTATCCTTTGGTTTTAGTTTCTGTCATTTTCATATATATATATATAAAAAAAAAAAACTAGATTCGCCACGCGAATCCACATTGGCCGCGCGAGACAGAAGCCCTGAATCTCTAGGGTTGCTTACTTTTCTGTCTCGCGTCGCGAGGTCTACTTTCGCCTCGCGATTCTGGGCATCAGCATCTGTGGGAATTCCAGATTCGCCTCGCGAGATACTACTCGCCTCGCTATTCTGGAAAGTGTGAATAACAACTTTCCAGATTCGCCTCGCGAGTTATCTCTCGCCTCGCGAATCTGTACTTAAGATCTTAAATTGCAGGAGTTCTTCCAGGATGCTATGCAACAGAAGGGAGGCCATGAGACCAATTGATGAGGAGGCAACCATGGAAATTTGATTAGGGAGTATTCTCTCCTCTCCTCACTTTTGTTTGTTTTTGTTTTTGTTTTGTTTTTGTTTGTCACTCTTGAATAATTTGAGAAGATCAAGAGTTGTTGTATGAATGTCGTGTCGGCAAGCTTGTTGGATTTTGATTAAATTGAGCATGGATTGATTGCATGAATTATTTTGATCATTGATGATTTCCCCCTAGGTTCTGAAAGTAGAAAAGTTGATCCCCACTTAAAAAAATTGAAAATTGAACTTTGAGATTTATTGTGATTACTTTATTTATGATAAGTTTGGGGTGAGGGGATGCACACACTAGGAATCGTATCTCGGTCAAACAAATTGCAAACTGTCCAGGTGAGGATTTGAGCCTCCAACTTTGTTTTTGATTGAGTGAATCACTGCTAAGTTGCACTTTCCCGAATTTGCTTGAATCTCTATATGGTTTGCATGTTTATATGTTGCATAAAATGATTTAGGCAATTTTCTTTGAATTAACTACTTGGCCATAAATTGAACCAACCTTGATGAATGATCCCTAGTTAGCCACATTGAGCCGTGAAGCCTATTGTTCTTGATGACCTTACATCACAAGCCATTAACTCAGAAAAACCATGATTTTCCCCTATCCTAGGATTAAGGAGAGTCTGGAATTTTAGCTTTGTGAGTGTTGTTGTGGAACTAAGTTTGGGGTGGCTACAAGTTCATGAATCATAGTTGAGAAAAAGAAAAACAGAAGTAAGGGCCTAAGTCTTGAAAAAAAAAATGGTGATGAAAAGCATTGAAAATGTGCCAAAAAGGGCAAGGAGAAATAAATATAAAAAGGAAGAGGTGTGTAGCCACCAAGTGCAAGGAAGAGAATAGTATGAGAGTGAATTCAATTGGTGTTATATTAGTTTCATGCTCTCATTGATCCTAGGGACTTAGCCTCTACCCTTTGAATATCGTACCTTGAGCCAGGCCTCATTACAACCGTTAAAAGACCTTCTGATGTTGCATGCATGTTTTCGTGGGAACTATGTTTGAGATGAAAATCAAATTCATGGGAAGTGCTCTTAGAATGTGAAAGTGAGTGAAAAGTTGATAGCCTAGACAAACTTGAGCGAACGAGTGAAATACAACATGCCCTTGTGAGGAAGGCAATTGTTTGAAATAGGTGATCTTCCTTTGTGTGTATCTTTGAGCCTCAACTTAGAGTAATGATGGCATGAATGATATTCTCAAATGTTTAAAGTAAATGAATGTGGGGATTACGTTAATATAGGGGGGGAGATCATTGGAGAAAAACTGTTTTGATTGCATTAAATTTGTGCGAAATCGATTGGTTCCATTAGGCTTGCCAAGTCTTGAGTCGTTTTTGAGTTTTAAGCTTGCTTGGGGACAAGCAAGGTTTAAGTTTGGGGTATTTTGATAAGCCTCTGGCTTATCTAGTTTTATGACTAGATGAACTAGGGTTCATGTGCCTATTTATTCGAGTTCACTCTCGTTTTCGCCCAAATTTGCCTTGTTTTGTTCCTAAGTTGGACTTTGACTCAATTTGTGTATTTTGTGTAGTTTTTAGGTTATTTTGAATAGAATTACGCTTGTGGGTGCTTTTGTTGTTTCAGGTTAAATAAGTGAAGCTCCGGGAGTCAAGGAAAGTCGAAAAGCAGTGGAAATTGCAAGTCTGGAACACTCGGCTCGCGAGTGTATGCTCGCCCCGCGAGCCTGAAGGTCAGCAAAGCAGCAAAAGTCATCACTTCTGGCTCGCCATGCGAAAACCCTCTCGCCCCGCGAGAGTCTGAAGACCAGCAAGACAGAGACTATCACGGCATAGCCGTGATTAAAGTCACGGCTATGACAAATTGAGGTTTGAAGACTCGCCCCGCGAGAGACATCTCGCCTCGCGAGAGCATGAAGACTTGGAAGTCAGAGATCATCACGGCGTAGCCGTGATGAAGGTCACAGCCTCAATAGAAGACCCGTCCCGCGAAAGGTGTCTCGCCTCGCGAGTCCCTGAAGATCCTGGAAGACAGAGGCCATCACGGCCTAGCCGTGATGAAGGTCACGGCTGTGACAGATTGGGGTTGAAGACTCGCCCCGCAAATACAAGCTCGCCTCGCGAAAATCCAAAATTTGAAGCGCGCCAATGCTTAATTTCGCGTCGCGAGAGTAAGCTCGCCCCGCGAGCGGGCGAGAAACAGAATCCTTATTTAAAGGCTGTTTCAGATCAGAATGAGGGGAAGTTGTTAGCCACTGTTTAGATCAGAATAGGAGTGCGAATCCTTGTTTCTGAAGCTGCGTCTCCCTTCTCTTTTCTTTTCTTCTTTTAGTTTATTATGGAGATTACTGCCGATTGTTTGTGCGTCGTCACGGGCATGAGGAACTAATCCCCTCGTCTAGGGGATCGATGAAGCCACCAATGGCTGTGTAGTGTTCACGTGATGTATGTTATTTCTCCCCTTCTCTCAATAAATGTTTTCCAATTCTGATATTATTGTGTTGATCATATGCTAGCATGATTAACTAGTTAAACGTGTTAAGGCCGACCAGCGATTCGCGTTTTAGAACTTGAATTGGGATCACTAATTGAATATTGCACGACAGTGGGTAGGAGGTTAGTGCAACCACGTAGGGAACAAGAATTAACAGAATTCGAGGATTAGGATTATGAGACTTGGTGAGTAAATAATCCAAATCGTTGAATACGTCCTATTGCGCACGGCTGTGAATTTAGGAGAATTGGGGGTCCCGGTTGACATTGTAATTGAACCTAGGGAGGAATACATAATCACTTGGGTACTATGCATGATTGGGTAGGTGGATTTGAAACCCTAGATATTTTAAATTTCTGAATTCAATCACCTTAGCTCTAATCGATTTCTTAATTGAATTTCGATCTTCATCTCTCTCACAACAACTTTCTTCGCTTAACTGAACCTATCGAATTTCTCGCGAAATTAGTAGAATTGGTAACCCAATCCTTGTGTTCGACCTCGGTAGACTCTTACCGTGTTTTATTACTTGCGACGACCCGGTACACTTGTCGGCGTCACAACAGTATCCCTCTGGAAGATGAGGAAGAGGACAAGAAGGAAAAAAAAGAAGAAGAAGAAGCCTGCTGCTGAACAGAAGCTGAAGGAGGAACTAGTGGTCTCCACTGATGAATCAGAGATGCCCATCTCTGAAAGGATCTGGAAGCCTGTTGGAAAGGTGGCCAGACAGGACCAGAGGTCTGATTTGGAGAAGCCATCGGTCTCTGTTGAAACAGTTGAGCCTTTGATGTTCAGGTTGAAAACACCCTCTCCCAATAGGAAGAAAAGATATGTTGAGGCATCAGTAGCTGTTTCTGCACAGCCCAGCAAGAGGAGAAGGCTGGTGAAGACCTTTGCCAAGGTCAGACAAGTAGAGTCTGCACCTAGCAAGGAGGAAGTGTCTGCTCATGGGGAGCAGACAGCAAGACCCTTGGAGAAGCCCAAGGAGAAGAAGACTCTCGATTTAAGACTCATTCCCAGAAAGAGAAGGTCTGGCAACCCAATGCCTTCTGTGGCATCTGCTGAAAGGGTAGAAATTCCTGCAGAAGTTCAAGCTGCAGAAGTTGAAGTTGCTGCTGCAACTGCTGCAAACCTGTCTATTGGGAGACAGACAGTTGTCCACCATGAGGTTGACACTCTGTCCCCTTCTTCATCAAGGAAGAAGCTGAAGCTATCAGAAGATCAGTTGATCCTCTCATCCATCCCTTCTGCACCATCTTCTCCCTCTCATCAAGGTGTCCAAAACTCTTTTGTTTCTTCTTCACTTGCCTTATTGATACGATTTTTTCTAGGCAAGTATACCTAGTCGTACAAGTAATATGGTAGCGAGACTGGATATCGTCCTCAGGGATCGTGGACAAGTACCACTTCGCAAATTGAACTACTATCTAGGCGTTCGTTTGGATGGAAGGGAGTTCTAACATGTAGCAAACAAACAAGAATAAAATGTTTTTGTTCTTTTAGGAATTTTATCGAACACTTAACAAGCAACAGAGATGAGGTAAACAAATGAATGAAATTGTCAGGGTTAGACTACGCTAATCATCCCTTGATTGCAATGACATGACTAATGACACAATTCCTAATTCAATTATGACAATCAAATCTTCTCAAATACTCAAACCCTAATGTCTTAGGTGGAATGAGCCTAAAATCCCAAATTAAACCCTAATGTCTTAGGTGGAATAACATGAGAATTTGCATGAAGAGTCAAGATTTATAAGATTGCAAGCATCCCAAGACCTATGTCTAGGTTCATGAACTACTTGGCATTTGATTCATGAGCATGCCTTAACACCAATCTTTCAATTTTCTATCAAAGCAACAAATTATTCCTAGGATGATCAAACCAAGGAAAGCATTAAGTATGGAATCAAATACTCATAAAGAAATAGGAATATGTATTACAATCAAATCATGAGACAATCATGTTCATAAAAGCTATCATCTAACACCAACAAAAAAAGGGGTTTAGCTACACATAATCATAGCAACAACCAAAAGAAAAGAAATAGGAATAAGGGAGAGGAAGGACTCCATGAAAGCTTCACAGCAGCCACAGCAGCCAGAGAGTATGATTTAGGGTTTTCCGGATCCTTTTCTGCTCTGCCTAGAGATGTTTTTATAACTTAAGCGCGCGTCACGGCCGTGATGGCCATCACGGCCAAGCCGTGACGTGTTCTGTCTTGGCGCGCATTCAAAATTTGGAGCATCACGACCGTGATGCTCATCACGGCTAGGCCGTGATCAGTTCTGTCTTGTTCAGCTGGCCTGTCATGACCGTGATAGCCATCACGGCTAGGCCGTGACAGCTTCTGACTTTTGCCTTCTTTCTCTTCAGTTATTGCCCATCATGGCCGTGATGGTCATCATGGCTAGGCCGTGATGGGCTCTGACTGGTTCATTTTCTCCTCTTTTCAGGCTCTATCTTCATCCAAGCTCCATCGTGGCTAATTCTTGGGCATTTAATCATAAATTCCTGCAAAACAACACACAAAACCGCCTTACCTATTCCAAGATAAAAACTAACTAAAAATCAAATGAAATATGCCTAAACTATGTGAAAATGCATGCAAAATGTACATGAAAAATGAGGTTAAATCACACTCATCAAATCACCCCAAGCTTAAGAATTTGCTTGTCCTCAAGCAATCACCAAGACCAGAAGAACAAAAACAGAGCATGGATAGTGAACTGAGAACCCGAGTAACAACTAATCCAAGTAACAGGCATTTTCATATAAATCATCAAGAGACAATCAATTTCTAATCCAACTAGAAGCTTAGGTTTCTTAGACTCATATTCTCACTGATTCGGGCACTCGTTCTCACCTCACTCAAGTGTTTAGGGCTATATAACATTTCGCTCAAATTCCTCAAGGAATGAAATCTACCATAAGCTTGACTATCAACCAAATCTCTACTTTATTAATGAAAACAATTAAGAATCAAGAGGTCTTTTCTTTGGTTGTAACGAGGCCATGGGATCAGTCGTTAGGTGGGGAAATCAAGAAAAGGACATTTCGAGAAATCTACACAAACTATCAATCATTACAAAGCATGACACATTCTAAAATACCCTTTTTCTAGGTTTTGATTCACTTTTCCACCTTTCTTTCTTTCTTTTCATTTTATTTCTCACTTTTTTTTTGTCATCCCCTTCTCTATACTCTTTTTTATTTTATTTTCTTCTTCTTTTTTGTGTATTATGGAGAATGGGAGATTTTCAATTCAAGAGAAATATTTTCTGACTTTCTCATCTCATACTTTTTCAACTACCTTTTACCCTTTTTGTAATACTTTACAAGGTGCCATACCAATCATATTCATCAAAGTAATTCAAGGTACCAAGAAAAGTATTTATTCTTTCAGGCTCAAAGTTAGGCAACTAAGGGGTAGTATTAAGTCAATCAAAGCTCAGAAGGCCGGAAAAATACCTAGTGCCTCAATCATTTTCAAAAATGTTTTCAAAAATTTTTAAGCTTCAAAACGGTTTCAAGTTAAGTTCTAGATAAATACAATCCAAGAGGAATAACACTCTAACACAAAGAATGGGGTAGATTTAGTGAGTACCCCTTTTGGCTCAAAACCTCACATTTTAGTAGTTCAGAAATCAATGAGAAATACAAATCTACGGAACCACATGCTAATTATCAACTATCAATGATCGTCTCAAGAATTTTTATTTGTAGCCTTATCACAAGAATAAAGAAATTGGGTTCAAAAATTCACTATCACAATTTAATTGGCACTCAATTCTCACAATTAGATGCATCATCTAAGCAAGGGGCAATCGAATCATGTGATTATCCAAAACTATGCCTATATGAATGCAAAATGCAAAATGCAAGAAATCCCAAAAAATTGAAAAATACCCCTACCCCAAGATTAAAAGTTTACATTGTCCCCAATGTAAATAATCAAGTCAGAGAGAGGAGAAAATTGGAACAACTCACCGAGGCGGTAGTGGGTGTTGGCTTACATTCCAGTCAAAGAAATGGTGGAAGATGTGCCACGGCCATGACCAATTCTGGTCCACAGGAAGAAGCTTGTCACGGCCGTGACCTTCATCACGGCCAGGTCGTGATGGTCTCTGATCTTCAGGGTCTTCTCATCACGCCCGTGATGTTGATCACGGACAAGCCGTGATCCTTTCTGATCTTCACATTAAGCTCATCACGGCCGTGACGCTTCTGGTCTTCACATTAAGCTCATCACAGCCGTGACCAGCGTCACGGCCAGGGCGTGATGGTTGCTGCCTTTGTTTCTCCCTGCCCTTTTGCTCTTCCTCCCCTCTAAGCATGAAAGCATTTAACAAATCTATTAATTTATGATTTTTGTTCTCTTGATCTTCTCAAATTATTCAAGAGGTAAAATCAAAAACAAAAGAAAAGGAAAAGGAAACTTGGGTTGTCTCCCAATAAGCGCTTCTTTAACGTCACTAGCTTGACGGGATACAGTCCTCTATGGGGGTGTTGTAAGAGGGATGGAGACTTCTTGACGATCAAAGTCTCCTCCAAGGTAGTGCTTGAGCCTTTGCCCATTAACAGTGAAAGTGTATCTGGACGATGGATCTACCAATTCAACTGCACCAAATGGAGAAACTGACTTGACATAGAATGGACCCGACCACCTTGATCTCAACTTGCCCGGAAATAGTTTGAGACGTGAATTAATAAGCAAAACTGATTGACCTTCTTCAAAATGCTTGGGAAGAATGTATTTTTCATGCCAAAATTTTGTTTTTTCCTTATAGATTCTTGCACTCTCATATGCCAAGAGTCGGAATTCATCCAACTCATTCAATTGCAGCAGTCTCTTGTCCATAGCCAGCTTCGTATCAAAGTTCAAGGCCTTCATTGCCCAGAAAGCACGATGTTGGAGCTCTACCGGAAGGTGATATGATTTCCCAAACACTAATTGGTAGGGTGACATACCAATAGGTGTTTTATATGCAGTCCGATAGGCCCAAAGTGCATCATCCAACTTCTTTGCCCAATCATTTCTCGCATTATTCACTGTTTTCTCCAATATCCTCTTCAATTCCCGATTGGACAACTCCACTTGCCCATTAGTTTGTGGGTGGTATGGTGTGACAACTTTATGATTTACCCCAAACTTGGCAAGCACCGCATTGAACTCTTTGTTACAGAAATGAGTACCCCCATCACTAAGAATGGCTCTAGGGGTTCCAAATCGGGTGAAGATGTTCTTCCTCACAAAACCAACCACAGCTTTTGCATCATCTTTCACAGTTGGGACAGCTTCTACCCATTTACTCACATAGTCAACCGTAACCAGAATATACTTGTTGTAGGATGATGGGAAGGGACCCATGAAGTCGATCCCCCATACATCAAAAAGCTCCACCTCTAAAATACCCTTCAAGGGCATCTCATTTCGCTTGGATATACTTCCGGTTCTTTGACACTTGTCACAGTTCATCACCCAAGCTCTAGAGTCTTTAAAAATGGTGGGCCAAAACAACCCACTTTGCAAGATTTTCATGGCGGTTCTCTCACCACCAAAGTGTCCTCCATAAGGTGAGTTGTGGCAATGAGTCAACACCCCGTTAATCTCTTCTTCTAGAATACATCTTCTCAGAATTCCATCAGAACCTCTTTTGAAAAGGTAAGGCACATCCCATACATAGTATTTAGCATCATGGATGAGCTTCTTCCTTTGATGTGCATTGAAGTCCTTCGGAGCCTTGTTTGCGGCCTTATAATTTGAAATGTCCGCAAACCAAGGTGCCACTTGAACCATGAACAACCTCTTATCTGGGAATTCTTCTTGAATTGGCATCTCATATTTTTCTTGAACATCTGCTTGCGGAAGCCTAGACAAATGATCGGCTACCACATTCTCCACTCCTTTCTTGTCCTTTATATCTAAATCAAATTCTTGGAGCAGTAGTACCCACCTAATGAGCCTTGGCTTGGCATCCTGTTTAGTCATAAGATACTTCAAAGCAGAATGGTCAGTGTACACAGTAGTTTTAGAGCCAATCAAGTAAGATCTAAACTTATCAAATGCAAAAACTACAGCAAGCGGTTCTTTTTCAGTCGTGGTATAGTTCAATTGAGCATCATTCAGCACACGACTGGCATAGAAAATAACATGCAACACCTTGTTTTTCCTTTGACCCAAAATGGCTCCCACCGCATAGTCGCTTGTATCACACATTAGCTCAAATGGCAAACTCCAATCTGAAGGTGCAATGACCGGTGCGGTGGTGAGTTTTTCCTTTAAAAGTTGGAAAGCATGCATGCAATCATCATCAAACACAAAAGGAGTATCAACTACCAAAAGTTTACACAAGGGTTTCACAATCTTTGAAAAGTCTTTTATAAATCTCCTATAGAAACCCGCATGCCCTAAGAAGCTTCTAACACCTTTCACATTTATGGGAGGGGGAAGTTTTTCAATTACTTCAATTTTTGCCTTATCAACTTCTATCCCCCCTGATGATATCTTATGACCAAGAACTATACCTTCCCTAACCATGAAATGACATTTTTCCCAATTTAAAACAAGGTTAGTTTCTTGGCATCTTTTCAAAACACATGCAAGATTTTTCAGACAATCATCAAAAGAATTACCAAACACAGAAAAATCATCCATAAATACCTCAATGAATTTTTCAGTCATATCAGAGAATATGGAAAGTATGCACCTTTGAAAAGTGGCTGGTGCATTACACAACCCGAATGGCATCCTCCGGTATGCATAGACGCCATAGGGACAAGTGAAAGTGGTCTTCTCTTGGTCCTTTGGGTCCACCACAATCTGGTTATACCCTGAGTATCCATCAAGGAAGTAATAAAAGGCATGGCCCACCAATCTCTCTAATATCTGATCAATGAAGGGCAAAGGGAAATGATCCTTTCTTGTAGCCTCATTCAGTCTTCTATAATCAATACACACCCTCCATCCAGAAATAGTCCTTGAGGGGATGAGTTCATTTTTATCATTTGCAACCACCGTCATCCCCCCTTTCTTAGGAATAATTTGGACCGGACTCACCCATGGACTGTCGGAGATAGGATAAATTATACATGCATCCAAAACCTTCACAACCTCCTTCCTTACAACTTCTTTCATGTTTGGGTTGAGTCTTCTTTGGGGTTGTCTGACCGGCTTGAAGTTTTCCTCCAAAAGGATTTTGTGCATACAAAATGAGGGACTTATCCCTTTCAAGTCAGACATAGACCACCCGATTGCGGATTTGTGCTCCCTAAGCACTCTCAACAACTTCTCTTCCTCCAAGGAGTTCAATCCTCTACTAATGATAACCGGGAATGAAGAATTCACTCCAAGGAAAGCATAACAGAGATGGGACGGAAGTTCCTTCAACTCTAGCTTAGGTGTCTCACCCTTGTCTTCAATCTGCACATCCTCCACAACTTTGTCTTCATCACTATTCAGAACTAGACAAGCCTCAAGGGACTTAACCATGAACTCCACTTCTTCCTCACATACCTCTTCTTCTACATTCTCACCCGTAAGAGCCGCTTCCAATGAATCTTCAAAAGTTTGTTGGACACTCTTGGCAGTTAATGATTCAACAAGGTCCACACTCATACATGTATCTTTGTCACTTGGATGTCTCATTGCTTCAAAAACATTGAGGTGACCTTTTCATCTTGGACTCTAAGTACCAACTCCCCTTGATTTAAATCGATCAAAGCCCTACCCGTGGCAAGGAATGGTCTTCCAAGAATCAATGGAGTCTCACTATCTTCCGGAATATCCAACACCACAAAGTCCACCGGAAAGATGAACTTGTCTACTTTTACCAATAAATCCTCCACTACGCCATAAGGATACGTAATGGAGCGATCTGCCAATTGGAGAGAAATCCCGGTTGGCTTGACTTCACCAATTCCCAGCTTCTTGAAAATGGAGAGAGGCATAAGATTGATACTTGCACCAAGATCACACAAGGCTCTTCCAATGTTCACATGACCTATAGTACATGGAATAGTAAATCTACCCGGATCCTTCATCTTCACCGGTAACTTCCTTTGGAGTATGGCGCTACATTCTTCTGTGACCATGACCGTCTCCTCCTTCCACTTCCTCTTGTTAGTAAGAATCTCCTTCATAAACTTGGCATAGGAAGGCATTTGTTGAAGAGATTTGGCAAAAGGGATGTTAATTTGCAACTTCTTGAACACATCCAAGAACTTGGAGAATTGTTGATCCTTTGCCTCTTTCTTCAACCTTTGAGGATAGGGTATCCTGAAATACGGTGGCAACTCCTTAGGATTGTCAGCTTCCTCAAGAATTTGCCTTTTAGTCTTCTTTCTTGCAAACTCTTCATCCACCAATTAATTTTTCCCTCTGTGGTTTTTCAGCTTCCACAATAATAGGACTAGGGGTAGTGGCTTGGGAAGTCTCTGGTTCTTCATTGGCTGCATCTTCAACGGTCACCTCATCAACTCCCTCACCAATTCTCTGTTCTTCTCCCTGATTTTCTGGTGGAACCACCACCTTCCCACTTCTAGTAGTAATTGCCTTGTAATCCTCCCTTGGATTCTTCTCGGTATCTCCCGGCAATTGTCCTTGAGCTCTCTCCGTCATTTGCTTTGCCAATTGGCCTATTTGGTGCTCTAGATTCTTGATGGAGGCATCTTGATTCTTCATCATTGCTTCTTGACCCTTGAAATTAGCTTGAGTTGCTTGCATGAACTGGCCTAGAATATTCTCCAAATTGCTTGAATTCTCTTGAGAAGGCTTTGCTTGAGAACTTGAGCCTTGTCCTTGTCTCCAACCAAAGTTAGGATGGCTACGCCACCCCGGATTGTAGGTGTTAGAGAAATGATCATGCTTAGGCCCTTGGTTCCCCATGTAGTTCACTTCTTCTTGCCCCAAACCTCCAACCACACTAATTTCACAATTTCCGTTGGCATGGTTACCTCCACAGAAGTCACACACTGAAACAGCTTGAACTTGGACCGCTTGTAATTGAGAATTCTGTAGTTGAATGGCCCCCATTTACTTGGTAAGAACGGTCACTTGCGCCTTAAGAGCACCATATTCATCAAGCTCCAAAACACCTCTCTTGGCCAATGATCGAGAACTAGGCATTTGATAATCATTATTAGCCATAGTTTCAATCAAGTCCTTTGCTTCATCGGGTGTCTTTTGACTCAATGTTCCCCCTGCAGCCGCTTCAATCATACTTCGAGCATTTCTGTTGAGACCATTGACAAAGGTTGCAACTTGTTGCCATGTTTTCAACTCATGATTTTGACAAGCTGTAAGCAAAGATTTGAACCTCTCCCATGCTTCATAAAGTGATTCACCATCCCTCTGTGCAAAAGCATTGATCTCCGATCTCAACTTCATCATTCTGAATGGAGGGAAAAAACGAGATAAGAACTTGCTCACCAAGTCATTCCAAGTGATGATGCTCCCATGAGGACGAGATTGAAGCCATGACTTAGCTCTATCCCTTAAAGAGAAAGGGAAAAGCCTTAAACGAATAGCCTCATCGGAAGCTCCATTCAGCTTGATAGTATCACACAACTCAATGAATGTGCCAATGTGAGAATGAGGGTCTTCACTCTCTAAACCTCCAAACTGATTTTGCTGCACAAGATTGAGAAGTGATGCCTTGATCTCAAAGTTGTTACAAGCCACTGCGGGTATAACGATTGGAGTTCCACATCTATCGACTCTAGGGGAAGTATAGTCCCCCATTGTCCTCCTTGGTGCATTGTCTTCAGCCATGGTGACAGTTGCTACTTCAACTTGCGGTTCTTGCACACTTGGTAACTCAGCTTGTGGTTCTTGTACTGTAGATGATGCTTCTTCTCTGTTTTTTCTTGCCTTGGCTTCCTTTCTATTCTGTCTACAAAGCCTCTCGATCTCCGGGTCGAATTGAAGTTCACCTGGGTCAATTGTACCTCGCATACACAGAAACAAATAGAGCAGAACAGCAGCGAATACAGCACGCACAAGTTAAGCAACAAGTGGACAATTATGCAACTTCACAGAAAACAGAAAAACAGAAAACAGAAAACAGCAGTAAGAAACAGAAAAAATTGCCTAAATTAGGAGTCCCCTTTGGTACTCGTGATATTGGCAAACCGATCCCCGGCAACGGCGCCAAAAACTTGATACGATTTTTTCTAGGCAAGTTTACCTAGTCGTACAAGTAATACGGTAGTGAGACCGGATATCATCCTCAGGGATCGTGGACAAGTACCACTTCGTAAATTGAACTACTATCTAGGCGTTCGTTTGGATGGAAGGGAGTTCTAACATGTAGCAAACAAACAAGAATAAAATATTTTTGTTCTTTTAGGAATTTTATCGAATACTTAACAAGCAACAGAGATGAGGTAAACAAATGAATGAAATTGTCAGGGTTAGACTACGCTAATCATCCCTTGATTACAATGACATGACTAATAACACAATTCCTAATTCAATTATGACAATCAAATCTTCTCAAACACTCAAACCCTAATGTCTTAGGTGGAATGAGCCTAAAATCTCAAATTAAACCCTAATGTCATAGGTGGAATAACATGAGAATTTGCATGAAGAGTCAAGATTTATAAGATTGCAAGCATCCCAAGACCTATGTCTAGGTTCATGAACTACTTGGCATTTGATTCATGAGCATGCCTTAACACCAATCTTTCAATTGTATATCAAAGCAACAAATCATTCCTAGGATGATCAAACCAAGGAAAGCATTAAGTATGGAATCAAATACTCATAAAGAAATAGGAATATGTATTACAATCAAATCATGAGACAATCATGTTCAGAAAAGCTATCATCTAACACCAACAAAAAAGGGGTTTAGCTACACATAATCATAGCAACAACCAAAAGAAAAGAAATAGGAATAAGGGAGAGGAAGGACTCCATGACAGCAGCCACAGCAGCCAGAGAGTATGATTTAGGGTTTTCCGGATCCTTTTCTGCTCTGCCCAGAGGTGTTTTTATAACTTAAGCGCGCGTCACGACCGTGATGGCCATCACGGCCAGGCCGTGACGTGTTCTGTCTTGGCGCGCATTCAAAATTTGGAGCATCACGGCCGTGATGCTCATCACGGCTAGGCCGTGATCAGTTTTGTCTTGTTCAGCTGGCATGTCACGGCTGTGATAGCCATCACGACTAGGCCGTGACAGCTTCTGACTTTTGCCTTCTTTCTCTTCAGTTATTACCCATCACGACCGTGATGGTCATCACGGCCGTGATGGGCTCTGACTGGTTCATTTTCTCCTCTTTTCAGGCTCTATCTTCATCCAAGCTCCATCGTGGCTAATTCTTGGGCATTTAATCATAATTTCCTGCAAAACAACACACATAACTGCCTTACATGTTCCAAGATAAAAACTAACTAAAAATAAAATGAAATATGCCTAAACTATATGAAAATGCATGCAAAATGTACATGAAAAATGAGGTTAAATCACACTCATCACTTATCTGTCTAACCCCTATCTATAGTGTCTCCCCTCTCTTCACCTGTCTCCTCTCATCAAACTCAAACATCATCCTATGATGTTGTGTCTGATATATGTCAGTACACAGTTGTTCACAGGGACTCAAGTCCCAAAGAACAAGCTGGCATATCATCTAGTCTGTTTGTATATAACTTGCAATCTCTTATGACTGCAAGTGTCTCTCATATGTCTGTCATTCCTGCTCCTCCACCTCATATCCTTAACCCTTGTAGGGAGATTTTCTTTTATACCCTGTTGTCTTGTTCATTAGAACATCGGCAAGGACTCACTATCATGCCTCTGTTGTAATGTTACCTGCTAGGTCTAGGTTTTTTTTGTTAGTAACAGGATCAAATTCCTTCTTTTGTCACATCGATTCCTTGTTACCCCTACCCCTTATGTCTTGGCCCAGCAACCCCTTCCCCCTCCTATCCAAATAAGAGTCACTTGTATGTCTCTGACTGAGAGACTTTCTTGTGTCTTCTTATCCCCAAATACTGACTTTGTCAGTACACAGTTGTTCACAAGGACTCAACTCCCAAAGTCAAAATCAGAGATGAAGTCCAGTTAAAGAATGTTTCCAACATGCTTTATTCCCTAGTAATCTTGGTTATTACACGAAAAGGGAAATGTGCTCTGCAAAGTACAAAATCATTCTGCACAACTCTGATTTGGCTACTACACGATGCATAAAGCCATGGTCCTTCATGTTAGGGTACAACCAACGTTCCTATTGCATTAATGGCTGCCCAGAACGATTCTATTGCATTTAATGAAGTTCTGCTTGAAGCCACATTTTAAAGGAATGTCTCTAACGGATCTTAAATGTTTGAAGGCTATAAATACAAAAATCATTGAAGATGAAGATACACACAAAACACACAACATTTAAGAGTCATTACTCTGCGCATTTATTTCTTCATTCTTTCAATATGTATTCTTCAATCATTTGAAGTTATTACGCAGTCTTTCCTAAACTTACATTTAATCCACTCTCTGAGTGTTAGTGAAAGAACTGTCTGTCTGATTGTATTTATTACAAACAAACTTCTCAAACAAACCTGAGTGAGCCTGAAGAGGTTGGTTGTGCAAAGAATACTTGCCTTGGAGCCTGAAAAGGTTAGGTGTGCAAACAATACTTGAAGTCTGTAACCTGATAAGCTATAGTGGATAAAACTTGGTGTTGCCAAGGACTGAACGTAGCTCTTTGTGTTGAAGAGTGAACCAGGATAATCAGTTGTGTTAATCTCTCTTCCCTTAAACTCTTTAGTTGCTTTGATTATATTATCTGTTTCTAACTAAAGGGGTTAAAGTGTGAATATTGAATTTGTTTTCAAGTTGTGCGCTTGTGTGTTTTTCTGATAAAATCTCATCAGCAGACAGGTCATCTGTCTGTGCAACATTTTCTCACTTATCTGAACCTAGCTTCTGTGTGCGAAAAGTTTTCAACTTTGTTTTAAATTCTGATAAACACAATTCAACCCCCTTCTCGTGTTTATAGTTGTCTATTTCAATTTATTCTTAACCATCCAAATTAGAACACTCTTCCCTTAAAGATGGTCTCATTCTATTTATTCGGTAATTAATACTATTTATTCAACTAGGAAATTTGGGATGTTACAACAAATCTACCTAGTCCCCCATATCTTTGCTTCGATTCCAACTTGTATTGATGTCACTATTGCAATTGAAATAAAATAAGTTTCCTTTTGTAAAAGCAAAGGCCAAAATGTTGGTAAAAATTCTGCCTAATATAAAGTCTGGGATTCAAGCACCAACAATAAAATCCACGATAACGAAATTAAAATACAATTATTATCCTGCAAGCCGATTTTAATGCTCTGTGGTGGCCTTATTTTTTGGTGCTAATGTTTCTACTGCATTTTGGTGTTGGTGCTTGGGCTACTTGGTTGCTTTGTTCAAGGTTTCCGTGGCTGGATTATTTAGGGAGTAGGTGCCCAGTCAGTTTATGTTTTTATTTGGTAGAGTGTAGTCACGTTAGGATTTTGTTTGTGTCTTATGGTTGAAATTTTATCTTGTTTCTTCATATGTACGACTGATACTTTCTTTGTATTCAGGTTTGAGTACCCCCACTTCTCCTATCAATATACATTTGCTTATCAAAAAAAAAAAAAAAAAGAAACCAAAGAACTGAGTAGGAAAGATAAAGGATCGGGAGGGAGGGGGTAACGAGGAAAACAAAGTTTAACGCTCTGTTTGGTTCAAGGGAAAGATGGTGGAAATAAAATAAAGGAAGGAAAGGGAGAAGAAAAGAGGACTTTCCTCCGTTTGGTTGTGGAATGAAAGAGGAGGGAAGAATTTTGATGGGCCCTACATCACTTTTGGTTTCTTCACTGGATGGGAAGAAAACATATGAAAAGATGAGTTTTGATGTAAAAAGACACCTTTCCTATTTCTGAAGTTTTTATGGAACAATATGTTACTGGTCCAGTGAGCTTGCAAATATATGATTTGGATATTTTTATTATGTGCCATTTTTGGTGTTTTTTTTTTATTTGTATTAATCTTATGCAACTTTATATATATATATATATATATATATATATATATATATATATAATACTATTTTGAAATTTTAAATTCAAAAAGTTAATGATCTATATATAATATTAATATTAATTTTAAATTCATAAAATTAACCTTCTCAATTTTTAAGAATTATGATAAGTGTTATAAGTGCTTATTAAAGTATGCATCCAAACACAAATAACTTATTGAATTTAAGCACTTAGGACATAAGCTCTCATGTGATAAGTGCTTATACGATAAGAGCTTAATTAAGTTGTTTACCTAAATGTGGCCTTAAACACAAATCAATATTAATACAAACCCTAATAAAAATAAAGAGATTGAATAAAAGATAAATGTGTCTCATAAAAAGAGAGAAATTTAGAATTTTGTGTAGAATGCTTATAATATAATATAACGAAATACTTGAATCTTAAAAATTTTAGACGAATCATACATCTCTCATAAATGGAATAATTCCAATGCTTCATCCACACAATTAGTAGATCTACCATCAATTAGTCGATACAATATCATATTTTCATATCACGTTAGCAGATAACATGGATGTGTATATATCGATAGAGGAAAGAGAATTGTCAAAAAAAGATAGAGGAAAGAGTCTAATAATAATCACTAATTGATAATCACTAATCTTGCATAAAATATGTAAAATTAAACATCCATGTGTATAACTTCGGATATTTCAACTTCCATAAAATATTAATGGTTTTATATTGATAATTATTAATTTTACATAAAATATGTAAAATTAAACTTGCATGTGTATAACTTCAAATATTTCAACTTACATATTACTGGTTTTATATAATGCAAATATTACCACTAATGTGAAAATATTACTGGGTTTTTTATTTTTGGTAAAAAAATATTACTGGTTTGATTCACAACGCATAAAATGTAGTTGACGAGAATGTACCAGGGAAAATCTTTCCATAATTTCAATAATGTTGATTGGAAGTTTCCTCCTGAAAAATCGCCAACACTTAACATATTTTTTTTTTGAAGAGAACATTTAGCAAAATTAAATGGTATAAAATGGATGATCAATTAATAATGGAATGTTTGCAGGTGGTCGACATATTTGAATGGTTCAAATAATGGGTATATGAGTAAATATGGGGTGGTCCACGTTAATGACATTTGTTAAAGAAATCTTTTTTCACAATATTGATTGAAACATTGATGGTTGAGTGCAATATGGCCCTATGATAAGTAACAGAGCTTGATAGAATATTTTGAGGGGCCAAATAACTATATATGTATAAGTCATGCACATCATTGGTCCAGTGGTTTATTCCACTTGTTTTTCACATCAGAGCGGTGTTCGATTCTCGCTCGAGCACTTTTCAAATTATTTTGCATAAAAGTCTAAAAACGAAAACATTCCCTGCATTGGATTCAAACCGAGG
This sequence comes from Sophora flavescens, assembly GCA_030762895.1. Taxonomy (NCBI): domain Eukaryota; kingdom Viridiplantae; phylum Streptophyta; class Magnoliopsida; order Fabales; family Fabaceae; genus Sophora; species Sophora flavescens. The sequence goes on from CM061069.1 coordinate 64,387,321, forward strand.
AACTTCGGAGTTGCGCAAAATCATCTTGCCGCTATGCGATCGTAGAAATTTGTAATAGTTTGCAAGAAAAATATATATAATGTAATATTGGTGGCACAATAATATATATATCAGCAAAGAAAAAAAAATTCTTAGTCCCCAAGAAGATCCGTCCCTGCCTGTGATGACACATATCCAATAGGCTTCGAGAATGGACCCTTGAGTGTATATTCCTAAAATAAAATTACTTGAAGTATATTTAAATATATAGATAAAATGTAAATTTAAAAAAAATAAAAAAATAAAATGTTCATACATAATACTAATTTTCATAAATTCGATCAAGTAGGACATCTCCCCCCTTTTAACAAATATGGTGTAATGCATTCACTATGAAATGCATGTCCACACGGTAATTTGGAGAGCATCGTCTCATCCTCGAAATTATTTAAACAAATTATACAATATGCTTGATTAAATTGAAGGGGATTAGATGAGTTGTAGCATAACTCAACAACCCTCTCCAGTAAGTGTGGGACGATAACCATCTCCAACGAGGGTGGAGGGTTAATCGCCTGCAACGAGTGTGAAAATTTCTATCCCTAATATATAATTATAACACATAGGAAGACCGAAAAGTAATATTCCACCTAGACAAATTCCTACTACTAATAAAATAGCATGTGGTTTGGATAAATCCTTTGAAGGGTTGTAGTTGGAGCCATTTGGGTCGGTGAGGGGGAGCCATTCGCAATGACTAGAGCTTCGAGGCAAACGAAATAAGCAAATTCGTATCATATTTAATTTTCTAGATATGACACGGACGTGCTTATTCCTCATCGTTTGCCTCGAGGCTCTAGTCATTACGAATGGCACCCCCCTCGCTGACCCAAATGGCTCCAACTACAACCCATCAAAGGATTTATCCAAACCACATTCTATTCTGTTAGTAGTAGGAGTGTGTCTAAGTGGAATATTACTTGGGTATTCCTATGTGTTATAATTATATTAGGGATAGTATCTTTTCACACTCCTTGGAGGCGATTAACCCTCCACCCTCGTTGGAGATGGTTATCATCCCACACTCATTGGAGAGGATTGTTGGGTTATCCTACAACTCATCTAATCCTCTTCAATTTAATCAAAAATATTGTATAATATGTTTCAATAATTTTGAGGATGAGCTGATGCTCTCCAAATTACCGTGTGGACATGCATTTCATAGTGGATGCATTACACCATATTTGTTACAAGTGGGGAGATATCCTATTTGTATGACAACTATTTCCTTACTAATAATTAGTGTGAAGCTTTAGCTATATTATTATTATTATTATTATTATTATTATTATTATTGTTATTGTTATTGTTATTGTTATTGTTATTATAATAATAATAATAATAATAATAATAATAATAATAAAACCTTTATTTATCGAAAAGAATGCAATTCCTTATCAAAGTTATGAAAATCAGTATTATATGTATGAACACTTTTTTTTTAAATTGACATTTTATCTATATATTTAAATAGACTTCGAGTAATTTTAGGAATATACACTCAAGGATCCATTCTCAAAGCCTATTGGATATGTGTCATCAACGGGCCATATTGCACTCGACCATAACTTACCATTACTTTTGAGTATTGCACCTTCGTCACATATGACATCCCTTGAGGACTCTTGGATTGGGCTGCTACCATCTTCTGACATTCTGGTGCCCGGGAAGATCCATTTGTGCAGCTATCAGCATGTGACTTGGACGTAGATACTGGAGCAAGAAAGGGACTAGTAACTTCTTTCAAGGAATCGATCCTCAAAAGACCTCCAAAACGATCTTTGCACATTTGAAGTTTAAACCACTCATTATGTGTATGATGATTGGCTCGCATTACTTTCATGAGCTGAGATTCCTATCCAATATCAAACAAGCATTCCACGTTAAAAAATAGCATAACAGATTAAAGACACTCACATTGTATTCAAGCTATGAAGCACGGATACCTCTTCAAAGTGTCGTGTCGTGTGTCGGACACGCTTCGGACACCGACATTTCTTGAACACGTCTATATGTATATAAGCGGTGTCCCGGTGTTCTATGTTTTGGACATTAGCCGTGTCGCGGTGTCCGTGTCGTGTCGTGTCGCAGTGTCCGTATCAGAGTCGGTGCTTCATAGTATTCAAGTAATTAGAAAATAATACATCCAAGTCCTTCACTTGATGGGAAAGCTTTCACACACAGAACATGACATGAGGTTACCCTATCACAGGACAGGAAATATCCTACTGTAAAGGCACAAAATATGAAGTCTTTGCATCACATAATTTACAATCACTCGGAAGTTAATAGTTTTTAAGAATTTAGATTACTAACCCTATCAATACTATGTTGGTCTATGAAAGGTTGATAAGCTTTCAACATGTATCAATCATCAACACTCACCAACTAACCTATAAGTATTCCCTTCCCAACTTTTTCTACTACTAGTCCTACTCATAATATGTTAGGATGGAGGAATAGACTTGGCTACAATTTTATTTTATTATATAACATTTCCGAACAAACACCGTGAGCAACAAAAGCCCAATGACTAACATGTTATAGCAATGACAATAACTGATGATAAATTAGATTAGCAAACCACCTGAAGAGAAGCAGCTAAAGCATTTAGAGGTAAGGCGCTTCTTGATGCAACTAAACAGAGCCCAACAACAGCCCCTGGCAAGCCCCTTCCCATTAAAAAAAAAATAAAGAAAAGGATATCAATAACAAGTTAACTAAACATGTGAACCATGGTCATTAAACATGAATAAATTCTCCCCTGCGTAAATGGCTAAATTAAAATCAAGTTTACGCTTAAATTCTCCCCTGCCAGCTCAATTTTTCAAAGCACACAAAATATCTTTGCTTCTTTGCTCCAAAACCCATCATTCTCTTCGCGCCGCTGTTGTGCACCATCCGCACCAATAGAGTCTGGCTTACATCCCGCACAACACATTGAAGAGTTCTACACTCAAGTTGTTGAAAGCACTTGCATATTCTGTCTTTTACACCCAAAGACTGCTACTAATGGTTTCCCAATTTTCATTTGAAAGCTAACTTCTGAAGATTTCGTTCAATTGAGACCAACTTGTTTTTCTTTACTATTTTAGGGCTCAGCAAAGGGTTTGCCTCCATCATGCACTTGAAGATACGGTCCAGGGCTGGTAAGTTTTTGGCTTGTGATTTTTTCTTCTACCTCTGCAACTTCCTTGGTGTTACTAATACTTTGAAAAGGATACATTTAGTTTGTATTGAGAAATATATTATTAACGAAGATGAGTTACTGATACCTGTTTCTTTATGTTTCTTTTTGGATTTGCTTTCAAACATACTGGTATTTTACATTAGTTTGTATATTATGGGCTGCACACAATGTGTTTGAGGAAACGTTTGAACCTGATAAATGTTGTTTGAATGGGTGTAGAAGATGAAAAATTGTTGCTGCCCTGTTATAAGATAATGTATAGCGACTTAATGGAATTATTTATTTTTTTCGAATCAAGGTGGTGTGCATGATTCTGCTGTGTGTGTTTGAAATTAAGTATCTATACTAACAAAAGAACCATATCTAGTGTGAAAAAGCATCTTTCTACAGAGGCAACCAATTTGTCCATCCTGATAGATGGCCGGCCTCCAATTGCATATGATGGCAACTCCATGTATCCACTTTTATGGGCTAGAAGCTTTGACGACTATGAACCTTGCATGTTGAGCAATCAGACCAAGAGAAATCTAGTTCTGTAGCAAATATTAAAGTTGTGGTACAATCTCTCTCATATCTCATATATATATATATATATATATATATATATATATATATATATATATATATATATATATATATATATATATATATATATATATATATATATATATTTATTTATTTTATTGTGTATTTATTTTATAATTTGATTCATTTTCAAAAAAAATTATTCTTCTGGCGAGCATAAATATTGGTATTAAAATAGAAGAATCTAGTGATACTGACAAAATGGTAGGTATAACAAATTATGATCCGTCACTAAAACATATACCAATGTGTTCCGTCCAAATATCTCAGATGAGAGATACTCGGCCGAAGAAAGTCTAGTGGGTTTGTTTTGGAGTTAGCTTGACAGAATGTGAATTCTGCTCCTACGTATCCAAATGGGAATCAAAGCAAACGTAGTTCTTAGTGAGGGGGTTGGACCCCTATTTATAGATATTTTCAGTGCAATCGTTTGAGTAGACGATTCATCGAGATCCTATTTGTTAGGATCGGATCGTCCTGCAGATTAGACAATTGATATGGATAAGGCTCCGAGTTATACAGAGAGATATTTGGACCAGCCGAGATATTCGGCCGTCGATTCATATTTGGATAGCTCGGGGCCGAGATATCTTCGCTCGTGGTGCAGTGTGGAATAGGACCGAGTAGTTATCCTCGGGTATCAAGTGTATCAACAGGTCTTGGCTCTATGGGAGTTCGGTCACTACCACTTACGAGAGCGAGCTCGATCGTGTTGACAATCCTCGGCCTTATATCTTGGCCAAGACACAAGCCCCTGAGCTCCCGACTTAAATAAGCGAAAAAGAGTCGATAAGCATGAAACCGAGCTTACTCTTCGGCCACATAGACTTCCGCATTCCCAGCTGTCATTTCAATCAGATCTTTCCTCTTTGTCAGAGAAGGCAATCATTCCCCTTAATACTTCTGCGGCACGCTTTAGGTAAGAAACCCTAGAGTTCCGCACCCATTTAATGAGGGGAAAATCAAAAGTCGCGCCTTTTGGGCTTGATGGAACGTGGGCCGTTGATCGTGTCATCAACCGCAGCTACAAATATCCCCTCCGACTCCAACTCATTTCTACCTTGCCTATCCCTCTTCGCCCTTCACCTTCGTCTTCCAAGTTTCTGCCACCACTCTTCTGTCTGTCATTCTTCAGGTACGCCCTGTCTCCTTCTCTTCTTCGTGCTTTTAAATTTAATTTCTGCTTATCAAATGAGTTCGTCCATGTCTTCTGAGTCCAATACCTCGCCTCTAATTGAGCGCGAGGTTTCCCCCATTGGGGGTTCTCTTTCCGCTTCTTCTGTTCCTTCACAGGAACCGAACGTCGGAGAGGCGGAACCGTCCTCCTCCCGGTCGTCTTCAACTGATTTTCGATTCTTCGAGTCCGATTCTCCCTAGGTCTCGGCTCTCCCTCTCCCCAGGTGTCCAAACCCGCCGCCGCAAACAACGCCTAAGGGTTCCAATAGACCCTATTCCCGATATTACCCTTCCCGGGTATACCAGTTAAAGGCGAGGTTGGGACCTTTTCTCTCGACTTCCGGACTCCATAATCAATTGATCAACTTCGGTCCCACATTAATGTCTCAGCATCCGGAGACGAGTCCGAGTTTATTTGTTCTCCATGCCCGGTACCGAGTGCCTTTCTCGTGGCTCGCCCTTCCGAGCCCTCCTTTACATACATGTACAAAACTCTATTTGATAAGTCGCACGTGTCTCTTCCTTTACCGAAGGTTTGAGTGTGACGTTCGAGAACCATGAACGCCGCACCTACTCGCCTTCATCCCAACAGTTGGGCTTTTATGAAAGCCTTTCAAATCCTATGTAAATACCTCGGGATGGAGCCCACCACTCCAAAAATTTTGTATTTTTACCAAACAAGGTTTGGTGAGAAAATGGGATGGATTTCCCTTAATGGGTCGAACCAGGAGAGGATCGCTTAGTCTATACACATCGTCGTATAAAGATTTCAAAGTCGGCTTCTTCCGAGTTCGCCCTCGACTCTCACTCCTCCCACTTTTTTGACGATGATAAATGCGCCAAGTTTCCTTTATATTGGCAATCCTCCCTACAAAATTCGTTGGCTTTGAGTACCAATCCTTCCGACCGAGGATAGGCGGGATATAGACATACTAGAAAAACTTCCTCGGCCCTCCATTGTGGGACGCTTCAAACTCCCCTTCATATACTCCGAGAACCGACCGCAAAGTAAGTGCTCGGCTTTTTAGTTTTTGAATCTTTTCAGTATGTGTTCTTTGTACTAACGACTCTTTCTTTTTGGCGGTCATTATGGGAAATTCGACTTCTCCAAGCTTGTAAAAGGTGCCGCAAAAGAGGGTTAGGGTCCCTCCTCATTGAAAAAAAGAAGAAAAGACCTCCTCCCACCAAGACCTCTCGCAAAGGGAACTTCATCATCCGCCCTCAAAAAGAAAGAGGGTAGAGGTTGTAGTTGACACCGAAGATTCTCCCCACCCCGTCCAAGTCCCCCACACCCTACTACTCGGGAGACCGGAACCGCGGGCGAGAAGAACAAAACCCTCCTTCTACCCCGGGTGAAGTGGTACAACACTTCCCTAAAAGCGGGGACCTCGTCCCTTTGGGGCGAAGACTTCAACCCCTTTCCTTCTTTCGACTCAAACTTCCCGAAGCCCGCAGATCTCCCAAGTTAATGAGGCAACAAGGGACTCAATCTAGCATGGAGGCTCTCTCCACCTCTCGCATCCGAGCCGCCACCTTGGCCCGTTTTGCGCCGAGATTTAGTGGAGGTGAAAGGAAGTCTCGGGAACGGAGCCGAACGGCTTCTATTGAGAAGTCAAGGGGATTTTACCCGGACCTCCACGGAGCGTGACGAGTGGCCAAGGCTAATAATCTCCGAATGCCACCATTACCGAGGTTGAATGGCCGGAACTCCGAGCTCAACACCAAAGCAACATTTGCTTGAGGAGAGTAAAGCTCGGGCCGAAGAGGGTAGAGCTCGTCTTTGAAGAGGAGCTCAAGAAGGCTCAGGCTGAAATTGAGCAACTTAAAGTCGCCTTGGAGGTCGAGACCAAGGCCAGGATGGAGCTCCGGGAGGATGTAAAAGAGGCCACCAATCGCATTATTATCGAGCATCGGAAAGGTTTTGACAAGGCCATTGCTCAAGTTGAGGTTCTTGCCGGGGTTGATCTTTCGGAGTCGATGTGAATAAGGAGGTGGTGAACAGGGGAACTTATTCCCATAATTCTTGAAGAGGAAGAGGAGGTGGAAGGGTAGGAAGACTCTCCGGGGATCACATCGAGGTCAAGAGGGTCCTAGGGACAAGTAGTGTATTAGTTTTTTGTAGTCTTTATCCTTTGTAATGGGCTTTTGCCCTTGTAACTTTAATTTTGACTTAATGAAAATTGTTGCACCATTTTGGTGACCTTTCGTAGCTCTTATTTGGCCGAGATACACTTGAAGTATTTTTTTACCTTCCGACGTTGTATTCGGCCTGTTTAAACAAATCTTCGGTTAAGACCGAGGTATTCTACCGTCCCTATCAAAAATGGGAAGAGTTGTCACACGTGAAACACATGATTCACGCTTTACGCATGCGAGCCACGCATCATATGCTTTGGAAACCGCAGTGGGTTCATGCAATTAATGCTTTTATTGAGTTTTGAGATTTGTTTTTCCAACAAACCCTTCCATAAGCATATTTCTTCCTTTCCAACGCCTCTCACCCCTTATAAATAGGGCTGTTTCACCGCTCCACTTACTCATTCTTCATTCTTTCCCACCAGCCAAATTCGTCTTCCTTCAACCCAAGTAGTTCTATGATAGTGTTAGGAGTTTACGCTCCCCTCTCCCAGTTAACATCCTTTTTTGAGTTTCATAGCTGCCAAAAAGGATGTAAGTGGGAGATGGGATCCAGAATTCCTTTTACAATTCAATCCTCCAAGAAGGATGTTAACTGGGAGTATGGGTGCTCATCAACCGATCCAATCCAATGCCAACCGCACTAACCGAACCGAAAAACCGACAACCGAAATAACCCAAAACCGAAAAAACCGCAAACCGAAAAAAACCGAAATTTTTCATTGGATTGGATCGGATTTCGGATCCTATATGTAAAACCGATCTAATCCAAACCGAACCGAAATTATTTAGTTCAATGAAAATAATTTGATCTTGATATTATAAAAGTAATTATTACTCTTTATATTTTTATAAGTTATCAACTAGTCCTTATATTAGAGAGTTTAATTGGTATGTAAATGTAATGTTAGTGTAAAAACTTTTATACTATTAACCAATTATAAATCATGTTATGAGTAAATTTTAATATATTTAGGACAATAATCAAACATTTATAATGATTTAACAATTTATAATTAGTTTATAGTGTAAAATATCTTTACATATGAGAGTGCATATCAATTCATGTATATCCCATTAAAACACTTATTAGAAATTGTCAATATAATATTTTAAAATTAATTTTTATTTTAAATAAGTAACAAATTCATATGACTCTTTAAATACTCAATCAAATCCAAATCGAATCGAAATATTGGACGTTCTTTGATGTAAATAACTATGTAAATATGTATCGATAAAAACCGAATTATCCAATCCAATCCAAACCGCATTTGATTGGATCGGATCGGATCGGATTTTTTGAATGAAGCAAACCGATCCAATCCAAACCGCATGTTGTTTTTATCATGGGATTGGATGACTTTTTTGCTCAAAACCGATCCAATCCAATCCGCGAACACCCCTAACTGGGAGAATGACAGTCTTCGGGAGTGGAGAAAGGGGTAGAGGCCGTCTACTCCCGGAGCGGGCCGAGCACCTCATCGTCCAGCTTTCGCAGGGGGAAGTGATTACTTTCCCCCATGAGGGAAAGCCGTGGTGTCCGATTGGGGGGACTACTGGCCACCTGATCTTGCCCCTACCCTAATCGGGGAGACGACTGGCAACCAGGGCGGGCCTTATTTTCAATTTCAGCTCTTTATGTAAGTCGTAGTACTTTCTAGTACTCGACTCGTACCTTGTTTTTACTTTCCACATTGTACTAATAAATTTTCATGACTCGGATTCGGCCTTTAGATTACAATTTTATTCTCCTTACTGCTCGTATTTTATTTCACTTAAGTAATTTCAAATACTAGTACTCGGCCTTCAGGCTCAAACTTGGCCTTAAACAATTTAATTGGCTCGTATTCGGCCTTTAGGCTCAAACTTGGCCTTAAACAATTTAGTGGCCCGTACTCGGCCTTAGCCTTAAACAATTTAGTGGCCCGTACTCGGCCTTTAGGCTCAAACTTGGCCTTAAACAATTTAATGTTCGCGAAACACATACATCGGCAAATTAACAAAACAATGTTCATAATAAATTCTTTTATTGGATAAAAAGGAAGTCTACGGTGTGCCTCGTTAAAACCTTCTCGGCCAAAACCCTTTTTGGGACAAAATACCGAGGTAGGAAAAAGAGTACATCACCTGACTATATACATCAACTATAATAAAATTTTAAATGCGAAGCATTCCAAGTCCTCGGGATAGGCTTCTCGGACAACTCTTCTAACCTATATGCTCCGTTTCCCAAGTTTTCTACCACCCGGAATGGCCCTCCCCAGTTTGCTGCCAACTTGCCTTCCGTGTGATCCTTCCTTGCTTCTCCTTTTATTCTCAGCACCAAGTCTCCACGCAGGAAACTCCTCGGTTTCAATTTTGAATTATACCTCCTAGTTGCTCTCTGTTTGCAAGCTTCCTCCCTGATTTTAGCCGCCTCCCTGATTTCCTCTACCAAGTCAAGTTCGACCCTTAAGTTGCTTTCATTATCATTCTGCTCATGTTGCATACGTCGGAAAGACGACTCACCAACCTCCACTGGGATCATGGCGTCTGTCCCATATGTCAGCCTGAAAGGTGTTTCTTGAGTGGTGGATTGAGGTGTGCAGTGGTAGGCCCAGAGGATACTGGGCAATTCTTCTGCCCACGCTCCTTTGGATTTTCCCACTTTCTTCTTCAATTCTCCGAGAATGACCTTGTTGGCTGCCTCGGCTTGCCCATTGGTCTGAGGGTGTTCAACCGACGTGACATGGTGTTTAACACCAAGGTTGGCGTAGAATTTTTGCAATGTCTTATCTATAAACTGTCTTCCGTTGTCTGTGACGATTGCAAAGGGAATTCCGTGCCTACTGAGATGAGGCTTTTCCACACAAACTTTTGTACCTTCTCGCGGTAATTTTCGCCAAAGGTTTCGCTTCAATCCATTTTGTAAAGTAGTCCACTTGCTACGGGAGGAATTTGACTTGACCTTTGGCCACAGGGAATGGCCCCAGTATATCCATTCCCTACATAGCAAAAGGCCAAGGCGAGTTTAATGTGTGAAGTCCTTCGGGAGGGGTACGACTTACATTGGAAAATCTTTGGCACTCATCACATTGCTTCGTCCACTCAATGCAATCTGCTCGGATGGTAGGCCAATAGTACCCTGCTCGGACTACCTTTGAGGCCATTGATCTGCCTCCGCAGTGAAAACCACATATTCCTCTGTGAACCTATTCCATAACATACCTTGACTGTGCCTTGGTTAGACATTTTAACAAAGGTACTGAGAATCCCCGTTTATACAATTCTCCGGAAATGATAGCAAAGTGACTCGCTCTGAGCCTGATCTTCTTGGCCTCAGCTTGATCTAGGGGCAGAGTTTCTGAGGATAAATAATCATCGATTCTCGGTCAACCGGTTCATTGGCCATCACCTCTCCAAACGTGATACTTGGTTCATTCAGGGTTTCTTGAATAACTGTTCTATGATGACCCGACTTCTTTGTACTGGCTAATTTGGACAGTAGATCAGCCCGAGTATTTTCTTCTCGGGGAATGTGCTCAATAGCGAATTTCTCAAAGCTAGAAATTAATTGATTGACTTTACATAAATACCTGGTAAGCTGAGGCTCTTTCGTTTGATACCCTCCAGATATTTGCCCTGTGACTAGTCGTGAATCACTCCAGGCATCTAACGGCCTTTGCCCCCATTTCCTTTGCCAAGATTAACCCCCGCTATCAAGGCTTCATATTCGGCTTGGTTGTTTGAGGTTTTGAACTCAAACTTTAGTGATCGCTCCAGGACGAGATCTCCGGACCTTCCGAGAATCACCCCGGCTCCACGCGCCCTAACATTCGAGGATCCATCCACATACAAATTCCACCGGATATCCTCGGTTATCGGCTGCGGATTGAGCTCGGCTCACGAAGTCGGAGAGACATTGGGCTTTCAGAGGGTCTCTCAACTCGTATTTCAGGCCGAACTCGGATAACTCTACCGACCAAGCAATCATACGTCCTGCCAGCTCGGGCTTTTTGAGAATTTGCTTAATCGGGTGATCGGTTTTGACAATCACCTGGTGACTTTGGAAATACGGACGCAATCGCCGAGCTGCAGTTACCAGGGCCAAAACCAGCTTTTCTATGACTTGGTACCGGGTTTCGGCATCATGAAGAAAGCTGCTAATGAAGTAGACCGACATTTGAACTTTCTCCACTTCCTGTACAATGACCGCACTGATGGCTTGCTCGGTGGCTGACAGGTATAAGTACAACTCTTTCCCAGAGATGGGTCGAGTTAATATCGGTGGTGAAGACAAAAAGGCCTTGAAATCAACGAAGGCCCTCTCGCATTCCTCGGTCCATGTGAAGGTTTGAGGTCTCTTCAATAATCTAAAGAAGGGTCGAGCCTTCTCTGCAGATCTGGGTAGGAACCGAGATAATGATGCCAGCCGTCCTGCAAGTCTTTGTACTTCTTTAATATTTTGTGGGCTTCGCATCTCAATCACAGCCCGGCATTTATCAGGATTGGCCTCGATTCCCCGGTGTGTTAACATGAAACCGAGGAATTTCCCACCCTGGACACCGAAAACACACTTCTCCGGATTCAACCTCATATTATACTTTCTTAGTTGCTGAAAAATTTCCTCCAGATCTTTTGGATGGCTGTCGGGGTCATCGGATTTTACGACCATGTCATCCACATAAACCTCCATAGTCCTTTCGATCTGTTTTTCGAACACCCTGTCCATGAGCCTTTGGTATGTAGCTCCAGTATTTTTCAGTCCAAATGGCATTACCCGGTATCAGTAATTCGAGCCTTCAGTTATGAAAGTTGTTTTCTCCTCATCTGGGGGATACATTCGGATCTGATTATACCCCCAGTACGCATCCAAGAAACTCAAAATTCTGTATCCGGAGGCTCCATCCACAAGTCTATCAATACTCAGGAAAGGATAGGAATCCTTTGGGCAAGCTTTATTCAAATCTGTGTAATCAGTGCACATGCGCCACTTGCCATTTGCTTTTTTGACCAGAACAACGTTGGCCAGCCAGGTAGTGTATTCCACTTCTCGAATAAAGTTGGCCTTGACCAACTTCGTTGTTTCCTCTTCCACAACCTTTCTCCTCTCCTCACCAAGTCTCATTTTCCTTTGGGCTACTGGCTTCGCCTCGGGACAAATTACCAGTTTGTGGCACAAGAAGTCGGGATCAATCCCCGGCATGTCTGACGTGGTCCAGGTGAATAAGTCAGCGTTGCTGTGAAGTACTTCTTTTATTTTCTTTTTTAAGTTCGGCTCAAGTTGACCGCCGAGGTTGGTGCACTGATCGGGCTGTGAACCGAGCTGGAACTTTTCTAACTCCTCAATGGGTTGTGGTCGTTGTTCCTACATGTCCATTCTCGGGTCCAGTTCAACAGAGTTAACAGAATTCACATACTTGTCATTTCCCCTGTCTAGCGTTTCTGCTGGTGTAGGTTTGAGTTTGCTTACTCGCAAACTATCTCTGCATAACCTTGTCGGCCATTTTCTCGATCAACCCGGACAAAGCAACTATGTCTCCCAGAGTTGGAAGGGAATTTCATTGTGAGGTGGGGAGTAGAGACCACGACTCCTAACTCGTTCAAAGATGGTCTTCCGATCAGGATATTGTACGATGTTACTACATTAACCAACACATACCTGACCATGATAGTCTTGGATGCTTTGCCATCCCCAAAAGTAGTCAGGAGGTCAATGTATCCTCGTGTATCCACTTGTTCCCCTGCAAAGCCGACGAGAAGCCATTGTCGTATGGTGAATAGATTTCTCTCGGGATCCCGAGCTTCGAAATGTTGAATAATATAAGATATCCGCCGAGCTCCCCGGTCGACAAGAGTTCTTTTGACCGAGAAATTAGTCAACTGCACCTTGTGATTACCATAGGGTCATCTTGATTAGGATCCACCCCACGAAGTCTTCGTCGAGAAAAGATAATAGTTGGGGAAATCCTCGGGGTTTTTGGGATACCGAGTTGACTGCCGAATGGCCCGTAGGTGCTTTCTCCGAGCTGAACTTGTTGTGCCTCCCCCGCAAATCCACCGAAATAGTGTTTATCACACCTCGGACCACATTATCCTCCTCTCGCCTTTCATTACGGCCTCTCTCGGTCTCTGTTCTTTCATTATTTTGTCGACCGCCGCCCCTTCTCGGGCTTTGGTCACCTCCTCTCCTTCTACTTCTGCCACGCCCCTCGCCATTGTTGTGGTTTCTCCGAACAAAATTATTGAGATGGCCAGCTTGCACCAACTCTTCAATCTTATCTCGCAGGACCCAGCACTCCTCGGTGGTATGCCCGTAATTACGATGGTACCGACAATATTTCTGTCGGTCAGCATTCTGGGGCGTGTGGCCACGGTTGGGGAGCTGCAAAAGTTCCGCGTTGTATGCTTCCTCAAACACCTGAGCTCAGTTTGTGTTGAGGGGAGTATAGTGCTCATACTTCGGTCCCCTATGCAAATGCTCGGATGGGCCTTTGAATTTCGCTTATCACCTCCAACCCTCTTCTTCTCTCTCCCTTCTCGCCTATCAGCGTCATCAGGTCTCTCCCTTTTCTTAGACTCCTCAATCTCCTCCATATTAATGAATCCCGCAGCTTTTCTCCTCAACCCATCCATACTGGTTGGTGGCTTCCGAGCTAAGTGTCTGGCAAAAGGGCCAGGCCGTAACCCGGTCAAGATAGTGTGTAGTGCAACATCGGCACTGAGATTCCGGATGAGGACCGTCTCCTTGCTGAATCTGGCCATGAAATCACGCAGGGACTCGTTCTTTTTTCGCCTAAAGTTTACCAACGGCCGAGGTTTTTGATGAGCCTCGGCTCAGTAGCAAACCGAGCATTGAATTTAGTCATGAAGGTGTCAAAGGAGTCCATCGTTTGGCGGTAGGTGGGTATACCGACTCAACGCAGCATCTTTGAGTAGTTGGGAAGACTTTACACATGACACAAGATCGTCGTCAAGAAAGAGGTACATCCCGAGTGGTGAAAGCATCTAAGTGACGCTCCGGTCCGAGGTGCCATCATACTGTCAATGCTTATTGGTTTGTAGTTAGCTGGTAGGGAGCCTCCATGATGGCGTTTGTGAAGGGATGTCTCGGCCCGCACGCCGGTTCTTTCATTAGGCCTATTTGCCTCAAGTGAAAGTTCGGGGGCTCGCCTAGGAAATTCCTCCTCGTCTGCTCGGTCCATATGATGAGAAGGCCGGAGTTGTGGGCCTCCTTCTCCGCGCGTGTTTCTGGATCCTTCATTCTCAGCTGTCCGACGCTCTCTCTCAGGAGGAGAAGAGGCGGACCTTTCTCTGCTCGGTCCTTGTTCGCGCAGGTACATTACGCTCGCCACCGAATCTCCTCATTCTCCCTTCTCAACATGGCAATCTGTGCGAGGAGTTCTTGGATAATGGGGTTGTCGGTCGTTATAGCCAGGTTTATGGACCGTTCCCCATTATCTCCGTTGTTAGCATTTTCTGGCTCCTCTCTCCTGCAGTTCCCGCTCCTTGTTCTCACCATGGTTTGTGGTATGGGAAAGTTTTGCTTCGATTCCCACAGACGGCGCCAAATGTTCCGTCCAAATATCTCAGATGAGAGATACTCAGCCAAAGAAAGTCTAGTGGGTTTGTTTTGGAGTTAGCTTGACAGAATGTGAATTCTGCTCCTACGTATCCAAATGGGAATCAAAGCAAACGTAGTTCTTAGTGAGGGGGTTGGACCCCTATTTATAGATATTTTCAGTGCAATCGTTTGAGTAGACGGTTACTGAGATCCTATTTGTTAGGATCAGATCGTCCTTGCAGTTAGACAATTGATATGGATAAGGCTCCGAGTTATACGGAGAGATATTTGGACCAGCGAAATATTCGGCCCGATTCGATTCTATTTGGATAGCTCGGGGCCGAGATATCTTCGCTCGTGGTCTGGTGTGGAATAGGACCGAGTAGTTATCCTCGGGTATCAAGTGTATCAACAGGTCTTCGGCTCTATGGGAGTTCGGGTCACGGCCCACTTACGAGAGTGAGCTCGGTCGGGTTGACAATCCTCGGCCTTATATCTTCGGCCAGTACACAATGGAATATAAACTTTAGGTATATTTATAAGCAATATACCAACGGGCGTGAAAATCATCACTAAAGGCTATAGTGATGGAGATATAACCGTAGGTATAGCTTATTATCGACCACGGAACGGAATGTTCGTTGGTATACGTTTTTCGGGCTACACCTATGGTTTTTCGATTTTTACCTATGGTTTTTTGCAATCATTAAATGACATTTTCCTTGTAATATATATATATATCAATCGAAGAAAGAATAGATAAACAGAAGCAAAGTTTGAGAGTTGAGACAAAAGTGAACCAGGACTGCAACAGCAACTGCAAGCTCAACATGCACATTCAGAACACATCATAAATCATGGTTTAAATATTATGTCTGTTTTTGGATGAGCGTTCGATAAACGTGATTTTGAACATAATTGATTTTGTAGAATTGATTTCAAGAGAATTGAGTTTGAAGTAAATTGGTTTATGTTTGGATACATTCACGTAAAAGTGAGTTGAACAATAAATTTGATATAAAAAATCACGTTTGGGGGCAAAAGCTCCAAATTCTAACTTCAAGTCAGAATTGATTCCAGATGCAAAATCAATTCTATTTGAGAACAATCAAACATGCCAAAATCAATTTTATGTCTCAGGAATCACTTTTGCTTCTCACAAAAGTGAAATCAAACATGCACTATAAGGATCCCTCAGAGTGAGGGAGAAACTCTCACAATATGTAGCATTTTACTTAGGTTCCTTATACATTCCATTTTCATCCACAAAAAAGTTTTAAAATCTTTCCTTTCTTCTTTCATGCAACCCACCTTTCTTTTTTGTCATTTTCTTTCTTTTGGAGTACCATTTCTTTTTTCTCCCTACATAGGCGCATAGGCTCTCTGCATGGGATGTATCACTTTGCACCCTTCTCTCTTTCTTCTCTGATATCCCATAAAAGTATATTTTTGACTCTACTTCTTAAACACATTAAATTATTATTATTATTGTCTTTTTGTGCTTGCTTACTTGTCAGTTGCCACTGAAAATGGCCCTCCCCTTACTTCTTCTTTATATAGGAAAAGTTCATTTGTATTTTCACCATTCTCTCTTTCTTATGTAATATCTATATTTTTTATTTAAATATAAGCAAAATTCAATCAATTTAATTTTATTTAATATAATTATTCTAAAAATCAAGAAAATTAACTAATCAAACCAATTCTCCTTTTACTTTTTCAAGAATATTGTATATTCTCGAAACAATTAAAGGATAGTTAGTAATTATAACTCATTTTTTTTACATAAATCAAGATAATTAAACTAAATTAACTAACTTTCTTAATAAGTATGAAATTAATTATTTTTACTTATAATTGAGTATGGATGTAGAAATATTTATCTCATTTTTATGCAGATAACTTAAAATAGTATTACTACGGAGAAAGAGATTTATTTTTTTGGAACTTTCAGTGATCTGTTTGTCATCGTTAATTTTAAAATTTACCGTTTTGAGTTTTGACTTTTCAAATTACCACCTCTTTGATGTTGGTGGCTCACTCATCGTTGAAATTGCTCAAATCAAAAATCGGCACTGTTCATTTATGATCACATTCTTTGATTTTTGTTGCTTCCATAATCGTGTAATGGTAAATTTTAATGTATGGGTGTAATTTTATTGGAGATGCCTAAGAATGGTGTGGTAAGGTTGTCTCCATACAAGACTTGCTCCCAATCTGCAATCTTCCACACTTAACTTTTAGGGCTCGATTGATGGTCAGGATAAAAGAAGCAGGATAGGATAAGCTATCATATCCTGTCTGAAACTGTTGTTTGGTGAGCCAGCAGGATAGGATAAGTCAATCCTGTCACTTATCATATCTTGTCCATCTAGTTAAAATTCTATCCTGAGGGGTGGGCTGTGTTAGAACTCAACATGATAGGATAAGGTGGTTTTTTTTTCGGTAACAAGTAGGATATGGTGATTTAAAGTATAATAAAACATAAAAATATATAATATATAAAATAATTAAAGTATAATAAAATTAAAGTATAATAAAATTTAACATGATTACCAAAAATAAGGTATAATAAAATATAAAATATTTAAAATAATAAAAATATTAATAATTAATTTTAAAATTTATTTTTATTTTATCATGATGCTAATTTTGTTATTTTATATTATTTTAAAAAACTTTAAAATATAAAAACATTATTATAATAATTTAACTATATGTAAAGTAAAAAACAAAAAATGAATATTTCAAAATATAAAAAAGTTAATTTTAGTTAGACAATATTTAAAAAATTTAAAACATTATATGTAATTTTATTATCACAAGGATAATTTTGTCTTTTTATATAATTTTAAATAATGAAAATAAAAAAAAACTAAAATCTAATAAAAGATGAAAACATTTATAATAAAAACGAAAATTTTAAAATTCATACTTAAATTATAATGTTTTCCAGTTGGTTATCTGGTGGACACCAATCGTCGGATAGGATGATAGCTTATCCTGCTCATATCATATCATACTCTTATCTTATCCGCCTCTATCCTATCCTGACCACCAAACGAGCCATTAACGTACTTAGTTCAATATAATTTTTCTTATAAAAAAAATGTTTACTTGTCGAGTTATTTTGTTTCAAGTTTATTTTGACTGAAGCCACAATTTTATGTATTTTCGTTAAATATTGTTTCTTGATTATTATAATGTGTGTTTCTTATTTTAGGTGGTAAAAAACGATTTAATTTCATAATAGTTAAACAAATTGTCTTTGATAAAAATACGTCTTCCTATGCATTCGTGGTCCGATGCAATCTTCACCCCAACAATGACTTTAATACTTTGAAAGTGTGAAGGATTGCACATGGGGAGCAAGTCTTGTATGGAGACGACCTTATCACATCGTTCTATTTTTTTTTAATAGAAAAATGTTACTAGTTAGTTGTTATATTAATTTTCCTTATTTGTCAAGGTTTAAATCTAGGACCTCCAATGCCTCCTATTCTTTTTACCCTTAGCTCAAACCACTCTGACCCTCTACCACGTTATTCTTACCACATCATTGGACATATCCAATAAAATTACACCAATACATTAAAATATATGTTTTTTTTACAAAAGAAAAGTTTAGTCATTCCATTAATAATTAAAAACACGGTACATTTGGTAAAATCATCACTGGAGGATGGTAATATATGTAGCCACCCATAATAAAGTGAGAGCAACTACACGAACTTCCCTCCTAACAAACTCTACCAAAGAGTTAGCTAGGAAAATTAGAAGATAAAAAACTCCTAGAATTTGAAATAATAACCCTCTATCATTATAATATACCATTATACGATTATGGAAGCAGGCGCCAAAATCAAAAATTGTGATCATAAATGAACAGTTACCGATTTTTTGTAATGTTCAAGTTAAACAACGTAGTATTTTCAATTTGTAAAATGTCACTAGTTAATTTCACTTTTGTTCCTAGCAACTTCTCAGACAATAACAGATAAGAATTTCAGTACTTAGTCCTAAAAACTAGGAATGAAGCCTAATGGTGTCTCTCCTTATGATGGAATGAGGAACTATCAAGTAAACTACATGACATACCTAGTTATTATTCCATAATAATTGACTTGGGCTAATTAAATTGATGCCTTGAGTTTTTAGGTTGGCTTAAGCTTGAAACTTTCGAGATGACTCACCAATAAAAAGGCTTTTCAGAGGATATGAAGCAGGAACAAAATGATTTCTTGTTTTCTAAACAAATATTTGAAAACAACAGGAAAGAGAACGCAAACATGATAATAAATTTGTAATTATTAATAAAAATAAGAAATCAAAACAAAAAAAACTAGAAACAAAACAAACAAACCTTAACTAATTTCAATGTATTTTTTAAATATTAAATTTTGTTATATTTTATATTTTATATTTTATTATTTATTATTTATTTTAAAGCCAAATATTTAAATAATAATTTTTAGTTTTAGTTTGACTTAGTCTCTTTGTTTTCTGTTGGTTACGTCCAACAATATATCCACCTTATCAATTGCTTCCAATTTTTTAGCAACTAGCTTTATCTATCTCCAAAACAGCAAACGGTTTTTAAGATAGACTACTTCGACTTTTTCTATAGAGTCTTCTTCCTGAACTCTGTAGCTCTGAGTCGTTATTGCATTACCAAATGCCATATTTATATGTTAGCATTTTTCAAGTCCAAGTCAGGTCTTCTGTAACCTCCTAACTTTCGGGAAATTAAATATTTTAACTAAAAAAATCAAAAAAAAAAATTTAAGAATCCAAACACATAAGCAAATTCAAAATAAAATTCAAGCAACCCAAATTTTTTAGTAGGTAAACACCTCAATTTAAATTCTTAATTAAGGTGGTTTATCATCAACAGTATTAAAAAATAATAATTAGTCATAGAAATAAATCTTAATCATAGCTAGATGATTATAATTAATTTACTCAAGTTTTATTCATTATGATTAATTTGAACTAATCTTAATTAATTATACCCTAGTTACAAGTTTCAACCTAATTGAATTAACTAAACAATATTTTTTTTTTTGGTATGATTAGTGGCCACGGCAATTGCTATAATAGTGACACCTCCACCTTTAAAAATTTTGCCGCATAACAAGAAAGGAACACCTCTTGCTTGCCTGTTTATCCAAGCCATTTATGTTGATCATATGCTAAATGGCGAGACTGCAGATTGTGACAAAAAGTTTTCCATATATATATATATATATATATATATATATATATATATATATATATACTACTTAACGTCTAAGAAAGAAAGAATAAGAAAATTAGACTGAAAGAAAATAATAAGTTAGAGAGAGAGACGTAGAAAGAAAAGAGAGAGGGGGGCTGTGAGAGAGGGAGAATTTCCGGAGCCGATTCCGGTCAATCCGTTCGTACTATCAAAATTCTGATTATACCGTTGTGATCCTCACGATGTCTACTTCATTATCCTATCTTTCTTTTCTTGATTAGGCTAAGGTAAGCCTATGTCCTTTTTATGCCTAAATGCCGTCGGCGACGGTATTGAGGTTATCTTTCAATTCATTTATCGGTTTCCAATTGCGTCTTCAGATTTGGGTTACACGTAACGTGTGCTTCACAATGATGTGTTCAGGTGAACTTTTGGAGCCCCGGAGGGTGTAGAACTGTGCGTGGCAGATTTGAGGGAGTATAGGGAGTGTCCATTTCGTTGCCCCAGAGCTAGCCTAAGACATTCCAGGTGGGGGAAAGAAACTATTTAACGTCGGAAACGGCGCGGGTACATTTAATTAGATAATGGTGTAGGGCGACCCAAACCCTACACGAGAGCGAGTAACGGACAATGTCTATACCACATTGGGGACTACTCAGTGGTACCGATGATGATATAGAAATTGTGCGTTTATCGTCGTTATGTTACATACATAGATGATTTTATTAGGTGATGATTACGTGATCATAATAATTATTCTAATATTATTACTACTACTGATGGGATGATTATTATTATTATTATTAGCAGTAGTAGTAGTAGCAGTGCCAAACCGAGATAATCATCGTGAAATGAGGTTGAGATAAATGAGATGAGATTATTTTAAGGTGATCTATGAGATTAGGATGACCGGTTAAGGCACTAGGGGGTGACCTGAAACATGGTATGTGATATGAGGGACCTGAAACATGGTCGAGTGGACCTGAAACATGGTCGATTGGGGTCTATGCCTTGGAGGGAAAATTCCCGGGGATAGGCTAACAGCAGACCGTCCAGAGATGATTTCATTTTAGTCGCAGCTATAGTTCATGCATTGCATGAGCATCCTGGATTGTGGTCCAGAGGTGTGCCCCGGGTTGTGCGTCTAAAGTGCCATTGCTTTGCGTGGGCACTCTCCATCCGCGGACGAGGGTGTGCGTCGGGGACTCTGGGACGTGTCGATTATATTGTTGTCATATCCGGATATGGCCGATACCTGAAGAGATTATTCATACAGCATTTGCATTGCATCATGATGGTGGGTAGAGGAAAGATTATAGATGTGGATTGAGGATGATTATGCTATATATATTTATACTGGGGAGACGGATGTTTAGTGTGCCGTTATTTAATTAAATGTTGCTAAACCCTTTCCACGTTTGATGTTAGATGGTTTCTTATCCCTATATTCTCTATATTGCATATGTTTTGTTTTGTGATCGTGATGAGAAGAGCCTACAGAGATTCCAGCTCTGGAGGAACTTGATGGGACTTCATATGAGCCTGACGTTGGAGGACGGGCAGTGGATCCTCATAGTGGAGTATAGAGTCTATGGCCAGCGCGTCTTGTCTCTTTAGGATGTTGTTTTTATTTTCTGTTTGATTATCATCTTGTACACTTTGGGATCCGACTGATGAGATTCCCTCTACTGTACTATATCAGGATTTGAGATGTATATATTAAGTATGTATGTTATGTTTTAAATTTTTTCGCTGTTTTAATATATTCGCTTAAACGATAATAACGAAATTAGGTCTTAATATTTTGGGGTTTTCTTTAATGGGACGTCGGGGCGTCTCATTTAGTGGTATCAGAGCAGTTCGGTTACGAAACGGATCATGAGCACTATGATTAGGGTGAACTGGCCATTTAGTTGAATCCACCTCGGATAACAACTATGCTTAGAAGTTGGGTAATGAGTCCGACGCGACATCTCTATGGCATATAGTATTTATATTCCAGTTTTATGTAGTATTATATGTCATATTGATGGGGGCTAATGATTTCTTTTAACGGGATCATGGCTCGCGGCCGAGGTCGAGGACGTGGCAGACGGGGTGGTGGTAGAGCGATAGAGGTGTGAGAGGATGAGCCCCATCGGCGAGGGCGAGGATTGGAGGTGGAGGAGAGTCCGCCGAGACTCTTCGGACTATCCGCGAGTTAGCATCCGTTCTATTGCAAGCAGCGCGAGTAATGCTCGAGGAGGGTACAGAGAGAGGCAAAGCTACAGGAGCGGCATGATAGGAGGATAGCCGCCGATGCTGAGGACGCAGGATTGGCTACCTTTCTCAAAGGTAAGCCACCACAGTTTGGTGGAGAGTATGATCCAGAGCGAGCAGAGTGGTGGATTCGGGGAGCTCGAGAAGATCTTTGATACCATGAGATGCGAGAGATGATAGGAAGGTGACCTATGCCGCCTTCATGATGACCGGAGGGGCCGAGTCATGGTGGAGAGGCAAGAGGAGATTGTTAGAGGCCGAGGCGGACTCATCGGTTGGGAGCTGTTCGAGAGAGTGTTTCTTTGAGAAGTACTTCCCGCGATTAGTCGACGCGAGAAGGAGAGAGAATTCATGAGTCTCCAGCAGGGGAGACCGATCTGTTGGTGATTACGCGGCTAGATTCGAGGCCTTGATACAGTTTTCGAGTACTACCAGAGGTTTCCGGATGAGGACCTGGATGTGCTTAGGAGATTCGAGGAGGGTTTACGGCATGAGTTAAGGAGGGCTATAGTACCCTTGGATATTCCCGAGCTTTCGAGAAATGGTGGAGAGGGCCGGTGCTATTGAGAGCATGGACGGGAGAGGCGGCGGGCAGAGAGCGAGACAACGATGTAGTGGGGGTCCTATAAGAGCGAGTCGCGAGAGGAGAGGTGATGGAGGTTCTCGGTGGAGGAGAGGACCATACGTTAGACCAGGCCGAGAGCACTCGAGACATCCTGTACCATCGTACCGATTACGAGAGAGGGCCGCAGCAGAGAGGGCCCCAGTGTGTTTCATATGCGGAGGCCCACATTATATCAGGGATTGTACAGATAGATCTGGATGCTACATCTGTGGCAAACCAGGTCATTTTGCTAGGGATTGTAGACAGAGAGCGATCTGGCGGCGGCCCAGCCGGTAGAGAGAGCTGGTAGTTTGAGAGGAGCCAGTGGTTTCGAGAGAAGGTCTTTGGGAGAGGGGTTCCTAGCGGCGGGGACGACAGACGGCCAGACCTCAGGTCACAGGGGAGTGTTTACAGTGATAGGATCTGAGTCCTCTCAATCTGCAGATCTTATTCAAGGTATGTGTTTAATATCTGGCAGACTCTCGTCTGTGTTGTTTGATTCAGGCGCTACACATTCTTTTGTGTCCCATGAGTGTGTAGATCATTTACATTTGCCCGTTTCTCAGCTACCATATACCTTGACAGTGTCCACCCCTACCCAGTGATCCTTTGATCACTATGTCCATTTGCTTACAGTGCCCTATAGTTGTTGAAAATAGGGCATTCCTAGTAGATCTCATCTGTTTGCCTATGCAGCAGATAGACGTTATTCTGGGCATGGATTGGCTTTCGGCTAACCATGTAGTGCTAGATTGTGCCCGAAAGACTTTATCTTTTATTGAGCCTTCTAGCATAGTATCTGCCAATGAAGGAGCAACTATGAGGGGTTGCGGTTCTCAGCAGTATGTGATGCTTTTCTCTTTGGAAGCTAAGGAGACTTCGAGTATATATTCTCTGCCTATTGGTAGAGATTTTCCTGAGGTTTTCCCTCCTGATGTTCCTGGTTTGCCACCAGAGAGGGAGGTGGAGCTCGCTATAGATCTCATACCAGGGGCTGGACCGATTTCAGTAGCTCCTTATAGGATGTCACCAATAGAGTTGGCAGAGTTGAAGAAACAGCTGGATGACATGATGAAGAAGGAACTCATCAGACCGAGCGTTTCGCCTTGGGGAGCACCGGTATTGTTTGTCAAGAAAAAGGACGGAAGTTCTAGGTTGTGCACGGATTATAGATGTGGATTGAGGATGATTATGCTATATATATTTATACTGGGGAGACAGATGTTTAGTGTGCCGTTATTTAATTAAATGTTGCTAAACCCTTTCCACGTTTGATGTTATATGGTTTCTTATCCCTATATTCTCTATATTGCATATGTTTCGTTTTGTGATCGTGATGAGAAGAGCCTACAGAGATTCCAGCCCTGGAGGAACTTGATGGGACTTCGTATGAGCCTGACGTTGGAGGACGGGCAGTGGATCCTCATAGTGGAGTATAGAGTCTATGACCAGCGCGTCTTGTCTCTTTAGGATGTCGTTTTTATTTTCTGTTTGATTATCATCTTGTACACTTTGGGATCCGACTGATGAGATTCCCTCTACTGTACTATATCAGAATTTGAGATGTATATATTAAGTATGTATGTTATGTTTTAAATTTTTCCACTGTTTTAATATATTCTCTTAAACGATAATAACGAAATTAGGTCTTAATATTTTGGGTTTTTTTTAATGGGACGTCGGGGCGTCTCATCTTCTATCTCCATTGGGATTTTGATTAATTATTAGGCTTGTTTTTTGTTCAAGGCTCAGTGGCTTTACGAGATATACAGGGAAATTAAATTGTGAAATTATTTGGGTTTCTTGTTCCCTTCAGCATCCAAACAGCTGTTCATGTGTCCTTGCTAATTCACGTGCAGTGCTAGTAAGAAGTGGTTGTTGTATCCTGGAGAGTACTAGCCTTGAGACCAACTACACCGGATAATCTACTCGTGGTGGTGAAATACTCTTATGCCCAGTGTTTTGCACACCTCAACCAAAACCTATAAGTTGATTTATATTTATTTAAGTTTTATTTAGATGCATATTTAATTGATGCTTATTTTTATTTATTGTTGTGTTATTTCTTGAAGCCCTGTTTAATCTCTCTTTCTTTCTCTAAATTGATTCCATCGCCTGTGTTACTCTTCCTTTCTTTCTTGAAGCCTCGTCTGATTTCATTCTTTCTCTCACAGTTTCACTGACTATCTTCAAAGACTTCTTCCTATATTGCAACTTTGCCTACCAATCTTTTCTGTGAGGACGCAAGGGGCCATATATGAATAAGTAAAAAATATATAAAGCCAACTTACATGTATAATATGTTTCTGCCATACCTAAGATTTCTCTTCATGTTATAATATTCAATTATAACACTGTATTGATTCTGTTCTAATTTATGAAATCATACGGGTTTATCAGCTTATCAGTTTTACTCGGTGCTCGTTTGGTGATCAGGATAGGATAGGGTGGATAGGACAAGAGAATCTTAACATGATATAAATATGATAGGATATGAACATGATAAGCTTATCCGACGTTTGGTGTCTACCAAATAACAAACTGGACAGCATTATAATTTTAGTATGATTCTTAAATTTTTTGTTTTTATTCTTAAATTTTTTTCATATTTTATTAGATATTTTTTTATAATATTCATTTTTTAAAAGTATATAAAAGACAAAATTATCCTTGTAATAAATTTACATATAATTTTTAAAATTTTCTTAAATACTATCAAACTTAAATTAATTTTTATAATTTTAAATATTCATTTTTTGTTTTTACTTTGCATATAGTTAAATTATTATGATTTTTTTATACTTTTAAGTTTTTTTAAATAATATAAAATAACAAAATTATGCCTTGTGACAAAATAAAAAAAATTAAAATTAATTATTAATATTTTAATTATTTTAAATATTTTATATTTTATTATATTTTTTTAACCATGTTATATTTTATTATACTTTAAATTATTATTTTATTATACTTTAATTATTCTATATATAAAATATTTTATATTTTATTATACTTTAAATCACCTTATCATATCATGTTGAGTTCTAATCAGGTGTGGAAGTAGGTCAGGCCGCCCAACAGGGGCCTATGACCTAGCCTGGCCTATTTAATAAAAAGGTCAGGTGAAGGCTTTTTCAAAAGCTTTTTTAGATAAATAGGTCAGGCTTGAGCTTCAGAAAAAGCCTACGAAGCCTGATAGGCCGGCCTGATTAGCATTACTTTTAAATAAATATTAAATATATAATATATAATATATAATAATATATAATAATATATAATATATAATATATAATATATAATAATAATAATAATAATAATAATAATAATAATAATAATAATAATAATAATAATAATAATAAAATTAGACTAAACATATAGTAGAAAGATAGAAAAAACCCAATCAGACTAAACCCTAAGTTAGAAAGTCTGACATGACTCGTTCTTCTTCACTCCTCACTCCTGACGGTGCCGAGCTCTGCCTCACCAGTCACCAGCCGCCCTCTGCCTCACCAGGTCGGCGACCACACTCCTCGTTCGGTAGTCGCTTCGTTTGGTCGCTTCGTTCGCCTCGCTCGTTGCTTCCTCCTCGTTCGGTCATCGCTTCATCGTCGCTTCGTTGTCACTTCGCCGTCCCTCGTCAGGTAAACCTCTTAGTTCATATCAGCAGATTGAACTTGTTACAGATGTTGGAATTGCTTATTTGTACCGGTCTTCTATTTATTTGATGAAACTTAAAACGACCCACTAAACTGATAGGCTCTTACCTTCTGTGCATTTGCCAACCTATTTAGAAACAATATATCAAATCATTATGAATCTAGAAAGGGGAGAAGAAAATATGATGTCTCATAATCTCCTAATACCATAACTTCTTAACTGGGAAAGTTGCTAGATATAGTGTTAAAATTATAATTGATGGATTGTTTTTTATAGTGGTGACTCTCAACATTTATTTCTAAGATAAATGGTTGAAATTATGACTTTTTTGTGCTCAAGTGACTTCAAGGGGATAAAGGCATAATTTGATCACTGATCCTTGCAGTTACTCGCATTCTTGCAATCACCTGTAAAGGACTTTACCTATTGAGCTAACTAGAACCTTCTTGACATAAGGACTTTTAACATCACCTACAAAAATCGTGATTATTGGAGGTGTGGAGAAGAGCATGCTAGATACATTCTCTTTTAACATCATTTGTTTCTTTCGTCCAATGGCTTGCTCAGACATGTTTAATCTGTAGTTTATAAGTATCTTATTTAAGCATACACCCGTTAATCTTCAATTACCACGACAGTCATTCATACATAAAAATGTGGTGCAAATTTTATAACTGTTAACTGAGGTGGTTTGATGTTGCCTTTTGCTAAATATTTCAAGAGTAAATACTAGTTTCTGATTACTTGAGGTTAAAGAACACATTGGTATGGAATATGCTTAATGCCGATGGTATGCATTATTATTTTTTAGGTAAATGGTACAATCTGATGTCTGCATTCTGTTTTACAGGTCCACAAAATGTCTTCTCCATTTGGGGGCAGCAATGAAACAATTTCATCTACTCCTGCTTGTACTAATGAGGTGAGTGAACGTGCACCAACAAATTCAAGTCAACCAGAAGTTAACACACAATGAAATGAAAAAGACAAAGATCAAGTAGCTGAAGAGGTTGTCATTAAGAGGAAGAGGCAGAAAACGTCGGTTGAATGGAAAGATTTTGATGAGGTTGAAATTACTAGAGGTGCAAGGAAAGCTGTTTGTAAATTTTGTAAAGATAAATTCGTTACTGGTGGGAAAGGGTCTAGCACTAACCATCTTAAGAGACACTCCGAGAATTGCTTGCAAAGGAGGTTGCAAATGGCTCAAGAAAAGAAGCAAACAGTCATTCCATTTCAACCTTCTAATCCAGGTAATCCATTTATGAGTTCTAGTGTTAGATACTCTAATGAGAAGATGAGAGAAATAATTGTCACTGCTATTATGGTTCATGAACATCCTTTTAGTATTGTTGAGGATGAGGTTTGGATGTGGGCTTTCCAATATGCAAACCCAAATTTTCAAAAAGTTGGTCGTAAAACTGCTAGAAATGATTGTTTAGCAATATATGAGGCGGAGAAGAAAAATTTCAAGACGTTGTTGAAAAGTGTGAGTAAGATTAGTTTAACAACAGATATGTGGAAATCAAGCCATCAAGTAGCAGAATATATGGTTATCACTGGCCATTTCATTGACGCGGTGTGGAAACTTCAAAAGAGAGTGTTGAGTTTTGTGAAAGTGCCTGCTCCAAGGCATGGAATTGATGTAGCTGATGCCATTTTTAAATGTTTAAAAGCTTGGGGAATTGAAAATAAAGTTTTTTAAGTATCTGTTGATAATGCTGCTTATAACGATTCATGCATGAGAAATCTTAAGGAGAACTTGTCACTTAGTAATAAGTTATTCCTTGGTGGTGCCTTGTTTTATGTTAGATGTTGTGCACACATACTAAATTTGCTAGTGCAAGATGGACTTAGTAAGATCAAGGATATCATTTTCAACATTCGTGAAGGTGTGAAGTATATTAACTATAATGATGCAAGGCTAAAGTCTTTTTGTGATGTTGTTGAGCAGAAAGGGTTGAAAGATAGGAAGCTTATCATTGATTGTCCAACAAGATGAAATTCAACATTTCATATGTTATCAATTGCTTTAAAATTTAAGATTGTTTTTGCTTCTTATAAGGAAAGAGAGCTGCATTATGATTATGCACCTTCACTTGAAAATCGGGACAAAGTTGAGAAAGTTTGTAAACTTCTTGAGGTGTTTGATCTAGCTACTCATGTGATCTCAGGTAGTGAGTATCCTACTGCTAATTTGTATCTTGCTGAAGTTTGGAGGGTGAAACAAGTGATTGACAATGCGCTTGCGGATCGAGATCTCTTCATGAGAGAATTGGCATCTCCAATGAAAATAAAGTTTGACAAGTATTAGGGGGAATGTAATTCACTTATGACGATTGCTAGTGTTTTGGATCCCAGGTGCAAATTTCACATTGTTGACATATGTTTTCCCTTGATATATAAGCCTGAAGAAGTAGCAAAAGAGAATATAAAGAAGGTACGAAGTTCATTGGAAGAGTTATATGATGAGTATGTGTGTCTAAGTCTGGAAGAGTCATCCTCAACAGAAGGAAATAATGGTGGCAACAATCTAACATCTTCCACTGAGCCTAAATCTTCAGTCATAACTGGATTTGACCAAATTATGAGCATTGTGCGTGAGAAGGAAGCAGTTCCTCCAATGAAATCATAATTAAAAGCTTACTTTGATGAAGGCATTTATATTCCTGATGGTAATAACCCTTTTAGTGCCTTGGAGTGGTGGAGGAGTAACATCCTAAAATACAAGATTTAGTCAAAGATGGTTGCTGATATACTAGCCATTCCAATCTCAACTATGACTTCGGAGTCTACATTTAGTGCTGGAGGTAGAGTTATTGATGAATATCGCTCTAAATTAAATGAGGGATCTATTGAGGCACCCATTTGTGGTGAGGATTGGCTTCGTCATAAGTTTAATTTGAATAGAAAGTTAAAGGTTAGAACTTTTGCATTGTGACATGTGTTATTTCTTATATTTGTTAACATAATTATTTTTAAAGTATTTTTTAGTCTAATGACATAAATTGTTTTCTTATTTTGAAGGTGAATGAAGGACGTGAAGAGATTACCTTGAAGATTTGATGTGTTTGCTACTTGTTGCATTTGTTATTGTTTTGTGTTTTTGTTATAGACCTTGAATATCTATTGGTTGTATTTTGATTTTATGGCCTGAGGCCTATTTGACTATGGTTGTATTTTGATTTTATGGCCTGACGCCTATTTGTTATGGTAGTATTTTGTATTTTATGGTCTGAGGCCTATTTGCTACTATTTTGTGTTTTTGTCATAGACCTTGAATATCTAGTGGATGAATTTTGTATTTTATGGCCTGAGGCCTATTTAATCATTGCCCTATTTGCTTCGGCCTATTTAGCAGTAGGCATGTTGCCTATTTAGCAGCAGGCTTGTGGCCTTGTTAAGGCCTTCACAAGAAATAAGCCTTTAAAAAGGCTTTCAGGCCAAGCTAGGCTTCTAAAAAAGTCAGGTCAGGCCTTAAAAAAAGCCTATGTCAGGTAATAGGTCGGGCTTAGGCTTGATATTTTTGAAACAGGCCAGGCCTATTTAGCTAAAGTCTGGCTTGACCTGGCCTACTTCCACCCCTAGTTCTAATATCCTGCTGGTTCATCAAACAATTGTTTCATACAGGATATGATAACTTATCATATCATATCTCTTCTATCCTGACCATCAAATGAACCATACAGGTGTACAAGCCTATGTTTACGTATATCAAGGCAATACTTGTTTACATGTATAATATGTTTCTGCCATATCAAAGATTTCTCTTCATGTTCTGATATTCAATTATAGCATCGTATTGATTTTGTCCTAATTTCTTATGTTATACCAGTTTATTAGCTTATCAGTTCTACTAAAGGTTTATAAGCCTCTGTTGGTACTATTCTTCTGTTTAGGAAAATTTTTTGTTGCCGTATGTTGCTTTTTTTTTTTGGTTTTTTTTTTTTGACTCAGTTGCCATATGTTGCTGGTTTATAGTTTAAAATTTGTTTTCAACTTTCAACAAACTCATCCAGCAAAGATTTTAGTTGTACCCAAATTCCTCGATTTTGCAAACTCACAATTGCTCCATTTCCATTCAAGACAAAACATAGCTTGTGTTAGCATATTGGTGTTATATAACTTTTTTTTTGCAAAGAATGTTGTTCCGTTGATTTTTCAATTGAACCAATAAACAAATCTTTATTTCTGATAACTTTTTCATTAAATTGATTGATGTATCTTTCAATTTTTACTAAATATTCATGCGGTCTTTCAAATCTTATAAATCAATGTAATCATTTCAAATCATATAAATTCTTATAACACAAGTCTATTAAAATTCAAATGTAGAAAATCTTGAATATAATTTTTTTATAAAAAAAACTTATAAATTATTACATTTTAAAATAATCTTTTAGAATCTTGAATCCATACTAAATCCCATTTTTTTAATTAGAGTCCTAAACAACCACAAGAGAACCATGTCACCTCGATTCTTGAGGTAAGAGTTAAAAAGATTAATTAAATTATACATAACTACCTACAAATAAGATCCTCTCATGTTGTAGAAATACAGGAGGATCCTGTTTAACAAATCTCAACTATATGTATCTAAGTTATAGCTTACTTATCTTATTTCAAATAAATATGTTTGATATAGATCTAATGTTAAAGTTGAATCAATGTTTTCTCACAAAAAGAGAGGATCTTAATCCGCTACCTACACTTCTCTATTAAGGGAGGCTCTTTAAGATTAACTCGATTTTACAGGCAGGTTAATGGTAAGAGTTAAACCCCAAATAACAATTCACATCAACGATGGGTCGGGGCAACATGCGTACTTTGCAAATGAAATTCAGCAAAAATTAAGTAAATAGGCTTGAAATCATGTTTTGACCTAAAATCTTGACAAATCTAAGGGTCTTTTTACTTATATAGCCTTTTAGTTATCCAATCCTTCTCAACATGTCACTTTTTTACTCGCATCTTTCTCAAACTTGAAATTTCGAACAACTATTAGGTGTCACTGAGAAGATGTTCAAATCTGTATTAGCAAATGAAACTGAAAGACTGAAAGCTGCAGCAACAGAGCAAGCAACATGAACGAATCACTTTTGGGAAATCTGCACATACATCTTGAACATTTGCAAACAAGTACCAACTCAATAGTTCACAATCTTTTCATAATCCATACGTTAAACAAACAGTTATTGAAAGATTTAACAAACTCGAAATAGGGAATGGAATAAAGCCAGATTGTACAGTATCATGCAGAACCAAGGTTCTGATCTCTATGGAAAAAAAAAAAAAACAGATTTCACTTAGCTGAGCACAAAATGGGAACACACTCCTATGTGGTGTGACACTGCAATAGAAAAATTTTCAAATTAGAGGAAAGGCATTAGAAAACAAAAGAGAACTTAAACTACTCACCAAATATGTTTAGCTCAGCAACAACATTGCTCTTGCACGGCCTTGTGAAATCTGAAATTGTTCGGTTATACCAAAGTGAGCCATTAAAAGCCAGACATGGGTAAGCAACTCTCCACCTTTGCTAAGTTGCTTAGCATGAAGAAGCCCTGTAGAATGGCATGCTGCATGACAAAGCATCTCCACCCAAACTTGACTCATCACTTCCCATTTCTGTTCTTTGGTCCAATTCTGCTCTGATTCTAAAGACTGTAGGGATTTGGCAAGCCTACATGCATCAAACAGCACTGACTTGCTACTATCTCCTTTAACTTCTGATGGTGGAATTTCTGTATTCACTCCGAGTATCATATCACAAGCTTGGTATCTCATTTTGATGCACCCCCTTTGGTCTAAAAGTTCAGTAGCCTCGGCGAGTGTGTCTTCAAATCTGATCTGGCCTATTCCGGAGGGCAACATTGAAGGGTTTATAACAAGGAGATACAACATATAATTTGACAACAATCTGCTTCTTGTTATGTATCTTTGAAGTTCGCCATTATTTGAGGTATCAACTTGTTGATCTGAATGATAGCAGAGATCTGTTGCAATATGCCAAAGCAAAATGCTTTGATCAAACTCTACTTTCTTAATGCTCCAATCAAGAATTTCCCAATTGTCAAGATTCCATTTTTGAAGAACTCGATCACCCCTGAGATCACATAATCTTTTACATGCTTCATAATCTGTTGCATCCCCAGACTTGTCCTTAAGCTGTTTAAAGATGAGTTCTTTCAGTTCCTTAGGGACAGTTTCTGTGTCTTGGTAACAAGACTTCTCCACAAGCTTTTTAACAAAGGGAGTTTCTGGATACATTTAACTGGCTTATCTTTCAAACAAAAACTTAAAAAAATTGAACTGTGGCATCTCATTAGTCCACCTCTTAGTGTGTGATAGTTTAAACCATCTTTGATAACTTGAGATGGCCCTGTAGAGAAAATCCACTTTCCAGTTCTTAATGTCGCTCAACCGCAGCATTGCATAATATGAGCACAGTAAAACAATGATCCCATATATCTCAAAAAGAATAGCCGCGATAAAAAGCAAAAAAGTAATAATCTTGTCAAAAATTGCTTGTCCTTTATCTAATAGACAGAAGGAAATAAATGCAAAAACTGTACATTGATAGCTCAGACTTCTGAAGAAAGCGCCAGGGATAGAGTATGTTACGAATGCCTTTGTATATAGCCTATCATACATTAGTGCGAGCTCAACCTCAATCACTTCAAAAGCATGATCCCAAGTTTGTTCATCACGACGAAAGAAGACTCTGCTGCTTATACCGTCATGGAAATCAAGGTTGAGATCAGCAAACAAACACTAGAAAATTTCGAAAAAATAGAAACCATCATGTATAGCGGCAGCACCTGGAATGTTGCTATTTTCTATTACCACTTGAGAACGATCCAATATTACACGACTAGTTTCAATCACTTTCTCAAAGGAAACATGATACCCTTCAGCTTTTCTTGAAGTGTACTCATCCATGAAGTCTGCATAATTTGGTCCAGGGTCTGGACCAGGAGGCAGAATAGATTTTCTTAAATATTGGTAGCTTCCAAACCTTCTAGCCCGAATCCTCTCACAACATTTGACTATTCCTGCAATGAACATCGGAATGGTAATAAAAAGAATTTGGTTGTTGCCATTCCACGACCTCACAACGACAATAACTGCTATTAGTAACTGGTAAAGCAACTGAATCGTGTGCCGCATCCAAAGTTCATTATCTTCCAGTGAGAGGGCAGAGATGGTGTCAGGGCCTCCAAGATGCAGAAGAAGGAAGGGTGCCCATGTCATCATAACTATGAAACGTGGATCTGATGAGCTTTTTTGGCTGTTTGCTGATAGAACGCTCAGCGTAGAGATAGCGACCCCATCTGCTGCCTGATAGGCGAACCAGACACTGAATTGTAGCTTTGAATTGGCTATGACCTTCCTTCGGTTGCCATAACAGAGGAGGAATATTTGCAAAGAGAGACTAACTAAAATCTGAATCTCTGGTTTGGATGTGTTCCAGAGATTTGTCAGATGAGGAATGATCCCGTACCACCATATTTCTCTTATGTATAGTAAACTACACAAATCTGAAAACATGCCTATGCAAAAACCACTCTCACCAGTGAGTGACATTTTTGTTTTGCTCTTGTGATTCTATTTGCAAGCTAAACTATCTAGAGTTGCTTGCTTATAAGATTGACTTTAGTCGTTATAGAAAATCATTATTTGTATTTGGTACCAAGGTAAATACGCACACTTGGTAGGAATTACAAAATCTTTCATCTGATTCCTAACGATATATATATATATGAAGGGTTCCCCCGCGCAGAGTGCACACACATTGAGGTAGGATCCGTTCACACTTTTGACTTACATCAAATCTTAATCGTAAAAAATAATTAATCTAACGGATAGAAATATTTCAATTAAATTTTTAAAAAAAAACAAAAAAAAAGTCACTTGAGCCTCTGCGGCTCTGCCTTCTAAGAAAGTGGATAAATTATTATTATCAAAATAGACATTCTTGAGAATCCATTAGCCAAACTCAGATTGGATCCACTACATGCAGGCCAAGGTAATAAAACACTAAAACTATGAAACAAAATAACTAGCGGTGGATGTATACAACGCCACCACACCCAATTTCAACGATAGCATCCTACACATTCTCGCAGTTGTTAATCCCTAACGGTGCTGCCGCTTGCTTCCCATGGGCAGTGGCGGAGCTATTGGACGGAAACACGGCAGTAGTAGGAAATTGAGGTAATACGCGGCGGCTCTGTTGAAAATTGTGGCGGCGCGGATGTTTCTGCAGTCAAAGAAGAAAGGAGGGAGTTGGTGATAAGGCAAAGAGAAGGAAAGGCTGAGGCTCACGTGAATTCCTTTTGTTTTTTCTAAAAAAAAATTAATTGATATATATATATATATATATATATATATATATATATATATATATATATATATATATATATACACGCGCGTGTGTATACACGTGTGTCCATCAAAGTGGTGTAGTGGTGCACCGCCCACATATCAAATCGTGGTTAATGCTGTTCAAATATGTGGTTAATCACATTTAGTGAATGGTTAATGGATGTAACAATATGTCACAACTCATTAACCATCCACTGAACGTAATTAACCATACATTTGAACTGCATTAACCAGATATCACAGGTGTCATCCAAATATCCAAAATTCAGATGTACAAATAACATTACTCAAACAACTATACTAGCTTGTTGGATATTTTAGCGAATATCCCAATTGGGGTTAAATAAAAAAGTAAAAGAAAAGAAAAGAATATCCCATGTTGGGAAGAACAATACCAAGTATGGATAAAATAACAACAATAATAACAATTGCAATTTTAAAAGTTTAAGCTAATATAAAGTCAAACATTCACAATTTTAATTAATGTAAAACTTCAACTAATTGAGATTTAGTAAGGCGAATTTGAGTTAATGAAATAAATAGTCCCAGTTGTTAAATATTTTAATGATATTTGGTATGTTGAGGGCTTAAGCCAATTAAAAAAAATGAGTTGTATTATTTAAACATCAAAATTTATATACCATATATGATATTGTATGTATTTATTTCTATTATTCACTTATTTTTTTATCATCTTTATATACATGCAACTCGAAAGTATACCAAAAAATTTAAAAAGGACACTGCATGATCTCCCAATGAGATGTTCAAAAAACATATCTGTAAAATAATATTGCCCCTTGCTGGATATTTTAATGGTAGTGAAATGTATAATAACATGATGTATTTGTAAAGAAGGTCGTATAATTTTTTTTTTAGTTTGTATTTGCATCATTGATGAGGTATCCGCACCTTACCGCCACCCTTCTCTGGCGAATGCTGTCATTGACCATCGACACTCTACAACGTTTAGGTTCCACTGCCTTCGCTCTGTTGCGTTCACTGCAAGCTTCGTCTAGTCGTTTTAGCTATTTCTCAGTGTCGTTTATGGGTCGTGATGGTAGAAGCTGATGGCGATTCTTTTAAAGATGGTGTGGTGGAGGATGGCAAGGCCGGTGTGAGGCTCGTTGTGGTGGCCAGTTATGGTGTCGTGGCTGGGCGGAGAATTGGTGCGGTGGAGCTCAGCACCCAGGAGGTTGAAGATGGTGTTTGAACTTTTGATAGAAAAAAAAATTAGATGAACATGTTATTTTTTTTGCAAATACACAAATACAAACACCTAAAATATAAATACAAAATAACGATTATACCCTCTGGTGGACCGAAACTCCTTTGTTCTCAACTCCCACGTTGTTGTATAGTAGAATTGACTGTATCTACTGGGTAAAGTTTTGTTCCAAGATTAACACTTAAGCCATTTGAATGGAGTTTATATTTAAATTGGGTGATGCAAGAATCATCTGGCCCTTTTCACATCAGACATGTGACTTCTGTAAGAAAACAACAACAATTTTCGTGCGTTATCCAAAAAAAAAAAATAACAACAACAATAATTGCAATTTTATAAGTTAATTAATAAGACTTGAAATGTTTATGTACGACCACGATTCACGACAAAAGAAGCTTAATATAATAGAAAAGTCAAACATTGACAATTTTAATAATTAATATAAAACTTAAACTAATTCAGATTTAGTACGGTGAGTTTGGGTTAATTAAATGAATAGTCCCGTTGTTGGATATTTTAATGGTATTTGGTTCGGGGAGTGCTAAAAAACTATACCCGCTTGTTGGATATTTTAATGGTATTTGGTTTGGGAAGTGCTTGGGTCAGTTAAAAAAAGTAGAGTAATGATATTTATATATATAGATTTTGGATATACGATAGATATCTACGATATTTGATTAATACAATTTAAATTTATGGTTAATTATATTTAATGGATGTAACAAGATGTCACAACTCATTAACTATCCACTGAACGTCATTAACCACATAATTGAACTGTACTAACCATGATTTTAAGGTGTTCAAATATACATGGGTCATGTATATTTGAATACCTAAAAAATCGTGATTAATGCAGTTCAAATATATGGTTAATCACATTCAGTGGATGGTTAATAGATGTAACAATATGTCACAACTCATTAACCATCCACTGAACGTAATTAACCATACATTTGAACTGCATTAACTAGATATCACAGGTGTCATTCAAGTATCCAAAATTCAGGTGTACAAATAACATTACTCAAACAACTATACTCGCTTGTTGGATATTTTAGCAAATATCCCAATTGGGGTTAAATAAAAAAGTAAAAGAAAAGAAAAGAATATCCCATGTTGGGAAGAACAATACCAAGTATGGATAAAATAACAATAATAATAACAATTGCAATTTTAAAAGTTTAAGCTAATATAAAGTCAAACATTCACAATTTTAATTAATGTACGTAAAACTTCAACTAATTGAGATTTAGTAAGGCGAATTTGAGTTAATGAAATAAATAGTCCCAGTTGTTAAATATTTTAATGATATTTGGTATGTTGAGGGCTTAAGCCAATTAAAAAAAATAGTTGTATTATTTAAACATCAAAATTTAGATATCTTATATGATATTGTATATATTTATTTCTATTATTTACTTATTTTTTTATCATCTTTATATACATACAACTCAAAAGTATACCAAAAAAATTAAAAAGGACACTACATGATGTCCCAACTGAGATGTTCAAAAAACATATCCGTAAAATAATATTGCCCCTTGCTGGATATTTTAATGGTACTTTCTCCGTTCTTTTTGTTTGATGTCTTGGGATACTTGTTTCTGTTTCAAAATAATGGGTATTTTATAAACCCAATGTATAATTGACCAATTTTTTTTCATGTGTACCCTTATATAGAATTAAGTTGATTTGTATTGAAAATATACAAAACCTTCAATTAATGGTTTAGTGTATTTATTTAGATTGACAAATGTCATTGAAACTTATAAATAATTAATGATAAAAATAAAGATATTTTAATATAAATATATATAAATTAATTATTTCATAATCTATGTATAAAAACCTTAAAACACGGTAGAAAAACAATGGAGAGTATTTGGTTTGGTGATGTGGCCAGTAGTTGAGTAATCCGCCTCATTGTCCCAAAAAAAAAATTCGACTTCCTATTTCATTTCTTACTTAACTTGTTAAGTTTAAAATTTTCAACTTTTATTTTGGTTTACAAAAAGTTTAGGTAAGTTGGGTTTCGAAGGTTTATTAGGGTCAGGAAGAGTGTTTACAGAACTGCTTATAAACTATCCATCAATGAGACCCTCACATCAAAAATAGGATTCGAACTCGAGATCTTATGGATTATAAATTGTATCTTTATCAATTGAAAGAATCTTTATTAACTAAAAATTTCACTTTATTCCAATCCAATCATCTCTTTCTTCTCCATTTTTTTTTTCTATCATCATTTGCTGAGGCTGCTTCTCTCATTTCCGCTCTTATTTCCCAGCGTCTATCTACCAATGCTCTCTCTTTTCGTCTTAGAGACTCCCCCAGCCATGAGTATATGTAGGAAATCGGAACATTTGTCTTTGCGCTTCTTGCTTTTTCTTTTCTTCTTTTTTCGGGTTCTGATAATTATTTATTTTATTTATATATCACTAGTCAGTGAAACTTTTGCATATTCTGGTGCCGTTAATTTTTTTTTCTTTCTAAATTACCACACTGTTTTGCAGGTGTTAAATAGGCTTTGTTGGGATACTATGCTCTAACGGCTACTGCATATATATATATATAGTAAGTTTGTTGTGTTCTTAGCCAGATATGGCATTTTGATGAGTTAAAAGTATGCACTCAAGCTGTTGATGCATGTCTTTTCATGTAATTTGTGGTTTAAATTAGTCAATTCATTCTGGACTACAACGAGTCATTCTAAGATGCTATTTATCGTGTAATTTTCTTCCGTAAGTCTATCCCTTCAACTTTGTTTGTGAGTTTGGAGTGGAGGGGAGGGGAGGGGAGGGGATGGGGAGGGGAGTATCATCCCACCTTTTCTGTGAGTGTATATTGTATGAAGGAAAGTAAATGAAAGGTTTATAATATATTTTTACAATCCTATCCTATTTTAAAAATTAACATAAATAATATTTTTTAAATAATATTAATGCATCTTTCAAAAAAAAATATTAATACAAATTAGTAAAGACTGGAAGGATAAAATAGTAATTTAATTATTCCCCCACCAAAAAAACCCCAAATTGAGCTAAACCAAAAAACTGGGCTTACGAGGGTTTGAGGTGTTTTCTAAAATCCTCAAAATATTCCCCCCAAACTTTTTAAACTCACAAAAGGGAGAGATTCTCACAAAGCTTTCATTTTCCTTACTTCCCCTCCAAAACAAAACTCACAAACAAAACTTTCATTAAAAAAAAACTTTGTTAGGTCTTTATTTTACATTTATTTTAATTTGTTGAAAGATCACTCATCTTTGTCTTTCTTTAACGGAGGTCAGGGTCTTTATGGAAAAATGGAACTATCAGTGGAACCGCATGTCCTATAGGGTTTTATATTGCATCTTCTATGAGGTAGATTTGCAATTCACTTCCCAAATTTTAGAAATTATTTTTGTTGTTTGAACCGCATTTAGAAAATTTAGGTGGCTTAATTTACATTTTCAACTTTTATTTCTATATCTGTGTTATTTTCTCTACCAAAAATATCTGTGTTATTTTGCTGTTACATATGATTTATTTGGC
Organism: Sophora flavescens; assembly: GCA_030762895.1. Taxonomy (NCBI): domain Eukaryota; kingdom Viridiplantae; phylum Streptophyta; class Magnoliopsida; order Fabales; family Fabaceae; genus Sophora; species Sophora flavescens. The sequence goes on from CM061069.1 coordinate 64,426,880, forward strand.
CATTATTATCCAGTAGTTCCTGTATTTATTCATAGCTGAGATGAGATTTTTTTGATACTTTTTCTTTAACTTGGTTGCCTTTTGCTCTTGTTGGTTATATTTTAACTTTGCAAATTGTATTGCAAGAATGCAATGCCTTCTTGGCTCTTTTAAAAGTTGAATGTTAGTAATACACACCTTTTTATTAAATTACATTTTATTATTTTATTTTAAATTTATACTTTAGAGAATATAAAGTGTAATAAGTGTATGAAAAATGTTAACTTTTTTCTCTTTTTGGAATGTGCATCTGATCGATGCCCTCTCATGAATTAAGTACTATTTATCTGTCTCATAAGCTTCCTTATCATGCCGTATTTATTCTCAAGAGTGTTTGCTATGCAGATTTTTTTCCTTGAAAATCACAGGGAATTATGTTCTCTAGGAACCATGATTCTTGAAAATGTAAAAAATATATTTGGTAGGGTTAAATATTTATGAGAATGTTACTTAGAAATCTTGATTTCTTTTTTAGTTTAAGGCATCTTTCACAGAAATGTTAATACTATTTTAACAAATACCTTTGAATATAAATTTATTAAAAATAAAAAATAATATAAAAAGTTAAAATTAAATTTAAAAAAACGAATGCTTGTATATGACGAGTAATGTTATTAATATTGTCCATAAGAAACTTGAGTGTAATACTCTTTCCAAATAATAAAAAAAATTCATATCCATGGGAAAATAGGATCCTCCCTTCTCCTTTTCATGAGAATATTTTTTGGAGCAACATAACTAAACAACATTCAAATAAACCCCTAAACTTGAAGTTTGTGATTGGTTCCTGAATAGATACAAAATTTATAATTAGATCCCTCGTACATTTTTTGATTAGGGTTTTTTTAAAGTTTCAAAAAGTACAGGGATATATTTGAGTTTTCCTAAAAAATATAGGAACCTATTTAAATTTTCCCTAAAAAATTTAGAAACTCACAAATGACTAATGAATGAATCACTTGAAAGATACTTAATAATAAAACCCGAACAAAAAGTGTAGGAGAGACTCGTCTACAATTTTTCTTTGTATTTAAGAATTTAATTAAAAACTTTTTAAATATAGATTTTTACAATTTTTTGGTTGAATGTAATAAAAGTTTGACTTTGGTCCTGTAATAATTGTTTGACAGAGCATCCAGAGATCAACCGGCTAAACAGGGGATAAAAAGGCATGGCGGAAGCCATAGTTTCGTCGAGCTTAGCCATTGGCCGCAATGCTGCAAACGCACTGGTAGAACTCCTTATCCATGAACCGGAAGTGTTGAGTAAAGTAGAAAGCCGTGTCCAAGATATTCATGGGGAGCTGGTACAAATGGAGGCATTCTTGAAAGACATTGAAAGCCGTGGGCAAGTGGAAGATGAAGGCTTCATTATGTTGGTGGAAGAGTTCAAGGACGTTGCTCTTAATGCAAGGGATGTCATAGAAAACTTGCTTGTATCAGTAAGAATGCCTTGGATTTTCTCTTTTGTAAAGCGATACAAAGTTGGAAAAGAAGTGGATCTGATCAGCAAGAGGGTGAGAGAAGTCTCCAAAAGAATGAAATATGTATTAGGCGTGGTGGTTGAAACTCTACCAGAAACATCGTCCAATGTTGCTTCACCCAACGCAATGGAAGCCCTTGCAGTAGAGAAGCTTTCCTATATCCTTGGTGAAAACTTGGTTTCCAATTTTGAGGTCAGAAAGGTAGTAGAAGTGGTAAGGGATGAAGTAGTGAGTATGGTGAATGTTGTGTCTGATTTGAAGTCAAAAGAGCAATCAAGTGAAAAAGAAAAGGTCTGGACGGAGGAAGCAAGCACTGTGTGCAATTCTACAGTAAGTATTATTGAAGACTTCATTACCATCAGAAGAAAATGGTTTTGGATTATGCGTCTCCTTACTCTTCCTTCTAGGCCACTTCCCTCTGAAGAAAAGCTTATGAAGGAGATGAAGCATATTAAAACTCAAGTTCGAGATGCACTTTTCAGACGATTGACTTACGGAGTTGGAGAGGAAGATGTTGGATACAAAATAGAATCAACTCCTATGGTTCAAAGTACACTGTCACCGGCACAATCATTTCTAGGATCAACACCAATGGTTCCACTGATCAAACATAATTTTCTTACTCTCTGGAGTGTTGTGACTATGAGGAGGGATGTGGACCCGAAATTGGAGTTCATTCAAAGAGAATTAGCACTAATGCACGCATTCTTCAGAGACATTAGGGGTGTGAAAGGCCTGAATAAAAGACAGATGGTATGGGTCGATCAAATAAGAGAAGTGGCTCAACAGGCTGAGGCCCTTCTTACTGCATATGAACCCAGAAAGCATAGACATCGATTTGATGAGAGAATCGATTATATATTGTATAAGATGCGTAACAACTGGGAAAGGAAGACCATTTATGACATTGCCAACATAGAAGGAAGACAAGGTCTAGTCCCTTTGGGTCAAACCGTGCAGGGGAGTGGGTGTGAAATCCAGATTGTAGTTGAACACTCTGATAATTCTGGTACTGAGGAAGATCCACTTCTATCAGCTGGTATGAGTAACAACAACCGGCTGGTCAAGGGGCAAACAGAGAACGTAGTTGAGTCAATTCAAGAGGATATGGAATTGATGATAGCATTGTTTCATGATGCACAAGTGATTGGGGAACCAGATGGAAGATCCAAAATCTGGGTGGAGCAAATGAAAAACATTGCTCGTCAGATTGAATCTGTCAGTAATGAATTGAAGATAAATCAAATAAGAGTCATGATTCAAGAAGCCTCGAGAAGAAGAAAGAGATATGGTTTGATTCACTTACAAACCCGACCAGAGTCATCCTCTGTGTTTCAGAGATTACGTGGGAGGACACAACCACATCTTAATGTAATGGAATCCAATATTATTGGCTTTGATGAGCATGTACAAGTTTTGATGGGAAAGTTACTCTCAGATGAGAAAAATCGTTGCATTACTTCAATCATTGGAATTGAAGGCATAGGCAAGACAACACTAGCCAGGTTGATTTTTGACAATGTTGCTATTCAAGATCATTTTGATTATCGAGTTTGGGTATCGGCACGTCAAGATTCAGTTGAATTGCTTGTTAAAGATAAAGGCAAGCAAATTATGAGCGATCAAGAAGCCACATGGACAGGGAAAGAAGACTCGACTCAGATATTCAAAACATTCCTGAAGAAGAAGAAAGGGTGCCTCATACTCATAGTTGTAGATGATGTTCAAACTCCAGTAGTTTGGGATACATTGAAAAAGACCATACCTGATATGTCAACAGGTTGCAGACTTCTTCTTACCAGTCGCAGTGCAAAGGTAGTGAAGTTACATGCAGGCCTAAGAACCTTCATTCACCAACTACTATTATTAGATGATGAAAATAGTTGGGCATTGTTTAAAAGAAATTTGAAGATAGACATTCCTCCTGAACTAATCAAGGTTGGAAAAGAAATTGCAATAAAATGTGGGGGGCTACCATATGAGATTTTGAAAATAGGGGATGAACTTTCCAGGAAAGATGTCACAGATAAGGAGTGGTCATGCATGCTACAACAACTCAATAGATATCGAAAACCTTGGTCTGAAACACTTAACACAATAGACACAAACTTACCTCTATATCTGATGAGATGTCTATATTATTTTGTGCTATTCCCTGCTGAATTTGAGATTCCTACAAGAAGATTGATTGCCTTGTGGGTTGCAGAGGGTCTGGTGCATCATGGGCAGCACCAAGAGCCCCCGGAGCGAGTTGCAGAAAGGTACTTGGCAGAGTTGATAGATCTGAACATGGTCCAAATTGCTAAGAGAAAGCATAATGGGAAGGTGAAAACATGCCGTCTCCCTAATGCTTTAAGAGTGTCTCCATTTCTTCAACGACACACGTGGGAATCAATCTCAAGAAAGTCTGTTATACGTCAAGTGGCAGATCATCTTGACAAAAATGATATCTGCTACAATCATCTTCACAGTGACACAGACACTTTAATTATACAACCTGCCATGAAAAGCTTGTACAAGGATGTTCTGTCATTTTTATCCTTTGATACTCGGAAAGAAGGTAAACCTGGCCAAGACATAGGTAGATTTCTAAACCGGTGTATTTCTGGAGGTTGTTTTTTCCAGCTGCGGGTTCTTGATCTTGAAGGGGTTTACAAGCCCCAATTGCCTGACTTATACAGCCTTTCTCAACTGAGGTATCTTGGCTTAAGATGGACTTATTTAGAGTCACTACCAATATCTATAACCAGCTTGCGAAAACTACAGACGCTTGATCTGAAACATACATACATTAGTAGTCTACCTGGCTCCATCATCTGGAAGATGCAACTGCGACACTTGTTCTTGAGTGAGACTTACCGCACCAGATTTTCATACTTACATCTGTCTGACCTCCAAACATTGTGGGGACTTTTTGTAGATGAGAAAACTCCTGTGGTGGGTTGCCTAGACAGGTTCGTCAATATCAGAAAATTGGGATTGGCATGCCAATCAGTGGTAACTCTTATTCTTTTACTTTACTTTGAGGCTTCTGTAACTACCCCTTAAAAAACTTTTTCAGCTAGGAATATAGTCAAGATTATACTTTGCATCAGGATGGAAGATAAATTTTTTACTACTGGTTACTAGTATATATTAAAAAGAAAATTGTTGAAAAGTTTCATATAAATTTAATTATAGATGATTTTTTTAACATGTAGGAGAGATATTTTATGCTTTGATAGATTACTCATGTAATTAATGTGTTGGAACATATAATTACATATATTTTATATAAAAATTGATATATATTTGTTTGATAAACTTTAATTATTATAGTGGTTCCCGAGACGACATCTTCATGCAGTAGCTAAGTGGATTAAGAATCTAAAATACCTTCAGTCCCTTAGACTGAAATCAAGAGAGAAAGATGGACAACCTGGGGAATTACACTTGGGGTATTTGGAAGCACACGCAGATCTTACAGACATGTATTTGTTGGGAATCATAAAAAGTCCATCTATTAAGTCTGTATTCCCCCCGAGCCTCATTGAGCTTACCTTGTCACATTCCAACCTACAACAGGACTCCATTGAAATTTTGGGAGATCTTCCACTTCTTCAATCATTGTGCTTACTTGCAGGATCTTACATAGAGGAAACTTTGCATTGCAAAAAAGGAAGCTTTCCTCAGCTTCATGTCCTACAATTCTGGAAGCTGAAGGAACTAGAAGAATGGATTATAGAGGAAGAAGCATTCCCTCATCTCAGACAATTGGAAATCAGATCATGTGAGTGCCTACAGATGCTTCCTGATGGACTAGAGCACATTAGCACTCTACGTGAGTTGAAATTAACAACAATGACAGAGAGTTTCATGGAAAGAGTTAGGGGTGTTGACAAGCATAAGATTCCTAGCTCTTGTAATGTTCTCCATTGTTACATCATTGCAGGGTGAGTTTCCTCAATGTTTGTATATTTGCTTTCTTTCCTTTCCTCCATAATTACTTAAAATATGTTTGGCAGTGAGCAGCAGTTCACTTGCAATAGCTTGTTCTGAAGCAAGGCTTACTGGAATTCCAACAAACTTCATCAATTGAAATGCTCAGCATGGACTTTGTATTGGGACAAAATCCTATGGTGCTTTTGAACTACTAGTCACATATTGTTGAAAAAGATGAAAGGATGGTAAATGGTAAGTTAGGTTGTTGGTTGAAGTCTTTGAAGTTGAAATCCTTGATCACATTAATAAAGACTATGTAGACCATACTTTGTATTGGGACATGTTCTTTTCCTCTTTTCCTTTATTGTGTGTGGAATCTACATCTTTTGTGCTAATTTCAAAATGTTGTGTTTATGGGACGATTTCTCTATATTTTGACAAACAATTTTATTCTAATTGTCAATCTAGAAAGGCATTGTTCTTCTTTTTAAATTCTGGAGTTCTTGGTAATTTATAATGAGCAAATGTCAGATTGGTCGATTAAAGTGTATGAGTTCAAATTGGAGGATCCGCACTTTCTAAAAGCTGAAAATGTCGTGCTGGAATTTGGTGGCTCTGTTGTTAGACTTGTCTGAACTTTATATACTTTTAGAATTCAATTTGCTAGGATTTCAAAGAGCCAATTCATGTTCTGTTTTATTAAAACAGAATGTACAATCAGTAAACTCCAAGATCCTATGCACCCCAATTTGAAACTAGGATCATAATTGAATTGGGAATTCCTGCATTCACAGGGTTTGCAAAATTTAGTTAGCTTAGAAATATATGATTAGATTCCATTATGGTTTTTTTAGGAAATATGATGCGCCTCTTATTTCTCATATTTTGCGTCAAGGGCTTTGTCATAGCACTGATAGCAGATAATTTGAAGTGAAGTGCTACCAACACATTTTCTAACATTTTCTTTCTAACACACACTCTCCTATTGATTGAAATTCATGTGTGTGATGGATAAAAAAAAAAAAAAACTCGTGTGTGTTACATAATTCAAGCAGAACCCACATAAATTTCAACTGATAGGAGAGTGTATTGGAAAGAGAGTGTTAGAGAGATGAATTTGGATTCTCTAAATTTGGATTTCCCTAAAGTTCCTTCATTTATTCAAATTCCAATGGTGTCTTTGTCTTTACCGCACCCAACAAATCTGGCTCCAAACCCTCTCTTGACAGGATTTTGCCTAATTGTAGGGGAATTTAGGGATTCCCAATTGTAGGGAATCGGGATCCGTGTTACTAACATTTCTGTATAAATATTGAGTTCTTATAGTCATCATATTTCGTATGAAAAGTAAATTCGTACACAAGAAAAAATCCTTCATGTGTAGACATTATACTAATTTAATTGGTGTATTCAAAAGAGAAAACAAATATGATAATTACCCTGACTTTTTATGAGGTAAGTGTTTATTATACTTGGTTTTTTATTTAGATATATATAATAGAGATAACATTGACTCAGTCAAATAAGTTAAAGATCTGATTTGATCTCTTAGTTAGTTCAACTATTATCTTTGTTGAGATTGCATTTAATCTCCAGTTGTAACCGTGTATATTTCCCTTGATCATAGGAGTTAGTTTCTGTTTAAATTCAAAATCTTGTATCTATATATAGAAAGTTGTATTATGACCATTTACTCAAGGAATAATACAATCCTTTTATGGTATCACAGAGCTTCATAGCTTAACAGCAAATTATTTTTTTTTCGATCCTTTCTTTCACCATGAGTTCTACCACCACTGAAACTGAAACCTCCCCCACCAACACCCCTTGTAGCCTCTCTGATAAACTGGTTGCACTTAATGCTGGTTCTCAACTATTTATCAAGCTTGATGGAGACAATTATCTTGCATGGCGTATACAGTTCATGTCTCTGTTAACAGATTATGATCTCATGGGCTCTATTGATGGTAGCACACAATGTCCTTCAAAGCACTTGGAGGCCACTCCCACCATCATCAATCCAGCCTACACACATTGGATTCGACAAGACCAACTTGAAATATACAACTATAAACACGAGAACGGGGGTTGAATTGTGTTTATCAGAATTTAAACAAAGTTGAAATCTTTTTGCAAACAGAAGCTTAGTTCAAACGAGTAGAAAGATACAGGACAGACGGGTGGCTCGTCTAATTAAATTTTAACAGAGACTTTGGCAAACACACCACACGATAAACGTATAATAAAACTAAATCAACTAAAGAGTTTAAGGAAAAAGAGATTGACACAGTTATTTATCCTGGTTCACTCTTCAAAGCAAATAGCTACGTCTAGTCCTTGGCAGCACCAAGATTTATCCACTATAATTGATCAGGTTACAGACTCAAGTATTGTTTGCACACCTAGCCTCTTCAGACTCCAAGACAAGTATTCTTTGCACACCTAGCTTCTTCAGGCTCAAGACAAGTATTCTTTGCACACTTAGCCTCTTCAGGCTCACTCAGGTTTGTTTGAGAGATTTGGTTTGTAATAAATACAACTTCAGATAAATAGAACTTTCACTAACACTCATAGAGTGGTTTAAATGTAAAGCTTAGGAAAGTCTGCGAAATAACTTCAAATGATTGAAGAATACAGAATGAAAGAATGAAGATATTAATGCGCAGAGTAATGGATTTTTAATGCTGTGTGTATTCTCTGTTCTTCATCTTCAATGACTTCTGTATTTATAGTCTTCAAGCATTTAGGATCCGCTAAAGACATTCCCTCAGATGTTGACTTCAAGCAGAACTTCATTAAATGCAATAGAGTCGTTCTGGGCAGCCATTAATGCAGTAGGAACGTTGGTTGTACTCTAACATGAAGGATCATGGCTTTATGCATCGTGACATAGCCATATCAGAGTTGTGCAGAGAGCTTTTTGTACTTTGCTGAGTACAATTCCCTTTTCGTGTTAGGAGAGGTACTAGGGAATAATGCATGTTGGAAGCATTCTTTAACTGGTCTTAGGTTTTGATAACCGAGGTTGCTTTAGAGAGTAACTTCTGATTTTTCTTGATTCTGGTTCTTGAGATAAGATTCTGATAATTATTATAGAATTCGCGTTCATGAAATAAGCGCGTCTATCTTGAAAATAACCGCGTCCATCTAGCCATTTAAGATTTTACATTCGGACGGGTTAGTAGACGAGCTCCATATGCCATGATATTGGACGGTGCTACTCATTAAGGGCTTAGCAAGTCCAAAGACTTGTGTGGACGAGCGCTTCTGTTACTTTAGTGGACGCCCGCTTTTGTCACTTTATTGGATGCTCGCTATCACTTATGTTGGACGTGCGCTTTTAATGACTTCAGTGTTGGACGTTCGCTTCTATCACTTGTGTTGGACGTGAGCTTCTATTACTTCAGTGTTGGACGGATGATTCTTACAGTTTTAATCTGCACACTAGATTGATAGGTTACAACCAATATGAAGGTTAATTAAATCATTAACCAATGTTTAATTCTCATCAAAACTTAGGGAAATGCATATCAGACATTTTAGAGACTTAACAATCTCACCCTTTTTTATGATGACAAACATTGAGATGATTTAATGAACCTCAAAATATCAACAAAGAAAATAGAATATATCAGACAGGTTGAAATTTTCTTAAGCGGACAGATCATGCAGATGCTAGATCAAACATTAAGATTAATCATATAATCAGTTTAACTTAGTCACACATAAGTTCGACTTGTTTTACTTGAAATTATTATCAGAGCAATCTTACTTAAGATTTAACTGAGCAATTATGGCAACTATCAGAGCATACTCATGTCCATGTATTATTTAAGATTCATATCATATTCATTCTCCCATTCTTCTATAACACATTTCTATCACATTTCTCAAATCTCATTTCTCCCCCTTTTGTCAACATAAAAAAAGGTTATCAAGTTTTATTAATGAGATATGTTAAGGGCAAGATAACATGTGAAGAAAATCATAGTAATGCAGCAAGCATATGAGACATACTCCACTTAAACTATTGTATCATCATCCCCCCTGAACTAATGCTTAGTTAAAAGAACATGTATATAGGAGTAAAGACAGATTTAGCATAGACAGGTTAACATTCAGACATGTCATTCAACAATGCAATGCATGTTTAGATTTTCTCTAATAAATAAAAACCTTTCTTCTGCGAGGGGTTTAATGAAAATATCAGCTCACTGATTTTCAGTTTTAACAAACTTAATATCAAAGATGCCTTTCTGAACATAATCACTGATAAAATGATGTTTGATTTCAATATGCTTAGCCTTAGAATGCTGAATTGGATTTTTAGTTAAGCATATAACACTGGAATTATCACACCATACAGATATGTTATGTTCATAAATAGAGTAATCCTCAAGTTTATGTTTTACCCATAAGAGTTGAGAGCAGCAACTAGCAGCAGAGATGTATTCTGCTTCAGTAGTAGACAAGGCAATGGTTGTCTGCCTCTTGCTTGATCATGAGACTAAACTTGCTCCAATGAAGTGACATCCTCCACTGGTGCTTCTTCTTTCTATTCTGTCTCCAGCAAAATCAGCATCACAATATCCCACTAATATGTATCCTTTTGATATTAAATACAGCAAACCAAGATTAGTAGTTCCAAGCAAATATCTAAATATTCTTTTAACAGCCTTAAGATGAGATTCTCTAGGATTAGAATGGAATCTAGCACACATACAGACACTAAATTGAATGTCGGGTCTGCTTGAGTTAAGTACAGTAGAGAGCCAATCATACCTCCGTAGACAGTTTTATCTACCTTTTTACCTTCATCATCTTTGCTTAGTTTTGAATTGAGCTTCATAGGGGTTTTCATGAGCTTTGCATTTTCCATTTTGTATTTCTTGAGTATCTCCTTGGTATATTTTTGTTGATGAATGTAAATTCCATCACTTGTCTGCTTGATTTGTAATCCAAGGAAGAAGTTCAATTCTCCCATCATGCTCATCTCAAATTCATCTTGCATTAGATTTGAAAATTCCTTGCATAGCTTTTCATTAGTTGCTCCAAAAATAATATCATCAACATATATTTGAACTATAATAAAGTCCTTTTTAGAGCATTTCTTGAACAAAGTAATGTCTACTTGTCCTCTAGTAAAACCCTTATGCATGAGAAAAGAACTGAGTCTATCGTACCATGCTCTAGGTGCTTGTTTCAAACCATATTATGCCTTTTTAAGTTTGAAAACGTGATCTGGTTTATCAGTATCCTCAAAACCAGGGGGTTGTTTAACATACACTTCTTATTCAATTATACCATTTAGAAAAGCATTTTTTACATCCATTTGAAACAGGGTAATTTGGTGTTGTGCAGCATATGACATTAAAATGCGTATGGTTTCTATTCTAGCTACAGGTGCAAAGGTTTCAGTATAATCAATACCTTCTTGTTGGTTATAGCCTTGAGCTACTAACCTTGCCTTATTTTTGACAACTTTACCATCTTCAGGTGAACTGGTTAAGTTCTTCTTGCATAGCAAGAATTCAGCTTTTATCCTCAAGAGCTTCTTCAATGCGTTTAGGCTCCAAATCTGACATAAAGGCCATATTGCTTGATTCTCTAAATGTGGATCTGGTTCTTACTCCTTCAGAAGGATTTCCAATAATATGATCCTTAGGGTGATGAGTGTTGAACTTCCAATCCCTTTTGAGATCATCATGAAGATCTTGACTTGTCTGCTGACTCGTTTGTTCCACTTGTCTGTCAGCCTCAGGCACGGGTTCTGTTTTGGTTAGATCGGGTTGTTGCCTTTCTGGCTTGTTTATATCAAGACCTGCAAGATCATCTTCTAGATCTGATAGTTCTTTATCAGTCTTTAATTCATCATTGAATTTAACATGAACAGATTCTTCAATAATACAAGTTCTTGAATTTTAAACTCTAAAAGCCTTAGATATTTCAGAATATCCTACGAAAATACCTTTATCTACCTTAGAATCAAACTTTCCAAGATTATCTCTGGTATTCAGAATAAAACATTCACATCCAAAAGCATGAAAATAAGATATGTTGGAGCTTTTTCCTTTCCACAATTCATAAGGAGTCCTTTTTATAAAAGGCCTAATAAGTATTCTGTTTTGTACATAACAAGCAGTGTTTACAGCTTTTGCCTAGAAGTACTTAGGGAGATTATTTTCATTGAGCATAGATCTAGCCATCTCTTGCAGAGATCTGTTCTTTCTCTCAACCACTCCATTTTGCTGTGGAGTTCTAGGTACAGAGAAATTGTGAGAGATTCCATTCTCCTCTCAGAACTGTCTAAACTACTCGTTTTCAAATTCTCCCCCATGATCACTTCTAAGGGTAGAAATACAGAAACCCTGCTCATTTTGTACTCTTTTGCAGAATACTGAGAAAGCCTTAAAAGACGCATCCTTGTGTGTTAGGAAGAGTACCCATGTGTATCTAGAATAGTCATCAACTATGACAAATCCATATTTTCTTCCAGCCAGGCTGGCAACACTAACTGGTCCAAACAGATCCATGTGTAACAACTGAAGAGGTCTAGAGGTTGATACTTGGTTTTTAGATTTGAAACTTGATTTTATCTGTTTACCTCTCTGACATGCATCACACAAGACATCTTTCTTAAAACTAATATCAAGCAATCCTCTCACAAGATTATTCCTTTTTAATTCAGAAATTAGCTTCATACTAGGATGTCCTAGTTTCTTATGCCATAACCATCTCTCATCCTCTTTAGACATCAGACAGGTTACACTTTGATCTGAGAGATCAGACAGTTCAATCTTATAAAGATTTTGTTGCCTTTTAGCTGAAAAGAGGGTTTTGCCACAATAGTCTTTAACTATGCGTACATCATTGGTAAATGAAACATCAAAACCACTATCACATAATTGACTTATGCTAAGAAAATTGTGTCGTAATCTTTTAACCATAAGAACATTAGATATAGATGGAAGAGGGGGTTTACCACCAATAGTACCAATTCCTATAACTTTCCCTTTCTGATTCCCTCCGAAGGCAACATGTTCTCCTTTCTTAAGTTGGAGGTCTAGGAACATAGACCTTTCTCCTGTCATATGATGCGAGCAACCATTGTCCAGGTACCGGCGGTGGTGTTTTTTTTGTTCTGTTGAGAACATCTGCAACAAAAATTATTTGATCTTTAGGTACCCATATTTGTCTAGGTCCTTTTCTGTTAGTTCTAGGAGTCTGTGAAGACTTCCTTCTCTTCTTATGGATACACTTGACATAACATGTCCAGTTTTTCCATAGAAGTTACAGACAGGTGTAGACTTGGTTACAGTTGACTTAACAGATACTGTAGAAACTTAGTTGATACTTTATGATGTGTTTGATGGACATATCCAATACCTTCTTTGTTAAGAGAGTGCCTCTGACAGCCAAGTAGCTTAGTCAGATTATCTCTACCATTAACAAATTTGGCAAGATCAGAAGTGAGCTCTTCTACTTTCTGTTGAAGTTTTTCAACTTCTTCAGATGGTGATGTTTCACTTGAGATATTAGCTTCATCAGACTTTTCAGCCTTCAGCTCACTGTTCTCTTTAGCCAGCTTCTCACACTCTCGAGATTTCTGTTTATGCTCACTGGTGAGCTTTACATACTCTCTCTTGAGGGATTTGAAGGCCTTAGATAAGCAGTTCGATTCCTCCAGCAACTCCTCATAGGCATCAAGTAATTCTTCATAGTCAGGATATACCTCATCATCTGAGTCTGAGTCAGTGTTGGTCATCAAACAGAAATTGACTTATTCCTCTGTTTCTTCATCAGAAGATGTTGACTCCAGATCCTCCCAAGTAGCCATCATTACTTTCTTCTTCTTCTTGAAGAATTTCTTAAAAGGGGCCTTCTTGAGTTGAGGACATTCAGCCTTGATGTGACCAGGCTTCTTGCACTCATAGCAGACAATTGGACTTTTGTCTGTTGAAGTGGATTCTTTGAAGTTCTTGTCCTTGTTGAACCTTCTGAATGGCTTATCCCTCTTGAACTTCTTTTTATGTAGGAGAAGCTTTATCTTCCTGGTCAGGAAAGACAATCCTTTATCACTCTCAGAATCCTTGTGTTCAGATAGGTCAGCATCACTGGATGACTCGTCTGCCTTTAGAGCCTTGGAAACTTTTCCCGACTTTTGATCAGCTTTCAGAGCAATTGACTTGCCCTTCTTTGGTGCAACTTAATATCCAAGTTCTTGCTCATGAACAGTGAGTGTTCCAAGAAGTTCATCCATAGTCAAGGTAGTGAGATCCTTGGCTTGAGAGATAGCAGTGACCAAAGGTCTCCACTGTTTAGGTAGACTTCTCAGAATCTTTCCAACCTTCTCAGCATTGGTATAGACTTTGCCAAGAGATTTTAAACTGTTGATTATAGTTTGAAATCTTCCTATCATTTGAGCAACAGATTCTCCTTCCTCCATGACAAACTGTTCATACTTTCTGACAAGTATGGCAATCTTTGACTCTTTGACTTTGGCTGTTCCTTCATGTGTGACAGCTAAAGTGTCCCATATTTCTTTGGTAGAGTCACAAGCACATACCTTCTCAAACTCCTCAGGACTGAGAGCACAAATGATGTTATATCTAGCTTTGTGGTTCAGCTCCCATTTTGTCTTTTCTGCAGTAGTCCACTAAGCTTTTGGTTTGTCAGTGTTATCATCATTCTTGGGAATCAATGGACCATCTGTAATGACATCCCAAAGATCAGAGTTTGTAGATAGAATGAACTATTGAAATCTATATTTCCAATAGTTGTAGTTTTCTCCATTGGAGTAAGGAGGTCTGGTTAGGGAAGCTCCTTCAGTCTGGTGACTACCACTTGAACTAGCTCCAGCAGTCATGTCTATTCTTCAGGACCTTTTACCTCTACACTGTTAGATGCTCAACCCAGAGGCAGAGCTCTGATACCAACTGAAAAGACATCAATAAACACGAGAAGGGGGGTTGAATTGTGTTTATCATAATTTAAACAAAGTTGAAATCTTTTTTCAAATAGAAGCTTAGTTCAAACGAGTAGAAAGATACAGGACAGACGGGTGGCTCGTCTAATGAAATTTTAATAGAGACTTTGGCAAACACACCACATGATAAACGTACAATAAAACTAAAGCAACTAAAGAGTTTAAGGAAAGAGAGATTGACACGGTTATTTATTCTGGTTCACTCTTCAAAGCAAAGAGCTACGTCCAGTCCTTGGCAGCACCAACATTTATCCACTATAACTGATCAGGTTACAGACTCAAGTATTGTTTGCACACCTAGCCTCTTCAGGCTCCAAGACATGTATTCTTTGCACACATAGCCTCTTCAGGCTCAAGACAAGTATTCTTTGCACACTTAGCCTCTTCAGGCTCACTCAGGTTTGTTTGGGAGATTTGGTTTGTAATAAATACAACTTCAGATAAACAGAACTTTCACTAACACTCATAGAGTGGTTTAAATGTAAAGCTTAGGAAAGTCTGCGAAATAACTTCAAATGATTGAAGAATACAGAATGAAAGAATGAGGATATTAATGCGCAGAGTAATGGATTTTTAATGCTGTGTGTATTCTCTGTTCTTCATCTTCAATGACTTCTGTATTTATAGTCTTCAAGCATTTAGGATCCTCTAAAGACATTCCCTCAGATGTTGACTTCAAGCAGAACTTCATTAAATGCAATAGAGTCGTTTTGGGCAGCCATTAATGCAGTAGAAACGTTGGTTGTACTCTAACATGAAGGATCATGGCTTTATGCATCGTGATATAGCCATATCAGAGTTGTGCAGAGAGCTTTTTGTACATTGCTGAGTACAATTCCCTTTTCGTGTAAGGACCAGAGGTACTAGGGAATAATGCATGTTGGAAGCATTCTTTAACTGGTCTTAGGTTCTGATAATCGAGGTTACTTGAGAGAGTAACTTCTGATTTTTCTTGATTCTGGTTCTTGAGATAAGATTCTGATAATTATTATAGAATTCGCGTTCATGAAATAAGCGTGTCTATCTTGAAAATAACCGCGTCCATCGAGCCATTTAAGATTTTACATTCGGACGGACTAGTAGACGAGCTCCATATGCCATGACATTGGACGGTGCTACTCATTAAGGGCTTAGCAAGTCCAAAGACTTGTGTGGACGAGCGCTTCTGTTACTTTAGTGGACGTGCGCTTCTGTTACTTTAGTGGACGCCCGCTCTATCACTTATGTTGGACGTGCGCTTTTAATGACTTCGGTGTTGGACGTGCGCTTTTATCACTTGTGTTGGACGTGAGCTTCTATTACTTCAGTGTTGGACGGATGTTTCTTACAGTTTTAATCTGTACACTAGATTGACAGGTTAGCAACCATTATGAAGGTTAATTAAATCATTAACCAATGTTTAGTTCTCTTCAAAACTTAGGGAAATGCACATCAGACATTTTAGAGACTTAACACAACTCATCCTTCATGGGATTGTTTCATATGTTGTTGCACTAATTGTCACTCACATTGGCACTGTCAAAACTGGCAAGCAGGCTTGGGACACTCTCCAAACAATGTATGCTGGGAGATCTCGAGTTCCCATTATGGCTCTGAAGAAGAGAATCTAAAACTTCAGCAAAGGTACTCAATCTATGGCCACTTATCTTCAAGGTATTATGGCCATCCTGATGAGCTATCTATCATTGATCATCCTTTGGATGATACTGATCTCGTTATTCACTCCTTGAATGGTATAAGTGTTGAATATAGAGAAGTTTCAGCAGCCCTTACCAGTAGGGAAACTCCAATCAATTTTGCCGAACTCCATGAGAAGCTGACAGATTTTGAGACTTTCCTGCATCGCGAGGACAATGCTGCAACTGATTCCATTGTTGCCATAGCAAATGCAGTCATTCGTAACAAAGGTCAGCAGAGGTTCAACCAGAATTTCCATAGCAGTTCCTCTGTCCCTACTGCCCAGTCAACTGATAATCAGGTCATTTGTCAATTTTGTGACAAACCTGGCCATATAGTACAAAAATGCTATAAGATTAATGGCTATCCCAAGCGTAAGGGCAACATACCCTCGGTAAATGTTGCCACTCATCATCTGCCAGTTCAGAATTCAAGCTGGATTATGGACACTGGGGCTTCTCACAGGATCTGCAGCAATTGACTTTGGCAAATCCATATCCAGGAACAGATCAGGTCATTGTTGGTGATGGCACAGGTTTGAATATCAAACATATTGGTCACACTTCCTTTCATACACCAACTAAACCTCTTTTTCTAAATCAAGTATTACATGTACCTAACATTCAGTCCAATCTGCAATCAGTTTCAAAATTGTGCCAAACTAACCATTGTTCTGTTGAATTCTTTCCTGATTGTTTTGTTGTGAAGGACTTGAACCCGGGTCAAGCTCTGCTGCAAGGACCACTTAAACAATACCTCTACCATCTGAAGTTGACACAAACAAACACAAGAAGGTGGGGTTGAATTGTGTTTGTTAATAATTTTCGAAAACAACCTTTAAAACAATTTTTGCACCCAAGGAGATTATAAACAAAATCACTCACAAAGGCAAAGATCCTTTTTAAAAGACTTTAAAAAAATCAATATCAAAACCCCACAGTTAGTATAAGCAAATAAAACTGAAAAGTTTAGGGATAGAAGATTCACGCAAGAGATTTTATCCTGGTTCACTATCTTCCAACCAAGAGCTACGTCCAGTCCCTTCGACTTGAAGGATTTATCCACTATTTCTCCAAATAGATTACAACCAAGTATTCAACACCTCTCTAGGTTACAAGTATTTCTTTCTTACCAAGCCTCTTCAGGCTCTAACTCTAACAAAAAGAAACAATGTTTGATATTCTTAACTCACTATGTGTGAGAATATGACAGTTAAGATAAGTTGAATATTACAACAATATTCAAACTAAAGAATACATACTCTTGCTCTTGCAAGAATATTATAATGAGTGATTATTGATTGTAAAAAGTTATTCTTCAGAATTTGAGGTCTTCTATTTATAGTGATCTTCTTCTTCACTTGTATTTCTTCAACGGTTACTTTGAATAATCCCGTTTAGAGATAGCATTTAATGCATGATATCCGTTGTGACTAATAGCTTGATTGTGGCAATGCTGAATAGTACTCTTGGTTATCGAGGTAGCATGAAATAGGAGGCTTACTCCTTTGAGTATTGCAGCTTGAGCACTTATTGTTCCTCCTTTGTGTATAATCCAGCTTTTTCAGCCATAAAGTTGTCATCGTACAGATCGTTTTGAAGTATCTTATTGTACGATTCCGCTTTTTGCATTTCTTGATGGTACTATGTTTATTTTACAACAAGGTGAAACATTAAAGCAGATAAAACAAATATGAAGAACAAATATTCTATTGAAATAAATATCAATCATTTGAAATAAATTCAAGAGATTCGGATTGCATTTAATTCATTGATCGATGGAGCTCGTCTAAAAGGAAACTCCCGTCTACTTAGTTATATGAAAGACTAAATCTGTTCAATATTTTACTATGCTCGTCTGATGATGTGGCATATCCTTTAGACTATCAAGTCTTCGGACTTGCTATTCCTTAATGAGTTATAAATATTTCCGTCTGGTGACGTGACAGTTAGAGATCGTCTATTAGATTACTTTATTTTTCAGTTCATTTACTTTAACTAATTATTTCCGTCTGCTTACTTGACAAGATGGACGCGCTTATTATCAAGTCTTTAGACTTGCTGTACCTAACAAGTTATTTAGATATTCATCTAGCAAATATTTAGAGCCTCGTCTATTTAAGAAAGCCAGTCTACTTATTTAAATAACTAAGTAACTTTACCAAAGTATTTGAGCAGCCCGTCTACAAGGGTGGGCACGTATTTTTCAATTAGAACTTATCCCATGTTTCTTTTTTACTTATATGTAAATATTCCTGCTTAACTGAAAGCACATGTTAGATATCAACTAACACTTTACCAAGAAAATTTAATCCTTTTGTTAGCATCAAAACTTAGAGATTATTAAATCCAAAACCACTTTGGTTCCAACACCATCTCCATCCTTCCCCTCCATCAAACATCCAGCCCTCACCACAAGCATCCAATCCATCTCCACATGGCATCACAAACTTGGTCAACCTTCCTCCAAAACAATAAAGCATCTGGCAGCCAGCAACCATATTCCAATAAAGTCCCTCTCATCTCATGAATGCAGTTCCTGTCACTATGCTAAGAGTCACAAACTACCTTTTTCAGATCATCATCTCACTAGTAGTAGACCTTTGGAACTAATTTATTCAGATGTTTGGGGACCCTCTCCAGTTAGGTCTTTAGATGGTTTCTCTTATTATTTGATCTTTCTTGATCACTTTTCCAAATATGTATGGTTGTATCCAATGAAAAATAAGTCAGATGTATTCTCCCTTTTTATTCAATTCAAATCTCTTGTTGAAAAGTATTTCAATTTGCCTATCATTTCTCTTTTCTCTGATAATGGTGGTGAGTTTGTAAAATTCAAATCCTTCTTGGCAACTCATGGCATTTCCCTTTTAACCTCCCCTCCTCATACTCCTGAAGTTAATGGCATTGCATAAAGGAGACGTAGACACATAGTTGAAACTCGACGAGCACTCCTTCATCATGCCAACTTACCTGCACAATTCTGGTCTTCTTCTTTCACCACAGCCACATATCTAATAAACAGGATACCAACACCTATCATTAAAATGAAATCTCCATTTGAAATATTGTTTCACAAACTTCCTGCTTACAATCACCTTCACTCATTTGGTTGTTTGTGTTTTACTTGGTTAAGACCTTACACCACTAATAAACTCTAACCTAGATCATTGCCTTGTATTTTCTTAGCGTACTATTTGTCCCAACATGCCTATCTATGCCTTGAACCACTTTCCAACAGGGTTTATATGTCAAGACATGTCAACTTTATTGAAAATTCCTTTCCATATAAGCAACTTATCCAACTCTCTCAGTCTTCACCTGCCATTCCTCCAACAGATCCATCATTGCACAATATCATTCCCATCCCCTCTATACAGTTTCCTATAACAGCTGCACCTACATCTCCTATTAAGCACATTTCCAGAGCCTCACAATCTAAGTTGGTGCTTGCAGAAGTACCTAACCATGACTCAACTGCTTCACCGCCATTACAATCAGGTAACACTTCTACTACTCTTCCCTCTTCTACTTCTATCTCCACTAATCCATCTTGTAGTCACCCTATGGTTACCAGGTCTAAAAACAATATATCCAAACCTAAGAAGCTTCTTACTGTAACCAAACATGAACTTCCACAGAACCTTGAACCTTCCATTGTGACACAAGCTCTCAAAATTCCTCACTGGAGGAAGGCCTGCTCAGAAGAGTTTGATGCTTTGCTGCATAATGGAACCTGGATACTAGTTCCCAAAATTGAGGCTAAGAACTTAGTTGGTTGTAAGTGGCTATTTCGCATTAAGTGGAATCCTGATGGCAACATTCCTAGGTATAAGGCCAGACTAGTGGCAAAAGGGTTTACACAAACTCCTGGTCTTGATTTCAAGGAGACATTCTCACCTGTGGTCAAGCCTCAAACTATCAAGGTAGTTATCACTATCTCTCTCAGTCGTGGCTGGTCTATGCATCAATTAGATATCAATAATGCTTTTTTGCAAGGTAAATTATCTGAGGTTGTATATGAAACAACCACCTAGCTTTGTCCATGATGAATTTCCTAACCATGTCTGCAAGTTACACAAGCCTATCTATGGTTTAAGGCAAGTCCCCTCGCACCTGGCATGACTCTCTCAAGTCCTTTGTTCTATCCTATGGGTTCACAATGAGTCTTAGTGACTCTTCCTTATTTACCTATAATAAGGATGGTGTTCAGGCTTTCCTTATGGTTTATGTAGATGATCTTCTCCTTACAGGCAGTCATTCTCAATTTCTAAAACAATTCATGGCAGAGTTATCTCCTCGATTTTCTCTCAAATATCTTGGCTATGCTCACTACTTTCTTGGTATTGAACTTATTCCTCTAAAATAAGGTATTCTGCTCACTCGGCATGGCTATATCAGAGACTTATTGGAGAAGTTCAAAATGACTGGTGCAAAGCCAAATAACACTCCCTTATGCAGCTCCACTCCACTGAAACTCACTGATGGATCAACAGCTGTGGATGCCTCTTTGTTTAGGAGTATTATTGGTGCTTTACAATACTTAACTCTCACTCGCCCTGACTTGTCCTTTGCAATCAACAAGCAGTCTCAATTCATGCATCAACCAACTGACATACATTTTCAGCAGCTGAAACGTGTTATGAGGTATCTTAAGCTAACAATTAATCATGGTTTGTTGCTCAAGAAACCTCCTCATTTACAGTGACATGCCTTTAGTGATGTTGATTGGGGTGGCAACCTGGATGATCGCACCTCTACTTCTGCCTATGTCATTTTTCTTGGTGGCAATCCTGTTTCTTGGCTATAAAAAAGACAAAGGACAGTGGCTCGATCTTCAACAGAGGCAGAGTACCGATCAGTGGCCAACCCTTCTGTTGAGGTGATGTGGTTGTTAAACTTATTAGGTGAACTTGGCATCTCAACACCAACACCTACTATCACGTGTGACAATATTGGAGCCACTTATCTTTGCTCTAATCCGGTCTTCCACTCTAGAATGAAGCACATTGCATTGGACTATCATTTTGTTCGTCAAATCATTCAACACGGGAAGCTTCGGGTTTCTCATATATCTACCATAGATCAATTAGCTGATATGCTAACAAAACTTTTGCCAACGATTAGATTTAATCTTTGAGACAAGATTGTTGTCACTGATGGTAACCCAATCTTGAGGGGGCGTAATAGAGATAACACTGACTCGGTCAAGTAAGTTAAAGATCTGATTTGATCTCTTAATTAGTCCAGCTATTATGCTGTTGAGACTGCATTTAATCTCTAGTTGTAATCGTGTATATTTCCCTTGATCATAGGAGTTTGTTTCTTTTTAAATTCAAAATCTTGTATCCATATATAGAAAGCTGTATTATGATCATTTACTGAAGGAATAATACAATCCTTTTAATCATGCCATGCACGAGATATATATTGATTGTTAATATTTTTATAATATATTTTACATTTTAAACATATAAAATCTTGTAATAATTTGTATTAGAAATAATCTATCAACACCTATAATTAGACATTTAATGATAATATTTTTCTTATCCAATGTGGTTACTCATGCGACTCATGAAGGATAAAAATGATCGATGACATTGTACCCCAAAAAAAAAATGATTGACGACAACATAAAAATTATATAAAATTTTAAAATTATTTGTAATTTAAGAATACAAAATGACATACCCAACAGTCTAATTTTAAATATAAATACCATTTCTATAAAATTCATATAAAAAAATTAAATTTGAATACATTCAAATTAATTATAACCATCTTTCATATAACATGACAATTTATATAATTGTTAAACCAAATACAAAGTCTGAAAATAAAATAGCACATATCCTGGGGATGACACCCATTAAAAGTTTAACTATATTCATGTAAGATTTTTGACCCAAGATAAAATAATATGAATATAAAGTATTTAAATATGACATAATTATATATCGATAGAAGAATATTTTAAGCATATCAATAAAATATTAAATCTCGTAATGAATCTCGAAAAGCATTTTACAAATCTTTTAATTTTTCAAATTCACTTAATACTCTCTCAACCAGGATTTATATAAAATAATTCAACCTCTTGATATCAGTTGTTAAAAGTTTAAGCATGTTCATGAAAGATTTTCCACCTTGTGTAAACTTATTGAACCTCGTGGAGACATCTATTAAAAATTCAAGTGTATTTATGAAATATTTTCCAACCCATGTAATATAAATATAGATATAGATATATAGACATAAATATAAAATATTCAAATATTACATAATTGTATATAGATAAAAAATATTTTAGTCATATGATAAATTAATTTATTACAATAAATAATATAGGTAGACTTATACATGCAAGATCGAAAACCATTTTACAAATTTTTAATTTCCCGAATTCATTTAATGCTCTCTCAACCAATATATTAATATAAAAAGACAGAATTTCATTAAGACAACTATTAAAAATTTAAGCATAATCATGTAAGATATTACATATAAAGATATAAATACAAAATACTCAAATATTACATAATTGTATATAGATAAAAAAATATGTTAGGTATATGATCAGTTAATTTTATTACAATAAATTACGTAGGTAGACTTATACATGCAATGGCCGAAAATAATTTTAAAAATCTTTTTATTTTCCAAATTCACTCAATGATCTTTCTACAAAGATTTGTGTAAAATGATTGAGCATCATGATGACAACTGTTAAAAGTTTAAGCATATTCTTGTAAAATTTTCCATCCTGTATAAACTGAATAACCTCGAGAAGACAATGATTAAAAATTTAAATATATTCATGTAAAATTTTACAACCCGTGTAATATAAATATAAATATAAAATATTCAAATATTACACAATTGTATTGCCTACATTGGTGACTGATTTTCTCATACCCAATTTGAAGTTATCAGAATAGACAATGTTGTAGATTGTTAATGTGTCAAAAGAAAAAGAAGTGTATTTATCATAATGAATTGTCATATATGATTGACAAAATAAAATTCACGTGACTGAAATGAACTGTTCCTGATATAAAAATATAGGACCATGTGCCTAAAATTGTCTGTCATATATAATAAAAGGCAATGTTTGTAATGATATATAATAACTTTATAGAATTTTGAACGCATGGAATGCATTGATCTAGTGTTTTGATTAGTGCCAAGCATGGTGATCCATCGAGGTTGAGATTATGAATAGATATAGATATATGTAATGTACAAAACTTTTGTAGTAATTGATCATCAAAGAAGTTAAAAATTTCTAAGGATTTTGTGAACTATGCCTATATAAAAAGAGCTTTTTTAGACTAAAACACGTGAGATAAAGAATCCAAAAAAAACAATAATAAAAAGTGATGAATATTAACAAAAAAGTTTAATATAACAAAAAGTGAAAGATGAACATTAAAAAAATGAAAACAATACTGAATGATCAATAAAAATATCACTGCAAGAACCCCACATAGAATATAAATTAAATAATTATATTCAAGATCAAATATGTAATTTAATAGGACAATTCTTGTTTCATGAACTTAAATACAAAATAATTCTTTTTGTGAACCAAAAATAATTTATCACCGAGTACAATAACTTAGATAAAAAAAATTAAAATGAATATTAGAAACAATGCTTCTATAATATGATCACGGTATTTAAACAAGGGTTTTTCTATTTTGCACAGGTTAAGAAACCCAAAAATAGCAACTATTTATTGAAAATTAAGCATTTCAGTTTTGAAAGTGTAAAATACACAAGTTCCCATAAAAATTTACTCCATTAACATGTGCAAAATTCCACATGATAGAAAAACCCTTTAAACAATGCTTCTTCAATTTTTTTTTTATGAATTCTCCCAGCTATGTTTTCTGACTTTCCTTTTTACTTTTTGATCCCCTCTTGCCTCCTTCTCCAAATTTGAAGTTCCTAATATCTCTTATCTGAGCGGCAAGACCTTAACGATGATGGAAACACAAGGGTGTGTCGCATGGAGATTAAGAAACGTCATAGAGACACCACCAACAACAAAGAAGATCAAGAAAAAAGCAAAGAGTCAAAAGAAATTAAGATCAAGAAACTTAAGATGAGCAAGAGAAGAAAAATAGTTGAGATTCTGGTGGATGATCGAGTAAGACCAAGGAATGAGAGGAACAAAAGTACCCAAAAGAAAAGAAACAAAAATACCCACGAAAAAATTGAGAGAAGCATAAACACAAAAAAGGAAGACATCAACTCCGATGCATGAAATTACTTTTGAAATGCATTATTGTGTGATTTGCTTTTATATACATGTCCATGAATTGCTTTGATTTGAATTTCAAATGTGCTTGTTTTAATGCATTGAAATTATTTCCTTACGTAACTGATTTACTTTTATTGCTTTTATATGTTGTCAATTGATATTTTGGCCTTTATTGATTCATCAGAATATCCGATTTGCTTTTATTGGCTTTTATAAATTTCGCCCCTTCACGGTGGATTGATTTGAATTTGAAATATGTTTTTTTAATGCATTCAAATTCTTTCCTTATGTAACTGATTTGATCTTATTAGTCTTCAGTTGAAATTTTGTTTTCTTTATTGATCCACTTGAGTATCTGATTTGTCTTTATTTACTTTTATAAATTTCAAAATATCATTATTGATTGATTTTAATTTGAAATATGTATTTTAATGCATTGAAATTGTTTCCTTTAGTTTGCAAATTGAATAGCTATTTTTTTTTAAGCAAGGTGACAAGTCACCATAAATTTATTAATAAAACAAAAAAGAAAACAAGAAACATGGGGGACCAAAACCAAAACCCATGCAAAATAAATGAGAATCAAGCATACCTAGAATTAGGTTTTTTATTCAGTCTCAGGTTATTCTTCCTCTAAGATTTGGACGTAACCACCGTGAAACCATCTTCAACAACATTATCATTGTTCTGCTCTCCTTGCTTAGAAGTACTTGCATCTTTTTGCTTTTCCAACCAAGGAGATAAAACATTAAAATCGTTATGAACAGTAGTCGGAAAAGTGCTAAGATCTTGAACATAAACTGGACTTGAATTAATCTCAGGAGTCTCAAGATTCTTACCACTAACTGTTAAATCACAGGTAGCCTTGGAATGCACGGACACTGGAATCGGAGTACCCTACGAACTAATTGTTAAATCACCGGTAGCTATGGAATGCTCGGGCACCGGAGTATCCTTGACTGTATAGTCAACATTAGTTGCAGTAGAAGTTGAGATCTTCTCTATAGTACCATTGACAGCATTTGTTGCAACCGAAGATGAGTTATGTGGAATGGAATTTGAGACATGATCAGGGGATAAAGGTTCCTCATAGACTGTCTCAACTGATTCACTATCACTTTGGTTTTCACCCGGTGATGTATCAATCTGCCCATTATCTTCATCTGGTTTTTGCTCTGGAACCTTAGGGACATAAGCTAGCTTAGTCTTCTGCACCAAAGACGGATCATTTTGCACCACGTTATCTTTGGCAATTTGTTTACAAGTCGTAATCAAATGCCCAATTGAATTACAGTGAGAACAGAAAGGAGGAAACTTCTCATATTCGACACCAACAGAAAATGCAAAACATTCACGTTCAACCATAATCTCTTTAAGCAATTTCCCTTCTAGATCAACATCCACTAAAACTCGAGCATAGTGACCATATGCCGTAGTACGGGTAGCTTCATCCAAACTTATTGGAGTACCTAAACCTCCTGCAATTTCAAATAATAATTTCGAGTGCCAATATTCCCGCGGCAGGTCATAAATTCTAATACAACATTGAGCATAAGATTGTTTCTGTTTATTAGGAATAAAATCTGGAGACCACTGAAAAAGACGTAGTAGCCCTGGTTAAAGGTTCCAAGCCCCAACAGCCAAGACACTACGCAAATCCTTTTGAGAAGCAAAACTGAATTAATAGAATCCCTTTCCTAACGGAATCATTCTCCATTGACCCAAAGGCTTCCATAGCTTTGAGAGTTTGTCACGTAAGTCGGAGATATTTATAGGGATGTCACCCTTCAATAACAACAAGCGGCCATGAAGATTGTTTTTGCAACATTCAAACCCTTTTTGATATTCATCCTCAGAAATTTTGATAGAGACGGAATCTCCATTCACGCACGGCCGAGGAAGCTAACTAACCGAGATGTCAAATGAACCATTCAAATCCTGAGCAAAAGATTTTTGTTGTGGATTCGATGTAGGATAATCTGGATTAAGAAACTTCCAAGGACAAGCCATGACCAGAACCAAAGATGCTCCAGATCCAGGGAACAGATCAGGATGCCCAAAGCACAACAAAGTGAGGGAACATGCGCAATTCAGGGAGCCATCAAAGAACGGCGCTAGCGCTAGGGGGCGATCTTTCTTTTTGCTTTTTCCACGTAGTGGTGCTAGGTCTCATATATATAAGGTACACACATATATATTAATTGATGAATAGCCATTTAGTAATCCCTTGTTTCATGGTATGAACGACATGTAGGACACCACTGACATGGATAGTTTGAGAGATTGACATGTGGAGAACAAATTCCTACACACATTCTCCTTTGTATATAGTATAGATTTGCTTTTATTAGTCTTCATTTGAAATTTTGTTTTCTTTATTGATTCACTTGAGTATTTGATTTGTCTTTATTTACTTTTATAAATTTCAAAATATCATTATTGATTGATTTTAATTTGAAATATGTGTTTTAATGCATTGAAATTGTTTTCTTTAGTTTGCAAATTGAATAGCCATTTAGCAATCCCTTGTTTCATTGTATGAATGACACGTAGGACACTGCTGACATGGATAGTTTGAGAGATCGACATGTGGAGAACAAATTCCTACATACATTCTCCTTTGTATATAGTATAGATATAGATTTATATCTTTAACTTTATGTTCAATTATTTTTCTTATATTATGATTTGTTTCCTTACCAAAAAAAATATTATGATTTGTTTTGAAATATTACATTTGTCAAATTTACTTTTATATAGCTTCAATACTATTTCTTCTTTTAAATAATAAAATAAAAGAAGTGGGCGCATTTGTTATTTTTTAAAAAAAAAAGCTTAATTCTGATACATTGTCAGTATACTTTTTTTTACACTATCAACTAACTACAAATCATTCTTTATGTGACTTTTAAGAAATTTACGATAAAGTCAAATATTTTTAATGATATTACAATTTATGATTGATTAATGGTAAAACTAATATGCATACCAACTAGATAGGTATCTCTTCCTTGATTAAACAAGCTGAATCTCGTGGTGATTTACATGGTGTGAAAGTTTGCAAAGGTGCGCCCATTATTAATCACTTGTTTTTTTTTGCAGATGACAGCTTTTTATTTTTTCGCACATCTTAGCGTGAATGTGAGGTTATGAAAAATATCCTTACCACTTATGAGGCAGCCTCAGGTCGACCTATAAATTTCAATAAATCTGAGATCTTTTTCAGTAGAAATGTTATGGAGGATAAGATAAGGAGTGAGGGAGTTAAGGAGTAGAGTAATAAGGAGGTTGATGGTTTAAACCCCTCCCACTAACAAAAATACTAACTTTAAAACACTAACATTTGCCTTTCGAGGCTGAGCTCTGATACCAACTGAAGTTAACATAGGCAAACACAAGAAGGGGGGTTGAATTGTGTTTGTTAATAATTTTCGAAAACAACCATTAAAACAAATTTTAAACCCAAGGAGATTAGAAAAAGAAGCACACACAAAGACAAATATCCTTTTTAAAAGACTTTAACAAAAGCAATATCAAAACCCCACAGTTAGTATAAGCTAATAAAACTGAAGAGTTTATGGGTCAAAGATTCACGCAAGAGATTTTATCCTTGTTCACTCACTTCCAACCAAGAGCTACGTCCAGTCCCTTCAACTTGAAGGATTTATCCACTATTTCTCCAAATAGATTACAACCAAGTATTCAACACCTTTCTAGGCTACAAGTATTTCTTTCTTACCAAGCCTCTTCAGGCTCTAACTCTAACAATAAGAAATAATGTTTGATCTTCTTAACTCACTATGTGTGAGAATATGACAGTTTAAGATCAGATGAATATTACAACAATATTCAAACTAAAGAATACAGACTTTTGCTCTTGAAAAAATATTGGAATGAGTGATTATTGATTGGCAAAAGTTATTCTTCAGAATTTGAGGTCTTCTATTTATAGTGATCTTCTTCTTCACTTGTATTTCTTCAAAGGTTACTTTGAATAATCCCGTTTAGAGATAACATTTAATGCATGATATACGTTGTGACTGATAGCTTGATTGTGGCAATGCTGAATAGTACTCTTGGTTATCTAGGTAGCATGAAATAGGAGCCTTACTCCTCTGAGTATTGCAGCTTGAGCACCTTTTGTTCCTCCTTTGTGTATAATCCAACTTTTTCAGCCATAAAGTTGTCATCGTATAGATCGTTTTGCAGTATCTTATTGTACAATTCTGCTTTTTGTATTTCTTGATGGTACTATGTTTCTTTTACAACAAGGTGAAACATTAAAGAAAATAAAACAAATATGAAGAACAAATATTCTATTGAAATAAATATCAATCATTTGAAATAAATTCAAGAGATTCGGATTGCATTTAATTTATTGAACGATGGATCTCATCTAAAAGGAAACTCTCGTCTACTTAGTTATATGAAAGACTAAGTCTGTTCAATATTGTACTATGCTCGTCTGATGACGTGGCATATCCTTTAGTCTATCAAGTCTTCGGACTTGCTATTCCTTAATGAGTTATAAAGATCTCCGTCTGGTGACGTGGCGGTTAGAGCTCGTCTACTAGATTACTTTATTTTTCAGTTCATTTACTTTAACTAATTACTTCTGTCTGCTTACGTGGCAAGATGACGCGCTTGTTATCAAGTCTTTGGACTTTCTGTACCTAACAAGTTATTTAGTTATTCATCTACCAAATATTTAGAGCCTCGTCTATTTAAGAAAGACAGACTACTTATTTATATAACTAAGTAACTTTACCAAAGTATTTGAGCAGCCCGTCTACAGGGGTGGACGCGTATTTTTCAATTAGAACTTATCCCATGTTTATTTTACTTATATGTAAATATTCCTGCATAACTGAAAGCACATGTTAGATCTCAACTAACTTTGCCAAGCAAATTTAATCCTTTTGTTAGCATCAAAACTTAGAGATTATTAAATCCAAAACCACTTTGGTTCCAACAATCTCCTCCTTTTTTATGATGACAAAACTAATTAAATTTGAAAAGCAAAGTCTAAGAGAGCTTGCAGGGCTCCCCTAAGACAAAGCATTCAAAAGATTAAGCATAAAAAGTATATGAAAAACAACTGCGTATAAGCTAACAATTTAGTGCAACCGCTTATCATACTTAGAATATATATAAGGGAATAAACATAAGTATCAGAGCAGTAGATATCAAAGCAAATAAGCAAACATAAGTTTCAGAGCAGTTTAGCAAGTAGAAGAGAATATGCAGATGCAAACAAATAAGAGCTTTTCAAAAACTTACTTTATATATATATATATATATATATATATCTTTTCTTTCCTTTATCAGTCAAAAAGGTAAAATGAGAGGACCATCATTCTCAGTATAAGAAAAAAAATAAAGGTAAAGGTTAAGTAGGAAGAGGTGGTGGAGGAGGAGGGTTCTGAGCTTGACTGTTCTTGAAGTCCATGAGAAATTCAAGAATTTTATTTACAACCTCTAAGGTTGGAGCCGTTAAAGTTTGAACTTGCTGATGGACATCCTCCTTGATCTTCTCAGTTAGCTTTTCAACCTTCTCATCAACTATCTTGCCAACCCTTCATCAACTAGTTTTCCAAGAACCTCTTCAATATTTGATGATAGTGCCTTGAGCTTTCTGCAGATTCTTGAAATGTGCTCAGTGTTCTTGAGTGATCTTCAGGGTGCATCACAACTAGAGCTAAAGGTTGAGAAGATTGTCTTTCTGATGAGCTCTGTTGGTGAATGGATTCAGCTGTATCTTCTAAACCAACCGCAGTGGCAGTTTGACCATGTTCTTCAGCAACAGGTTCATCTGTGATAGGATTTGAGGTAAGTGGGGGGTTTTACTGAGATTTCCTTTGCCCATCTAATGGGATAGATGAATTCCACATTCCTACTGTTTATAGGAAGTCCCCAGAGGTCTTTATAGATCATATATCTAAAGTGTGAAAGACCACACTTTCCTCTGACCTTGGGAATATCCTTCTTCTCCTCTTCAGACAAACAAGAGGAAGATGTTTCTCTGGTGCAGTGGATAATGTGAGATTTCCAGAAATCAGTAGCTCTATGCTCATTGACCAACTCAATGGATTCATTAGGCAAAAGGAAATCCAACATTGAGTAGTCAAAGGTTTCTTGGTCCAGATCAAGCAATGCTGACTCATCTTCAGGCATCACTCCCTTGAATCTTCTGTTCTTCATGTCCTTGTCCTTATTAAGATCTAGCATTGGCAGTCTTGGACAGATCCTGTAGGGCTTGATTCCAATTCTGGTTGCTTCATTATGCCTCAGTCAGGATGGAGGGGCGAAATGCGCGGCTCTATCAGCTCTTATTTGACTGAATTCCCACTTCAGCATTTCATAGTAGAGCTGATCCAGAAAGAAGTCAGAGGCCCTCCCATAGACTTTGGGATGCTCAAAAGACACCCATTTTGTGTCCCTTGGCATGATCATGGAGACATTCTTAGAAGATCTTGCTCTTCTCTCAGGAATGGTAGGAAGATTTTTCCTATTTGGGCCAGTCTCCCAGACAGGTATGACATGTCTCTCAACTCCATCAGTGAGTGAGTGGTATGAAAGGAGGAGTTTTGACAAGGTTGGGGTTAATTTTTCTTTGGGGGGGGGAGGGGGGGGGGGGATTTGGTTAAGGGTAGGTGAATGACTAATGGCCCTAAATTATTATGCATTTGAGAAGGCACGTTTTTTTTATTAATGTACACTCAAGATGAGGTAGGTAAAGGGGTTCAACAGATGGGCTGATTCCTTCCTCATACTCAGGTAGAGGATACCATCTGGTTGGAAAGTGTTCGGGTTCAGGTTGGTGAGAATGAAATAGAATTTTCCATGCCCTTTTTACCTTGGCCCAATCCTCAGATTTGCCATTATAAAGGACAAAAGTTGGGGTGAAGGGAAATAAGGTTCTCAAGGGTTTGGGGAAAGGGGCACCAGGGGAAATGCCATCATCTGGTTGATTTAACCAGGGATCATCAGCATGGATAATAGGTTGAAATTGTGAAGTGGCTATTTGTGTTGGTTGGGGTGAAAGGGGTGTGGGAATGTACACATTATTTGGAGTGGAGACAGACACATCATCTATCCTATTTTCTAAACTAGACACTAGGGCATCTACTGCTATTTGAACAGGATCACTAGCAGAGATGGTTACCTTAGAATTATTAGTTGACCTAGCTTTTCTTGCTGGTTGCCTTCTTGGTTTAGTTGGAATAGGCACAACGATCTCAGCAGCAGCAACATAGGTCTTCTGCTTCTTTAGAATTGAACTGATAGTAATGTTGTCCTCATCAACTTCCTCATCTTCATTGTGAGAGAAGATAACTCTTCTTTGCTTATTAGCAGCAGGGGCATCAGAAGGTTCCCTGGTAACAATGCCATCTGCAGGTCTCTTAGGGTCAAGCTTCCTTGTAGCAGTGGTCTTTTGCCTAGTTACCCTTTTAACTCCTAGGACTTCAGCATTATTTTGTTCCACCATCTCTTCTTTAGCCTTCATTAACTCCTCAGTCTTAGCCATTGCAGCAGCAACATAGGTACTAAGATTCATGTTGGCAATATTCATTTTTCCAAAGTCTGCAGCAGACATTGGTTTTTCAGTCAATATCCTAGCTTGCTCCTCAAGAGTCTTTGCAGTAAGAATCTCATGAATTCCTTGAGCCTTGAAAATCTTGGACAGAAGATGGCATAAAGGAAGTTCAGAGGGTCTTTTCTTATTCATTACAGTGTCTTTGAATCTTCCGTACAGGATTCTTGGAAGATTGATTTTTGATTGTGAGAAGATGGCAAAGACAGAATTTGTGCAGAGAGGAGAGGTTGTCCTTGGATCCAACCTTGTGAAGAATCACCTTGTTGAGAAGCTGATGAAGGATATGAACAATGTCCTTCATTTCAACAGCCTTCCAGGTGTGAGTTATGACTGTATCTTCCTTCATCAGACAGACTTCAATAGTCTCATAGCCACCCAAGTCCTCTTCCCATGACTCAGTGAAGACTAAACCCTCCCGAGCACAGAAAATTGCATCAGCAATAGTTTTCTCCGAGATTACAATCTTCTTTCTTAATACCGTTGAGAAGAAATCAGTATCAGTCAGTTGGACGTTTCTCCAGAAATCCCTGATCAGGTTGGGAAATACAGAGACTTTCTCCACGAAGAGTCCTCCCCACTCAGCTGCACTAACATATTTGCTTATGTCTAGATTGTAGTCTTGCAGCACACCAAGGTTGAAATGATGCTCTACAGCCAAATTGAGCTTGTCCACGTGAAAGGTTAAAGAAGAAGCCATTTTAGGTGATCAAAGAGCTTAGGGTTTGAAAGCAAAGAGAGGTAAAGAGAGAGAGAGATAGCTCGAGAGGTTATGGAAGCGTAAAGTTTTTCTCAGAGGGAAATTATTACTTTTAAAGGAATTTTGAATATCAAAGGTTTTTAAAAAAAAAACTTTTGACATGACATGTCATTATGATAAAACGGCATGGGTAACTTGGAACCATAAAAAGGTCTTGATGGGATTGATGGAAGTACTGACTCAGCAAAGAGAATAAAGGATAAATTTGTCTTGTGACAAAATAAATGCATTTATTAACACACAAAAAGAATATCTTTAATCATAGGCAGATGTGAACTCGTCTGAAACTATTCAATGGACGCGATAACCAGTATCAGTGGACGCGTCATATGGACGTGCAATACAATATGCCATAGACGCACAACTTAAAATATGTATTAGACGAGCATAGGTAATAGACGCAGGATTAACAAAACAAATTTTTCTTGATGCTGGACGCATGAATTAATCCACACATATCATATTAAGATGCTTCCTAATAAAGATAAATCTGTCCTCTACAAGAGGTTTAGTAAAGATATATGTCCATTGATGGTCAGTATCTACAAATTGAATA
This sequence comes from Sophora flavescens, assembly GCA_030762895.1. NCBI lineage: Eukaryota > Viridiplantae > Streptophyta > Magnoliopsida > Fabales > Fabaceae > Sophora > Sophora flavescens. Next base: position 64,460,164 of record CM061069.1, read on the forward strand.
TCAATCACACCTTTTTGCACATAATCCTTAATAAAATGATGTTTAATCTCTATGTGCTTAGCTCTAGAATGCAAAATTGGATTCTTAGATAGATTTATTGCAGCAGTATTATCACACCTAAGCGGAATACTACTTACAAATACATTGTAGTCCTCCAATTGATGTTTGATCTAGAGAAGTTGTGAGCAGCAACTTGCAGCTGATATATACTCAGATTCAGCAGTTGATAAAGCAATGGTACTTTGTCTTTTACTTGACCATGAGACAAGATTAGCTCCAATGAAGTGACATCCACCACTAGTGCTTTTTCTTTCAATTCTATCTCCAGCATAGTCAGCATCACGGAAACCAACTAATCTGTAATCTTCATTTTTCTTAAAGCACAAACCAAGATTAGTAGTACCTTTTAAATATCTAAAAATTCTCTTAACTGCTGATAAGTGAGATTCTCTAGGATCATATTAAAATCGAGCACATAAACATACACTGAACATAATATCAGTGTGGAAGTGGGGTGCATAGGAGTATTCATTGGTTTACAATCATCCATCTTAAACTTCTTCAGAAGCTCTTTTGTATACTTGGTTTGGTGGATGAGCACCTCGTCCATGGTTTGCTTTACTTTAAGTCCAAGGAAGAATTTGAGTTCTCCCATCATGCTCATTTCAAACTCTTTCTGCATTAACTTAGAGAATTCTTTGCATAGAGACTCATTAGTACCACCAAAAATAATATCATCAACATATATCTGTACAACTATGAAATTAGACTTAATGTATTTTCTAAATAAGGTTGTGTCAACCTTTCCTCTATTAAATCCATTTTCCATAAGAAATGAACTTAGTCTGTCATACCAAGCTCTAGGAGCTTGCTTGAGACCGTACAAAGCTTTCTTAAGCTTATATACGTGTTCAGGATGAGTTTCAAACTCAAAACCCAGAGGTTGCATAACATAGACTTCTTCATTAATAAAGCCATTTAGATAAACACTTTTAACATCCATCTGAAAAAGCATAATACTATGATGTGCAGCGAACGAAAGTAGAATTTAATAGCTTCTAATCTAGCAACAGGTGCAAGGTTTCAGTATAATCTATACCTTCTTCTTGAGAGAACCCTTGAGCAACAAGTCTTGCTTTGTTTCTGATTACCTTACCAGTTTCATCAAGTTTGTTTCTGTAAACCCACTTTGTTCCAATCACTGATTTGTCTTTGGGCAGTGGAACCATAGTCCAAACATCCCTTCTTTCAAACTGATTGAGTTCTTCTTGCATAGCTAGAATCCAACCATCGTCTAGTAGACCCTCGTCTACTATTTTTGGTTCCAACTCAGACTAGTGCAGAATTGTTTTGTTCTCTGAAGGTTGATCTGGTTCTTAGCTTGTCATTGTGGTTTCCAATGATATGATCTTGTGGATGATGATTCTTGAAGTACCAAGATTTTGAACTATACCATGTTGTGAAGTGGAAGTTTCTGGTTGTTGAGTGGGGTCATCTTCTTGATCATCTACTTTTATCTTACGTGAGTCTCCTGGAATACTTAGATCAAGATCTGCAAAAGCTTCATCTAGCTCTGATAATTTCTTATCAGGCTGTTTGTCATCAAACTTGACATGAATACTTTCCTCTACTATCAGAGTCCTAGAATTATAAACTCTAAAGCCTTTAGATGTTTCAGAATATCCTAATAGTATTCCACTATCTGTTTTAGCATCAAACTTGCCAAGTTGATCTTTACAGTATATAGCATTTACAACCAAAGGGGTGAAAATAAGATATGTTGGGTTTTCTTCCTTTCGACAGTTCATAAGGAGTCTTATTCAGGATAGGTCTAATGTATATTCTATTCCGAATGTAACAGGAAGTATTAACAGCTTCAGCCCAGAAGTGTCTAGAAACAGAGTTGTCATTGAGCATAGTCCTAGCCATCTCTTGAAGAGATATGTTCTTTCTCTCTACCACACCATTTTGATGTGGTGTTCTAGGTATTGAGAAGTTGTGAAGGATACCACTTTCTTCACTGAACTTATGAAATAGCTCATTTTCAAACTCTACCCCATGGTCACTTCTTATTGAAGTGATACACATGTCTTTTTCATTCTGTACACGTTTGCAGAATACAGAAAAGACCTTAAAAGACTCATCCTTGTGAATTAGGAACATAATCCATGTCCATCTAGTGTAATCGTCTACAATGACAAGACCATATTTCTTACTATTGACAGAGGCAGTCCTTGTTGGACCAAAAAGATCAAGATGTAGCAACTCTAGTGGTCTATTGGTACTAACAACATTCTTAGACTCAAAAGAACCTTTGAATTGTTTTCCCTTTTGACATGCATCACAGAGAGCATCAGATTTGAACTTAAGGTTTGATAGTCCTCTCGCGAGATTATGCTTGTTTAGCTTTGAAATTAATTTCAAGCTTGCATGACCTAGCCTTTTGTGCCAAATCCATCGCTCATCTTCAATGGACACTAGACATGAGACACTATGATTTGAGAGGTCCTCCAAGTCAATCTTATAGAGATTGTTTTGCCTTTTTGCAGTGAATAAAAGTGATCCATCATCTTTCTTGACAGTACACATGTTCTTATCAAAAGACACTGCATATCCACTGTCACATAATTGACTTATGCTCAGTAGATTGTGCTTCAAGCCATTTACTAAAAGAACATTATCAATGGAGGGAAAATTATGTTTACCAATTTTACCTATACCAATGATTTTCCCTTTCTGATTTCCTCCAAATGTGACCCAGCCACCATCTTTGGGCTTAAGGTTTTGGAACATAGACCTTTCTCTCGTCATATGTCGTGAGCAGCCACTGTCCAAGTACCATGACATCTGTTTTCTTCCTGTTGTTAAGCAAGTCTACAACAGGTATTTTCTTATCTTTAGGTACCCAAACTGACTTGGGTCCTTTCTTGTTAGTTGTCACTGGACGAGTGTGCTTAGCATATTTATTGTGTATGCATCTATATGTAATATGCCTACTTTTTCCACACACTTTACAAAAGGTGTTGGACGAGCTAGACTTAGCTTTGGTATATTTATCTGGAACTTTTGAAACTCTATGCTGTTTAAGTGGTTTTGACTTTTTGTGAGATGCGTCTTACTTCTCTTTGTCATAACCAAGACCAGATTTATCATAAGGTGACATAGAATACCTTAAAATGAGACTAAGCTTATTTGAGCCACCCACAAGCATTGACAGAGAATCAGTTAGATATGTTATATCTTGCTTCAGTTTTGCAACTTCACAAGAGACATCAGGTTCACACACCACTTTGTTAGCTAGAATGACATTCACTGATTTTAGTATGTCGTTTTCATTTTTGAGGTTTTGTTTCTCGGTGCAGACCTTATCATATTCTCTAGTCATTTTAGAAAACTTCTTTTTGAGACTCTTATATTCTCGTGATAGTATAGATGACTCATGCAACAATTAATCAAAAGCATTTTTAGGAGTGGACAGGTCAGAGTTCATTACCTCAGCATAAGTGTATTCACTTTCTGATGCAGTGTCTGCCATGAGACAGATATTTGCTTCTTCCTCTGCTTCATTTTCTTCATCTGAAGAAGACAGATCAAGATCCTCCCATATAGCCATTAAGCCTTTCTTCTTTTTGAAGAATTTCTTTTTGTCCTTTAGCTCAGAGCAGTCAGCTTTGAAATGACCAGGTTTCTTGCATTCAAAGCACAAGGGTGGACCTTTTTCCTTGGAGTCTAACTTCTCCTTGAAAAACTTTTTGTGGAGTTGCTTCCTTCTGAAACCACCTTTCTTTCTCCACATATGTTGAATCTCCCTGGAGATAAAGGATAATTCATCCTCATCTGATTTTTCATTATCATCAGAAGATTCAGACTCATCAGATGACTCAGCAGCTTTGAGAACTTTTGATAAACTTGCTTTCTTTGCCTTTAGGGCAATAGATTTTCCTTTTATGGAATTTTCTTCTTCATTAAGTTCCAGTTCATGAACCTTGAGAGATCCAAGAAGCTCTTCCAGAGAGAGTGTATTCAGGTTTTTGGCTTCTTGAATCGCAGTTACTTTGAGTCTCCATTGCTTGGATAGACTTCTCAGGATTTTTCTGACTTGATCTCTATTTTTAAAATTTTTTCCAAGAGATCTGAGACTGTTGGTGATGGTTTGGAATCTTCAAAACATTTGGTCTATTGTTTCATGTTCACCCATCTTGAACAGCTCATACTGATGAACCAGCATGTTGATCTTGGATTCCTTAACTTGTGAGGAACCATCATGAGCTAGGGCAAGAGTATCCCAGATTTCTTTAGCAGTATTGCAGCTGTGAACTTTGACATGTTCAGATCTGGTTATAGCACACATGAGATAGTGCTTAGCCTTCAAATTCATCTGATGTTGGTTTTTCTGCTCTTGAGTCCATTGGGCTCTAGGAACAGCAGCTCCAGCTTCATTTTTTGGTTCAGTGTAGCCAGTTTCAATCAGCTCCCAAATATCTACATTCGTGCGTCTAAGAAGGCCATCATTCTCTTCTTCCAGTATTCATAATCTGTTCCATCAAAGAGAGGAGGTTTGTTGATAGCTTGTCCTTCTGCATCCATGGTTGTTGGATCGTATTCCCTCAGCACTTGTTAGATGCTCAACCCTTTCGAGGCTGAGCTATGATACCAACTGAAGTTAACACAGGCAAACACAAGAAGGGGGGTTGAATTGTGTTTGTCAATAATTTTCTAAAACAACCTTTAAAACAATTTTCGCACCCAAGGAGATTAGAAACAGAAGCACGCACAAAGACAAAGATCCTTTTTAAAAGACTTTAACAAAATCAATATCAAAACCCCACAGTTAGTATAAGAAAATAAAATTGAAGAGTTTAGGGATAGAAGATTCACACAAGAGATTTTATCCTGGTTCACTATCTTCCAACCAAGAGCTATGTCCAGTCTCTCCGACTTGAAGGATTTATCCACTATTTCTCCAAATAGATTACAACCAAGTATTCAACACCTCTCTAGGTTACAAGTATTTCTTTCTTACCAAGCCTCTTCAGGCTATAACTCTAACAAAAAGAAATAATGTTTGATCTTCTTACCTTACTATGTGTGAGAATATGACAGTTTAAGATAAGTTGAATATTACAACAATATTCAAACTAAAGAATACAGACTCTTGCTCTTGAAAGAATATAAAAATGAGTGATTATTGATTGGCAAAAGTTATTCTTCAGAATTTGAGGTCTTCTATTTATAGTGATATTCTTCTTCACTTGTATTTCTTCAACGGTTACTTTGAATAATCCCGTTTAGAGATAGCATTTAATGCATGATATCCGTTGTGACTGATAGCTTGATTGTGGCAATGCTGAATAGTACTCTTGGTTATCGAGGTAGCATGAAATAGGAGGCTTACTCCTTTGAGTATTGCAGCTTGAGCACTTGGTGTTCCCCCTTTGTGTATAATTCAACTTTTTCAGTCATAAAGTTGTCATCATACAGATCGTTTTGCAGTATCTTATTGTACGATTATGCTTTTTGCATTTCTTGATGGTACTATGTTTCTTTTACAACAAGGTGAAACATTAAAGCAGATAAAACAAATATAAAGAACAAATATTCTATTGAAATAAATATCAATCATTTGAAATAAATTCAAGAGATTCGGATTGCATTTAATTCATTGAACGATGGAGCTCGTCTAAAAGGAAACTCCCGTCTACTTAGTTATATGAAAGACTAAATCTGTTCAATATTTTACTATGCTTGTCTGATGACGTGGCATATCCTTTAGACTATCAAGTCTTCGGACTTGCTATTCCTAAATGAGTTATAAAGATCTCCGTCTGATGACGTGGCGGTTAGAGATCGTCTATTAGATTACTTTATTTTTCAGTTCATTTACTTTAACTAATTACTTCTGTCTGCTTACGTGGCAAGATGGATGCGCTTATTATCAAGTCTTTAGACTTGCTGTACCTAACAAGTTATTCAGATATTCATCTAGCAAATATTTAGAGTCTCGTCTATTTAAGAAAGCCAGTCTACTTATTTAAATAACTAAGTAACTTTACCAAAGTATTTGAGCAGTCCGTCTACAGCAGTGGACGCGTATTTTTCAATTAGAACTTATCCCTTTTTTTTTTTTACTTATATGTAAATATTCCTGCACAACTGAAAGCACATGTTAGATATCAACTAACACTTTGACAAGAAAATTTAATCCTTTTGTTAGCATCAAAACTTAGAGATTATTAAATCCAAAACCACTTTGGTTCCAACACCATCTCCATCCTTCCCTTCCATCAAACATCCAGCCCTCACCACATGCATCCAATCCATCTCCACATGGCATCACAAACTTGGTCAACCTTCCTCCAAAACAATAAAGCATCTGACAGCCAGCAACCATATTCCAATAAAGTCCCTCTCATATCATGAATGCAGTTACTGTCACTGTGCTAAGAGTCACAAGCTACCTTTTTAAGATCATCATCTCACTAGTAGTAGACCTTTGGAACTAATTTATTCAGATGTTTGGGGACCCTCTCCAGTTAGGTCTTTAGATGGTTTCTCTTATTATTTGATCATTGTTGATCACTTTTCCAAATATGTATGGTTGTATCCAATGAAAAATAAGTCAGATGTATTCTCCATTTTTATTCAATTCAAATCTCTTGTTGAAAAGTATTTCAATTTGCCTATCATTTCTCTTTTCTCTGATAATGGTGGTGAGTTTGTAAAATTCAAATCCTTCTTGGCAACCCATGGCATTTCTCGTTTAACCTTCCCTCCTCATACTCCTGAAGTTAATGGTACTGCAGAAAGGAGACATAGACACATAGTTGAAACTGGACGAGCACTCCTTCATCATGCCAACTTACCTGCACAATTCTGGTCTTATTCTTTCACCACAGCCACATATCTAATAAACAGGATGCCAACACCTATCATTAAAATGAAATCTCCATTTGAAATGTTGTTTCACAAACTGCCTGCTTACAATCACCTTCACTCATTTGGTTGTTTGTGTTTTCCTTGGTTAAGACCTTACACCACTAACAAACTCTAACCTAGATCATTGCCTTGTATTTTCTTAGGATACTCTTTGTCCCAACATGGCTACCTATGCCTTGAACCACTTTCCAACAGGGTTAATATGTCAAGACATGTCAACTTTATTGAAAATTCCTTTCCATATAAGCAACTTATCCAACTCTCTCAGTCCTCACCTGTCATTCCTCCAACAGATCCATCATTGCACAATATCATTCCCATCCCCTCTACACAGTCTCCTATAACAGCTTCACCTACACCTCCTATTAAGCACATTTCCAAAGCCTCACAATCTGAGCTGGTCCTTGCAGAAGTGCCTAACCATGACTCAACTGCTTCACCACCACTACAATCAGGTAACACTTCTACTACTATTCCCTCTTCTACTTCTATCTCCACTAATCCATCTTGCAGTCACCCTATGGTTACCAGGTCCAAAAACAATATATCCAAAACTAAGAAGCTTCTTACTGTCACCAAACATGAACTTCCACAGAACCTTGAACCTTCCATTGTGATACAATCTCTCAAAATTCCTCACTGGAGGAAGGCCTGCTCAGAAGAGTTTGATGCTTTGCTGCATAATGGAACCTAGACACTAGTTCCCAAAATTGAGGCTAGGAACTTAGTTGGTTATAAGTGGCTATTTCACATTAAGTGGAATCCTGATGGCAACATTGCTAGGTATGAGGCCAGACTAGTGGCAAAAGGGTTTACACAAACTCCTGGTCTTGATTTCAAGGAGACATTCTCACCTGTAGTCAAGCCTCAAACTATCAAGGTAGTTATCACTATTTCTCTCAGTCATGGCTGGTCCATGCATCAATTAGATATCAATAATGCTTTTTGGCAAGGTAAATTATCTGAGGTTGTATATGCAACAACCACCTAGCTTTGTCCATGATGAATTTCCTAACCATGTCTGCAAGTTACACAAGCCTATCTATGGTTTAAGGCAAGTCCCCTCGCACCTGGCATGACTCTCTCAAGTCATTTGTTCTATCCTATGGGTTCACAATGAGTCTTAGTGACACTTCCTTATTTATCTATAATAAGGATGGTGTTCAGGCTTTCCTTATGGTTTATGTAGATGATCTTCTCCTTACAGGCAGTCATTCTCAGTTTCTAAAACAACTCATGGCAGAGTTATCTCCTTGATTTTCTCTCAAATATCTTGGCTATGCTCACTACTTTCTTGGTATTGAACTTATTCCTCTAAAATAAGGTATTCTGCTCACTCAGCATGGCTATATCAGAGACTTATTGGAGAAGTTCAAAATGATTGGTGCAAAGCCAAATAGCACTCCCTTATGCAGCTCCACTCCACTAAAACTCACTAATGGATCAACAGATGTGGATGCCTCTTTGTTTATGAGTATTATTGGTACTTTACAATACTTAACTCTCACTCGCCCTGACTTGTCCTTTGAATCAACAAGCTATCTCAATTCTGCATCAACCAACTGACATACATTTTCAGCAGCTGAAACATGTTATGAGGTATCTTAAGCTAACAATTAATCATGGTTTGTTGCTCAAGAAACCTCCTCATTTACAGTTACATGCCTTTAGTGATGTTGACTGGGGTGGCAACCTGGATGATCGCACCTCTACTTCTACCTATGTCATTTTTCTTGGTGGCAATCCTGTTTCTTGGCTATAAAAAAGACAAAGGACAGTGGCTCGATCTTCAACAGAGGCAGAGTACCGATCAGTGGCCAACACTTCTGTTGAGGTTATGTGGTTGTTAAACTTATTAGGTGAACTTGGCATCTCAACACCAACACCTACTATCCTGTGTGACAATATTGGAGCCACTTATCTTTGCTCTAATCCGGTCTTCCACTCTAGAATGAAGTACATTGCATTGGACTATCATTTTGTTCGTCAAATCATTCAACATGGCAAGCTTCGGGTTTCTCACATATCTACTATAGATCAATTAGCTGATATGCTAACAAAACTTTTTACAAGGATCAGATTTAATCTTCTTCGAGACAAGATTGCTGTCACTGATGGTGACCCAATCTTGAGGGGGCGTAATAGAGATAACACTGACTCGGTCAAATAAGTTAAAGATCTGATTTGATCTCTTAGTTAGTCCAGCTATTATGCTGTTGAGACTGCATTTAATCTCTAGTTGTAATCGTGTATATTTCCCTTGATCATAGGAGTTACTTTCTGTTTAAATTCAAAATCTTGTATCTATATATAGAAAGTTGTATTATGATCATTTACCGAAGGAATAATACAATCCTTTTAATCATGCCATGCACGAGATATATATTGATTGTTAATATTTTTATAATATATTTTACATTTTAAATATATAAAATCTTGTAATAATTTGTATTAGAAATAATCTATCAACACCTATAATTAGACATTTAATGATAATATTTTTCTTATCCAATGTGGTTACTCGTGCGACTCATGAAGGATAAAAATGATCGATGACATTGTACCAAAAAAAAAACGATCAACGACAATGTAAAAATTATATAAAATTTTAAAATTATTTGTAATTTAAGAATACAAAATGAAATAACCAACAGTCTAATTTTAAATATAAATACCATTTCTATAAAAATTCATATAAAAAATTAAATTTGAATACATTCAAATTAATTATAATCATCTTTTATATAACATGACAATTTATATAATTGTTAAACCAAATACAAATTCTGAAAATAAAATAGCACATATCCTGGGGATGACACCTCTTAAAAGTTTAACTATATTCATGTAAGATTTTTGACCCCAGATAAAATAACATGAATATAAAGTATTTAAATATGACATAATTATATATCGATAGAAGAATATTTTAAGCATGTCGATAAAATATGGAATCTCGTAATGAATCTCGAAAAGCATTTTACAAATCTTTTAATTTTTCAAATTCACTTAATACTCTCTCAACCAGGATTTATATAAAATGATTCAACCTCTTGATATCAGTTGTTAAAAGTTTAAGCATGTTCATGTAAGATTTTCCACCTTGTATAAGCTTATTGAACCTCGTGGAGACAACAATTAAAAATTCAAGTGTATTTATGTAATATTTTCCAACCCATGTAATATAAACATAGATATAGATATATAGATATAAATACAAAGTATTCAAATATTACATAATTGTAAATAGATAAAAAAATATTTTAGGCATATGATAAATTAATTTATTACAATAAATTATATAGGTAGACTTATACATGTAAGATCGAAAACCATTTTACAAATTTTTAATTTTCCGAATTCATTTAATGCTCTCTAAACCAATATATTAATATAAAATGACAGAATTTCATTAAGACAGCTATTAAAAATTTAAGCATATTCATGTAAGATATTACATATAAAGATATAAATACAAAATACTCAAATATAACATAATTGTATATAGATAAAAAAAATATGTTAGGTATATGATCATTTAATTTTATTACAATAAATTATGCAGGTAGACTTATACATGCAATGGCCGAAAATAATTTTAAAAATCTTTTAATTTCCCAAATTTACTCAATGATCTTTCTACAAAGATTTGTGTAAAATGATTGAGCATCATGATGACAACTGTTAAAAGTTTTAGCATATTCATGTAAGATTTTACATCCTGTGTAAACTGAATAACCTCGTGAAGACATCAATTAAAAATTTAAATATATTCATGTAAAATTTTACAACCCGTGTAATATAAATATAGATATAAATATAAAATATTCAAATATTACACAATTGTATTGCCTACATTGGTGACTGATTTTCTCATACCCAATCTGAAGTCTTTTATATCAGAATAGACAATGTTGTAGATTGTTAATGTGCCAAAAGAAAAAGAAGTGTATTTATCATAATGAATTGTCATATATGATTGACAAAACAAAATTCACGTGGTTGAAATGAACTGTTCCTGATATAAAAAAATAGGACCATGTGCCTAAAATTGTCTGTCATATATAATAAAAGGCAATGTTTGTAATGATATATAATAACTTCATAGAATTTTGAACGCATGGAATGCATTGATCTAGTGTTTTGATTAGTGCCAAGCATGGTGATCCATCGAGGTTCGAGATTATGAATAGATATAGATATATGTAATGTACCAAACTTTTGTAGTAATTGATCATCAAAGAAGTTAAAAATTTCTAAGGATTTTGTGAAGTATGCCTATATAAAAAGAGCTTTTTTAGACTAAAACACGTGAGATAAAGAATCCAAAAAAAAAAAAAAGTGATGAATATTAACAAAAGAGTTTAATATAACAAAAAGTGAAAGATGAACATTAAAAAAATGAAAACAATACTAAATGATCAATAAAAATATGACTGCAAGAACCCTGCATAGAATATAAATTAAATAATTACATTCAAGATAAAATATGTAATTTAATAGGACAATTCTTGTTTCATGAACTTAAGTCCAAAATAATTCTTTTTGTGAACCAAAAATAATTTATCATCGAGTACAATAACTTAGATAAAATAAATTAAAATGAATATTAGAAACAATGCTTCTACAATATGATCACGGTATTTAAACAAGGGTTTTTCTATCATGTACAATTTTGCACAGGTTAAGAAATCCAAAATTAGTAACTATTTATTGTTAAACTAAGCATTTCAGTTTTGAAAGTGTAAAATACACAAGTTCCCATAAAAATTTACTCCATTAAAATCCTTAACATGTGCAAAATTGCACATGTTAGAAAAACCTTTAAACAATGCTTCTTCAATTTTTTATTTTTTTATGAATTCTCCCATGTATGTTTTCTGACTTTCCTTTTTACTTTTTGATCCCCTCTTGCCTCCTTCTCCAAATTTGAAGTTCCTAATATCTCTTATCTGAGCGGCAAGACCTTATCGATGCGAAACACAAGGGTGTGTCGCATGGAGATTAAGAAACGTCACAGAGACACCAACAACTACAAAGAAGATCAAGAAAAAAGCAAAGAGTTAAAAGAAATTAAGATCAAGAAACTTAAGATGAGCAAGAGAAGAAAAATAGTTGAGACTCTGGTTGACGATCGAGTAAAGACCAAGGAATGAGAGGAACAAAAGCACCCAAAATAAAAGAAACCAAAATACCCACGCAAAAATAGAGAGAAGCATAAACACAAAAAAGAAGACATCACCTCCGGTGCATGAAATTACTTTTGAAATGAATTATTGTGTGATTTGCTTTTATATACATGCCCATGAATTGCTTTGATTTGAATTTGAAATGTGCTTGTTTTAATGCATTGAAATTATTTCCTTATGCAACTGATTTACTGTTATTGCTTTTATTTGCTTTCAATTGATATTTTGGCCTTTATTGATTCATCAGAATATCCGATTTGCTTTTATTGGCTATTATCAATTTTGCCCCTTCACGGTGGATTGATTTGAATTTGAAATATGTTTTTTTGATGCATTCAAATTCTTTCCTTATGTAACTGATTTGCTTTTATTAGTCTTCAGTTGAAATTTTGTTTTCTTTATTGATCCACTTGAGTATCTGATTTGTCTTTATTTACTTTTATAAATTTCAAAATATCATTATTGATTGATTTTAATTTGAAATCTATGTTTTAATGCATTGAAATTGTTTCCTTTAGTTTGCAAATTGAATAGCCATTTAGTAATCCTTTGTTTTATGGTATGAATGACACGTAGGACACCGCTGACATGGATAGTTTGAGAGATTGACATGTGGAGAACAAATTCCTACATACATTCTCCTTTGTATATAGTATAGATAGATTTGCTTTTATTAGTCTTCAGTTGAAATTTTGTTTTCTTTATTGATCCACTTGAGTATCTGATTTATCTTTATATACTTTTATAAATTTCAAAATATCATATTGATTGATTTTAATTTGAAATATGTGTTTTAATGCTTTGAAATCGTTTCCTTTAGTTTGCAAAGGGAATAGCCATTTAGTAATCCCTTGTTTCATGGTATGAATGACACATAGGACACCACTGACATGGATAGTTTGAGAGATCGACATGTGGAGAACAAATTCCTACATACACTAATGCAATAAGTGTTTTTTACGTCAGTTAAAATTGATTTTATACGTCAGAATATTTTCTGACGTTAATACAGCTGACATTAACAGTTAATATTTTAACGTCAGTTGTTTAAACAACTGACGTTAAATATAAAACTATTAATGTCAGTTCTTTAACACAACTGATGTTAATGTTGTTCCAACTAACGTCAGTTGTGTTAAAGAACTGATGTTGAAGGTTTTATTTTTAACGTCAGTTTCTTAATACAACTGACGTTAATAGTCTACTGTATATTTTATACAATACTATTAACATCAGTTATTTGATACAACTGATGTTAATAGATTTTTTTTTTTTAAATTCAGTTTTAAAATATCACTCCCCTCAGCTATCCCTGCATTCAGTAAATATCTCAGTAACACAGAATATCACACACATTACAGAATTGTAAACACTACCATTAAATTTCAATATTAACAAAAAGAAAAGAAATATACAAAGGAACAATGGGGGGACTTAAAACCAAAACCCATGTATAGGAAAAACATAACTATCTACAAGTATATATATATATATATATATATATATATATATAAATTTTAGTCTCTAATGTCTAAAAACAAAACTACCAATCTAACTATATATATATATATATATATACATGTTATTAATTAGTTTCTAAAGTCTAACAAAAAAACTATTCATCTAAGTATCGCGGAGGTATCTTGTCAATTCCTTTTTCAGCCGTATACTTGAAGAAGAATTCGGCTAAGCGCATCCTCAAGTCTCTAAACTCATCTTTTTGTAGAGGCGATTGGTCGTTAAATGCCTACACACGTTCAAATAATAACAATAACATTAACGCAAGTCATCACCAAAACTATAATATATAATTTAACAAGTTGTTTAAATATTACCTTCTTCCATCCATTCGTAATAGATGCGGAGACTATGTTCAGCATATGAAGCATCACATAATAGCCGCACGACCACCCGTCAGGTTGAAATCGAGACTACAAACAAAATTAATTTCAATGTCAGTTAAATATACATATAAATTAGTAATTATAATATTAATTATTTGATAAATAAACTACCAAACCTTGAGGATGATCCAGTCAGGATTTCCTTTAGCCCTAGAAGTCCTACTTCTCCCGTTGGCGCAACTTATGCTACTCGCCTTCAGCGCGCTATCATAAACAAATAATCATGTCAATTAACAAATTCATATTTCATGTGTGTAGTAAACTAAAAACAACTGATATTAAAACTTAAATTAAATTTAAGATTAGTTACTTACGTATTTACAGCTTCCACCACCTCCAGTGGCGGGTTTTGGGGGAGAGAGCATAAGAATATGACAGTATGCCTAGACGAGTGAAGTACGAACAACTGCCAATGGTTATTCATACAGTAGGGAGCCAGATATAATTCTTTCCGATTGTCTCCCATCAAATTCCCTATGTATTTACTAAATGCATCGGCAGCAAAGAATTGGGGCACAAGGATTGTCGGATCTAAGAAGCCGTAAACTGATGCAACGCCCTTATCAAGCTGAAGACGTTGGAGATACCTAAGATATGAAAAGGTGTGGATGTTAATTACATAATATATATATTGAAATTAAAATAAATTATTAAATGGAAAAATACCAAAAATAAATAAGTTATAAAATTAGAATTAACTTACGTGCACCAGAGACTCAAAATCGTGCTGGCCATCCAGACGTTATCTCTGCAGGCGTGCCCGAGATCTTCACCACAGAAGGAAAATATCCTCTGTTGATTTGGGCGTGCCGCCCATCCATCGTACTCCAATGGACATTCAAAAATCTCAAACGCATAATCCTCACCAAGTGAGAACAAACGAGTGACAGGTGACAGCAACACCGACGTCGACTTGGCCTTCAATTTAGGAAAAATAAAATAGGTAAGTTGTTGATAATTAAAAAAACACAAGTAATTATTTGACTAATTTGGACATTAATAACGAATACATACCTTTGTTAACATTTCGAGCTCACGTCGTTTGAAGTCCAACTCAAGCTCACGCCTTTTCATTTCCAACTCAAGCTCATGGCGTTGGACTTCCAACTCCCGCTCCCTAGCTGCCAACTCATTGTCCTCCACATGTGCCCTACTATAACTCTCTTTTGTGCTCACATGTGAAGGGTTGGCACACCCTACGGTGTCCTGGGATGAACCGACGGAGGAAAGCTCTCTAGCAAGCACCTGCTTGAATTCTGGGTTGGATAGTAAGCATTGCATCAGATGTGTTGTAATATCAGGGTTGGAGATGAGCTGCTGAGTCATGTCATCCAACATTGATGCTTCACCGACCACCTGCTTTCGTGAAGCAGACTTGCCATAATATTCTTTGATGGTCACATTCCCAGGAACACCGATAACCCGACCAGGATGGTCTTTCTTGCCTAGAGCAGTCATCAAGACGTCCCGCCGTCCAGAAGGGACGAATGAGCCCTGGGAGGATTGTGCTTTAAGATCCATCTACAATGAAAAAATGAAAAAACGTGCAAGAGAAAAGTGTTAAAAATATCTATACAAATATCAATTGAAATGAAGTTAATTATTTACTTACAATCTTATCTGCCACTTCGCGAGTGGCATCAACTTTAAAAGATCTCGTCTTTGTCATGCGGCCGGCTAACCAGACATCCTCGCGGTTGATGTCCGATGGAGGACTAAATGGTGTGCCCTCAGGCACCTCTCCTCTTTCTATCCTAACAGAGTGCTCTTCCTGCTTCACCCTCAACCTATCCGCCATCATCTCCTCGATCCGAGTCTCGTACCCACCCTGAGACATGGTGTAGCGGTGGACGTTCTTCGCCTGATTCTGCCGACCCTTCTCTGCCTTAGCCTATTCAAACAAAAACACATAATTAAATACAGTTAAATGATCTATAAGAAGCATACAAAATTAACTTAGTCAACCAACCTGAAATTCTCCATCATGTCGACTCCTAGCAAACATATCCCAAGTATCCTGATCAATCCAGGGATAATCCGAGAACATTTTATCAAGCCCCTTCTTCCTAGATACATAGTACCTGGTAAGATCTTGCTTGAACCAATTCCAACGCTTTGATGCCATTTTCATACATTTGTTACGATGATCCTCGTCATTTGGCACAGTCCAAGCTACCTGCACATTAAATACATAACAACTGGATGTATTATAACTCGGATAATTATCTAATAATGTAAATCAAAAGAATGTAAAGGTAAAATACCGTGATAGCCTCCCAAATCTGATCCTTAACGTTCTGTGGAACGTCATTCCAGTGGTTGTAGTTGATGCTAATGTGTTGCTTTGCTTGTAGAAACACCACTTTTAAAATTCTTTAGCACGGGGTCCCTGGGGATTTAGATTAGCAACGAAGGACGCCTCAAGCTTCTGTCCGCTTTGCCTGGCCTTCTCTAGTTTCTTCAAAGTCGTGGCTCCTCTACCCCGTTTCCTATGAGCCTGTGATGTCTGTATGGATAAAAAAAATGATAAAATAGAGGGTTGTAACATTATAGACTTACATTAAAAAGAAGGACTAAAGATAGTATATAACATGTAAACTTACACTAGAATCAGGTGTAGGCGCGAACGGGTCCTGCGTAGGCCCCACAATGTCCTCCCGTGCATATGGGCCATCCGACTGATCCATATGTATGCCAGTTCAGAAACAATATATATTTATTAACATAGGTTATAACTAAAAATAAATACAGAAGTATAAATAAAAATAAATGTATACTAAGTTTAAACTACCTATATTAATATCCCTTCGTGATGATCATCACGAGTGGCATGTACATCGTCCACCTGTGTCTCCTCGATTATAGTAGGCATGTTTGTTGAAAAAGAAGGACTCTCAGGAATATCAATATTTGAATCTTGATTTTCATCACTACCATTATACATGCTTTTTCCTTGGAGAACCACGGACAACCTTTTGTTAGAAGGATCAGTGATGTAGAACACTTGTTTTGCTTGGGAAGCCATTATAAAAGGCTCATTTATATGACCTAACTTGTTGAGGTCTACCAATGTGAACCCCAATTCGTCGGTTTGTACACCATCGTTACTATCAACCCACTTACATTTAAAAATCAGCACCGTAAGCTTAGTGTAATCGAGCACCCAAATATCTTCAATATATCCAAAGTAAGGTGTCGGTGCTTTAACGGGTTTTGTGTTTTTTGCACTAGAGAAGTGCATTGCTTCGGCCACGATCATAACCCCACTATTTTGCATGGTACTATTGTTATCTTGTTCCTTTGTATAAAAGGAAAAGTTATTGATGTCGTATCCGCTCCAACATATGACGTTGAAGCTAGGCCCACGTGCTAGCCATCTTACGTCATCAGAAGCAGTACTACCATCCTTAAGCATTTCTTCCTTGAACCATGGTAAGAAAGTCTTGTTATGCTTGTTCAACAACCATCTTTCGCTCATTCGAGGGTTTTCTTGATTGACTTTTCTTTTATGTTCAAATAAGAAAGGTTGAACAGAATCGATGTTGTTCAATACATACAAATGTGCTTGAAGCACTTCCTCCCGACCCTTGCTATTAATTCTTAAGCCATGTGTACCCTTACCTTGACATCTTATCTTATCATGCCGAGGCTTAGGAACCCCTATAGGATCCGTGTTATGAAGGTAGTCCAAACAAAACTCAATAGCTTCTTATGCAACATACCTTTGAACAATAGATGCTTCCGGACGATGAGGATTCTTCACGTACCCTTTCAAGATCTTCATGTAGCGCTCAACTGGGTACATCCATCTCAGAAAAACCGGCCCACATAATCTAATCTCCCTCACCAAATGAACAATTGAGTGAACCATTATGTCGAAAAAGGAAGGAGGAAAATACATCTCCAATTGGCACAAGATTGTAGCAGCCTCAACTTCCAAGTCATCCAACATACGGGGGCCAACGACTTCGATACATATAGAATTGAAGAATGAGCACAACCGAGTAATGGCATGTCTTACATTTTTTGGAGCAATACCACGAATAGCAACGGGCAGAAGTTGTTGCATCAACATGTGACAATCTTAAGACTTTAAGCCAACCAATTTAAGATCACTAGAGACAAGCCTCTTCATATTTGAAGAGTAACCATGTGGAACTTTGATGCCCTGAAGACACCCGAAGAAACTTTGTCTCTCTTTTTTTGACAAAGTATGACGTGCTGGCGGCAAATAAGTCCGCTTACCATCCTCAACAACTGGAGCTAACTGCTCTCGTATACCCATAGCAACGAGGTCGAGACGAGCATTCACACCATCCTTTGTCTTGCCCTGAATGTTGAGAAGCGTCCCGATCACACTATCACACACATTTTTCTCCACATGCATCACATCAATGCGATTATCGACATCAAGCTTGCGCCAGTATGGAAGATCAAAGAATATCGACCTCTTCTTCCATATGTTTTTATCAGCAGCTTTACCTTTCTTTTTGGACTTGCCGAATATAACATCAATGCCCTTTACCCTCTGATAAACCTGCTCTCCAATTAAGGCCGCCGAAGCTTCTTCTGTCTCTTGGCATCCATTAAAAACTTTTTTCATCTTACGATATGGGTGATCACGTCTAAGAAATCTCTGATGCCCAAGGTAAACCGTCTTCTTTCCATGATGCAACTGAGTGTAGCATGTGACTTCTTCACATATAGGGCATGCTTTATGCCCCTTGACACTGTACCCGGACAAGTTACCGTATGCTGGAAAGTTGTTGATGGTGCAAAATAACATGGCACGAAGCTTGAAAGTCTCATGAGAATACCCACCAACTACATCAACACCTTCCACCCATGGTGTTTTCAAGTCTTCAATCAAGGGACTTAGATAAACATCTAAGTCATTTCCCGGTTGCTTTGGGCCCGAAATCATCATAAACAACATCATGTATTTGCGCTTCATGCACAACCAAGGGGGCAGGTTGTAAATTATCAACAGAACAGGCCATGAACTATGAATACTACTCATGTTACCATAAGGATTCATTCCATCCGTGGAAAGTCCAAGCCTTAGGTTTCTTGGCTCATCGGCGAAATCCGGAAACATAGTATCAATATTCTTTCATTGCATAGAATCAGCAGGATGACGAACCTTTCCACCACGTTTCCTCTCATCGTTATGCCATCTAAGATTCTTCGCATCTTTCGCATTGGCAAACAATCGCTTGAACCCTGGAATTATTAGAAGATACCCCAACACCTTCGCAGGAGGACCCTTTTTTCTCACATCATCAAGATCATCATCATCATCATCACCACCCTTCACTTTGTATCGTGATAACCCACATTTGGGGCAATCGTGATTGTCTTCATGAACACAGGTGTACAATATGCAATCATTGGGGCATGCGTGTATCTTCTTATACTCCATACCCATCGGACACAATACCTTCTTGGCCTCATAGTTACGGTCAGGCAATGTGTTGTCCTCCAGAAACAAGTCTTTCAACACTTCAAGCAATTCCGTGAAGCTTTTATCGGTCCAACCATTTCTCTCCTTCACACAAACCAATTTTAGCACCGCCGACAACAGTGTATGAGTAGTACACCCTGGATATAAAGGCTTATCCGCATCACCGCACAACCTATCATACACATGAGCTCGATGAAAAGATTCTTGTCCAATATCACGGATCATGTCCTCTACTCGATCATCCTCCATATCTACGTCAACGTCCTCACTTTGGGAGACACTTGCCGTACTACTCAACAACACATCATCATGCCATACCCATCTTGTAGAACTCAAGCGAATCCCTTCACAAATCAAATGAGTACGTATATCCTTCACCGTACATTTCCTCGTATTCAAACACTTGACACAAGGACAACAGAACATTCCATTACTATTAGAAACATTCCTTTGAGTAATTTCTATAAATTCTCCCACCCCCTTCAAATACTCAGCACTAGTGCGCTTATAAACCATCCAACTACGATCCGTAACTAGATAGGTTTTGTAGATATACAAAACATATATCCAATATAAGGACAATATGGGAGATTGAAAACTAGTTTTTGAAGATTGTCAAGCAAATTGCAAGCCAAATCAATTTGGATGTGGATTATTATGATTAAAATATAATTCAATCGGCATTGAGATAAAAGATTGGATCCAAATTAATCAATTTGGATTTGGATAATAATTGCCTATCACAACAATAAGGATATGATAAGATTTGGCAATTAATTTGGAGATATTGATTTGGATATGAAGATTTAAAATGCTCATGACCAATTATGATGGAGCTTGCATGAAGATGGAGTTTGAAAAAGTAAGGAAACTGAGCCAAACAAAGCCCATCACGGCCTAGCCGTGATAACCATCACGGCCGTGATCGAGTAGAGCTTAAAAGAAAAAAATGGAAAAGTCAGAACTGGTCACGACCTGGCAGTGATGTACATCACGACCGTAACGTGCCAACTGAACCAGACCCTCACAGGCAGAACTGATCACGGCCTAGCCGTGATGAGCATCACGGCCGTGACAGACCAACCAGCAGAGCAACATAAACTCAAAACCAAAAATAAAAAAATGTGACCTAAAGGCTCTCCAGAAATAGGTGCTCGCATGGTGGTGGGGAGGGGAGCTCGAGTGGTGGCCAACGTTCGATGTGGTTTTACTGAGAGCAAAGGGACAAGGAGAGTTAGTGCGCGGGAAAGGGAAAGAGTGATGTCAAGTTATTGCAAAGAATGAGCGGGAAAGACAGAGTTAGGGTTAAGAGTGTACCTCACGGTGGCGGCGAAGAAGCCCTCGCGGTGGTTGCGGTGGAGATGAGCTCGCGATTAGGATAGAGTGAGAGTGAGAGTGAGAGTGAGAGTGAGAGTGAGAGTAAGAGTGAGCGTGATGAAAAGAGAAGAATAGAGACGTACAGAGCGAAGTGAAGAAGGCGCGCGGGTGTAAACGTTATAATCAAAAACCAAAAATAAAACAACATTTTACGTCAGTTGTTTAATACAACTGACGTTAGAAGTCATTTTTAACGTCAGTTGTCTTAAACAACTAACGTTAAAAGTCATTGTTTAACGTCAGTGGTATTAAACAACTGACGTTAAAAATAAATTTTTTTATTTTAAAAACACTTTTAACGTCAGTTGTTGCCGACAACTGACGTTAAAAGTGTATAAGTTTCTGCAAAAACATTCATTTCTTTGACTACTATGATACTTACCCATGCACCTTGTAACTTAATCCTCTTAATGATCATTAAGTTAATAGATCAGTTTTCAAGAAAATCAGGTAGTCTCTCTTCTCTATATAAAGTACCATTCTTCCGTATCAGTCTGTATTACACCCCCCTCTTCTTTTCCTCTATATTTCGTGCGTTTTCTATTCCTTCACAATATGCCTCTATCATATTTGAGATTTTGTTATTTCTTCCTATACCTGGACTTAAAGGTCTCTATCTTAATGGTCAAAAAACTTCTGAGGTTGAGTAAATCACGTAACATGGATGGTAAGGTTGGGTGAATCACGTAATGTGATTCCCTCACTTTATTTCATCCCGTCATCCCTTTCACCCCGCTTTGGCAGCAAGTGACTGTGGATTCAAGATGATGCATCAAGGAATTCAAGTGAGGGAGGAGATGCATCCATTGGAGTTTCTGAGGACAGGACTGAGAAGAAAATGATGTTGAAGCAGAAACTTTTTTATATTTTAGGGCTATGTTGCAGAAATTTTTTATCTTTTAATCATGTAATTGTAACTTATGAATCGCTTCAATGAGATACGATTTGATTATACATATATAACTTGTTTTATGTTAAGTGTTTATTTATTTTAATTTGCACAAGAATTTGTTTACTAATTCAAGCTAATTAATTAAGATTAAAAATAAACTTGTTTAAACAAAAAGGTTTAGAAATAAACTGCACTATATGGAGTGATCTACGTTAAGAGTGACAACATGGAGATGACAACGACAGAAGGATAGGAATGAGTTAGGGATATAGGATTATATACGCCAGTTATTTATTTAACTGAAGTAAAAAAATCATATTTTTAACGCCAGTCGTATAAACAACTGACGTTAAAAGTGTTAATAATTCTTTCAAATCACTTTTATCGTCAGTTCATTACACAACTGACACAATTAGTGATTTAATATTTACAAAACTGACACCGCCTCATTTTTAACGTCAAACATATGGTCAACTGACGTAAAATGTTCCCGTATATTACATTATTTCCACTAGTGATATATTCTCCTTTATATATAGTATAGATGTAACGTACAAAACTTTTGTAGTAATTGATCATCAAAGAAGTTAAAAATTTCTAAGGATTTTCAAAATGCATGTCTATCATTATGCCTATATAAAAAGAGCTTTTTTAGACTAAAACACAAGAGATAAAGATTCCAAAAAAATATATATAATAAATAAAAGTAATGAATATTAACAAAAGAGTTTAATATAACAAAAAGTGAAAGATGAACATTAAAAAAATGAAAACAATACTAAATAATCAATAAAAATATGACTGCAAGAACCCTACATAGAATATAAATTAAATAATCACATTCAAGAAAAAATATGTAATTTAATAGGACAATTCTTGTTTCATGAACTTAAATCCAAAATAATTCTTTTTGTGAACCAAAAATAATTTATCACCTAGTACAATAAATTAGATAAAATAAATTAAAATGAATATTAGAAACAATGCTTCTATAATATGATCACGGTATTTAAACAAGGGTTTTTCTATCATGTGCAACTTTGCACAAGTTAAGAAACCCAAAAGTAGCAACTATTTATTGAAAAACTAAGCATTTCAGTTTGTAAAATATACAAGTTCCCATATAAATTTACTCTTTTAAGATCCTTAACATGTGCAAAATTGAACAGATTAGAAAAACCTTTAAACAATGCTTCTTCGAATTTTTTTATGAATTCTCCTAGCTATGTTTTCTAACATTCCTTTTTACTTTTTGATCCCCTCTTGCCTCTTTCTCCAAATTTAAAGTTCCTAATATCTCTTATCTGAGCGGCAAGACCTTAACGATGATGGAAACACAAGGGTGTGTTGCATGGAGATTAAGAAACGTCAGAGACACCAACAACTACAAAGAAGATCAAGAAAAAAGCAAAGAGTCAAAAGAAATTAAGATCAAGAAACTTAAGATGAGCAAGAGAAGAAAAATAGTTGGGATTCTGATAGGTGATCGAGTAAGACCAAGGAATGAGATGAACAAAAGCACCCAAAAGAAAAGAAACAAAAATACCACGAAAAAATAGAGAGAAGCATAAACACAAAAAAGGAAGACATCACCTCAGTGCATGAAATTACTTTTGAAATGAATTATTGTGTGATTTGCTTTTATATACATGCCCATGAATTGCTTTGATTTGAATTTGAAATGTGCTTGTTTTAATGCATTGAAATTATTTCCTTATGCAACTGATTTACTGTTATTGCTTTTATTTGCTTTCAATTGATATTTTGGCCTTTATTGATTCATCAAAATATCCGATTTGCTTTTATTGGCTTTTATCAATTTTGCCCCTTCACGGTGGATTGATTTGAATTTGAAATATGTTTTTTTAATGCATTCAAATTCTTTCCTTATGTAACTGATTTGCTTTTATTAGTCTTCAGTTGAAATTTTGTTTTCTTTATTGATCCACTTGAGTATCTGATTTGTCTTTATTTACTTTTATAAATTTCAAAATATCATTATTGATTGATTTTAATTTGAAATCTATGTTTTAATGCATTGAAATTGTTTCCTTTAGTTTGCAAATTGAATAGCCATTTAGTAATCCTTTGTTTTATGGTATGAATGACACGTAGGACATCGCTGACATGGATAGTTTGAGAGATTGACATGTGGAGAACAAATTCCTACATACATTCTCCTTTGTATATAGTATAGATAGATTTGCTTTTATTAGTCTTCAGTTGAAATTTTGTTTTCTTTATTGATTCACTTGAGTATCTGATTTATCTTTATTTACTTTTATAAATTTCAAAATATCATATTGATTGATTTTAATTTGAAATATGTGTTTTAATGCATTGAAATTGTTTCCTTTAGTTTGCAAATGGAATAGCCATTTAGTAATCCCTTGTTTCGTGGTATGAATGACACATAGGACACCACTGACATGGATAGTTTGAGAGATCGACATGTGGAGAACAAATTCCTACATATATTCTCCTTTATATATAGTATAAATGTAACGTACAAAACTTTTGTAGTAATGGATCATCAAAGAAGTTAAAAATTTCTAAGGATTTTGAAAATGCATGTCTATCATTATGCCTATATAAAAAGAGCTTTTTTAAACTAAAACATGAGAGATAAAGATTCCAAAAAAAAAATATAATAAATAAAAAGTCATGAATATTAACAAAAGAGTTTAATATAACAAAAAGTGAAAGATGAACATTAAAAAAATGAAAACAATACTAAATAATCAATAAAAATATGACTGCAAGAACCCTACATAGAATATAAATTAAATAATTACATTCAAGAAAAAATATGTAATTTAATAGGACAATTCTTGTTTCATGAACTTAAATCAAAAATAATTCTTTTTGTGAACCAAAAATAATTTATCACCTAGTACAATAACTTAGATAAAATAAATTAAAATGAATATTAGAAACAATGCTTCAATGATATGATCACGGTATTTAAACAAGGGTTTTTCGATCATGTGCAACTTTGCACATGTTAAAGAAACCCAAAAGTAGCAACTATTTATTGAAAAACTAAGCATTTCAGTTTTGAAAGTGTAAAATATACAGGTTCCCATATAAATTTACTCTTTTAAGATCCTTAACATGTGCAAAATTGAACAGGTTAGAAAAACCCTTTAAACAATGCTTCTTCGAATTTTTTTATGAATTCTCCCAGCTACGTTTTCCGACATTCCTTTTTACTTTTTGATCCCCTCTTGCCTCTTTCTCCAAATTTAAAGTTCCTAATATCTCTTATTTGAGCGGCAAGACCTTAACGATGATGGAAACACAAGGGTGTGTTGCATGGAGATTAAGAAACGTCATAGAGACACCAACAACTACAAAGAAGATCAAGAAAAAAGCAAAGAATCAAAAGAAATTAAGATCAAGAAACTTAAGATGAGCAAGAGAAGAAAAATAGTTGGGATTCTGATGGGTGATCGAGTAAGACCAAGGAATGAGAGGAACAAAAGCACCCAAAAGAAAAGAAACAAAAATACCACGAAAAATAGAGAGAACCATAAACACAAAAAAGGAAATACCACGAAAATAGAGAGAAGCATAAACACAAAAAAGGAAGACATCACCTCAGTGCATGAAATTACTTTTGAAATGCATTATTGTGTGATTTACTTTTATATACATGCCCATGAATTGCTTTGATTTGAATTTGAAATGTGCTTGTTTTAATGCATTGAAATTATTTCCTTATGTAACTGATTTACTTTTATTGCTTTTATTTGCTTTCAATTGATATTTTGGCCTTTATTGATTCATCAGAATATCCGATTTACTTTTATTGGATTTTATCAATTTTTCCCCTTCACGGTGGATTGATTTGAATTTGAAATATGTTTTTTTAATGCATTCAAATTCTTTCCTTATGTAACTGATTTGCTTTTATTAGTCTTCAGTTGAAATTTTGTTTTCTTTATTGATCCACTTGAGTATCTAATTTGTCTTTATTTACTTTTATAAATTCAAAATATCATTATTGATTGATTTTAATTTGAAATATGTGTTTTAATGCATTGAAATTGTTTCCTTTAGTTTGCAAATTCAATAGCCATTTTTTTTAAGCAATGTGACAAGTCACCATAATTTTATTAATAAAATAAAAAAGAAAACAAGAAAAATGGGGGACCAAAACCAAAACCCATGCAAAATAAATGAGAATCAAGCATACCTAGAATTAGGTTTTTTATTCAGTCTCAGGTTATACTTCTTCTGAGATTTGGACGTAACCACCGTGAAACCATCTTCAGCAACATTATCATTGTTCTGCTCTCCTTGCTTAGAAGTACCTGCATCTTTTTGCTTTTCCAACCTAGCAGATAAAACATTAAAATCGTTCTGAACAATAGTCGGAAAAGCGCTAAGCTCTTGAACATAAACTGGACTTGAATTAATCTCTGGAGTCTCAAGATTCTTGCCACTAATTGTTAAATCACAGGTAGCCTTGGAATGCACAGACACTGGAGTCGGAGTACCCTTCGAACTAATTGTTAAATCACCTGTAACTATGGAATGCTCGGGCACCAGAGTATCCTTGACTGTAGAGTCAACATTAGTTGCAGCAGAAGTTGTGATCTTCTCTATAGTGCCATTGACAGCATTTGTTGCAACCGAAGATGAGTTATGCATAATGGAATTTGAGACATGATCAGGGGATAAAGGTTCCTCATAGACTGTCTCAACTGATTCACTATCACTTTGGTTTTCACCGGTGATGTATCAATCTGCCCATTATCTTCATCTGGTTTTTGCTATGGAACCTTAGGGACATAAGCTAGCTTAGTCTTCTGCACCAAAGGCGGATCATTTTGCACCACGTTCTCATTGGCAATTTGTTTACAAGTCGTAATCAAATGCCCAATTGAATTACAGTGAGAACAGAAAGGAGGAAACTTCTCATATTCGACACCAACATAAAATGCAAAACCTTCATGTTCAACCATAATCTCTTTAAGTAATTTCCCTTCTAGATCAACATCCACTAAAACTCGAGCATAGTGACCATATGCCCTAGTACGGGTAGCTTCATCCAAACTTATTAGAGTACCTAAACCTCCTGCAATTTCAAATAATAATTTTGAGTGCCAATATTCCTGCGGCAGGTCATAAATTCTAATCCAACATTGAGCATGAGATTGTTTCTGTTTATTAGGAATAAAATCTGGAGACCACTGAAAAAGACGTAGTAGCCCTGGTTGAAGGTTCCATGCCCCAACAGCCAAGACACTACGTAAATCCTTTTGAGAAGCAAAACTGAATTCATAGAATCCCTTTCCTAACGGAATCATTCTCCATTGACCCAAAGGCTTCCATAGCTTTGAGAGTTTGTCACGTAAGTCGGAGATCTTTACAGGGATATCACCCTTCAATAACAACAAGCGGCCATGAAGATTGCTTTTGCAACATTCAAACCCTTTTTAATATTCATCCTCAGAAATTTTGACAGAGACTGAATCTCCATTCACGCACGGCCGAGGAAGCTAACTAACCGGGATGTCAAACGAACCATTCAAAGCCTGAGCAAAAGATTTTCGCTGTGGATTCGATGGAGGATAATCCAGATTAAGAAACTTCCAAGGACAAGCCATGACCAGAACCAAAGATGCTCCAGATCCAGGGAACAGATCAGGATGCCCAAAGCACAACAAAGTGAGGGGACATGCACAATTCAGGGAGCCATCAAATAACGGCGCTAGCGCTAGGGGGCGATCTTTCTTTTTTCTTTTTCCACGCAGTGGCGCTAGGTCTCATATATATAAGGTACACACATATATATTAATTGAATAGCCATTTAGTAATCCCTTGTTTCATGGTATGAACGACATGTAGGACACCGCTAACATGGATAGTTTGAGAGATTGACATGTGGAGAACAAATTCCTACACACATTCTCCTTTGTATATAGTATAGATTTGCTTTTATTAGTCTCAGTTGAAATTTTGTTTTCTTTATTGATTCACTTGAGTATTTGATTTGTCTTTATTTACTTTTATAAATTTCAAAATATCATTATTGATTGATTTTAATTTGAAATATGTGTTTTAATGCATTGAAAGTGTTTCCTTTAGTTTGAAAATTGAATATCCATTTAGTAATCCCTTGTTTCATGGTATGAATGACACGTAGGACACTGCTGACATGGATAGTTGGAGAGATCGGCATGTGGAGAACAAATTCCTACATACATTCTCCTTTGTATATAGTATAGATATAGATTTATATCTTTAACTTTATGTTCAATTCTTTTTCTTATATTATGATTTGTTTTGAAATATTACATTTATCAAATTTACTTTTATATAGCTTCAATATTATTTCTTCTTTTAAATGATAAAATAAAAGAAGTGGGCACATTTGTGATTTTAAAAAAAAAAACTTAATTCTGATACATTGTCAGTATACTTTTTTTTACACTATCAACTAATTACAAATCATTCTTTATGTGACTTTTAAGAAATTTACGATAAAGTCAAATATTTTTAATGATATAACAATTTATGATTGATTAATGGTAAAACCAATATGCATACCAACTAGATAGGTATCTCTTCCTTGATTAAAAAAGCTAAATCTCGTGGTGATTTACATGGTGTGAAAGTTTGCAGAGGTGCACCCATTATTAATCACTTGTTTTTTTTGCAGATGACAGGTTTTTATTTTTTCGCACCTCTTAGCGTGAATGTGAGGTTATGAAAAATATCCTTACCACTTATGAGGCAGCCTCAGGTCAACCTATAAATTTCAATAAATCTGAGATCATCTTCGGTAGAAATGTTATGGAGGATAAGATAAGGAGTGGGGGAGTTAAGGAGTAGAATAATAAGGAGGTTGATGGTTTAAACCTCATCACTAACAAAAATACTAACTTTAGAACACTAACATTTACCTATCAAAAAAAAGAAAGATAAATTTGTTTTCTTCTTTGCTTGGAGTTCAAACTTGTCTTGGTACAGGTAATTATTTGGGTCTCCCATCTATGATTGGTCGTAATAAAAAGTCCACAATTAATTATATCAAAGATAGGGTGTGGAAAAGAATTAATTCTTGGAGTGGTAAAGCCCTCTCTAGAGCTGGTAAAGAAGTTCTTGTGAAATCGGTCTTGTAGGCTATTGCCACCTATTGTATGAGTGTCTTTCTATTGCCTGCTTCTATAGGCAAGGACATTGAGCTTATGATGGTATTCGTTTTGGTGGGGTTCAAATAAAGGAGGAACTAGAGGGGTTAATTGGTTGAGTTGGGATCGAAGATGACAATTAGGAAGGAATATGGTGGTATGAGTTTCCGAAGTCTTGATGTCTTTAATTTATCAATGTTGACGAAATAAGGTTGGAAATTAATTTCTAACCCAGAAGCTATGGTTTCTAGAGTTATCAAAGCTAAATATTTTCCTCATGGGAATTTTTTGAACTCGGTTCTTGATCACAATCCGAGCTTTTCTTGACGTAGCATGTGGAGTTTACGAGCATTGTTAAAAGACAGTACAAGGGGGAGCATTGGTGACGGAAGTCAAATTAGTATTTTGAATGATAATTGGTTGCGTTCAGGTGATAGCCTCAAACAGCCTACTCAGCATTTCATTAATAGTGGTACGTTTCTTGTTAAAATTTATTTTGCCCTACATCAAAAACTTGGAATATACCATTACTTAATGCCTCCTTTCATGTGCCTGGAGTGGAATCTATTTTAGAAACTTCTATTCATTGTATCTTGGATTATAGACTTGTCAAGAATAGCTGGGTGCAATCTACTCTATGGTATGTTGTTGAGCCGCTCATTTATATGGCTTCAACTTTCGCTGATTGGTTTTTTGCAGCTTGTAACAAGCTGGACGAGAGAAAGACACGCGTTCTGACCATGCTCCTCTGGAGTATAATTGGGCCGTGCGTAATGATACTTTGTGGAACAATATTCGTATTGATCCGGCGGATATTTTATGCAGAGCTACTAACATGCTTGCTGACTGGGAATTGGCGCAAAGAAGCAAGAGGATATTCGGGACTCTTTCGCAGGACAAGCAGCAGAGTAAATGGACGAGACCTCCCAGAAGGTGTTTTGAAGTGTAATGTTGATGTGGGTATTTTTAAGGATCAAGGTAAAACAGGTTTGGGCATGTGCTTGCGGGACCATAATGGCCAGTTTGTTAAAGCTTGTTCGCAGTGGATGACTCCAACTCTCTTACCACATGAGGGAGAAGCTCTTGGATTACTACATGCTGTCCAATGGGTTATTAACTCAGGATTGAACTCTGTAATGTTTGACATGGGATAGTAGTTTGATTGTGAATGAAGTGACCAATCCTAGGGAGAATATCACGGAGTTCCGGGTTATTATTGAAAAATGTAGAGATCTTCTCTCCTCTTTTTCAGGCTTTAGAGTTTGCATT
The DNA here is from genome assembly GCA_030762895.1 of Sophora flavescens. NCBI lineage: Eukaryota > Viridiplantae > Streptophyta > Magnoliopsida > Fabales > Fabaceae > Sophora > Sophora flavescens. Next base: position 64,490,337 of record CM061069.1, read on the forward strand.
ATTAGGAGACAAGTTAATGTAGTTATACGCTTGCTAGGGCCTCTGCTACTTTTGCTAGCTCCTGTATTCATGTCACTGCTCATCTTTGTATTGCAAACATTATTTTGAATGAAATGCAATAAGTTTGCTTCTCTTAAGGGAAAAAAAAAACCAGATAGGTTTAATAAGTGCGAAACTTCAAATCTTCCTTTGGAGTTTGTCGCATCGTAAATAGTAAGTACTTCTTCTTGACCTAAATATAAACAAAAAGTAGTTACATTTTTTGGACTCAAATATAAGCAAAAATCAATTAAGTCAACATTATTAAATGTTAGTATTGCAAAAATCAAGAAAATTAACCAATCAAACCAATTCTCCATTTACTTGTCTAAGAGTATTGCATATTCCCTAGACAATTAACTCTCTTTTTTACACAAATCAAGATAATTAAACTAACTTAACTAATTTTCTTAATAAGTTGAATTTAGTTTTTTTTGCTTATAATTAGGTCCGGAGGGAGTAGTAAATTTTATTGAAACATGGGTCATGCACATGGCAAGGCAAGTGAGACATTACCTTAAGCCTCATTCTCATTTATAATTATTGTTATTAATTACTATTAAATATTTTTAAAGTTATCCAATCGTTATTCTTACTCATTATTATTCACAATTCTCCATTTTTGTTAATTACTATTAACCATTTCCAATTTTCAAGGTTAGCCAATAATTAGTTTGTTATTTATTTATTTCATAAAACTTCAATATTCTCTCTTCAAATTTGTTTAACTCTCTCACTGGTTTCTCTTTTTTCCTCCTTATCTTCATATTTTTTTGAAGTAAATTCTCAAAGGAGATAACAAATATCAAATTGTTGTAGATGATAATTCTAATTCCCTACATTTTATATACGTTGTATTACCGGTAACGATATATCTATTTATATTTTTACCTGAGACCCAGAAAATGATTTTGGAGAAAACAAAATCATAACTAGAACATACTGTATTATAGGAAGTTATGGTTAAATTTTGGGTTCAAAATTCAAACGGAACCCGATCTGCATTTTCACTAACAGTACAATTTTGTACCGATCAGAAAAACACTAATTTGACCCGAAATTGAAAAATCTTAGATTTTATCACTATTTTAGTGATATGGCCTATTTCTAAAATTCTCGCTCAAAAATAAAATATTGTATTTTATTCGGGTGAATTTTGGTGAAAAACGAGCGGAAACTCTAATCGATAAACAACGGAGCCGGATACGGAACTCTAGAGATAAATCTGGATGTCGGGATTGATGGGACAAGACATCACCTCAAGTGGTGAGTCGCATGGTGAGTCACCACCATGACTCACCCTTGTAATCATGACCTTTGCTAAAATATCTAGATATTTTTATGTGAAAAAACCATTTTACCCCTAAGTCTTTATGTAATTCCTTTTGTGTCCAAAAATTGTACTACAACCTCACACTTGGAGCATCATTTTCGTGCAGCCTCTCATCCCTCACCTAAACCCATTGGTTTGTCACATTTCTTCATCTTCTTACACAAAAACACTAAGTTCATATTCAAGGTTTCCATTGGAGCTGCAAGCTCTTGATCATTTCTTCAATTTCTAGAGGTATATCCTCCGTCTACATGACCTAAACTTCCTTCCCTTCATGAAATTTGTGATCATCCTTTTGTTTTTCACAAATTCAAGTTCATGCCCATTTTCTTGATAAATTTCTAGAAAACCATAGAAAAATAATTTTGAGGTTGTGATAATTTTATGAACTCTCTAAGACCTCTAAACTCTAGATCCAAAAGGTTGAGAGCAAAAGAAATTTCTACCCTAATCTTCTATGTATGGCCGAAACCCTCACAAAATAGGTCAAGTGGTTTTTTTTTTCAATCTTTTATTTGTTTTGTTTTGATTTAACTTGGTATTTTGTATAGTTGATAAAGGTTGTATATTGGTTGTTGTTGGTTTGACTTTGTGGGTGTAGAGAAAAGAAGATTGAAGGTTCTAAGATAAAAAGCTTACTTGACTACAGGAGGTATGGGGGAGAATAACCTTCATCTACCATATTGTGGGTGTGTGTGTGGTTTAAAGTATTGCTGTGTTGTTTTGAAACCCTAAGTCAAAGGGTTGTATATATGTGTGTTTATGTGATCCTATTGGAGGAATGGATGTCATGATTGTGGTTGTTGTGTGGTTATAATTAGTAAAGTATATACTTGATTGAAACATACTTATTGGTTAAAAATTCATGTTTGGCTTTCCTGAATCATGAATAGGAAAGTATGCTTAAAATGTTAAAGTATATGTCATGAACATATGTATTGATACATGGATATGCATATATGATCGTGAGATTTATTAGTGAAGTGAGAATCTTCACTTTGTTGATGCTTGGTTAGGCCAAGGCTAGAAGAAATGGCATGACAACTTTGATTCCATCAAACTATGTAATTCTAAGTTTGATTAAAGGTTTAAAAAGTAATAAAACCAAGAAGGAAATGAAAGTTTACAAAATTGTTTTCAAGAGTGTGAGATCTGACTTTTGAGGCTTCAATGACTCCAAAATGGTTTTAATTTGAGTTTAAGACTTGAGAGAGAAAAAAAATCATGTTTTAGTGGACTAAAAAACAGAATTTTTACAAAATCGGACATGAAAAATGAACAAGGGTTCTAATTTCGTCCAAAACTGTTTTAGGCAATTTGAAACTGTTTTTGAAGACCATTTAAGTGTCCTAAGACTCCAAAATGAGTTTCGGACCCCTAGACTTAAAATTCGTTGAAAAAGGAATTACGCGACTTTCGAACTTCGTTCGATCGAGTTTTAGGGTTTTTGAACAAACCGTAATGTAAAGTTTGAAATCAGTATTTTGATACCTTAACATAGGTATTGTAACTTAGGAAAGTGAAATATTCGAGAAAAAGAGATAGACTTTTGAAAATACGAAGTCTCGATCGTAAATATAGTAAAAAGGTGCAGAACCGTATTTTAAGTATTTCAAGTATTTTCGGGAAACTATTTTAAGAAGTTTGGTACTGATATGTCTAAGTTCAAATCTTACTTTGAAATGATTTGGTTTAAGCTAAATTTTTTTGTTTAAAACCAAAAGGATTATAGTCTTCACAGACTAGTATTTACAGTAAAGTGCAAAACCTAAGTCATAGATGACTTAGTGAAAATATCAACATAATAATTTATGACTTATGGTGAAGCAAGACCATTTCTCATAAAGTGTGGATAATTCCATATCCATACATCCATAAGACTTATTAGACTCAGAATAATTTGATTTCTTGGAAGCCAAGCAAAAGGCTCCATAAGAAAAGTGCAAATAAATAAATGAATGGATTGTTGATCCAATTCCATAATGCGTTAGGACTTGTAAGCAAGTGCCTCAAAATATCTTTGCACAAACATGACAAGTCTTTTTAAGAATCGTGGTTCAGTGAAGGGTCGGTGATTCGGACCCAAGAATATCGTCCGTCAGAGATTGACATCAAATGGATTCCGATGGAATCACGAGGTTATCCGGTGGATAGACCAATTGGACATATTCCGAAAATTTTTCCCAATACATAGTTGATACTATGTTCAGTAAGCCCGTTGTGCCTAGGAAGCCGAGCTTCCTAGTTGTAGAGGTTTCATTAAGAGCCCGATGTTTTACAGAGAGTTTGAGATCACATGTGATTATGATTGTACATACATTATGATTTAAGCCTTGTGTGCCATGATAGCCACACAGAGTGCCTGAGGTGGGCGTATGTGAAACTTGTACTAATCATTCCTTTCCAAAATGCCAATTAGCTCCGAAGTTAGGATCAAGAAGTACTTGAGGTTGTGTAGGTATGGGACTATACAGTTTCAATCAGTTTTTTCTCTATTCTCGTCCCTCATTGGACAAACCGTGTTCGATATGCTGGATAAGCTTACTGTTTAGTTTGGTATTATATATTCTTGGAGTTTTTATCTGCGGCATGAGAATGGAAGATAATATGAATATATGTATGTTGTAACATGTATGTGAGTCGTACTACTGCATGCCTGCTTTATGTGTATGATGAATGGGGATCTCATCTCATTTTGTGTTTTCTGGTCTTCTATTTATTTTATGTTCTGCAACGAAGACGGTAGTACTGCTTCATTATCATAGCCAGCTTTGGAACATGAGACAGACCGGTCATGAGGACGCATCTTCAGAGATTAGTATATAAAAGATGCGAGAGCCCAACCCCAGTGTGACGATGTATCATCCTCAGTTGTTATTATTGTACAATGATGACACCTCCTCATCGTTTTGTACAGGCCAGCATGATGAGTCCTAGTGGTATAGGACTAGTTTTATGAAGCCGCGTCTCCAAGGTTATTTATGTTTTTCTTAGTCATGTTATTTTAATAGTGTTGTTATTTCTGCCTGTAGTTGTTTCTGTCTTTACATGACTTTTATCTTTTGCAATAATTTATGAAAGTACTATGTACATACAGGGAATGTATGATTATTTACTACTTATTCTCCATTTTCTGGATGTATATGTTTTAGGCCTATTAGTGGTTGGAAAATGTTAATAAATGTTAAGTATTATCTAATTTCTTATTTGTGAAAACGAATAGCGAAAAATAAACTCGTATCTTCAGAAAATTTATTTTCCGCGTTAAACGGATTTGAGAAAATGTCACAGACAATGTAACACCTGAAAAGAGTGATACAATAATACCAACATGCAATTCTTCATTTCCAAATTCTATCATTTCATCAATTTTTTCCTATTTATTTTGTAACATCTATTTTATTTATATATTTAAGTGTTGCTTTTATTTTTATTTTTATATTTTTTACTTTGTAGTAATAGGAATTGTAAAATAGAAAATATGAGTCTGGATTTGAAAAGTTGAAGAAAAAAATTGAATGTATTGAGGTAAGTGTTAACAGAGGAATTTAATACTCCAATAGAAGTATTAAACTATGTCAAAAGTTTATATTCTTTTTAAGATGCATTGATTACTTATAAAATATTATTGACAATACATGTAATGGATGCTACTGCCGAAAGAGGTTTTTTGAAATTAAAATTGTTTAAATCCTATCTGAGATCAACAGGGTAACAAGATATGTTGAATGAATTAGTCATGTTATCTATTGATAGTTAAAAGCTAGAAGAATAATATGAGGATTGAGCTTCATTGGCTCTAATCAAAGCGACAAATTCAGCCTTGGAGGCTTCTCTATCCTCCTCTACATTGGCTCTAATCATAGCAATCAATCTAGTCATTGGTGGATTCTCTATCCTCCTCTACATTGGCTCGAATCGTAACAACCAATCTAGCTATTGGCTATGTTTTCCGTCAAGGGCTATGTAACACCCCCCTTGGGCATTACATGACTAGTTCAAATTCGTAATAACATATTAAAATAAATTAATATTTGTTGGTTGCTTTCGGAAAACATTTGGTATAATTCTCTATAGGTTATGAAAGTGGGTGTAAAATATTTTCTGCGGTTGAGGTAAAACTTAAACCTATTTTAAAATAATAACACCACATCTTAGAATGATACTTGAATACAGATCTATAACTTTATTTTTCGACAGAGTCTCCTCTGTAATCCCAATATTTTAAAAATAAAAACACCGGCTAAAATGTTTATATTTTCATCCCAAAATAAAGGCTCTCCGAGCCATAAACATCCTATCCACAATAGAAGCTCTTTGAGCCGTAAACACACATACGCATAACAGTGATCCAATAAAAGACTCTCAGAGTCATAATACCTATAACTATGCCTTTTTCCAAATAAAATTTACTCAATAATCTAAGCTGGTCGCATTATGAGACTCTTACTGGAAAAAGACTCCATGGTTATTCCAGTAAATCAACTTTCTTCAAAAGTTGGGACCAATCCCTCCGAGTGAGACAGAGAACTCCTCTGTAACATATGTACACTCAAACCAAAATACCACAAAAGAAACCAAAAAGAAATAATGCAAAGGTGAGATACCGACATATAAGTTTTATCACAGCAGTCACATACACGACTCTCACACATTGACATACAATATATCATAACCATAAACACAGGGATCCATTCCCGACAATCAAATGCATTTTGTAAAACATTTCATGTCACTTCAATATTCATTATCTAGTTCACTATCTCCGGAGATCCTAACTTCCCTTCATCGAGCATGATAGGATCGTGATAATGCCCATAACACAATTGTCTCGTGTGTTTGGGGTCGACCTCTCAATTTAGGTCCGATCTCGAATTGTTCTGGGGTATCGCATCTCACCTAAATAATACATAATAGTTCCTGATTGAGTACATTTCAAGTAGGGTAGCCGATTTCCACGACAAGAGGTTGCAAAGCCCCAAGCATTTCGTGGAGTTCGAACCTGAATGTCCTTGAAGACCCAAAAACTAAAGGAGCCATCTTTGGTCCGTAACTATTCAGCTTGTCAGTTCACCCTTTGTGAAACTGTAGCTCGAATATACAATGGCACGTCTACCACAACGACATAAAAGCCAGACTATGTATGTAAACAAGGTGTTCTCATTTTCTTTTTCTTTTTCGCATCGTTCTTTCCTCGTCAAGGCTTACGCTCTCGACTACTTTTAATCAAGTATTAAATTAAACTTTAATACTCACATAAGATTTTATCAATAAAATCCATGATTCACAATCTCCTTCACAACCGAACACTAGTCCGACGTCTCGGAATTCTAGGTTCTATCTTTCCTAGAAACTAGAATAGGAACTCTAGCCCGTCAATCCGGAACACTAGGTCCTTTCTACTTTCTCAGAACTCAAAACAAGAACTCAAGCCCGTCAATCCGGAGCACTGGGTCCTTTCTTTTTCACTCTCTTTCCAGAGGTTTTCGTTCAATGAAAAACTAAAAAATCGAAATAAAATCCAATTGTTTCTCACTCTCGAAACTCAAACAGGAACTCTAGCTCGTCAATCCGAAACATTAGATCCTTTTTATTTTCTCGAAAACTCGAATAGGAATTCTTACCCGTCAATCCGGAACACTAGACCCTTTCCACTTTCACTTCTTTCCACATGATTTTCTTTTTCGCTCAGTGAAAACTAAATCGAACAACACAATATCAAAGTCTTCTCAACTTTGTGCCACAAATATGTTTTCATTCTTAGAAATACATTTTTCACCAAAACATTTTCTTTTATAAATCCATTTACCATAAACTTAGAAAACTTCAAAAATCATTTTCTCTTTTTCACCAAAACATTTTCTTTTATAAATCCATTTACCGTAAACTTAGAAAACTTTAAAAATCCTTTTCTCACTTTAAAACCAACAACGAAACTCTTACAAATCTATTTATCAAAGAGGCATTTTCTCTAAATTTTTCTATTTTTGAAAACCACTTTTGTAAAGCCTAAAAGAAAATCTTTGTTTTCAAAAGACTTTTCTTTTCAAAAATTCTTTAAACATTTTCATGAATTTTGATATTTCCCATTTTCTTTCTTTCCTAACTTTGTTCTATCTTCACACTTTCATCATTTAGGATTTTCTTCTCATTTTTCAAAGAAAACAAAACACCATTTTTTTGATATTTCTGAGTAAAGGTACTTTAATGTCTCTTAATCTTGATTAACAAGCAATGACCAGTGTCATGCCATCAGCCAATCACAGTCAAGCAAAACAGTAATATAATCAACAAACAATAACATTAAAACTCCAATCAAACTCTAAACAATTCAAGAAAGACATCATTACAAAGATTTAAAAATTAACAAACATTCAAAAACACAACAATTAAGTATGTAACTAGAAAAACTCTTCAGATAAACTCCCTTTACCTTTGTAGACCAAAAAATATTCTCTCGACGCATTTAACAATTTGTTTCCTTCTCAATGATGCCCCAGTTCCTTTGACACCTCGCAACGTGTGCAGGCAACTTCTGTCAGCTCCTAATAAGGCAAATCAGGCTTCTCCAAGCATGACAATCACAACCAATATTCCAGCGAGGGAATCAAGACATTTTCAACCATCAGACAAATATAACATTCAATCATTCTTCATCAAACACTTACTCTAAGTTGATTTAAACACTTGATTTCACAAAAACATAACCAATTTCAAATAAGATCAGATTGGGACTTTAGGGTTCCTAAATCAATTTAAGGAAAACTCATTATAAATTAAAGAATAATGAAATTGGTTTAGGAAAACATTAATTCACAGTCCCAATTGCATAAAAAAGTGATAATTTCACACTTTGAAACTGAAATAAAGAATCGAGTGTTAGGGTTTTCAAAATCAATTTAGGGATTTACAAAAGAGAAGAGGTTAGGGGCAAAACTCTTACCAAAGGTGAAGAGGAGAGGAAACGGGGGCCAAACGTGGTTGCGGTGGCTCCGGCAACGCGGCGGCAGCGGCAGCAAACGGTGGTTTGAACTACTGGTTTTGGTGCGCACAACACAGGAAGAAGAAGAGAAGGGTAGCCGAACCACCATGGACGGCGACAGGGGGGGCTCACCGCGACGGCCAGTGACAGCGAATGGAGGAGCGAACGGTCGGAGTTGCGTGCAGAGCCGCGGTTGAAGGACGAGAGCGATGCGCACAATGATGCACGGCGAGGAGCAGCTCGCAAGGCCGGACTGTTCCCCTGCGGTGGCGGCGCGCGACTAGGCTCTTGGGAGGTGGCTGGTGCGGTTTTGGAGCATGAGGGAAGAAAGAAGTTTTGGTTTGGAGGAAGAAGGTAGCAACAAAATGAAAGAAAAGAGTGTGATAGGGGGTATCGTGACTGACCCAAAAAAGAGAGGAAGGGAAGGTTTCATTATCCTTCGTTTAGTGGATAAGTACAAAATTAAGTGATAAAATTGAGTCTAAAAATAAACACGTTTTTAGTTTTTGAATCTAAAAATAAATGGTGACAAATATATATTTTTAAAATTTGAAATAAAGTAGAGATTGGTAGTTGAATTGATCAACTAAAAAAATTCACGGTCTAACATTTAATCTCTGATTAATGTCATACCAATTTATTTTCAAATCTAAAATTAAATAGAGTAAGATATGAAAATAATTTTCTTTCAATCATATCATTTAAAATATTTTTCTAAACAAATATTATTAGGGACAATAACATAATATTATTGTCTAGTAAAAGTACTTTTACTGGAATAAGGCAATGCTGACGCATTTAATAAAATGGTTTTAAATGAGTAATTAAAATTACTCAAACTAAACCACGTAAAAATAATTTAAAATAATTATCAAGGTAATTAATCAATCCAAATTAAATAATATAAACATACATATTTACTGTTATTGAAGAACAGAAAAAACCGGATTGTTACAGGCTATGTTTGGATTGATGGTAGTTGATGGTATGGAATGGAATGAAACTTAATGCAACAGGACCAGCCCAATACCTATTTAGGCCTAGAGCGAACTTTGGAATGAGGCTTAACAATATTTTATTAAAATTATTATATTTTTATTCAAAGTTTATCTTTTGGATTTTATAGATACAAAATCATTTATTAAATTAATATATAGAAACTACTGACTACTAACTAGTAAATAAAATATGTATATATATTTAAAAAAACTATCTAACTATATAGTAACTACTAACTAATAAGTAAATTTATTTTAGGCCTAGAACCCTTGCTTTGATGGCTTTGGCCTTGGGCCGACATTATAATGGAATAGAGCAGAACAGAGCAGAATTGAATAAAAATTTCATTCCATTGTTTTGATATTTTATGATGGAAAGGAGTGGACAGAATGTAATAAGTTATATATTTTTATTCCTATATTAATCTTACTTTAAAATACTTATATTTTATTTATTATACCTTTAATAATGTGATTTTCAATTTTAACTTTATTTTTTAATTCATAATATGAAAAAAGAAGGATGGATAACTTATTAACATGGCAGAATAAAATTAAAAAAAAAGAGTAAAAGATATTCTTATCAAAAGAGAAAATAAATAGCCGTTTGGAAGAGGACAGTACAATTCCTGAAGAGGGAAAAAAATATCTGTGTGCACAATAGAAGAATTGAAAGCAGAGGAAATGGCGCAACAGGAACCCGGGAAGAAATGGATATGGATGGAAGAAAGGTATCAGGGGTAAAAACTTTAACATCTACACAAATATAAAAGTGGACTAGCAATTTCTACTGTACATCTGATATGGAGGGCTCACCTTATTTCGAGGAATTCAATCATTTTTTAATACATTTTTTTGTTTCTGATTATTATTATTATATTTGGTACTTCAATTGTATTGTTTGCTTTACCGGGTAAAGTTGCATTAAATGGGATTAGACATGTCAACCATCACACCTTCAGACACGGAGGAGAAAGTGGAAACGTGTTAAGATAGGAAAGTTTTCTTTCCCCTTATTGTATTTTTCTGAAAGAAAAAGAAAACTGATACATTAAAGTGTTGGAGAGGCTAGGTTACCATTAACCGTCCATTGCTTTGCACTTGCCGATGAACGGGGTGGTCCCGTCCATTGATTTGCACTTGTCGATGGACGGGGTGGTCCTGGCCCATCGCTTTTTGCACTTCTTTGTTGGCCCGTCCAATCATTAAACTTCTTTGGTGGGCCGGGTTGGTCCCGTCCAGTCCTGTCCCTTTTTATTTCTGCTGGACGAAGGGGTCCCTTTTATTTAACCATGACAAACTCTGTTAAGGCTACAAGAAATCAATGGATAGTTGTTAACTCTGAAAGAAAATCCAGTATTTGTTTTTTTATTAAACTTTCTATATCCAAATATAAAATATAGTTTGTTCTGTGAGTCAAATTCTGTGAATAATTGAGTCACTTTATTTATTTTACTCATATAAACGCAGATGCATGGAAATGAAACTTGTGAGTTGCTTCATTGAGTGATGGTGTGGTGCAACTTTAGAAGGTGAAGATACCCTGAAGATAAATTTTAGTAACTGAGTACAACATTCACGATATTGAAAGATGCCACATGTCATCAATTACACTGAGGAGAAAGTGGAAACGTGTTAAGATAGGAAAGCTTTTTTTTTCCTAATTGTATTTTTCTGAAAGAAAAAGAAAACTGATACATTAAAGTGTTGGAGAGGCTAGGTTACCATCATACCTTCAGACATTGAGGAGAAAGTGGAAACGTGTTAAGATAGGAAAGCTTTTTTTTTTCCTTATTGTATTTTTCTGAAAGAAAAAGAAAAGTGATACATTAAAGTGTTGGAGAGGCTAGGTTACCATTAACCGTCCATTGCTTTGCACTTGCTGATGGACGAGGTGGTCCCATCCATTGCTTTGCACTTGCTGATGGACAAGGTGGTCCCGTCCATTGCTTTGCACTTGCTGTTTGCCCCGTCTAGTCATTACACTTGCTGGTTGATGCGGTGGTCCCGTCCAGTCCTGTCCCTTTTATTTCTGCTGGACGAGGGGGTCCCTTTTATTTAACCATGACAAACTCTGTTAAGGCTACAAGAAATCAATGGATAGTTGTTAACTCTGAAAGAAATTCCAATATTTGTTTTTTTATTAAACTTTCTATGTCCAAATATAAAATATAGTTTGTTCTGTGAGTCAAATTCTGTGAATAATTGAGTCACTTTATTTATTTTACTCATATAAACGCAAATGCATGGAAATGAAACTTGTGAGTTGCTTCATTGAGTGATGATGTGGTGCAACTTTAGAAGGTGAAGATACCCTGAAGATAATTTTTAGTAACTGAGTACAACATTTACGATATTGAAAGATGCCACGTGTCATCAATTACACTGATATTGATTCGCTTCAAAATGATAATTATTACAAGTTTTGACCATAGTGGTGCAGCATTGCCGATGAATTTTAAGTGTAAATCGTCATTGACATCCTTGGATATTTGAGATTAAGGTTTCTGCTTTAAGTAGTGCTACATAGTTCACCTTTGTTTGCTTTATGTGATGTTGTCCGTTGGCTTATAGTTAGTCACATAGAATGTAGTTGAGACATGCATTAAGTCTAATGTTAGGTCTGGAATGTGTCTTAATTAATGTGTAGAAAACAATAGTCTGAACACTATAGGCCCTTGCCTTCAAAGTTTCTCTTTGTTCAGCTAGTTTTAGTATCATTTCTGACTTTTTGATGCATTGACATCGAGGAAAAGGCATAATAACATTTTGTTCGTATTTTTCTAAACTCGATTCCCTTCCTCTTTAATCTGCTCATAGATTGTGACTTTCTATTTTTTTTTATTCTTTCCTAATTTATTCCACTTACATTGTTCTACCCCTCTCTCATTTTGTTTTTCTATACCTTACAATTTGTTTCTCATATGTGTTATATTTAAGTTGAAGTGTCAGATTGAGTAACCTGTTTGTTTCTTGGAGGGTTGTTATCAAATTTTTTTCCTCCAAGAATTTTAAACATATTGAATGTTCTTATTCGGTGCATTTCTTTGCTGTGTTAGTTTTGGTTTAGTTAGGTAGAATCAGATAGTTAAGGCTGTGAGGTGGTGAGACTATTCAGAGGGGTAGGGCATAGCTTCAATATGGGGAAAAAGGTTGAATAGTGGGTATCTAGAAGTTAAGGTGTGGAATGTTACATTTGATGAGTTTTAAAGGGGGGACCCTTTGAACGAGCAGTCTGTCTTTTTCTATTAAGTTTCAGTCAAACATAGCAGTTATGTTGCCTTTCTTTTTCTTTTCTTTAAACATCTCAGCTAACAAATATTATGAATCATGTTGTTATACAAAATTAGCACACTAGAGAGTCCAAGACCATGGAGGCAGAGAGGTTGCTACCTATTGGAACCACTCCTTCTCTTAATGAGGGTCCTATTTTCGTGAAATTAGGGCTTCTATTTTTGTGATCTGGAGGTGATTGATTTGGGTTACCTGGGGTGAAGGGATGTAGATGGAGTAGGTGGTTTTGTATTCGGAATAAAGATTTCATCCCTCAATTAATGGGATGTTGCCAATTCCATAAATTTGATTCATTTTCATTTACCTTTTTGTATTGGATTTGTGTGGATTTTGGGGAATCTGTTTGGGATTGTGGGAATCATGTTCTGATCCAGCACAAAATAAATATTATTTTGGGTTTTTTTTTTGCAAGTAGCTAAGATGTTTGGGATAACAAATCATGTTATGAAACTGAGTTTTTTTGACATTTTGCTTTGATAAGGATAAGATCTGATAATAATAAAAATCAAAAATGAAGAAAGTAGGGGACTCATAGCTAATTTGCTGTTGGCCCGGTCCATCATGGGGGACTTGCTGTTGGACGGGGAAGCCCCGTCCATATCATTTGTAATTGCTGTCAACGGGGAATCCCTGTCCATCACGTTTGTAACTTACTGTTGGCTGGGGAAGTCCCGTCCATCACATTTCCATTGCTGTGGACGGGGAAGCCCCGTCCATCACATGGGACTTGATGTTGGACGGGGAAGTCCCGTCCATCACATTTGTACTTGTTGTGGACGGGGAAGACCCATCCATCACATGGGACTTGATGTTGGACGGGGATTTCCCGTCCATCATATTTGTACCTGCTGTGGACGGGGAAGCTGTTGTGACTCCGGCAAGTGTACCGGGTCGTCGCAAGTAATAAAAAACACGGTAAGAGTCTACCGAGGTCGAACTCAGGGATTGGGCTACCAATTCGACTAATCCGCGGGAAATCCGATACGTTGGTCAAGCGAGAGAATGTGGTTGAGAGAGAGAGAGATTGATATCGCAATTCAAATAAGGAATCAACTAAAACTAGGGTGATTAAATTCAGAAATTAAAGTATCCAAGGTCTCAAATCCACCTACCCAATCACGTATAGTACCCAAGTGATGATGTATTCCTCCCTAAGTTCAATTTTAATGTCAACCGGGACCTCCAATTTCTCCTATATCCACTGTCGTGCTCTATAGGACGTATTCGACGATTGGATTAATTACTTGTTCGGTCTCATAACCCTAATCTCGAATTCTATTAAACCTTGTTCCCTATATGGTTGCACTAATCAAATAAATCCACGGTCGTGCTCATTATTCGATTAATGATTCCAATTCAAGTTCTAAAACGCGTCTCGCTGTTTGACCTCAAACACGTTAACTAGTTAATCACGCAACACATATGATCAACACAATCAATTCAGAATTGGAAAACATTTGCGATCCCGATTCAAGTTCTAAAACGCGAATCGCCGTTCGGCCTCAAACACGTTTAACTGATTAATCACGCAATACATATGATCAAGCATTCAAATCAGAATCGGAAAACATCAATTAAAAAGAGGGGAGAAACACATACATCATATGAACACTACACCGCCATGGGTGGCTTCATCGATCCCTCGGACGAGGGGATTAGTTCCTCATGCCCGTGACGACGCACAAACAATCGGCAAAAATCTCCATAATAATAAACTAAAAGAAGAAAAGAGAAGAGAAGGGAGACGCAGCTCCAGAAACAAGGATTCGCACTACTATTATGATCTAAACAGTGGCTAACAACTTGATATCCAATCCTGATCTGAGACAGCCTTTAAATAAGGATTCTGTTTCTCGCCAGCTCGCGGGGCGAGCTTACTCTCGCGACGCGAAATTAAGCATTGGCGCGCTTCAAATTTTGTATTTTCGCCAGGCGAGCTTGTATTCGCGGGGCGAGTCTTCAAACCCTAATCTGTCACAGCCGTGATATCCATCATGGCTAAGCCGTGATTGTCTCTGTCTTCCATGGTCTTCAGGGACTCGCGAGGCGAGACACCTTTCGCGGGGCGAGTCTTCAATTCTAGGCTGTGACCTTCATCACGGTTAGGCCGTGATGGTCTCTGACTTCCAAGTCTTCATGCTCTCGCGAGGCGAGCTGTCTCTCGCGGGGCGAGTCTTCAAACCTCAATTTGTCACAGCCGTGACCTTAATCACGGCTATGCCATGATAGTCTCTGTCTTGCTGGTCTTCAGACTCTCGCGAGGCGAGAATACACTCGCGGGGCGAGAATACACTCGCGGGGCGAGTGCCTCAGAATTTTAATTTCCACTATTTCTTGGCTTTCCTTGACTTCCGGAGCTTCACTTTATTGACCTGAAAACACAAAAAGCAACCAAAAGCATAATTCTATCCAAAATAAGCTAAAAACTACACAAAAGACGCAAAACGAGTCAAAGTCCAACTTAGGAACAAAACAAGGCAAAATTTGGGCGAAAACGAGAGTGAACTCGACTAATTGGCACATAAACCCTAGTTCATCTAGTCATAAAACTAGATAAGCCAGAGGCTTATCAAAACACCCCAAACTTAAACCTTGCTTGTCCCCAAGCAAGCTTAAAACTCAAAAACGACTCAAGACTTGGCAAGCCTAATGGAACCAATTGATTTCGCACAAATTTCATGCACTCAAAACAGTTTTTCTCCAATGATCTCCCCCCATATATTAACGTAATCCCCACATTCATTTACTTTAAACTTTTGAGAACTTCATCATTCATGCAATCATTAATCTAAGTTGAGGTTCAGAGTCACACACAAAAAGAAGATCACCAATTTCAAACAATTGCCTTCCTCACAAGGGTATGTAAAATTTCACTCATTCGCTCAAATTCGTCTAGGCTTTCAACTTTTTCACTCAATTTCACTTATCAAGAGCACTTCCCATGAATTTGATTTTCATCTCAAAAATGGTTCCCACGAAAACATGCATGCAACATCAGAAGGTCTTTTAAAGGTTGTAATGAGGTCTGGCTCAAGGTAAGATATTCAAAGGATAGAGGCTAAGTCCTTAGGATCAATGAGAGCATGAAACTAATATAACACCAATTGAATTCACTCTCATACTATTCTTTTCCTTGCACTTGGTGGCTACACACCTCTTCCTTTTTATATTTATTTCTCTTTGCCCTTTTTGGCATTTATTCAATGCTTTTCATCATTTTTTTTTTCTAGCCTTCGGCCCTTACTTCCGTTTTTCTTTTTCTCAACTATGATTCATGAACTTGTAGCCACCCCAAACTTAGTTCCACAACAACACTCACAAAGCTAAAATTCCATACTCTCCTAAATCCTAGGATAGGGGAAAATCATGGTTTTTCTGAGTTAATGGCTTGTGATGTAAGGTCATCAAGAACAATAGGCTTCAAGGCTCAATGTGGCTAACTAGGGATCATTCATCAAGGTTGGTTCAATTTATGGCCAATTAGTTAATTCAAAGAAAATTGCCTAAATCATTTGATGCAACATATAAACATGCAAACCATATAGAGATTCAAGCAAATTCGGGAAAGTGCAACTTAACAGTGATTCACTCAATCAAAAACAAAGTTGGAGGCTCAAATCCTCACCTGGACAGTTTGCAAATTGTTTGACCGAGATACGATTCCTAGTGTGTGCACCCCCTCACCCCAAACTTATCATAAATCAAGTAATCATAATAAATCTCAAAGTTCAATTTTCAATTTTTAAGTGGGGATCAACTTTTCTACTTTCAGAACCTAGGGGGAAATCATCAATGATCAAAATAATTCATGCAATCTGTGCTCAATTTAATTAGAAACCAACAAGCTTGCCGACACGACATTCATACAACAACTCTTGATCTTCTCAAATTATTCAAGAGTGACAAACAAAAACAAAACGAAAATAAAAAACAAAACAAGAGTGAGGAGAGGAGAGAATACTCCCTGATAAAATTTCCATGGTTGCCTCCTCATCAATATTGGTCTCACGGCCTCCCTTCTGTTGCATAGCATCCTGGAAGAACTCCTGCAATTTAAGACCTTAAGTGCAGATTCACGAGGCGAGATATAACTCGCGAGGCGAATCTGGAAAATTATTATTCACACTTTCCAGAATAGCGAGGCGAGTAGTGTCTCGCGAGGCGAATCTGGAATTCCCACAGATGCTGATGCCCAGAATCGCGAGGCGAAAGTAGACCTCGCGACGCGAGACAGAAAAGTAAGCAACCCCAGAGATTCAGGGTTTCTGTCTCGCGCGGCCAATGTGGATTCGCGTGGCGAATCAAGTTTTTTTTTTATCTATGTGAAAATGATAGAAACTAAAACCAAAGGATACCTAGCTTGGGTTGCCTCCCAAGTAGCGCTTGTTTAACGTCCCGAGCCTGACTCAAGTCACCCCTAAGGGTTAATCCGGACGTAGATCTTGCTTGCCGTTCCATGCCTCAGTCCGTATTTTGTAGGCTCTTGCCCTTTCATAAGCTCTCCCATCTTGTTCCGGACAGCTCATTTAAGTCCAGCATCCTTCTATAATCAGCACGAACTCTCCACTCCGTGATGGTCCTTTTTGGGATCAACTCGTTGTCTTTATTGACCACCACGGTTGTGCCACCTTTCAACCTTGGTGCTTTACCCTTCTTTTTCTTGCCCTTGCTGCTGAGCTCTTCCTTTGCACATTCTCCCCCTGGGAGACTCGGTAAGGCTTCCATGTCTTTCAACCACTCGAGATAGACCTCATCCCCCAAAGGGCCTTTTTTCTCACTGTCCCCATCATGGGATTTTACCGACACTTGAGCAAGTGAAGAACCATGGGCTTCTCTAGTTGCCCTTTCCTTGGCAGTTGGATCCACCATATCCAATCGATACACTTCTGTCCTCTCTGCAGGGTGCTTCATTACTTCAAAGAGATTGAAGACCACCTCCTCATCTTGCACCCTTAGAGTGAGTTTCCCTTGTCTCACATCTATCAAGGCACCCCCAGTGGCCAAGAAGGGCCTACCCAATATGAGAGGAACCTCAGCGTCTTCATCCATATCAAGCACTACAAAGTCCGCCGGAAATATAAGCTTGTCCACCTTCACTAACAAGTCTTCGACCACCCCATAAGGATATTTTATAGAGCGGTCGGCCAGTTGGAGCGACATCCGTGTATCCTTAACTTCTTGGATCCCCAACCTCTTCATCATAGAGAGGGGCATCAAGTTGATGCTTGCCCTTAGATCACATAATGCCTTCCCTACAGTCATCTCCCCAATGGTACATGGTATCGAAAAGGAACCGGGATCCTTCAACTTTGGAGGGAGTTTTCTCTGAAGAATGGCACTACACTCCTCTGTCAAAGCAACCGTTTCCTCGTCCACTAATTTCCGCTTCTTGGTGAGAAGATCCTTCATAAACCGGGCATATGATGGCATCTGTTCCAAGGCTTCCTCAAATGGAATGTTAATCTGAAGTTTTCGGAAGACATCAAGGAACTTATTGAATTGCTTATCCTGTTGAGGCTTCTTCAATCTTTCAGGATACGGTACCTTCATGTAAGGTGGGAGGTCTTGGGGTTCAACCCACTTCTTCTTTCGGAACTCTTCATCCACAAGTTTCAGCCTTCCCCTTGCTCGGTGCCTTGTCGCCACAACTTTTCTTTTTCAGGTTGCTCTTCCTCAATGTTTGGTTGTTCCGGGGCCTTGTCATCCTGAGAACTAGTTGTACCCCTGTTAGGTTCCAACACCCTTCCGCTTCTAGTAGATATGACATTGCATTGTCCCTTGGGGTTGTTCTCGGTATTACCTGGGAAAGTGCCTGGGAGACGCTCATTAAGTTGCTTTGCAAGCTGGGCCATCTGTGTCTCTAGATTGTGAATAGTCGCCCCTGTATGCGTTGTTAACTTGTCAACTTTCGTATTTATGTCGATTGACAATTTCTCCATTGCTGCATTCATCTTCTCAAAAGTTGTGCCTGTAAAGGTTGACAACTTCTCAAAAGCCAGCTCCCACGGTTGTCTTCCACCATCTGTTATTTGCAAACCGACTAGGCCCCTGGAAGAGCTCTTTGGGTATTGCACTGCTGAATTCCAATGTTCGGCCTTATACCCTGCTGAGGTTGTTGCCAATTCTGCTGAGGAGGTTGTTGACCGGTTAGACCACCATTAACATTACTCCAAGTGAAACCCGGATGGTCTCTCCTCATGTACCCCCTATTCTAGTTCTGATTGTAGTCATTTTGTCTGTTCCTCTGATAGTTATTCTGGGGCACAGTGTCATAAAAGTTGTGGCATGAGTCCACATGTTCCTGAGGAAAGTTGAATGGACAGTTTCGAGTGTCATGATCTCCATTACAATTACCACAACCTGGAGGCATTCCCTCGTGTATCACATTAGCATTCTTGTTCTCTGACAAAGCCGCCACTTGCATCTTCAATGATTTGACTTGCTCTAAAATGGCTTCCATTGTTCCAGCACTGACTCCACTTGAGTTTTCCCTACCACGGTTGTAATCATTATATGACATCTTCTCCAATAATGCCCATCCATCCTCAAGTGATAAATATGAGAAAGAACCGCCAGTGCGGCATCACGAGTTCATCCGATAAGCGTCCCCTCAACCCATTAAAGAAGTGCTGAACTTTGGAGACGGGGTCAAAGAACGCTGAGGGGCATCTTCTCAATAAGCCATTGTACCTCTCCCAAGCTTCATTATATGTTTCATCCTCTGTCTGCCTGAAAGATGTAACGGCTATTCTTGCTTGTGCCGCTTTCTGAGGAGGAAAATATTTGGTTAGGAACTTGTGCCATTTGCTCCCAAGTTCTGATGCTGTTCCTATCCAAGCTGTCAACCCAATCGCGAGCGACATCCCTAAGAGAGAGAGGGAAAAGTCGCAAGCGAAACTCATCCTGAGAGACTCCCCTGGTCTTCTGCAAGTCACAAGCTTCAAGGAAGCGAGTGATGTGTCTATGAGGGTCCTGTTTGCCACTCCCATCAAACTGATTCTCCCGGATCTGGAATGTGACACATGCTTCAACTCTGAAGGAGTCTGTGTTCAGGTTGCCCCTCACAATAGAAGAATCACAATCACCCAAGCTGAGTAGATCGTACTCGAAGAGAGACTTGTAACGAGGAGGAGGAGGAGGAGGATTTTCTTCAGCCATGTCCTCAAAATCAATCGCTTCAAGCCTCTTCCTTTCTCTGACTTCCTTCCTTAAGCGCTTCTCAGTCTTGGTGATCTCCGAATCAAATAGCAAGTCCTCTTGTGAGATGGTACCTCGCATACAAAAACACGGCAAGACCAAGTGGAATCAAAGAAGTAGAGAAATAATAACAAAGAAATAACAGAAAAATAAAAAATAAAAATCAACTTAACCAATCAATCAAATTTCCTAAAAATTAGGAAAATTGGTTGTGCGAATCCCCGGCAACGACACCAAAAACTTGTTGTGACTCCGGCAAGTGTACCGGGTCGTCGCAAGTAATAAAAAACACGGTAAGAGTCTACCGAGGTCGAACTCAGGGATTGGGCTACCAATTCGACTAATCCGCGGGAAATCCGATACGTTGGTCAAGCGAGAGAATGTGGTTGAGAGAGAGAGAGATTGATATCGCAATTCAAATAAGGAATCAACTAAAACTAGGGTGATTAAATTCAGAAATTAAAGTATCCAAGGTCTCAAATCCACCTACCCAATCACGTATAGTACCCAAGTGATGATGTATTCCTCCCTAAGTTCAATTTTAATGTCAACCGGGACCTCCAATTTCTCCTATATACACTGTCGTGCTCAATAGGACGTATTCGACGATTGGATTAATTACTTGTTCGGTCTCATAACCCTAATCTCGAATTCTATTAAACCTTGTTCCCTATATGGTTGCACTAATCAAATAAATCCACGGTCGTGCTCATTATTCGATTAATGATTCCAATTCAAGTTCTAAAACGCGTCTCGCCGTTTGGCCTCAAACACGTTAACTAGTTAATCACGCAACACATATGATCAACACAATCAATTCAGAATTGGAAAACATTTGCGATCCCGATTCAAGTTCTAAAACGCGAATCGCCGTTCGGCCTCAAACACGTTTAACTGATTAATCACGCAATACATATGATCAAGCATTCAAATCAGAATCGGAAAACATCAATTAAAAAGAGGGGAGAAACACATACATCATATGAACACTACACCGCCATGGGTGGCTTCATCGATCCCTCGGACGAGGGGATTAGTTCCTCATGCCCGTGACGACGCACAAACAATCGGAAAAAATCTCCATAATAATAAACTAAAAGAAGAAAAGAGAAGAGAAGGGAGACGCAGCTCCGGAAACAAGGATTCGCACTACTATTCTGATCTAAACAGTGGCTAACAACTTGATATCCAATCCTGATCTGAGACAACCTTTAAATAAGGATTCTGTTTCTCGCCAGCTCGCGGGGCGAGCTTACTCTCGCGATGCGAAATTAAGCATTGGCGCGCTTCAAATTTTGTATTTTCGCCAGGCGAGCTTGTATTCGCGGGGCGAGTCTTCAAACCCTAATATGTCACAGCCGTGATATCCATCATGGCTAAGCCGTGATTGTCTCTGTCTTCCATGGTCTTCAGGGACTCGCGAGGTGAGACACCTTTCGCGGGGCGAGTCTTCAATTCTAGGCTGTGACCTTCATCACGGTTAGGCCGTGATGGTCTCTGACTTCCAAGTCTTCATGCTCTCGCGAGGCGAGCTGTCTCTCGCGGGGCGAGTCTTCAAACCTCAATTTGTCACAGCCGTGACCTTAATCACGGCTATGCCATGATAGTCTCTGTCTTGCTGGTCTTCAGACTCTCGCGAGGCGAGAGTACACTCGCGGGGCGAGTGTCTCAGAATTTCAATTTCCACTATTTCTTGGCTTTCCTTGACTTCCGGAGCTTCACTTTATTGACCTGAAAACACAAAAAGCAACCAAAAGCATAATTCTATCCAAAATAAGCTAAAAACTACACAAAAGACGCAAAACGAGTCAAAGTCCAACTTAGGAACAAAACAAGGCAAAATTTAGGCGAAAACGAGAGTGAAATTGACTAATTGGCACATAAACCCTAGTTCATCTAGTCATAAAACTAGATAAGCCAGAGGCTTATCAGAAGCCCCGTCCATCACATGGGAGTTGCTGTTGGACGGGGAATTCCCGTCCATCACATGTGCACCTGCTATTGGACGGGGAAGTCCCGTCCATCACATGGGACTTGCTGTGGACGGGGTGGCCGCGTTCAGTACACTGCATTTGTTGTTGGACGGGGTAATCCCGTCCATTGCTTTGCACTTGCTGATGGACGGGGTGGTCTCGTCCATTGCTTTGCACTTGCTGATGGACGGGGTGCTCGTGGACTAGCAATTTCTACTGTACATCTGATGTGGAGGGCTCACCTTATTTCAAGGAATTCAATCATTTTTTAATATGTTTTTTGTTTCTGATTATTATTATTATATTTGGTACATCGATTGTATTGTTTGCTTTACTGGGTAAAGTTGCATTAAATGGGATTAGACATGTCAACCAACATACCTTCAGACACTGAGGAGAAAGTGGAAACGCGTTAAGATAGCAAAGCTTTTTTACCCTTATTGTATTTTTCTGAAAGAAAAAGAAAAGTGATACATTAAAGTGTTGGAGAGGCTAGGTTACCATTAACCGTCCATTGCTTTGCACTTGCTGATGGACGGGGTGGTCCCGTCCATTGCTTTACACTTGCTGAAGGACGAGGTGGTCCCGTCCATTGCTTTGCACTTGCTGTTGGCCCCGTCCAGTCATTAAACTTGCTGGTGGACGGGTTGGTCTCGTCCAGTCCTGTCCCTTTTATTTCTGCTAGACGAGGGGGTCCCTTTTATTTAACCATGACAAACTCTGTTAAGGCTACAAGAAATCAATGGATAGTTGTTAACACTGAAAGAAATTCCAGTATTTGTTTTTTTATTAAACTTTCTATGTCCAAATATAAAATATAGTTTGTTCTGTGAGTCAAATTCTGTGAATAATTGAGTCACTTTATTTATTTTACTCATATAAACGCAAATGCATGGAAATGAAACTTGTGAGTTGCTTCATTGAGTGATGATGTGGTGCAACTTTAGAAGGTGAAGATACCCTGAAGATAATTTTTAGTAACTGAGTACAACATTTACGATATTGAAAGATGCCACGTGTCATCAATTACACTGATATTGATTCACTTCAAAATGATAATTATTACAAGTTTTGACCATAGTGGTGCAGCATTGCCGATGAATTTTAAGTGTAAATCGTCATTGACATCCTTGGATATTTGAGATTAAGGTTTCTGCTTTAAGTAGTGCTACATAGTTCACCTTTGTTTGCATTATGTGATGTTGTCCGTTGGCTTATAGTTAGTCACATAGAATGTAGTTGAGACATGCATTAAGTCTAATGTTAGGTCTGGAATGTGTCTTAATTAATGTGTAGAAAACAATAGTCTGAACACTATAGGCCCTTGCCTTCAAAGTTTCTCTTTGTTCAGCTAGTTTTAGTATCATTTCTGACTTTTTGATGCATTGACATCGAGGAAAAGGCATAATAACATTTTGTTTGTATTTTTCTAAACTCGATTCCCTTCCTCTTTAATCTGCTCATAGATTGTGACTTTCTATGTTTTTTTATTCTTTCCTAATTTGTTCCACTTACATTGTTCTACCCCTCTTTCATTTTGTTTTTCTATACCTTACAATTTGTTTCTCATATGTGTTATGTTTAAGTTGAAGTGTCATATTGAGTAACCTGTTTGTTTCTTGGAGGGTTGTTATCAGATTTTTTTCCTGCAAGAATTTTAAACATATTGCATGTTCTTATTTGGTGCATTTTTTTTGCTGTGTTAGTTTTGGTTTAGTTAGGTGGAATCAGATAGTTAAGGCTGTGGGGTGGTGAGACTATTCAGAGGGGTAGGGCATAGCTTCAATATGGGAAAAAGGTTGAATAGTGGGTATCCAGAAGTTAAGGTGTGGAACGTTACATTTGATGAGTTGTAAAGGGGGAACCCTTTGAAGGAGCAGTCTGTCTTTTTCTGTTAAGTTTCAGTCAAACATAGCAGTTATGTTGCCTTTCCTTTTCTTTTCTTTAAACATCTCAGCTAACAAATATTATGAATCATGTTGTTAGACAAAATTAGCACACCAGAGAGTCCAAGACCATGGAGGCAGAGAGGTTGCTACCTATTGGAACCACTCCTTCTCTTAATGAGGGTCCTATTTTCCTGAAATTAGGGCTTCTATTTTTGTGATCTGGAGGTGATTGATTCGGGTTACCTGGGGTGAAGGGATGTAGATGGAGTAGGTGGTTTTGTATTCTGAATTAAGATTTCATCCCTCAATTAATGGGATGTTGCCAATTCCATAAATATGATTCATTTTCATTTACCTTTTTGTGTTGGATTTGTGTGGATTTTGGAGAATCTGTTTGGGATTGTGGGAATCATGTTCTGATCCAGCACAAAATAAATATTATTTTGGGTTTTTTTTTTTTTTGCAGGTAGCTAAGATGTTTGGGATAACAAATCATGTTATGAAACTGAGTTTTTTTGACATTTTGCTTTGATAAGGATAACATCTGATAATAATAAAAATCAAAAATGAAGAAAGTAGGGGACTCATAGCTAATTTGTTGTTGGCCCAATCCATCATGGGGGACTTGCTGTTGGACGGGGAAGCCCCGTCCATATCATTTGTAATTGCTGTGAACGGGGAATCCCCGTCCATCACGTTTGTAAATTACTGTTGGCTGGGGAAGTCCCGTCCATCACATTTCCATTGCTGTGGACGGGGAAGCCCCGTCCATCACATGGGACTTGATGTTGGACGGGGAAGTCCCGTCCATCACATTTGTACTTGCTGTGGACGGGGAAGACCCATCCATCACATGGGACTTGCTGTTGGACGGGGATTTCCCGTCCATCATATTTGTACCTGCTGTGGACGGGGAAGCCCCGTCCATCACATGGGAGTTGCTGTTGGACGGGGAATTCCCGTCCATCACATGTGCACCTGCTATTGGACGGGGAAGTCCCGTCCATCACATGGGACTTGCTGTGGACGGGGTGGCCGCGTTCAGTCCACTGCATTTGTTGTTGGACGGGGTAATCCCGTCCATTGCTTTGCACTTGCTGATGGACGGGGTGGTCTCGTCCATTGCTTTGCACCTGCTGATGGACGGGGTGGTCGTGGACTAGCAATTTCTACTGTACATCTGATGTGGAGGGCTCACCTTATTTCAAGGAATTCAATCATTTTTTAATATGTTTTTTGTTTCTGATTATTATTATTATATTTGGTACATCGATTGTATTGTTTGCTTTACCGGGTAAAGTTGCATTAAATGGGATTAGACATGTCAACCAACATACCTTCAGACACTGAGGAGAAAGTGGAAACGCGTTAAGATAGCAAAGCTTTTTTTCCCTTATTGTATTTTTCTGAAAGAAAAAGAAAAGTGATACATTAAAGTGTTGGAGAGGCTAGGTTACCATTAACCGTCCATTGCTTTGCACTTGCTGATGGACGGGGTGGTCCCATCCATTGCTTTACACTTGCTGAAGGACGAGGTGGTCCCGTCCATTGCTTTGCACTTGCTGTTGGCCCCGTCCAGTCATTAAACTTGCTGGTGGACGGGTTGGTCTCGTCCAGTCCTGTCCCTTTTATTTCTGCTAGACGAGGGGGTCCCTTTTATTTAACCATGACAAACTCTGTTAAGGCTACAAGAAATCAATGGATAGTTGTTAACACTGAAAGAAAATCCAGTATTTGTTTTTTTATTAAACTTTCTATGTCCAAATATAAAATATAGTTTGTTCTGTGAGTCAAATTCTGTGAATAATTGAGTCACTTTATTTATTTTACTCATATAAACACAAATGCATGGAAATGAAACTTGTGAGTTACTTCATTGAGTGATGATGTGGTGCAACTTTAGAAGGTGAAGATACCCTGAAGATAATTTTTAGTAACTGAGTACAACATTCACGATATTGAAAGATGCCACGTGTCATCAATTACACTGATATTGATTCACTTCAAAATGATAATTATTACAAGTTTTCACCATAGTGGTGCAACATTGCCGATGAATTTATGTTTAAATCGTCATTGACATCCTTGGATATTTGAGATTAAGGTTTCTGCTTTAAGTAGTGCTACATAGTTCACCTTTGTTTGCTTTATGTGATGTTGTCCGTTGGCTTATAGTTAGTCACATAGAATGTAGTTGAGACATGCATTACGTCTAATGTTAGGTCTGGAATGTGTCTTAATTAATGTGTAAAAAACAATAGTCTGAACACTATAGGCCCTTGCCTTCAAAGTTTCTCTTTGTTCAGCTAGTTTTAGTATCATTTCTGACTTTTTGATGCATTGACATCGAGGAAAAGGCATAATAACATTTTGTTTGTATTTTTCTAAACTCGATTCCCTTCCTCTTTAATCTGCTCATAGATTGTGACTTTCTATGTTTTTTTTATTCTTTCCTAATTTGTTCCACTTACATTGTTTTACCCCTCTTTCATTTTGTTTTTCTATACCTTACAATTTGTTTCTCATATGTGTTATGTTTAAGTTGAAGTGTCATATTGAGTAACCTGTTTGTTTCTTGGAGGGTTGTTATCAGATTTTTTTCCTGCAAGAATTTTAAACATATTGCATGTTCTTATTTGGTGCATTTTTTTGCTGTGTTAGTTTTGGTTTAGTTAGGTGGAATCAGATAGTTAAGGCTGTGAGGTGGTGAGACTATTCAGAGGGGTAGGGCATAGCTTCAATATGGGGAAAAATGTTGAATAGTGGGTATCCAGAAGTTAAGGTGTGGAACGTTACATTTGATGAGTTGTAAAGGGGGAACCCTTTGAAGGAGCAGTCTGTCTTTTTCTGTTAAGTTTCAGTCAAACATAGCAGTTATGTTGCCTTTCTTTTTCTTTTCTTTAAACATCTCAGCTAACAAATATTATGAATCATGTTGTTAGACAAAATTAGCACACCAGAGAGTCCAAGACCATGGAGGCAGAGAGGTTGCTACCTATTGGAACCACTCCTTCTCTTAATGAGGGTCCTATTTTCGTGAAATTAGGGCTTCTATTTTTATGATCTGGAGGTGATTGATTTGGGTTACCTGGGGAGAAGGGATGTAGATGGAGTAGGTGGTTTTGTATTCTGAATAAAGATTTCATCCCTCAATTAATGGGATGTTGCCAATTCCATAAATTGGATTCATTTTCATTTACCTTTTTGTATTGGATTTGTGTGGATTTTGGAGAATCTGTTTGGGATTGTGGGAATCATGTTCTGATCCAGCACAAAATAAATATTATTTTGGGTTTTTTTTTTTGCAGGTAGCTAAGATGTTTGGGATAACAAATCATGTTATGAAACTGAGTTTTTTTGACATTTTGCTTTGATAAGGATAACATCTGATAATAATAAAAATCAAAAATGAAGAAAGTAGGGGACTCATAGCTAATTTGTTGTTGGCCCGGTCCATCATGGGGTACTTGCTGTTGGACGGGGAAGCCCCGTCCATATCATTTGTAATTGCTGTGAACGGGGAATCCCCGTCCATCACGTTTGTACTTGCTGTGGACGGGGAATCCCCGTCCATCACGTTTGTAACTTACTGTTGGTTGGGGAAGTCCCGTCCATCACATTTCCACTTGCTGTGGACAGGGAAGCCCCGTCCATCACATGGGACTTGATGTTGGACGGGGAAGTCCCATCCATCACCTTTGTACTTGCTGTTGGACGGGGAAGTCCCGTCCATCACATTTGTACTTGCTGTGGACGGGGAAGCCCAGTCCATCACATGTGACTTGCTGTTGGACGTGGATTTCCCGTCCATCATATTTGTACCTGCTGTGGACGGAGAAGCCCCGTCCATCACATGGGAGTTGCTGTTGGATGGGGAAGTCCCGTCCATCACACGTGCACCTGCTGTGGACGGGGAAGTCCCGTCCATCACATGGGACTTGCTGTGGACGGGGTGGCCCCGTTTAGTCCACTGCATTTGTTGTTGGACGGGGTAATCCCGTCCATTGCTTTGCACTTGCTGATGGACGGGGTGGTCCCGTCCATTGCTTTGCACTTGCTGTTTGCCCCGTCCAATCATTACACTTGCTGGTTGACGCGGTGGTCCCGTCCAGTCCTGTCCCTTTTATTTCTGCTAGACGAGGGAGTCCCTTTTATTTAACCATGACAAACTCTGTTAAAGCTACAAGAAATCAATGGATAGTTGTTAACTCTGAAAGAAAATCCAGTATTTGTTTTTTTTTATTAAACTTTCTATGTGCAAAAATAAAATATAGTTTGTTTTCTGAGTCAAATTCTGTGAATAATTGAGTCACTTTATTTATTTTACTCATTTAAATGCAAATGCATCGAAATGAAACTTGTGAGTTACTTCATTGAGTGATGATGTGGTGCAACTTTAGAAGGTCAAGATACCTTGAAGATAATTTTTAGTAACTGAGTACAACATTCATGATATTGAAAGATGCCACATGTCATCAATTACACTGATATTGATTCACTTCAAAATGATAATTATTACAAGTTTTGACCATAGTAGTGCAGCATTGCCGTTGAATTTTAAGTCTAAATCGTCATTGACATCCTTGGATATTTGATATTAAGGTTTCTGCTTTAAGTAGTGCTACATAGTTCACCTTTGTTTGCTTTATGTGATGTTGTCTGTTGGCTTATAGTTAGTCACATAGAATGTAGTTCAGACATGCATTAAGTCTAATGTTAGGTCTGGAATGTGTCTTAATTAATGTGTAGAAAACAATAGTCTGAACACTATAGGCCCTTACCTTCAAAGGCATAATAACATTTTGTTTGTATTTTTCTAAACTCGATTCCCTTCCTCTTTAATATTGTTGATAATAACCTCCGAAGGTTTCTTAATAAGGGTTAATTTAAAGACACGCTTACCATAGCCCATGGGCTAATTATTTTATTTATGTGATGTTTTATTGTTTCCCCTATACTATGGAAATATATTTGGTATTTAGTCTTATTTAATTAGTGCCATTTTGATTTTAATTGAAGGCTGTTTTTGCTCCTCCTTTCCCAAAGGTTGACACCAGTGTTAAGGATCTAGAAGAATAACATTCTGTGAGTTTCTTTTTCTTAGCTATTCTCTTATCTAGTTGTTTGGTTTGTAGGCTAAAATAAAAGTTTGTGCGTAAATCTTTGGATGTTGGTTGTTGCAGCAGGCTGATTGTGAGGTTATTGGGACTTCAATCTCACTAGGAGATACTAGAACTGGTCTTCCAACACATTGGACTCCACCATCAGGATGGACTTCTGCTAAGAGGAAGTTGGATGTTGACTTTGTGGCTTGCCAAGATGATTGCTCTGTAAGTGGTGTGAAGTAAAAAAAAATGGAATGGAAGATGTTGAGCCCCTAGAATTTGATCATGTGCCTCTCAAACTTGAGAACGCATGATGTCAAACGAAGTAGTTGCTACAGATTATTTTGTGTATCTCCATATTTATGTCAATTTGCTGTGTAGTCAGGTTATGGAGATACTTTTAAAGGTTGTTTTGGTGTTTTAATATGGGATATGGTTCTTTATTTTTGATTGTGCTATGTGTTTGGTTTTGGATATTGACATTGTTCAACTTCCAAAGTCAAACATGTATGCACTCTACCTATGCCCGGACAATGTTCCATTAGGAAGTTTAGCCAGCTATGGTTTGGCTCAAGTATGTATGTATTGGGAGTAGGGTCTCTTTTTTGTTTGGAAAACTCTTCATGTGTCAGATGCAGATTAGTTTTACTGGCTAACCATCAACATTATGATGGTTCTGGTGATCCCAAGACATGTCTATGTAATTACACTATTAATGTCAATGACAATTTGCAGTTTATGTTATCTATTACATTTTTTATATTCTTTCAGCTTTTACTTTTGCTTATTTCTTGAAGAATATTATATTTTTAATGTCAGCATTTTCGCTATGTGGTTTGCACTATAATTATAAAAGTGTAAGTTTGTCAGCATTGAAGGGTATGAAAATTACAGAGAGTGATGTTAAAAACGTAGTTCCATGATGTTTATTATTATAAACTTACTGCTTATTCATTGGAATGGTTTTTAAGAACTCGGATTTATTTTGTCATACATGATCACTGTTTTGTTCTTATTTTTTACTTTATGTTGAACCCCCTGAATGATAAACATTAGCGTTAACCTAAAGTGAATTCCTCTACTAGAATGGAAGTCTGTTTTAGGGATATTCATCCTTTTTATGCATGTCAGTATTTGGAAAAACTACTATCTGCTTTTCTTGCTTTCTATATTTTGCACTGTTAGATCAACACTTAGTTGGTGGTTTTTTTTCTTTTCTCCATGATGCTGTCACATATACAAGTCTTATAGCTATATAGTTTAAATTTCGGCGAGTCATCATCCCCCAATGAGTGTTGGACATGTTGAGAATGGGAATTTTATTTATGTTGTGATTTCAAAGTTAAAAGCCAAGTTTTTCGTAAATTTTGTTGATGTTTACCCCATTCGAAGGTTATCACTATGTTGCATCTGTTTGCTAGGTTACCATATTGTATCATTCCAATTTCTGCATTTACATGCTTCACTGAAGTTAGAGCCTTCTTATTGTCTCGGTGCTCGAGAGCTATTTATTTCAAGGTTAAGAAGTTGGCTATGTGTATTTTCCAGTTGATGGAGACGTGTGTATTCAGTTGTACATATGGGGTGTTCATTATAATCTGATCACAATGCTCTGTGAGATAGAAATAAGCTTGTGTATTTTGGATTTTATACAGTCAAGATAGAGGCAACAAGGAGGACGACAAAGAGTCTTGTGGAAGGTTTATTTAGGAACTGACCATCTCTTGCCATCATATGCTTGGCAACAAATTGGATCCATTCCCATAGTGAGACCTTTGAGGACTGATTTACCAGTGATGCTAGCAATGGACGGGACCATCCCGTCCAACAGCAAGTGCAAAGAGGATCGGACCGGACCGCGCCCAACAAAGAAGTCCAAATCATTGGACGGGACCACCCCGTCCAAAAGCAAGTGCAATGCAATGGATGGGACCACCCCGTCCAACAGCAACTCCAATGCAATGGACGGGAAAACCCCGTCCCAAAGAAAGTGCATCGATCGGGTCGGACCCGTCCAATATCAAATGCAATGCAATGGATGGGATCACCCCGTCCAACAGCAAGTGCACTGGACTGGACCTCGTCCAACAGCAAGTCTAGTGCAATGGACGGGACCAACCCGTCCAACAGCAAGTGCAATGGACTGAACTGGACCGCGTCTAATAGCAGGTCCAAAGCAATGGACTGGATTGCGTCCAACAGCAAATGCAATGCAATGGACGGGACTGCGTCCAACAGCAAGTGCAATGGACTGGACTGGACTGCGTCCAACAGCAAATGCAATGCAATGGACGGGACCACCCCGTCCAACAGCAAGTGCAATGACCTGGACTGCGTCCAACAGATAGTCCAATGCAATGGACGGGACCATGCCGTCCAACAGCAGCTGCAAAGGCCTGGACTGGACCGCGTCCAACAGCAAGTCCAAAGCAATGGACGGGACCACCCCGTCCAACAGTAAGTGCAATTCAATGGACGGGACCACCCCGCCCAACAGCAACTCCAATGCAATGGACGAGATCACCCCGTCCAACAGCAAGCACACTGGACTGGATAGGACCGTGTCCAACAGCAATACAATGCAATGGACGGGACCACCCCGTCCAACAGTAATTGCAAAGGATTGGACCGCATCCAACAGCAAGTCCAATGCAATGGTCAATATATTTTCAAAGAATGATTCACTTGCACGGGGAAAATATGGAAAATAAAATACA
Source organism: Sophora flavescens (assembly GCA_030762895.1). Lineage (NCBI taxonomy): Eukaryota > Viridiplantae > Streptophyta > Magnoliopsida > Fabales > Fabaceae > Sophora > Sophora flavescens. The sequence continues at coordinate 64,521,864 of CM061069.1, forward strand.
TTTTTCAAAAGAGAAGAACAATAATAATATGATAAATAAATATATATTTAGAATGATTCACTTGCACAAGAAAAAAAAGGTGTATTAAATCAAATAGATTTTCAACAGAGAGAAAATAAATATGGTAGATTATTATATATTTTTTTTAAAAATGGTTAGGTTGCACGAGCAGGGGTGAATCCAGGAAATTTAAATGAGGGGAGCCAAAATCTAATTTACTTAGTTTTAACCATAACCAATACAACATGTAAACCAACAAACCAGTCCCTTCCTGAATTTAATTGTGACTGCAAATGTAATTGAACAAAACAAGTATCAATGACAACCATAGACACACACACACACACACACACACACACACACACATATATATATATATATACTACAGTTCCTAAAGATCAATCAACACACACTCACTCAACTTTCCAGATTTTGAAGGTTTTAACACCTGAACAATTTGGTTTTAACACCTGAACAATATAAGATATACCTTGCTTCCAGCAAGGTATATCTTAGATTACTACTTACAATTACTATGGAACCAAAGGAAGGCAATGATATCAGAATGTTGAAAAATATGTTATGGCGTTCTTTTTCCAAGCTTTCTTTCCGGTCTTCTCAACCCTCTTCTTCATCTCTTCAGGAATCTGATATTCCTACCAATCCAAGCAGTATTTTCCATGAGGAAATATGCTTTGAAAATATCAATCAAGATATTGATAATTGGGTAATTCCCAGAATACCCACAAAAGAGCTTTACAGATCAGAAGGTAGATTTTTTACTACCTCTGATTATGTAATCAAAACGGAAGAAAAGAATATTCCGATTAGTCCAGAGAGTGAGGAATTTCATCTTCTCTCAATGGATACAATAAAAGGTCACAAGCAAAAGTACAGATACTTACACATTGGATGTGTCCAAGTAGTTGTAAAACCTTTAATCCGCGAAGGATTAAATGCTTCAATCTTGATGTGCTTAAGGGATATTAGGCACAATAAGTTTCAAGACTCCCTCTTAGGCACGGTGGAAACGAGCCTAAGCCATGGTCCAATCTATTTCAATTGCTATCCTAATAGAACCTTGAGTTTACAGGATCAAAACATCTTGGACTCCTTGTTCTTAAATCTCAAGATCTGTGGCTTAGACATGAAGCCTGGATCTATCCCTGCAGCTTTGCTTTACAGGATTCAATACAAGGCTATGAATTCCTGTAATTCTAAAGTTCTCAAAGATAGAACATCGGGAGAGACAACCCTGTTTCTTACTGATGTTACTAAAGCAAACGTGATTGTCCCTAAGACAATCTTATGGAAGGACGTAGTCCTACCAGAAAGATGGATATTGGATAAGGCCGTCCCAGCTTTACCAAGAGAAACAGCAGACTTCAATAACATAGTTCAAACTCCAACAGGAAGAGTTGAACTAGTCTTTCAAAGAAGCAATTCTTTTAGTTCTGCTAGATCTTCAAGTCTTAGATCTGAAAACTTTAGATCTATCCCTTCAAGACAATCCTTTTCAACGGCATCTCAGATGACCTCTATTAATCTTCAGGGATTAGATACATCATCTACTATCCCTCGACCAATTTATCAGACAGAAGATGATCAACGATCAATTCAGTCTCCAACCTTTTCCTCTCTCAATGAATCTTATAATGATTTGTAAGTTCATTATAGATAAGGAATCCCTTCGCAAGGATTTTTACTCTGAGGAATGGAAACCTCAAAGAGAGTGGTTCTTGCGAGAGTTCAAGGGAACAAAAAGGAAAAATATTCAGGAAGAATATTACCAATTTCTTAACAAAGTTAAGACAAAGATTTTATTTTTTGACTGGTTTCATGCATACTCAGTCAAATATTCGATAGATTATCCTTGGAAGACAAGGATAGATGTTGATAAAACCACAAATGTCATTACGGTATGGCATTTAAAGAATGGTGAGTTGATCAAAACAGAGTTACCACCAAATAGCTCTTTTCAACTCCCAGGTATCAATGATCCCTTTACCAAAAAACCCATCATTGCTGCTCCTTTCAAGAATAAGAATCCTGATGAGGCAATATCAGCGATGGACATAAGAAAACTTATGGAGCAATCCAATTATACCAACAAATACCTTCAAGTGTTAGGAGAACACTTAATCAAAAAAGATGCAACCACCATTGCATCTACTTCGGGAATCAAGAAGGATATTCCATTAGAAAAATCCTTGTTCAAACCTTTTAAGATGAATAAGAAGGTCAGAGAAAGTTTGCTTCTTCTTCAACCCAATATAAAAAAGGAAAAACAAGAATTTGTGGAGAAACTAGAAGAAAGACTGAAACAACTAGTTGTTCCAGATTCTCCATCGGATAATCAAGATGAAAGACCTTCAAGAGACAAAGGTCCAATTATCAATGTCATCAATGAAGACGGCTCAGAAACAGAATCTGTGGCTAGTACCTCCAAAACCAATCCTCCAGATAAACCTCCAATCAATATCAATCCTGTTCTTACCCAATCTTGGAGGCAACCTTCAAAACTTTATTATCCTAGAGCAACTCCTCCGGATATGCTCTTTGAAGAAAAAACTCCAAACTTTAGGAGCTTCAATGCCAACAATATCTATGAATGGAACATAGATGGCCAAACATAGTATCAAATGCTCCAAACAATGCAGCATATGACTATGATGGCTACTGCTTATCAGACCACAAATGACTGTTCTGAAGAAGCCATCTGTAATATCTTGTCTGTAGGATTTACAGGCCAACTCAAAGGTTGGCGGAATTATTCTTTCTCTGAAGCACAGAAAGAACAAATGTTTTCTGCTATCAAGAATGATGCAGAAGGAAATCCAATTTATGACAATGAAGGTGCAACCATCCCTGATGCGGTTAACACCTTAATCTTATCAATCTGTTGACATTTCATGGGAAATACTTCCACTTGGAAGGATAGGTCTGCAGAGTTATTATCCAATCTTAAGTGTAGATCTTTAGCTAGCTTTAGGTGGTATAAAGATACCTTCCTAACTAGAGTCTACACCAGAGAAGACTGCCAGAATAGGTTACGAAAGAAAAGTTCATTGCAGGTCTCCCAACTTCGTTAGGTGATCTTGTCAAGGATGAGCTCATAGCCCAATCTCCAGATGGAAATATTCCATATGAGCAATTGAGTTATGGTCAACTCATTGCAGCAACCCAGAAGATAGGGGCAAGACTTTGTAAGGAAGACAAAGTCAAAGATCAATTCAAAAAAGAAAAGGCCGCCAAGAAGGATTTAGGGTCTTTTTGTGAAAAATTTGGTATACCTCCTTGTCCAAAGGATAAAACCAAGTCTTCAAAGAAATATGAAGGCAAACCCCAAAAGACTAAGTATACCAAGTATACTAAGTACAATAAAAGCAAAAGGTATGGTAAACCTAAGCCATAATTCAAATCTGAATTCAAACCTAAACCAACCACTGGTGATAAGTTCCCCAGAAAAGCAGTTACTTGCTATAACTGCGGCAAACCTGGCCATATCAGTAAATACTGTAGGCTAAAAAAGAAAATTAAAGAATTAAATCTAGAGCCATCAGTTGAGGAACAACTGAATAACCTTTTAATCCAATCAGATACTTCAGAAGAAGAATCAGATGGTGATTTTGCTGAAGATGTCAATCATATTCAAGAAGATGATGTTGGAAATCTTAGCTCTGATTCATCTCCTGAGATTAATGTCTTAACTAAGGAACAAGATCTCCTTTTTGAAGTCATTAATTCAATAGCTGATCCGGAAGAAAGGAGAAAATATCTGGATAAGCTTAAATCTTCCATGGAATCCTCAAGAGAAAAAGATTCCAAGGGAAAAGGCAAAGTTATAGTCAAAGATCATTTTGATTTTAAACAAATTCTGAAAAGGCTGGAAGCCACTCAGACAAAGAAGCCTGTTACGATTCATGATCTCCAGCAAGAAATCAAGAATCTGAAGCAAGAGATCAAAGAGATCAAACAGGAACAAGCTGTTCATAAGCTAATTTTGTCTCAAATAGCAGAGGCTCAATCAGATGAATCTGGCGAGGAAGAAAACCCAGAATCAAGTGCCATCAAGGAAGATGAGCATGACAGTCCTAAAGTTCAAGATGATCATGAGGATGAGGCGTTTTTGAACTTAGTAAATCAATTAAGAATTCAAAAGTTCTATATTAGGATCAAGATTATTATTGGAGAATTTATTCTTGATTCTACAGCACTTTTTGATACAGGTGCTGATTCAAACTGCATTCAAGAAGGATTAATTCCTACCAAGTTCTTTGAGAAGACCTCGGAGAAGTTGAGTGCAGCAAATGGTTCTAAACTTAGAATCAATTATAAGTTGTCTAAAGCCCTAATAGAAAACCAAGGTCTTCAAGTGGAAACTCCTTTTCTATTAGTTAGAAATCTTAAAAATGAAGTGATTCTTGGAACTCCGTTCATTAGATCACTTCTCCCTCTTTCCATTTCTCATAATGGAATTAAAACTCAGCATCTGGGAAAAGACATAGTCTTCCCATTCATCACAAAGCCTATCATTCGAGATCTAAATCTCTTAGATTGTAAAATTAATCAAATCAATTTCTTGAAATAAGAAATTTCTTTTAAGAATATAGAGTTGCAGTTGCAGCAACCAAAGACCAAAGAAAAGGTTAAAATCCTTTTCAATGAAATCCAAGAGACTATCTGTTCTGATTTACCCACAGCATTTTGGAACAGGAGGAAGTACTTTGTAGATTTGCCTTATGAACAAGATTTCAATGAAAGGCAAATCCCAACCAAATCCAGGCCAATCCAAATGAATCATGAACTCCTTAAGTATTGTCAAAAGGAAATTGATGATTTCTTAAGCAAAGGTTTAATCAGAGAGAGCAAGTCTCCTTGGTCTTGTTCTACTTTTTATGTTAACAAGCAGGCTGAGATTGAGCGTGGTACACCTCGCCTAGTTATCAATTATAAACCTTTAAACCAAGCTCTTAGGTGGATCAGGTATCCAATTCCTAACAAAAGGGATTTACTTAACCGCCTAAGTACGGAAAAAATATTTTCAAAATTTGACATGAAATCTGGTTACTACCAGATAGAAGTCAAAGAAAGTGACCGTTACAAAACAGCGTTCACTGTTCCCTTTGGGCATTACGAATGGAATGTTATGCCCTTTGGCCTCAAAAATGCTCCTTCAGAATTCCAGAGAATTATGAATGAGATCTTCAATCCTTATACAGACTTTACAATCGTCTATCTTGATGATGTTTTAGTCTTTTCTCAATATATTGATCAACACTTCAAACATGTCAGGATCTTTATAAGTGTGATCAAAAGAAATGGTTTAGCCGTGTCTAAAACCAAAATTGATCTTTTCCAAACTAAGATTAGATTTCTTGGTCATAACATTTTCCAAGGAACTATTATTCCTATCAGCAGAGCTATCGAATTTGCTGATAAGTTTCCCGACCAAATCATTGACAAAACTCAGCTTCAGAGATTCTTAGGATGTCTCAATTATGTGGCTGATTTCGTCCCTAATCTTAGTACTATCATCAAACCCTTGCACAATCGTCTAAAGAAGGAACCTCCTCGTTGGACTAATGAGCATACAAAAGTTGTCCAACTTATCAAATCTAAGATAAAGAATCTTTTATGTCTTTATCTTCCAAACACATCTGCTTTCAAAATTGTTGAAACCAATGCTTCTGACATTGGTTATAGCGTTATTTTGAAACAAAGAATTTCAAACAAAAAGCATATCATTGCATATACTTCTAAGCATTGGAATTCTGCTCAACAAAATTATTCTACTGTCAAAAAAGAGATTTTGGCAATAGTTTTATGTATTTCAAAATTCCAATCTGATTTACTTAATCAAAATTTTTTGGTTAGAGTAGATTGTAAATCTGCTAAAGATATTTTACAAAAAGATGTTAAGAATTTAGCATCAAAACAAATTTTTGCTAGATGGCAAGCAATTTTAAGTGCATTTGATTTTCAAATTGAATTTATCAAAGGCTCTTCAAATTCTCTACCTGACTTCCTTACTCGTGAATATTTACAGGGTAGGTAAGAGAGAGAGATTGGCAGCAATGCCAAAGACAGAAACTTCCTCTTCAAAGGGGAAAGGTAAAGGTATTGTCCTTAATAAAGGACCCAAACGCCAAGGTGCATCCAAATCTGGGCCTTCAGCCCAAAAGCAATCTGGGTCATTGACCCAACAACCCACAATCAAACTTGGGTCTTCAACCCAAACCCAATCTAGGTCTTCAACCCAGCAAGCCAAACAGTCCAAAGAAGACTATGGCATCCCAATCCAAACTCTTCAAGCCTTTCAAGATCAAGGCCTTACAAAACTCCCTAAGGGAACATGGGGAGATAGAGTGGAAAACGAATCAGGTTCTCCACCCCTACTCAAAGACCTAATCAGGGAATTAGCCCAATCAGCTATCCACATAAATGTTGTCAAACCTGATACACGTTTATCAAAAGACAACACCCAAACCCAAACTCAAACGGCCGCAACTAATTATGTTGCAAAAAACATATTTCAATTTGTTGTTCAAATGGAACCAGGATTTTGGGATAACAACCCTAACAAAGTTCCCTCCAAAATCTTTCAAAATGGTTCTCATTTCCAACAATCCCAACCAAAAAAAACCAGAAATTTTTATGAGTTTATTTTGATTGATACAGACTCTGTCACGATCAAACACTACCGTGACCCTAAAGATCAATCAACATACACTCACTCAAATTTCCAGACTTTGAAGGTTTTAACACCTGAACAATTTGGAAAGAATTTAAATGCTTTCAAAAAAATTTCTCAAACTTTTGATCCCATTGGTTTCAATTCTGGGATTATCAATAAGCTTGGTACAACATTTTCTGGTACCAAAATATTCAAAATAAACATTCTTGGTTGATATATTTCAAGAAGAATGTTAATTACAAATTCCCTCATTGGTTCGTCCACTGGTGGAAAATATTTGGCCCAATCAAGCAGATCCTTCCTGAAGAAGTTCTTGAAGGATATCAACCATTGAGAGAAGATGAAATTCCTCACTCTCTGGACTAATCGGAATATTCTTTTCTTCCGTTTTGATTACATAATCAGAGGTAGTAAAAAATCTGCCTTATGATCTGTAAAGCTCTTTTGTGGGTATTCTGGGAATTACCCAATTATCAATAAACAAAGATCAGAAGGCAGATTTTTTAAAGGGGTCAAGGAAGGAAAGGGGGAAAGAAGAGCAGGATGAAAGAAGTAGGAAAACAGGCGGAAATTACATTAATTAAAATAAATAAAATATGGAAATTAAAACATAAAAATAGTAAAAACAGATACTGTAGAGATTAAAACAGTAAAAACAAGCACTGTAGAAATTAAAACATGAAATAAAGCATAAACCCAGAAAGGTGGTAGAACCGACCAAGAACTGGGGAAAATAAAAACAAAATGAAACCGGAGCGGAGGCAGAGCCTCACCAGAACCGGTGGAGGGAGAAGAGATGATTTAAACCATGCAGGTTTTGATTGAAAACAGCTTGAAACTACAAGCTTTAACGCTACAAGATTGAAAAGATTGAAGAAGAAAGAAAAAGAACTGAGGAACTCACAAAATGAAAGCTCAGAATGCTCTCAGAGTTTCTCACTCTAAAATCTCTCTAAAAAATTCGGATGCCTAACAACTGAACCTAGCACCCTTTAAATAGAAGATTGAAGATTTACTATTACAACAGTATCGGTAAAAATGACCTATACTATTGCAACTATTACAACATAGAACCGGTATCATGACTGGAACTGTGCTGTCGGTAAGTGAATAGTGCCGGTGATAAACAGTGCCGGTAACTTGACTGGTACTGTGACTGTCGGTAAGGAACAGTATCATCGGGTGACTGGAACTATTCAATCCAGAATTTTTGTTGACTTTGTTTGACTGAGGGACTATTCATCGTCACTCAGGTTGACTGTAATATCAATTCCATAGCAGTCATCTTCATTTTGATAGAAGGGATCTGAGCATTGGCTGAAATCCTCTTCGTCTTCATCTTCAGATTGTGGAAGCTTTTGCTTGGAGGATTTTGATGAAGAGGCTTCTTCCTCCTTTGCTAGCTTTAAGATTGCCTCCATATTTCGAAGGAAGCTTTCTTTTGAATTGGAACCTGCCAAAACTGAAACTATACGAGATCTCTGATTAAGAAACTCACAAGCCTCTGGGTTGGCTGCTTTCATCCACTTGGGATTTTGCTGGAACCAGATTTTTACATTGTCACTTGTGGCTGCCGCATAGTTAAACTGTGCCCACCACTTGACAAAGGTTGCTCTTTGTAAAATTGGCAATAAACCAGGGTATTGATCTTGCTTCTGGTATTTATACTGCCAACTGAAAACCCATGAAAGGGAAAGCTTAGAGAAAAATATTAGATTGACAGGGAAAGGGGTTTCCTTGCTGTCAAAATATTTTTCGAATGTTTGATATCCTTCAAGAACTTCTTCAGGAAGGATCTGCTTGATTGGGCCAAATATTTTCCACCAGTGGACGAACCAATGAGGGAATTTGTAATTAACATTCTTCTTGAAATATATCAACCAAGAATGTTTATTTTGAATATTTTGGTACCAGAAAATGTTGTACCAAGCTTGTTGATAATCCCAGTAATTGAAACCAATGGGATCAAAAGTTTGAGAAATTTTTTTGAAAGCATTTAAATTCTTTCCAAATTGTTCAGGTGTTAAAACCTTCAAAATCTGGAAAGTTGAGTGAGTGTATGTTGATTGATCTTTAGGGTCACGGTAGTGTTTGATCGTGACAGAGTCTGTATCAATCAAAATAAACTCATAAAAATTTCTGGTTTTATTTGGTTGGGATTGTTGGAAATGAGAACCATTTTGAAAGATTTTGGAGGGAACTTTGTTAGGGTTGTTATCCCAAAATCCTGGTTCCATTTGAACAACAAATTGAAATATGTTTTTTGCAACATAATTAGTTGCAGCCGTTTGAGTTTGGGTTTGGGTGTTGTCTTTTGATAAACGTGTATCAGGTTTGACAACATTTATGGGGATAGTTGATTGGGCTAATTCCCTGATTAGGTCTTTGAGTAGGGGTGGAGAACCTGATTCGTTTTCCACTCTATCTCCCCATGTTCCCTTAGGGAGTTTTGTAAGGCCTTGATCTTGAAAGGCTTGAAGAGTTTGGATTGGGATGCCATAGTCTTCTTTGGACTGTTTGGCTTGCTGGGTTGAAGACCCAGATTGGGTTTGGGTTGAAGACCCAAGTTTGATTGTGGGTTGTTGGGTCAATGACCCAGATTGCTTTTGGGCTGAAGGCCCAGATTTGGATGCACCTTGGCGTTTGGGTCCTTTATTAAGGACAATACCTTTACCCTTCCCCTTTGAAGAGGAAGTTTCTGTCTTTGGCATTGCTGCCAATCTCTCTCTCTTACCTACCCTGTAAATATTCACGAGTAAGGAAGTCAGGTAGAGAATTTGAAGAGCCTTTGATAAATTCAATTTGAAAATCAAATGCACTTAAAATTGCTTGCCATCTAGCAAAAATTTGTTTTGATGCTAAATTCTTAACATCTTTTTGTAAAATATCTTTAGCAGATTTACAATCTACTCTAACCAAAAATTTTTAATTAAGTAAATCAGATTGGAATTTTGAAATACATAAAACTATTGCCAAAATCTCTTTTTTGACAGTAGAATAATTTTGTTGAGCAGAATTCCAATGCTTAGAAGTATATGCAATGATATGCTCTTTGTTTGAAATTCTTTGTTTCAAAATACCGCCATAACCAATGTCAGAAGCATCGGTTTCAACAATTTTGAAAGCAGATGTGTTTGGAAGATAAAGACATAAAAGATTCTTTATCTTAGATTTGATAAGTTGGACAACTTTTGTATGCTCATTAGTCCAAGGAGGAGGTTCCTTCTTTAGACGATTGTGCAAGGGTTTGATGAAAGTACAAAGATTAGGGATGAAATCAGCCACATAATTGAGACATCCTAAGAATCTCTGAAGCTGAGTTTTGTCAATGATTTGGTCAGGAAACTTATCAGCAAATTCGATAGCTCTGCTGATAGGAATAATAGTTCCTTGGAAAATGTTATGACCAAGAAATCTAAGCTTAGTTTGGAAAAGATCAATTTTGGTTTTAGACACGACTAAACCATTTCTTTTGATCACACTTATAAAGATCCTGACATGTTTGAAGTGTTGATCAATAGATTGAGAAAAGACTAAAACAACATCAAGATAGACGATTGTAAAGTCTGTATAAGGATTGAAGATCTCATTCATAATTCTCTGGAATTCTGAAGGAGCATTTTTGAGGCCAAAGGGCATAACATTCCATTCGTAATGCCCAAAGGGAACAGTGAACACTGTTTTGTAACGGTCACTTTCTTTGACTTCTATCTGGTAGTAACCAGATTTCATGTCAAATTTTGAAAATATTTTTGCCGTACTTAGGCGGTTAAGTAAATCCCTTTTGTTAGGAATTGGATACCTGATCCACCTAAGAGCTTGGTTTAAAGGTTTATAATTGATAACTAGGCGAGGTGTACCACGCTCAATCTCAGCCTGCTTGTTAACATAAAAAGCAGAACAAGACCAAGGAGACTTGCTCTCCCTGATTAAACCTTTGCTTAAGAAATCATCAATTTCCTTTTGACAATACTTAAGGAGTTCATGATTCATTTGGATTGGCCTGGATTTGGTTGGGATTTGCCTTTCATTGAAATCTTGTTCATAAGGCAAATCTACAAAGTACTTCTTCCTGTTCCAAAATGCTGTGGGTAAATCAGAACAGATAGTCTCTTGGATTTCATTGAAAAGGATTTTAACCTTTTCTTTGGTCTTTGGTTGTTGCAACTGCAACTCTATATTCTTAAAAGAAATTTCTTCTTTCAAGAAATTGATTTGATTAATTTTACAATCTAAGAGATTTAGATCTCGAATGATAGGCTTTGTGATGAATGGGAAGACTATGTCTTTTCCCAGATGCTGAGTTTTAATTCCATTATGAGAAATGGAAAGAGGGAAAAGTGATCTAATGAACAGAGTTCCAAGAATCACTTCATTTTTAAGATTTCTAACTAATAGAAAAGGAGTTTCCACTTGGAGACCTTGGTTTTCTATTAGGGCTTTAGACAACTTATAATTGATTCTAAGTTTAGAACCATTTGCTGCACTCAACTTCTCCGAGGTCTTCTCAAAGAACTTGGTAGGAATTAATCCTTCTTGAATGCAGTTTGAATCAGCACCTGTATCAAAAAGTGCTGTAGAATCAAGAATAAATTCTCCAATAATAATCTTGATCCTAATATAGAACTTTTGAATTCTTAATTGATTTACTAAGTTCAAAAACGCCTCATCCTCATGATCATCTTGAACTTTAGGACTGTCATGCTCATCTTCCTTGATGGCACTTGATTCTGGCTTTTCTTCCTCGCAAGATTCATCTGATTGAGCCTCTGCTATTTGAGACAAAATTAGCTTATGAACAGCTTGTTCCTGTTTGATCTCTTTGATCTCTTGCTTCAGATTCTTGATTTCTTGCTGGAGATCATGAATCGTAACAGAGCTTCTTTGTCCGAGTGGCTTCGCACTTTTTGGAATTTGTTTAAAATCAAAATGATCTTTGACTATAACTTTGCCTTTTCCCTTGGAATCTTTTTCTCTTGAGGATTCCATGGAAGATTTAAGCTTATCCAGATATTTTCTCCTTTCTTCTCGGATCACTATTGAATTAATGACTTCAAAAAGGAGATCTTGTTCCTTAGTTAAGACATTAATCTCAGGAGATGAATCGGAGCTAAGATTTCCAACATCATCTTCTTGAATATGATTGACATCTTCAGCAAAATCACCATCTGATTCTTCTTCTGAAGTATCTGATTGGATTAAAAGGTTATTCAGTTGTTCCTCAACTGATGGCTCTAGATTTAATTCTTTAATTTTCTTTTTTAGCCTTCAGTATTTACTGATATGGCCAGGTTTGCCGCAGTTATAGCAAGTAACTGCTTTTCTGGGGAACTTATCACCAGTGGTTGGTTTAGGTTTGAATTCAGATTTGAGTTCTGGCTTAGGTTTACCATACCTTTTGCTTTTCTTGTACTTAGTATACTTTGTATACTTAGTCTTTTGGGGTTTGCCTTCATATTTCTTTGAAGACTTGGTTTTATCCTTTGGACAAGGAGGTATACCAAATTGTTCACAAAAAGACCCTAAATCCTTCTTGGCGGCCTTTTCTTTTTTGAATTGATCTTTGACTTTGTCTTCCTTACAAAGTCTTGCCCCTATCTTCTGGGTTGCTACAATGAGTTGACCATAACTCAATTGCTCATATGGAATATTTCCATCTGGAGATTGGGCTATGAGCTCATCCTTGACAAGATCACCTAACGAAGTTGGGAGACCTGCAATGAACTTTTCTTTCCAGAACCTATTCTGGCAATCTTCTCTGGTGTAGACTCTAGTTAGGAAGGTATCTTTATACCACCTAAAGCTAGCTAAAGATCTACACTTAAGATTGGATAATAACTCTGCAGACCTATCCTTCCAAGTGGAAGTATTTCCCATGAAATGTCCACAGATTGAGAGGATTAAGGTGTTAACCGCATCAGGGATGGTTGCACCTTCATTGTCATAAATTGGATTTCCTTCTGCATAAGTCTTGATAGCAGAAAACATTTGTTCTTTCTGTGCTTCAGAGAAAGAATAATCCCACCAACCTTTGAGTTGGCCTGTAAATCCTGCAGACAAGATATTACAGATGGCTTCTTCAGAACAGTCATTTGTGGTCTGATAAGCAGTAGCCATCATAGTCATATGCTGCATTGTTTGGAGCATTTGATACTCTGTTTGGCCATCTATGTTCCATTCATAGATATTGTTGGCATTAAAGCTCCTAAAGTTTGGAGTTTTTTCTTCAAAGAGCATATCCGGAGGAGTTGCTCTAGGATAATAAAGTTTTGAGGGTTGCCTCCAAGATTGGGTAAGAACAGGATTGATATTGATTGGAGGTTTATTTGGAGGATTGGTTTTGGAGGTACTAGCCACAGATTCTGTTTCTGAACCGTCTTCATTGGTGACATTGATAATTGGACCTTTGTCTCTTGAAGGTCTTTCATCTTGATTATCCGATGGAGAATCTGGAACAACTAGTTGTTTCAGTCTTTCTTCTAGTTTCTCCACAAATTCTTGTTTTTCCTTTTTTATATTGGGTTGAAGAAGAAGCAAACTTTCTCTGATCTTCTTATTCATCTTAAAAGGTTTGAACAAGGGTTTTTCTAATGGAATATCCTTCTTGATTCCCGAAGTAGATGCAATGGTGGTTGCATCTTTTTTGATTAAGTGTTCTCCTAACACTTGAAGGTATTTGTTGGTATAATTGGATTGCTCCATAAGTTTGCTTATGTCCATCGCTGATATTGCCTCATCAGGATTCTTATTCTTGAAAGGAGCAGCAATGATGGGTTTTTTGGTAAAGGGATCATTGATACCTGGGAGTTGGAAAGAGCTATTTGGTGGTAACTCTGTTTTGATCAACTCACCATTCTTTAAATGCCATACCGTAATGACATTTGTAGTTTTATCAACATCTATCCTTGTCTTCCAAGGATAATCTATCGAATATTTGACTGAGTATGCATGAAACCAGTCAAAAAATAAAATCTTTGTCTTAACTTTGTTAAGAAATTGGTAATATTCTTCCTGAATATTTTTCCTTTTTGTTCCCTTGAACTCTTGCAAGAACCACTCTCTTTGAGGTCTCCATTCCTCAGAGTAAAAATCCTTGCGAAGGGATTCCTTATCTATAATGAACTTACAAATCATTATAAGATTCATTGAGAGAGGAAAAGGTTGGAGACTGAATTGATCGTTGATCATCTTCTGTCTGATAAATTGGTCGAGGGATAGTAGATGATGTATCTAATCCCTGAAGATTAATAGAGGTCATCTGAGATGCCGTTGAAAAGGATTGTCTTGAAGGGATAGATCTAAAGTTTTCAGATCTAAGACTTGAAGATCTAGCAGAACTAAAAGAATTGCTTCTTTGAAAGACTAGTTCAACTCTTCCTGTTGGAGTTTGAACTATGTTATTGAAGTCTGCTGTTTCTCTTGGTAAAGCTGGGACGGCCTTATCCAATATCCATCTTTCTGGTAGGACTACGTCCTTCCATAAGATTGTCTTAGGGACAATCACGTTTGCTTTAGTAACATCAGTAAGAAACAGGGTTGTCTCTCCCGATGTTCTATCTTTGAGAACTTTAGAATTACAGGAATTCATAGCCTTGTATTGAATCCTGTAAAGCAAAGCTGCAGGGATAGATCCAGGCTTCATGTCTAAGCCACAGATCTTGAGATTTAAGAACAAGGAGTCCAAGATGTTTTGATCCTGTAAACTCAAGGTTCTATTAGGATAGCAATTGAAATAGATTAGACCATGGCTTAGGCTCGTTTCCACCGTGCCTAAGAGGGAGTCTTGAAACTTATTGTGCCTAATATCCCTTAAGCACATCAAGATTTAAGCATTTAATCCTTCGCGGATTAAAGGTTTTACAGCTACTTGGACACATCCAATGTGTAAGTATCTGTACTTTTGCTTGTGACCTTTTATTGTATCCATTGAGAGAAGATGAAATTCCTCACTCTCTGGACTAATCGGAATATTCTTTTCTTCCGTTTTGATTACATAATCAGAGGTAGTAAAAAATCTGCCTTCTGATCTGTAAAGCTCTTTTGTGGGTATTCTGGGAATTACCTAATTATCAATATCTTGATTGATATTTTCAAAGCATATTTCCTCATGGAAAATACTGCTTGGATTGGTAGGAATATCAGATTCCTGAAGAGATGAAGAAGAGGGTTGAGAAGACCGGAAAGAAAGCTTGGAAAAAGAACGCGATAACATATTTTTCAACATTCTGATATCATTGCCTTCCTTTGGTTCCATAGTAATTGTAAGTAGTAATCTAAGATATACCTTGCTGGATAATTTTAATAATATTCATAAAATTAAAGTCTTTACAAGAAATTTACAAACTTCATTAGATCTTATTATTCTTAACCATAGCTGTACCACACCTTTGTTTAATAAGGATTTACATTAATTAACCAAAAGCTACCTCAAAGTAGACTTACTGCTACTCGATATTCATACTTTGATTTATCTTGCTTCAAGCATCGGCAAATTAGACTTACTGCCTCATCATCATCTTTCGAGGACTTACTGCTACAGCTTTAACAATATAAACCATAGCATAAACACGGAGGTCCTTACCAGTTAAAAGGTACCCAAACCAGTTAAGCATAATAATTTCTTCTGAAAAAACTCTTTTTTTTTTTTTTTTACTATTCAGCAAGGTATGAATCTTAGATTCATACTACAGTTCCTACTTCCCCATCTGGCTCTGATACCAGATTTATAAAGGGGTCAAGGAAGGAAAGGGGGAAAGAAGAGCAGGATGAAAGAAGTAGGAAAACAGGCGGAAATTACATTAATTAAAATAAATAAAATATGGAAATTAAAACATAAAAATAGTAAAAACAGATACTGTAGAGATTAAAACAGTAAAAACAAGCACTGTAGAAATTAAAACATGAAATAAAGCATAAACCCAGAAAGGTGGTAGAACCGACCAAGAACTGGGGAAAATAAAAAAAAATGAAACCGGAGCGGAGGCAGAGCATCACCAGAACCGGTGGAGGGAGAAGAGATGATTTAAACCATGCAGGTTTTGATTGAAAACAGCTTGAAACTACAAGCTTTAACGCTACAAGATTGAAAAGATTGAAGAAGAAAGAAAAAGATCTGAGGAACTCACAAAATGAAAGCTCAGAATGCTCTCAGAGTTTCTCACTCTAAAATCTCTCTAAAAAATTCGGATGCCTAACAACTGAACCTAGCACCCTTTAAATAGAAGATTGAAGATTTACTATTACAACAGTATCGGTAAAAATGACCTATACTATTGCAACTATTACAACATAGAACCGGTATCATGACCGGAAATCTTTGTCGGTAAGTGAATAGTGCTAGGTGATAAACAAGTGCTTAGTGAATTTGACTGCATCTGTGGATTTGTCGATGAAACGATATCATCGGGTGGTGGAACTATTCAATCCAGAATTTTTGTTGGCTTTGTTGGTGAGGGACTATTCATCGTCACTCGGGTTGACTGTAATATCAATTCCATAGCAATCATCTTCATTTTGATAGAAGGGATCGAGCATTGGCTTAAATCCTCTTCGTCTTCATCTTCGATTGTGGAAGCTTTTGCTTGGAGGATTTTGATGAAGAGGCTTCTTCTTCCTTTGCTAGCTTTAAGATTGCCTCCATATTTCGAAGGAAGCTTTCTTTTGAATTGGAACCTGCCAAAACCGAAACTATACGAGATCTCCGATTAAGAAACTCACAAGCCTCGGGTTGGCTGCTTTCATCCACTTGGGATTTCTGTTGGAACAGATTTTTACATTGTCACTTGTGGTCGCCGCATAGTTAAACTGTGCCCACCACTTGACAAATGTTGCTCTTTGTAAAATTGGCAATAAACCAGGGTATTGATCTTGCTTCAGTATTTATACCGCCAACCGAAAACCCATGAAAAGGGAAAGCTTAGAGAAAAATATTAGATTGTGAGGGAAAGGGTTTCTTCTTTGTCAAAATATTTTTCGAATGTTTGATATCCTTCAAGAACTTCTTCGGGAAGGATCTGCTTGATTGGGCCAAATATTTTCCACCAGTGGACGAACCAATGAGGGAATTTGTAATTAACATTCTTCTTGAAATATATCAACCAAGAATGTTTATTTTGAATATTTTGGTACCAGAAAATGTTGTACCAAGCTTGTTGATAATCCCAGTAATTGAAACCAATGGGATCAAAAGTTTGAGAAATTTTTTTGAAAGCATTTAAATTCTTTCCAAATTGTTCAGGTGTTAAAACCTTCAAAATCTGGAAAGTTGAGTGAGTGTATGTTGATTGATCTTTAGGAACTGTAGTATATATATATATATATATATATATATATATATATATATATATATATATATATATATGGTTGTCATTGATACTTGTTTTGTTCAATTACATATATATATATATATATATATATATATATATATATATATATATATATGTTGAATCTGTTAAATATTTGCAACACTACCAAGAGTCTCCACCTAGATAGGGTGTTATTTTAAATTCATTTTTAATAACCGTAAACAAACTTTAAATAGAATCTATTTTTCCTAAAAAATCTAAAAAAATTTATCTCAACTATAAAATATGGAAATCATTTATTATATTCATAACAAACAACACACTAATTCTGTCTCTCATACAAAATACAATTTCCTAACTCAATTATCTTACTGCATTGAATAACGAAGCTGAATTTATTAATCATTACCAAAATATATCTTCAATAGAAAATTTACCCGTGCAATTTAACTTACACTAGTAACATGTGCAGTATACTAGGATAAGAGTAAATTACTAAGTAATCTAATCGAAACATTATATAAAACTAAACTACATTTAGGATAATTAATTTTGTACACGTCAACACTAGGATGGATAGCTTCTTAAGCACACTTCTTAGAAATCTAAACATTATCTAGATCTAATCTAAACATTATACAAAACTAAACTACATCTAGGATCATTTTGTACACATCTAAATCTAATCTAAACATCCAAACGTTATCTAATCAAAACATTATACAAAACTAAACTTCATCTAGGGTAATTTTGTACACATATCAACACTAGAATGGATAGCTTCTTAAGCACACTTCTTAGAAAAACAACCCATTTATGGTCATTTATGATAATCTTTCAAACAAAGCTTCAATGGCAAGTTTGTAAATAAATGATCTTTCTTATCCTTTTTATTTTGCAATTCATGTAAACTTCGATCTATTTACTTTATGTCTATTGCTTTACCATTTTTCTCCTTCTCTCGCGTAAATGCTTTATCATTGTGCTTAGTTGAGAGGAGGAAAGGGAAAATAACATTTTCATGTTTGGTTCAAAAGGGAAGGGGAGTGATTTTAAAATAAATTTAATTTTAAATCCTTATAATTATTTATTTCAAAATGACAAGTGGGGATATTTATTTCAAAATAATTATTTATTTATACTTAATGTTAGTTGTCAGATCTAAACATTATACAAAACTAAACTACATCTCGGGTAATTTTGTACACATGTCAACACAAGGATAGATAGCTTCTTAAGCACATTTCTTAGAAAAACAACCCATTTATGATAATTTGTGATAATCTTTCACACAAAGCTTCAATGGCAAGTTTGTAAATAAATGCTCTTTCTTAGGCTTTTTATTTTGCAATTCCCGTGAACTTCAATCTATTTACTTTGTCTATTGCTTTACCATTTTCTCCTCTCCAGTAAATGTTTTACTTTATCATTGTGTTTGATTGAGAGGAGAGGAGAGGAAATATCATTTTTCATGTTTGGTTTAGAAGGAGGGGGGGAGGATTTTAAAACAAATTTACTCTTAAACCCTAATAATTATTTATTTCAAAATGACAAGTGAGGATATTTATTTCAAAATAATTATTTATTTATACTTAATGTTAGTTGTCAGATAATTTCATGCTTCATTTCATCGTGATGTGTTGAAGCTGCTTTCCATTGCTACACATCATTTTAGAGCACTCAACTTCACCATATATTCTTCTAGCTCTTACTAAGCTATACATTGTTGACTCCAATCTCCATCAGCAAATGTGGGCCAAATATGAGATTGAAACTTCTTTCATGTGGGTTACTACGTTTAGAGGTGTGCTTATTAATATCTACACTGAAATGATGGAATTTTAACAGCAAGGGAGTAATAGAGGAGTGCTTATTAGTACGTTTGACTGTTAAATTATTTTGTTTATGCTTGATTTATATCATTTGTTTATTCTTAAGAGAGTTAGTGCGAGTTCGAATCTTGACCCTGTGTATGCAGTATCGTTAAAACTCTTGAGGGAGAGCTTTGTCATCCTTGTGGTCCCACCCGACTCGAGGGATTAGTCTCCGCAGTTGCATGCGGAGGATACCCGGCCCTGGGAAACAAAAAAAAATTAGTGCAGGCCCGACCCGAGGGTGAGGCCACTAAAGCACTTGCTTTAGGCCTCACCCTGAAACTCTTTATATATACTACTGTATGCATTTGGTTAACAATTATTCCCTATGGATTGGTCATTGGTGGCTAAGTTACTCTTTTATTTTCCCCTGAATTCGTGTTCGAATCCACGCTACTCCACTTTCATGGATTTTAGCATAATAGTGCATGGCCAGTGCTGCCATTGAAACGCAGCTTTAAGCTGCCCTTTCCATACCTTTTTAACCCCTTAAACCCTGAACCCGAAAAATCCCCAAACAGCAGCACCAAGGGCGCATCAAGTCTCAAACACACAACACAATCACCCCCTGCAACGAGGACTTCGATGGTGGTTACTCCGTAGAATCCAATCCAAACCAACAATGAAAGCATTAACAACACTCAGAACCCTAAGGAGAACACTCTACTCCAACTCTCCCAAAACCCTCACAACAACCACTTTCCAAAAACACCCCTTCTCAGCTCAACCCCAACACGAGCACAAGGACCTTATCATCACTCAGATCGACTCAATTTTATGTCTTTTTTTTTTCTTTTTTATTTATTCTTGTGGTATTTCTTTAAATAGTATCAAAGTGACATTTACATTGTATAAAAAGATTATTTTTTAAAATGTTTATTTAAATCAAAAGTTAATATGTGATTATTTATAAATTTAAAACTTACTTTTTAATTTTTATACAAAAATTACTTAATTATAAAAAATTATTATTAAATTTTAAAAAGGCATCAACTTAGAGTCTGCTTTAGGCCTACATTGATGTTTGGTCAGCCCTAAGTTAGTGATATGTTACTATTTATTTTTAAGTAATGAACACAAGGTGTTGTTACTGTCAATGCCAGGTTAATAAGGCTGTTGGTCATCTTCTTTGGTCCCTTCTTGAAAGTCTCAAGAATTTATGAAAAGAAGGGGCTTAAAAAAAAGGAGATGAGATTGGACTCCATTGGAACCCATGCAATAATTTCTTAATTTTACTATTCTTGAATATGCTTGGTTGCGGTATATTTTAATTATGCATTGGGCTCATCACAAGTTCCGTCCAATATTTTTGGACTCAGAAAACACTTAGACTAAATAAAGAGAATTACATCACAATAATATGGACATTATATTTTTTCCTCAAATCTTATTTACAATTTATCTAACTTTAGAATATTCTAGTTTTCCCCTGTATTACACGGGTCAGAATACTTGTTAATTTTATAAAGTATCAACTTTTGGTTTCATCGGGTTTCATTAAATTTCATCCTCTTATATAATCTAAACAATGAAATATCATCGTGTGAAAAAAAAAAAGGAATATTATATCGTTTCTTTTCATTACCCTCCATTTCATTGTCTTCCACTATTTGGCATAGTGGCATAGTGAGACTTGGTGAATAAATGTTAAAGTTGTGCTCCAATATTAAAGACATTAACACTCAATGTTTAAGTCAATTTAAAGAAGTTTAAATTTAAATTGGGTGATGCAAGAATCAGCTGCCTTTTCAACACATCTACATCTGACTTCTATAAAAATAAAACTATACAACAATAATTACAATTTTAAATAAGGTGAGTTTGAGTTAATTAAATAAATAAATAGTCCCAGTTGTTGGATAATTTAATGGTATTTGGTTTGGTGAGTGCTTGAGCTAATTAAAAATATTCCCACTTGTTGATGGATATTGCAATGGTATTTGGTTTGGTGGGTGCTTGAGCTAATTAACATTTCTCAAGTAGCAATAAGCCCCGAGCTTGAAATCTTTTTTTTTTTACAAAAGCTTGAAATCTTTTTTGGGGGGTTTGTTTTGCAAAATAAGCTGAATAGTGAACTTTACTAAAGCGAATTTAAATTTAATAATCTCAAGCTAATAGCACGATGGTATAGGACAGGCAACACACTTATCAAAAACATTAACAACACATATTAGTCCACATCCATGTTACTCGTGTAGACTATGATTTTAACGTATTTAGGTTTTGAGTTATGTTATTATTGAACAATTGAATTTAGACATCTAAGTGGCATTTCATTCACAATTACATATTATATTTATACTTTATCTTAAAATATTATATATCTTCATCCCACCAATACTCACATCAATCTACGGTGTCTATATAGGTATCCAAATTCAGGTGTTTAAATAACATAACCTTAGGCTTTAGTCAATAAAAATAGTAGAACTAGCTATTTTTTTTTTTTTTTGATAAATCGAACTAGCTATTTTTTAATATCCTATAACATTAACACTATTTATGGGTTACAGTTTTGTTTCTTTATTTGTTTTAAGTGCTTTTATATTAAAAAAAAAAATGTTTGGATAAGGTTAAATTAGTAACTTATTAATCTCTAAAAGCATTTTTTTATCTTATTTTATGAAGTAAAATTTTTGACTTCTTAGAAAAACCTTGTGTAAAAGCTATTTTTTGGAATGATCGGGAAGTTGTTTTATACATTTACAATATAATTATACGCTGATCATAATTTGAAATTCTATAAAAATCAAACCTTTAACTCTCACGAGTTTATAGATTTTTAAAAAGTTTTCAAATATCTATTTACATAGGAGTACTAAATAACTTAATTTAAAAGAAGCTTATAATATAAATATTTTTCACATAAAACCTTTTTTATATGAACACTTAAGTACACTTAAATATACTATTTACCAAATGGGGCTAAGTAAATTGAAGGAAGTTTAAATTTAAATCGGATTGTACAAGAATCAGTTGGGTTTTCATTGCACATCTAACATAGGTAACATTTGACTTCTGTAAAAAAGAAGAAAAAACAATAATTGCTATTTTTTTATTGTTGTTACAATATTTTTTTTTTTGATAAAACAATAATTGCTATTTTAAAAGTTAACGAAACTACAAATGTTTAGGCAAGAACTAAGAACCACAATTCAAATAAAAAAACGAAAGATTAAGATAATAGAAAAGTCAAACATTCACAATTTTTATTAATGTAAACCTTCAACTACTTGAGATTTTAATGGTATTTGGTTTGGGGAGTGCTTGAGCCAATTAAAAAAAATATTCCCACTAGTTGGATATTTTAAATGTATTTTCTTCATCTCTTTCATTTCCATCTTTTCTCTCATTTGCGGAGGCTGTTTCTCTCATTTCAGCTTTTAATTTCCCAGCGTCTAACAGTGCTATCTCTTTTCGTCCTAGACTCCCAGCCATGAGTATTTGTAGGAAACCATAACGTTTCTCTTCTGTGTTTTCTGCTGCTTTGAATTGCTTTTCTTTTTATTAACTCTAAATTACCACTCTGTTTTGCAGTGAATAGGCTTTGTTGGGATACTAGTATGTTCTAACGGCTACTGTATATATAGTAAGTTTGTTGTATGCTTATCCAGTTATCGCATTTTGATTTGACGAGTTAAAAAGTATGGACTCATGCTGTGATATATCATATATGTTTTTCATGTAATTTGTGGCTTAAAGTAGTCATCCATTCTAGACTAAAGAGCATCTATTTGAGATCCATCTCCCACATACAAACCCTTCCTTTCTAGATTTAATCCTTGCCTTATCTATGATGAGTAGTCATTCTAAGGGATAATGATTCTGTCCCATTTTGGTAATTTTCTTTTATAAGTCTATCACTTCATTAAAAACAAAAAAAAAACAAAATCAAAAAAACAAAACTTTGTTAGGTCTTTGTTTTTTATTTATTTTTATTCATATCGAAAGATCACTCATCTTTGTCTCTCTTTAACGGAGGTCAGGATCTTTATGGAAAAAATGAAACTATCAGTGGAATGACATGTCCTAGAGGGCTTTATGTTGCATCATCTATGAGGTAGTTTGCAATTCTCTTCACAATTTTTAGAAATTATAGTTGTTGTTTGAACAACATTTAATTTAGGTGGCTTTACGGCCAAAGCTAGGATGAAGTACCTCACCATGTGCCTCACTCATGAAGCACCAAAAAACACCATTGAATTTATTATTAAACTAATCAAGGGTCCAGATTTAGTTGATAAAAAAAAATTCATCACCAAACAAATTTCGTTTTACATTTTACCCTCACCCCTTAGTTTCCGTGTGTTATAAATAGTTGTCGTGTGTGTTAAAAAAATTTATAACACACGAAAATTATAATTTTCGTGTCTTAAAACTTGTTAACATATATAAAAACTTAGTTTTTCGTATGTTATAAAATTTTTTAACACATGGAACTTAAATTTTCGTGAGACACTAAAAAAAAAAGTGGTTGTCATCGTATTCCGTCCTTACCAAAGGTTATAAAAGGGGTAGTGTGATGAGAGGTGGGAGGAGAATAGTAGAAAAGAACATGAGAGAGTGATGGGTTGAGGAGGGTTGAGGGTCAATGGGGTGGGGTAAGGGTTGGAGGAAAGGGTATATTTGGAATAAACAAAAAATTAAAGAGGGAGGGAGGTGGGAAAGATGAATTTATGGGGCATGAAAATTAAATGCTAGATACAAAGGTCAACAAAGAGTTTAAAAAAAAAAAACTTGATGGGCTTGACGGCCACACACACACAAGGCTTATTTAAAGTCTTTGTTGAAAAGTAGGTTTTTAAATAGGATTTCAGGCAAGGCCAACCTTTCAAGTAGGTAAGGTCAGAGCTTAAAAAGTGGCTATATAATCAATTTTGATACAGTCATGCCAAACTAATAATACTTTCAAAATAAAAATAAGCTCAACTTAAAGCAAAGCTTAATTAACGTCGAGATCAATCTATATAATATAAATAATAATATTAATAATTATAAAGTATAAAATATAAACAATAATAATAATAGAAATAATTATAAAAATTTAAATAAAATTTTTTAATACAACGTGTCATATAAAATTATTAATTTATTCCACACAACATTGTGGATATGGTGTGTTGTTAGCCACATCAACAATTAATAAATGGGACCACTTTCTATTCAGTGGGTCACACACGAAATCCACTAAATTATAAAAACTAGAAAGTGTCCAAGAGGATGTGGTAAATAGCAATGTTATAAAAACCGTCTCGGACCGACTGGTTAGATCGGGAACCGATCATCAAGTCGGTCTGGTTAAGCCATCGAACCGTACAAGACATCGACCCAGATCGACTCGGCTGGTTTTGTGAAACTTGGTTGACCCGACCAGAAAAAACTGATAACCCATCGGGTTTTTATTTTATATTTTTGTAAATTGTATTCATATTATATTGATTTATGATACTGATACTCCCTATAATACATTGATATTGATTTGAACTGATATAATACTTGTACTATATTATACTCTATATTACTCTTCGTAATATTGAATTGTTTTTTTAGTTAGAGATGTCTTCTACTGAACCCGAACCACAACATGGACATGTTGAATTATGTTGGTCTATGTATGAATATTTTGGAATTTTTTAATGTATACCGAGTCAACCAGTGACTCATTGGTTGAACCAGTAACCCATTAACTCAATTTCCTGACCGAGTCGATCACCGATCCAATTTTATTTAATAACATTGGTAAAGAGTGTATTGCTAAAATTACTCTTATGATATATATAGGGTGTATTGAATGGTTAACTAGTTATTTAATAGGTACATTTGTGAGTAATGATTATTAACTTGTTAATCATTAAATAAATTTGATTCACCATGAATTTATAGACCATTAACCAATATAAAAAAAATAGTGTAGCAAGGTACTATAAGATGATAATTTTTCTCTTGAAAATTATAGAAACATTAAAGTTGGCATTGTTTTGTTGTTGAATTGAATATAATAAAAGTTTGAGTATGGTCCTATAATTGTTTGGCAGAGCATCCATCCCCAGCTTAAAGAGATCCACCAGCTAAACAGGGGATAAAAAGCCATGGCTAGCTTGGTTGTAGCGAGACTGTCAGAATTCCTATTCCATGAAGCGGAAGTGTTGAGTACAGTAGAAAGCCGTGTTGAAGATATTCGTAGAGAGCTGATGCTAATGAAGGCATTCCTGAAAGACATCGAAAGCGGTGGGGAAGTGCAAGTAGAAGGCTTCAATAAGTTGATGGTAGATTTTAATGATGTTGCTCGTGATATAGACGATGCCGTAGAGACCTTCCTTGATATATCAGTCCGGACGACTTGGAATTTCTCTTTGGTGGACCGATACAAGGTTGGAAAAGAGGTGGAGCGGATCAGCGAGAGGGTGAGAGAAATCTCCAAAAGAATGAAACTGATTCATGCATCAGGCGAGGCGGTTGAAACTTCACGCAACGCAACAGAAGAAGAAGCCCCTGCAGTAGAGAAGCTATCTTATATCCTGAGAGAGAAATTGGTTGCAGATTTTGAGGTGAAAAGCGTAGTGGAAGAGGTAAGGGATGAAGTAGCGGGTATGGAGAATGTTGTGTCTGATTTGAAGTCAAAAGAGCAATCAAACGAGAGAGAGAAGGTTTGGTTGGAGGAAGCAAGTAATGTTTCTAATTTTACAGTAAGTGTTATTGAAGACTTCATTACAAGAAGAAGAAAAAGTGAAGGGTTTCCTTTACTCTTAGGTATGCTTATGCGGCATCTCCTTGCTCCTCTTAATTGGCTTATCCGCTTCCTTACTCTTCCTTATTGGCCATTTCCTTCCGAAGAAAAGCTTATGAAGGAGATGAAGTATATTAAAACTCAAGTTCAAGGTGCACTTATCAGACGATTGACTTACGGAGTTGGAGAGGAAGATGTTGGAGACCAGCAGATAGGGTCAACACCAATAATTCAAATTACACCGTTACTATCACCGCTTTCATTGATCGAATTTTATACTCTCCCGATTATTGTGTCTATGAGCACGTCTCCGGACCAAAAATTGGAGCCCATTCAAAGAGAATTAGCACTAATGCATGCATTCTTCATAGACATTAGAGGTGTGGAAGGGCTGAATGAAAGGCAGAAAGTATGGGTCGAGCAAATGAAAGACACGGCTCAACAGGCTGAGGCCCTTCTTGCTGCATATGAACTCAGAGTGAATAATGGGGGCTTCAATAGGCTTTTTTTTCAATGTATAGTCGCTCCACTTCAATTTGACAAGGGAATCAATTACATATTGTATAAGATGCGTAACAACTGGGAAAGGAAGACCATTTATGACATTGCCAACATAGAAGGAAGACAGGGCCTAGTCCCTTTGGGTCAAACCGTGCAGGGGACTGGGTGTGAAATCCAGATTGTAGTTGAACACAACGATAATTCTGGTGCCGCGGAAGATCCACTTCTGCCAGCTGGTATGAGTAACAACTATCAGCCGCGAACCGTTGAATTACTCCAAGAGGACTTGCAATTGATGAATGCACTGTTTCATGATGCAAATGAGATGGGAGAACTAGATGGAAGATCCAAAATCTGGGTGGACCAAATGAAAGATATTGCTTCTCAGATTGAATCTGTCAGTAATGACTCTGCTGGTAACATCCCTCATCTAATAATTCACTGGAAGATAAATCAAATCAGGAACAAGATTCAAGAAGCCTCAAGAATAAGAAAGAGATATGGTTTGATTCACTTACAAACCCAAGCAGTGTCATCCTCTGTGGTTCAAAGATTACGTGGAAGGACACAACCACCTCTTGATGTAAGGGAATCCAATATTATTGGCTTTGACGAGGATGTACAAGTTTTGATGGGAAAGTTACTGTCGGATGAGAAAAATCGCTGCATTATTTCAATCATTGGAATTGAAGGCATAGGCAAGACAACACTAGCCAGGTTGATCTTTGACAATGTTGCTATTCAAGATCATTTTGATTATCGAGTTTGGGTATCAGCACGTCAAGATCCAGTTGAATTGCTTGTTAAAGATAAAGACAAGCAAATTATGAGCGATCCAGAAGCCACGCAGACAGGAAAAGAAGACTCGACTCAGATGCTCAAAAATTTCCTGAAGAAGAAAGGGTGCCTCATACTCATAGTTGTTGATGACGTTCAAACTCCAGTAGTTTGGGATACATTGAAGAAGACCATACCTGATATGTCAACAGGTTGCAGACTTCTTCTTACCAGCCGCAATACAAAGGTAGAGGAGTTACATTCAGGCCCAAGAACCTTCATGCACCAACTACTATTAGATGATGAAAATAGTTGGGTATTGTTCAAAAGAAAATTGAAGGTGGAGACTCCCTCTAAACTAATCGAGGTTGGAAAAAAATTTGCGATAAAATGTGGGGGCCTACCATCCGAGATTCTGAAAATAGGGGATGAACTTTCCAAGAAAGATGTCACGGATAAGGAGTGGTCAAGCATGCTACAAGAACTCAATCCATCTCAAATACCTTGGTCTGAAACACTTAACACAATCGAAAATGACTTGCCTTTATATCTGATGAGATGTCTATCTTATTTTATGCTATTCCCTGCTGAGTTTGAGATTCCTACAAGAAGATTGATTGTCTTGTGGGTTGCAGAGGGTCTGGTGCATCATGGGCAGGACCAAGATTCCCCTGAGCAAGTTGCAGAAAGGTGCTTGGCAGAGTTGATAGATCTGAACATGATCCAAATTGCTAAGAGAAAGCGTAATGGGAAGGTGAAAACATGCCGCCTCCCTAATGCTTTGAGAGAGTCTCGATTTCTTCAAACTCGTCTGAGCATCAATTCTGATTCAGTCTCAAACGAGGCCATTACACATCAAGGGGCAGGTCATCTGAGCACTAATTCGGATTCAGTCCAAAAAAAGCCTCTTATACGTCAAGTGGCAGATCGTCTTGACAAAAAAGATATCTGCTTCAATCATATTCACAGCGACACTATAACTGCTTCAGCTTCCCAGAAAAGCTTGTACAAGGATGTTCTGTCATTTTTATCCTTTGATACTCGGGAAGGAGACAAACCTGGCCAAGAGATAGGTAAATTTCTAAACCGGTGCATTTCTAGAGGTTGTTTTTTACAGTTGCGGGTTCTTGATCTTGAAAGGGTTTACAAGCCCCAGTTTCCTGAAAACATAGCTAGACTTTCTCGACTGAGGTATCTTGGCTTAAGATGGACTTACTTAGAGTCACTACCATCATCTATAAGCAGCTTGCTGAAACTCCAGACGCTGGATCTGAAGCATACTTACATTAGTGAGCTGCCTAGCTCCATCTGGAAGATACAACTACGACATTTGTTCTTGAGTGAGACTTACCGCAGCAGATTTCCACGTCATCCAAAAGGTAATTCTCTGTCGACCTCCAAACACTGTGGGGACTTTCTCGTAGATGAGAAAACTCCGGTGAAGGGTGGCCTAGACAGGTCGATCAATATCGAGAAAATTGGGATTGGCATGCCAATCAATGTCACTGTGTGAAGAGGGAATAACAAAACAACTTCATGCAGTAGCTGAGTGGATTATGAAGCTAGAATACCTTCATCGCTTAGACCGCAATCAAGAAAGGAAAATGGACAACCTGGGGATTTACACTTGGGGTCTTTGAAAACACACGCAGATCTTACTGACATGTATTTGTTGGGAATCTTAAAAAGTCCATCTATGAAGTCCCTATTCCCCCCAACTCTCATTGAGCTTACCTTGTCACATTCCAACCTACAAAAGGACTCCATTGAGATTTTGGGAGATCTTCCACTCCTTCAATCATTGTGCTTACTTGCAGGATCTTACATAGAGGAAACTTTGCATTGCAAAAAAGGAAGCTTTCCTCAGCTTTATGTCCTAAAATTCTGGAATCTGAAGGAACTAAAAAAATGGAATATAGAAGAAGAAGCATTCCTTCAACTTAGACAAATGGAAATCAGATCATGTGAGTGCCTACAGATGCTTCCCGATGGACTAAGGCATATTAGCACTCTACGTGAGTTGAAATTAACAACAATGTCAGACAAGTTCATTGAAAGAGTTGACAAGTATAAGATTCCCGAGTCTTGTAATGCCTTAAATTGTTACATCATTCCAGGGTGAGTTTCCTCCTTATTTGTATATTTTGTTTTCTTTCCTTTCTGCTGACCTCTGGTGGTTTAATTACTTGAAGTATGTTTGGCAGTGAGCGGAAATTTACTTGCAAGAGGTTGTTCTGAAGGAAGGCTTACTGGAATTCCGACAAACTTAATCAATTTAAATGCTCAGCATGGAATTTGTACTGGGACAACATCCTATGGTGGTTTTGAACTACTAGTCACATATTGTTGTAAAAGATGAAAGGATGGTAAGTGAGGTTCTTGGTTGAAGACTTTGAAGTTGAAAACTTGTTCCTTGACCACATTAAAAAAAGACTATGTAGACCATATTTTGTACAGGAATACGTTCTTTTCCTTTATTGTGTTGTGGAATCTAAATCTGTTGTTCTAATTTCAAGATGTTGTGTTTATGGAAAGATTTCTCTATATTAATTGTCAATCTAGAAAGGGAATCTTCTTCTTTTGAAATTCTAAAGTTCTTGGTAATTTGTAGTGAGCAAATGTCAGATTGGTCTATTTAAGTATATGAGTTTAAATTGGGAGGAGCCGCAGCTGAAAATGTCGTTCTCGAGTTTGGTGGCTCAGTTTGCAAGACTTGTCTGAACTTTATATATACTTTTTAGAATTAAATTTGCCAAGATTTGAAAGATCCAATTCATGTTCTGTTTTATTAATTTAAATCAGAATGCAGAATCAGTAAACTCCAAAATAAGGAGGAAACTAATAAAATCTCAAGATCTGAGGCACTCCATGGGTTGAGAAAAATGAAGTAAAGGACAATGGGAACCTCGTAAGAAGGAAGGATATTGAACTCGTGGGCAACTTTTGTGCTGTCTTGGTCTTTATGATATGAGGCATTGTCTCTCCTCCCTGCTCTCTGCAATTGCAACCCTACACTATAAACACAGTGAGTGAACGGGGGAAGTGAGTGTTTGGGTGAAATCGTGAATCGCCGTGGTTACTAACCCAACCGCCAAGTGGGGTCAGGTTCTACAATTGGCTTTAGTCAATGATTGAAAACCTGGTGGCACGAGGATCTATACTACATATAAAGGATGTTCATTATGAATAATTAGGCTGGAATTTTGATAAGTGTCACTCTATGTAGCTTCTCATGATATTTTAATCCAAACTTTTTGTTTAATTTTTTAAATTTCGAAATCCAATTTTTTAATTACTTGTTATACATTAAATCATATTTATGTATTAATTTGCTCAATCAATTCCTATTAATATATCAACATGTGTTTATTCATATTCATTCATATAATTCAAATTTTATTTATTTTATTTCGGATTTCATTCTTTGATTTTTTTTTATTTTAAATTTTCTTAATTTCGAATAAAAGAAATTTTTTTACTTACTCAAATAATTCAAATAATAATATTGGAAAACATACTTTTTATGTCCCCGTTTTTTAAATTTCAAATTTTATTTGTTTAAATTATTCTGGTGCAATACCTTCTCATATAATATTCTAACTCATTATTTTATTTTATTTTAATTTCGAATTCCAATTTTTAAATTACTCATAATACATTAATTCATATTTGGATATCAACATGTGTTTATTCAAATTGATTCATATAATTCAAATTGATATCAACATCTGTTTACTCATAAACATTCATATAAAAACAAAAAATATTTTGATTGATTTTTAGTATCATACTAATCTAATTTTGTTTTGATTGATGAGCATAGAAATCATTCTTTGATTTCCTATATTTAATCCTCTATTTTTCAACTCTACTTATTTCATGTATAATCTTTATTTTTGTTGTTATTCAGCATCGTTTTTCTGTTGTGTTTGCCACTATTAAACATTTGAATGAGGTTGAAATTTGGTGGTATATGGCATGCAAATGTGACAAATCTGTTGAGAAAGAAGAATCAGACGAATCAAAGTTTTACTGTGAAAATTGTAATCGTCATGTCACTGATGTTGAAGAGAAGTAAAAATTCCTCTAAATTTTAGCCCTTATCGTGTCTATGTTTTTTGAATTTTTTTATATATGCATCTAAATTTGATGAATAAATAATACAGATACTGAATAAAGGTTAGGTTCGTTGATGAGTCTGATTCTGCTACCTTTACAATCTTTGGCCGTGATGCCACATATCTCTTAGGCAAGGAATGTCCAGATTTGGTACAACTTTACAGGAAGGTTGTTGTCATAAAAACTAAAAAACATACATCCTGGCTTACTTCAATATAAATCTTTTATCATATTACTAATGTTAATACTAATACTAACTATATTAATTATAAATTGGCGATCATCCGCGCTGCAAAGCCTTTCCTGAAGAGATTCGTAACCTGCTCAACAAGGATTTGTTATTCAAGGTTGAGGTTAAAAATGTATCTAGCTCTCGGTTTCTGAATTCTTACAGAGTTAGGAGGCTAATTGATGATCCGATCATCATTCAGAAATTCAAAGAATTGAAACCGATTTCTGTGAGATCGTTTTTCCTTTTTGTTTAGCCTTTAAATATTTTTTTATTGATATTTGCTTATATATTTGACAACTTGCTATTTTCTTTTGTTTTTAGTTTGATAATGAAGATACGTCCATTACTGGTGTTGATCTTATGAATCGGTTTGGCGATGTTGGGAGGGAATTGAAACTCCAGTCAAAGAGGATATCGGATGTTGACCTTGAAGATTTGTCGACTTCGACAAACAAGATATCACCAACAAAGTATTGAAGAGAATCAAGCAAGAGAAGGAATGATTTAATCAAAGATGTTTCATCTCGGTAGTGTCGCATGCTCTATTTTATTTAAATTTTAAACATTTTTTAAAGTTATGTTTCATCTTTCAATGTTTCCTTGTGTTTAGTCTTTTGGGATTATGTAATGGATGTTGGTTTTATCATTTTCAATTTATTTGCAACCCTCAAATTGATAATATTTATTGTTTGTTATTTGTATTACTACTCTTTAAAATTTGGAATATCAAGTTTTAAACTGTTTTCAGGACATTTTCACTCATATAATTCAAAGTCATTTTCTTAATTACTTATCAAGTTTTAAAATGTTTTCAAGACATTTTCTTAATTTCTCATTAACTACTCATATAATTCAACAAATTTTGTATATTGCCGTTATATTCTCTTTTATTTTAAAGAGTTTCGAAATTCTAATTTTAATTAGTTTAAATTAATCGGGTGAAATAGCTTCTCATATAATATTTAAATCCAATCTTTTATTTTATTTTTATTTAAATTTTGAAATATTTTTTTTAATTACTCAAATAATTCAAATAAATTTTTTTGTAGATTCTCATTCTATTCTCTTTTATTTTAAAGAGTTACAAAGTTCTAAATCATCCTTTTATTTTATTTTATTTTATTTATAAATTTCGACATGTCAAGTCTTAAGATGTTAGTATATACGAATTGCTCATTATTTACTCATATACTAATAGTTTCTCATATACTATTCTAACTCATTTTTTTATTTTATTTCTTTAAAAAATTTAAATTTCGATTTTCAAGTTTTGAAAAGTTAATATATACTAATTGCTCATTAATTACTCATATTAATTTATGCTATCAATGCCATCAAATCAAAACCAATTTTGATTGATTTTCAATATCATATTAATCTGCTTTTATTTTGATTGATTTTTAATATCTATTTTGAGGGTCAATGATTTTATTAGTATATACCTGATTCTCATTCAATTTTTTTTTATTTTAAAGAGTTTCGAATTTCAAAATTTAATTGGTTTCAATTAATCCGGTGAAATAGCTTGTCATATAATATTTTGATCTAATCTTTCATTTTAATTTTATTTAAATTTCGAAGTAATTTTTTTAATTACTCAAATAGTTCAAATAAAATTTTGTAGATTCCCATTCTATTCTCTTTAATTTTAAAGAGTTTCAAAGTTCAAACTTTTATTTGTTTAGATTATTCTGGTACAATAGCTTCTCATATAATATTTTGATCCAATCTTTTATTTTAATTTTATTTAAATTTTGAAATAACTTTTTTAATTACTCAAATAATTCAAATAAAATTTTTGTAGATTCTCATTCTATTCTATTTTATTCTAAAGAGTTTCAAAGTAAAAGATTTTTATTTATTTAGATTATTCTGGTGCAATAACTTCTCATATACTATTCTAACTCATTTTGTTTTTGGTTAAAATCTAACTCATCCTTTTAATTTATTTTATTTAGTAATTTTGAGTTTCAAGTCTTAAAATGTTAGTATATATATTAATTGCTCATTATTTACTTATATTAATGTATGATATCAATGCTATCAATATCTGTTTTGAAACCGATTTTCAATATCATATTAATC
The DNA here is from genome assembly GCA_030762895.1 of Sophora flavescens. NCBI lineage: Eukaryota > Viridiplantae > Streptophyta > Magnoliopsida > Fabales > Fabaceae > Sophora > Sophora flavescens. The sequence continues at coordinate 64,555,180 of CM061069.1, forward strand.
TGAATTTATTTTGATTGATTTTCAATATCTATTTTGATTTCTATGCTTTTATTAGTATATATGTACTAGATTCCCATTGTTCTCTTTTATTTTGAAGATTTTCAATTTTCAAATTTTTATAGGTTTAAATTATTCTTGTGCAATACCTTCTCGGTTTCAAAATTTAAATTTTTATTTATTTAAATTATTCTGGTGCAATAGTTTCTCATATAATATTCTAATACATTCTATTATTTTATTTTATCTTTAAAATTTCGAATTTCAAATTTTTAAATTTTATGAAGACAATTTCTAAATTACTCCTTAATTACTCATAGTACATTAATTTATATTTATGTATTAATTAGCTCAATCAATTCATATTTGTATATCAACATGTGTTTATTCATATTTATTATATATCATATCATATCATATTATTTTAATAAAAAATTATATCACATATCAGTATATACTACAAAATAAGTAAAAATTAAGGCAATTAAAATATGTTAATAATGTAATAATTATCATATATGATGAAAAATATAATAAAATATGAGATAAAATACGAATATGATACGATGCGATATGATTTGATTTGATTTGATTCGAATATATATATATATATATATATATATATATATATATATATATATATATATACACTCTAACTAAGACTACCAACCTACTACTGCTTTAAACAAAAACCAAACAAAATTATTAACTCATTCATAAGATAAATAAAGTCTTCCAATTCTACCTTGCAGACTAACTATATACAACAATGGAGACCAACTCAAAGAAACATCCCCTCGCTTCTTCTTTAACGCCGCAAGGATTCATAGAAAATGGGTTATAGACAATAAAAGGCAACGGATGAATGCCATTAATAATGGTATCCATAGTTCCTTTTTTCCCACTTTTATACTTAATGAATTTAAAATGCTACCAATCATTTTTCGTATAGTTTATGTTTGTTGTTTTTCTGGATTTTTAAGGCATCAATTTCGAAGGAAAAGAAAATATGGGGACATCAAAAGAAGATGTTACATTCCAGAGGAATAGTTGAAGACAACCTTTGTCTACACTGTCATCTTCCAATCACATTCTATCGGGAGAAAGAAGTAATTTCGCACCATCACAATCCAGCATGATGGATACAGCACCCAATCAATCGTGTATGAACTTCAATTATTATTGTCATTTCGATAATATGCAAATGATGGTTTTGTATTCATCATTTCTTCAAACAACCACTCTTTTAACTATCATCTTCAATCCTTTGTTCTAGATATGGCAAATCCAAAGTGACCAATATACAACCATCAATATCACGTGGATCTCGTTGCACCCGATGATTGTTTGGATGCCAATTTATTCCAAACTACTCAAAGCAAAACAAAGTCATCTGGAATTACTAATCTTGATTTAGCTTATGATTCTAATGGTAAATATAATGAATGTATTATGTATTATATATTATATTGGAAAATTGTGTAATTTTGGTGCTTTAAAAAAATACAACTTCATAGCTGACTTATCTTCCCATATATAACTTCTAATTTCTGTACTGGCTCATCTCTGACTAGCTGTTTTAAATTTAAATGGCCACACTTTGTAGATCGCAGCATTCAAATTAAATTAGAGCTCCGCACCTACAAAGTTGATTTTTTTAAAACTCCTATTAAGTAGACTTTGGTATTTCCAAAAGAAATAGGTTCAAATAATGATCATGGGGTTTCAGCAAACATACTGCCTTCATGTGATTCCCTCGTTGAAGCAGGCTCAGGTAAACAACCTATTTTCAAACAAAAAAATTATAATTTGTAACTTCTACATTTCACCGACTAACTTTTGTGATATTTCTATTAAATGCATCCAGGAAATGCTTCTGATAGTAGTTTTAGTATCAATCCTGTATCTCCAGCTTCTAATAATATATTAACTCCTACTCCTATGGCAACAATGAATGAAAGTCTCTTATTGAACTCAAATCAAATGACACCAATGGATCAATCTGTTAAAGGAGAAACTACAGGTACTAAAACAATTAATTATTTTACCTACCATTTTTTGTGAATGAATTTAAGGAAAATTAACACTCTCAATTGGATAATAAAATAAATGTATATACTAATTTTAATTTTTTATATAATCTGGTTTATTACTAAATAAATATAAATATAGGTTGATCATTTCCATTTTAGTGTGGTTTTATGGATTATTATGATTTGAAACCAGTCATATATATATATATATATATATATATATATATATATATATATATATATTAGTTTTTATATTGTAACATCAAGGAAATATTTAATGTAAAGAGTTTATAATATAACATCTATTCTTTAATTTATACCCCTTAACTATAGTATTAAGATGAGTACAAATTATAAAAATATACACGTACAAAATTACATAGTAAGGAATCAAAGAGTTAAATATTTAATCATAATATGATAAGTGACTGATGTAACTACTATAATATTGTTTAATGGTATTAGTCATTTTTGACTTAAATGTCTGTTATAATCAATTTTAATATTAGTCATTTTTAATAATTGTCTTCTGTAAATTTTTGAATATGAGGGAAATATTTTAAACTTAACCCATCATTGAATAAGAATTATGGTATTGAAAATAAAAATAGTAATCGGTAGCATAGAAAAATTGTGTTTTAGGCTTTTTTTTATTTGGTAATTATTTATAAGTTTTGAACATATACAACTTCTTTAAAAAATCTGAAAACAATAAGAGATATTTGGAAAAAGGGTTAAAAATTATTTAATTATATATGAGTATGATTATTTATTTTTGACAACTCAATTATTCATACATTATTGTTCAAAACTTACAAATCTTTTATTTTTCTTGGTGCTCAAGAAGGGATGATGCCCCCATTCCAAAACTTACAAATCTTAATTGGTCATTAACTCGATTTTAATATCAAACAAATCAATATCTATCTTTTTTTTTTGTATTCAATTAATTATGTGTTTATTAATTCATTAATTTATAATTTATAATTTATTTCATTAACTGTTATATGCTTAAATATTCTAAAAAATTAAAATTATGACCACATATTATATATATGATATGATTTGATTTGATATCAAGACAACAAATATATATATGATTTTATATTCGAAAATATATATATATTCTCTAACTAAAACCACCTACCTAATATTGCTTTTAAAAAAACCAAACATAATGATTAACTAATTCATGAAATAGTTTGTCAAAAAAAAAAAAAAAACTCACTCATGAAATAAATCAAGTCTTCCCCGTTTTAACTTGCACACTCACTGGATACAACAATGAAGACCAACTCAAAGATACATCCCTTGCAACTTCTGCAGCTGCTGCAAGGATTCATAGAAAATGTGTTATAGATAATAAGAGGCAACGAATGAATGCAGTTAATAATGGTATCCATACTTCCTATTTTTAATTACAATTTTATACTTAATTAATTTAAAATGCTATCAATAATTTGTAAGTATATTTTATGTTTGTTGTTTTCCTGGAATTTTTAGGAATCAATTTCGATGGAAAAGAAAATATGGGGACATCAAAAGCAGATAATAGATTCCAGAGGAATTGTCGAAAGCAACCTATGTCTACATTGTCATCTTCTAATCACATTCTATCAAGAAAAATAAATAATTCCGCACTATCTCAAACCAGCATGATGAATACAGCACCCAATCAATCATGTATGGACTTCAATTATTATTGTCATTTTGATTATATGCAGACGGTGGTTTTGTATATCATTTTACCTACAAACTTTTGTGACATTTCTATCAAATGCATACAGGTAATGCTTCTTCCAGTGGTTTTAGCATCAATCTTCCATCTCCATTTTCTAATAATATGTTAACTCCTACTCCTACGACAACAACAAATGGTCTCTTATTGAACTCATACCAAATGACACCAATGGATCTATTTGTTAAAGGAGAAACTACAGGTACTAAAGGAATTAATCATTTTACCGACTTTTTTTGTGCAACTATTCTTAATTAATTGAAAATATTTGGATTCGCAGATTTGTTAGATTGTGGAGGACCAACCTTTACTTGCAGTTTTTGTCAAGCCATTATGTGGTATGAAGAGCGTTCTAATAAAGCAAGAACCAGCAAAAATCCTAAATTTAGCCTATGTTGCTTGAAGGGAAAATTGAACTTCCATTCCTTGAAAAACCTCCAGAATTATTCTGGAATTTGATGACCGACCAAGATCCAAGATCCAAAAATTTCAAAGATAACATAAAAGCATATAACATTATGTTTGCATTTACTTCTATGGGAGGAAATGTACAAACCTCGATTAATAATGGATCTGGTCCACCTCAGTTTATCCTCAGTGGTCAAAATTTTCACCACATCGGTAGCTTGGTACCAGCAGATTCCACTTCATTTGGTCAACTCTACATTTATGACACTGAAAACGGGTGTAACAATCGAATGAAAAATTTCAGGTATGGATCGGGTTGTTTTTAGATTTTAACAAACTTGATTTATTTCAATTAAATTCCTATTGACCTACATTTTATTTTCAGGAAAAGGGACAAGGACTCTTCATTGGATGTATCATTGTGTGAAGCTTTGAAACTTAGGATTGACCAACACAATGAGCTTGAAAAGTCTTTTCGTGTTGTTAGAGATTTTTATAAAGCAAACGCAGCAACAAAATTCACATTGATGTTGTTCCGAAATAGAGCAAAGGATCCCAGAACATACAATTTACCAACTTCGATGAGATTGCGGCATTAATGTAGGAGATGTCAATAATATGGACTTTGAAAGGGATATTGTTGTTAGAAAGATTGATGGTCAGCTCAGTCGGATCCATGAAACACATACTTCATTTTTAGAATATCCTTTATTATTTCCTTATGGAAAGGACGGTTATAAAGAGGATATTCCAATTCGAGATGCAGAACTAAATGATGAAGGGAGAAAGAGGTTGAGGGTAACTATGGGAGAATTCTTAGCTTACAAAATTCAAGACAGTAAAATTGAGTTTGGTAACATAGTAAATTCAAAGAGATTGTATCAACGGTATTTGGTTGATTCTTACACTATGATTGAGGCTCAAAGATTGCAATGGATAAGGCTCAACTAGAGTACAATTAGGGCAAATGTTTTTAATGGAATTCAAGAAGCTGTGACTAGGGGAGAGATCGATCCAACCACACTAGGAATGAGAATTATTCTTCCCTCCTTCTTCACCGGGGGAATGCGGTATATGTTTAATAGTTGCCAGGATGCCATGGCTATTTGCAAAAGATTAGGATATCCCGATTTGTTCATCACCTTCACATGTAACTCAAATTGGAATGAGATTCAAAGATTTGTTAGGGAAAAAGAATTAAGAGCTGATGACAGACCAGACATTGCATGTCGCGTCTTCAAAATGAAATTAGATAAAATGATGTCTAATTTTAAAAAAGGAAAGGTTTTTGATCAGATTGATGCTGGTAAGAATTTCTTTTCATCGCTGTTCATTTCTCAAAATTTCCTAACACATTATGCATTAATCTATTAATCTATTAATCTATTTATCTATTTATCTATTATTACTTATTTGATGTGTGGTGTTGTAGGAATGTATGTAGTGGAATTTCAGCAAAGAGGTCTTCCACATGCCCATATTCTTTTATGGCTGAATCAAGCAAACAAATTAAACACTGCTCAAGACATAGATAAATATATATCTGCTGAGTTACCATGTCCTCAATTGTATCCAAACTTAAACAAGGTTGTTTCAAACTTTATGATTCATGGTCCATGTGGAAACAATAATAGAAATTCTCCATGCATGAAAAATGGAAGGTGTTCTAAGTTTTTTCCAAAAAGGTTTCAAAACGAAACTGTAATTGATGAAGATGGATATCCTACTTACAGAAGGAGAGATTTGGGCCTCTTCATAAAGAAAAAACATGTTCAGATAGATAATCGCTTTGTAGTCCCATACAACCCACAACTCCTCATGAAATATCAGGCTCATGTCAACATGGAATCTTGTAACAAGACAAATGCCATCAAGTATCTTTTCAAGTATGTTAATAAAGGACTGACACGGACTCGGCAAGTGTACCGGTTCGTTGCAAGTAATAAAACGGTAAGACCGGATATCGTTCTCAGGGATCGTGGACAATTACCACTTCGTAAATTAGACTACTATCTAGGCGATCAAATTTTGGAGTGAAGGTAGCTCTAACATCTAACAAGCAAACAAGAATAAAATGTTTTTGTTCTTTTTGGAATTTTATCAAACAGTTAGAATGCAGACATAAATGTGAATAACAATTAGATAGAATTGTTAGGGTTAGACTAAGCTAATCCTCCCTTGATTGTTATGAAATGACAAGTAACACAGTTCCTAATTCAATTATGACAATCAAGTCTTTTCTGAAATACTCAAGCCTAATTCCTTAGGTGCATTGAGCCTAAAACCCCAAATTAAACCCTAATTCCTTAGGTGGATTAACCTGAGATTTTGCATTAAGTAAAGACTTATAAGATTGCAAGCACCTCAAGACCTATGCCTAGGCTCATGAACTACTTGGCATTTGATTCATGAGCAAGCTCTAACACCAACCTTCCAGTTATCTATTAAAGCAACTAATCATTCCTAGGGTGATCAAGCATAAGAAAGCATTAAGCATGGAATCAAACACTCATAAAGAACAAGGAAACTGCATTACAATCAAGTCATTTTACAATCAAGTTCAGAAGAGCAATCATCTAACCCCAACAAAGGGAATTTAGCTACACATTATCAAAGTAAAAGGGAAAGGAAGAGATACAAAAATGGAGAAAGTGAGGAACTCCATGGAAAATGCCCAGTAGCAGCCACAAGAGCAGAGAATGCCTTCTTAGGGTTTGCAGCCGCCTCCTTTCTTTTCTAATCCAATCCCCCTTTGCATTCTGCATCAGATGGCTTATAACAGGGTTTCTGAGATTCGCGCTCTCGCGGGGCGAATGCACTCTCGCGAGGCGAATATTAAAAATCTGAGCTTCAGGATTCGTCCTTTCGCGAGGCGAGAAGATAACTCGCGAGGCGAACCAGAAAGTGTGCATTTTCTGGAACAGTCAGGCCTTCTGGGTCGCGAGGCGAGAAGATAACTCGCGAGGCGAACCAGAAAGGCTGACTGTTGCTGATCAGCTGGGTTTCAGGGTCGCGTGGCGAGATCTAGTCTCGCGGGGTGAAAATTCAAAACTCTGCTTTGCTCAATTTCTTCTCTTTGCAGGCTCTCTCTTCATCCAAGCCTTATCAAGGCCAACTCTTGGGCAATTGCTCATAAATTCCTACAAAACAACACACAATACCACCTTATCCGTTCCAAAGGAAAAACTAAACAAAATCCAACTAAAATGGCCTAACTATATGCAAATGCATGCAGAAATGTACATGGAAAATGAGGTGAAATCACACTCATCAAATCACCCCAAGCTTAAGACTTTGCTTGTCCTCAAGCAAAAACCAAGGCCAAAAGATGAAAATAATCAGAGCAATGATAGTGAACTAAGAACCCGAGTAAAATGATCCAAGTAACAGGCATTCAATTATTTCAGCAAGAGACAATTAATTCAAGTCCAATTAGGGGCTTAGTTTTCCTAGACTCATATTCTCACTGATTCGGGCATTCTATCTCACTTGAAGCTCACCCCAAGCTTGTTCATTTGCTTGGCTCTCTTTCTTGCCTCACTCACTCAAGTGTTCAAGTATATATAACAATTCGCTCCATTTTCCTCAAGGAATGAGTCCTACCATATGCTTGACTATCAACCAAATCTTTACTTTATTAATGAAAACATCTAAGAATCAAGAGGTCTTATTCTTTGGTTGCATTGGGGCCATGGGATCAATTTTCAGGTGGGAAATTCAAGAACAGGAAATTTCAAAAGGCTATACAAACAATCAAGCATTGCAAGGCACGACCTTCTAAAATACCTTTCTTTGGGTTTCAGTTTACTTTTCCACCATTCTTTCCTTTTATTTTTGCTATTTCTCACTTCTCTTGTCATACCCTTCTCCATATACTTTTCTTTTCCTTTTAATTTTTTTTTCTTTTATTTGGAGAAGGGAGAATTTTCAACTCAAGAGAAATAATAATTTTTTTTTTTTCAGATTCATTTTTTTTCTTTTCATCATCCCAAACTTTCAACTACATTTTCCAACCCTTTTTGCACAGTACTTTAGAAGGTCCCTCATAAGCATATTTAACAAAACATTTCAGGATACCAAGAAAAGCATTTTATTCATTCAGGCTCAAAATTGGGCAACTAAGGGGTAGCATTTCATCATTCAAAGCTCAGAAGGCCGGAAAAATACCTATTGCCTCAATCATTTTCAAAAATGTTTTCAAAAATTTTCACGCTTCGAAATGGTTTCAAGTCAAGTTCTAGAGAAAAACAATCCAAGAGGAACACACTCTACACAAAGAACGGGGGCAGAGTTAGTAAGTACCCCCTAATGGCTCAAAAGCTCACATTTATCAGTTCAAAAACCAGTGAGGAACACAAGTCTATAGAAACACATGCTAATCATCAACTATCCAGGACCATCTCAAGAATATTTATTTGAAGCCATATCACAAGAATGAAATAAATTGGGTTCAAAAATCCACTATCACAATTTAATTGGCACTTAGTTCTCACAATCAGATGCTCAATCTAAGCAGGGGTAACCGAATCATGCGATCATACAAAATTAAGCCTATATGAATGCAATATTTACAATGCAAGCAAAAAGATTACCCCTACCCCAAGCTTAAAGACTTACATTGTCCTCAATGTAAATAATTAAGTTAGAGAGGGGAGAAAACTGGAATAACTCACCAAGGTGGTAGCGGGTGCTGGTTCACATGCTTTCTGGCTTTGCTTTCCCCTACCCTTTTTCTCCTTCCTTTATTCAAAATCTGAAGGCACTTAACAAAACTATTAACAAACCTCTTGAGCTTCTCAAATTATTCAAGAGGTTAAAGCAAAAACAAAACTATTAAGAAAATGAAAATAACTAAAAAGAAGAGTTAAGAAATGTTGGGTTGCCTCCCAATAAGCGCTTCTTTAACGTCACTAGCTTGACGTGTAGATAACTTCTTTCAATTAACCGGGGTCTGCTGGACATAGAATTGCAAGAGCACTTTTCTTCCATGAAACTCCTGTAAAGAGCTGATTTTGCTTAGAAGGCCAACAATTGTGCTTCTGCTTTACCTTTTTCGCTCTGGGCCTCTTTCCCTTTTTCTTACTCCTTCCCGGTGGAGGTTCTGTTTTCACAAGATGAGCAGGGCCAACTTCCTCACCAACTGATGCATCATTTGTCTTGCATAGCTTTAGATTTTCTTTCATGTTGGGCTTTTCCTTCTTCTCTGGAGTAGAGGGGTGGTGTTGATGTGCAATGACTTCCTTATCTATCGTGTCCACCATATCCATGTGGAAACACTCCTCTTCCTTGCTCGTGCGATGCATAGCTTCCAATACATTGAAAGTTACTTCTTCTTCTTGCACTCTGAATTTCAACTGGCCTTTTTCTACATCTATCAAAGCCCGACCAGCCTGTTTAAAAGGTCTCCCTAGTATGAGCGGAACTTCAAGATCCTCCTCCATGTCTAAAACCACAAAGTCTGCTGAAAGATTAATTTATCCACCTTCACCAACAAATCCTCCACAACACCATAGGGATATGTAATGGAGCGGTTCACGATTGAAGAGAAATCCCTGTTGGTTTTACCTCACCAAGTCCTAGCTTTTTGAAAATGAACAACGGCATAAGGTTGATACTTGCGCCTAGATCGCACAATGCTCTCCTAATGTTCACATGACCAATAGTGCATGGGATAGTGAAGCTACCCGGTCCTTCATCTTTACTTGGTAGCTTCCTTTGAATTATAGCACCGCACTCTTCGATAAGCATAACTGTCTCCTCCTTCCACCGCCTCTTGTTTGTAAGAATCTCTTTCATGAATTTGGCGTAGGAAGGCATCTCACAAGAGCTTCAAGCAAAGGGATGTTGATTCTGTAGCTTTTTGAATACATCCAGGAATTTAGAAAATTGTTGGTCTTTTGATTCCTTCTTCAACCGCTGGGGGTACGGGATTCTCGAAATATGGGGCAGCTCTTTGGGATTATCAACCTCTTCCGAATCTGTCTTTTAGTCTTCTTCTTCGCAAATTCTTCATCAACCAATTTCTCCCTCTGCGGTTTTTCAGCCTTCTACACCGGTAGGAATAGAGGTAGTATCTTGGGAAGTTCCGGTTCTTCGTTGTTTACCTCTTCAAACTGCACCTTATCAATTCCAAGATCACTTGTCTTTTCTTCCCTCTCTTTTTCTTGTGGATTTAACACTCTCCCACTTCTTGTGATAATTGCCATGCAACCTTCCTTAGGATTCTTCTCTCGTATCTCCTGGCAATTGTCCTTGAGGTCTTTCTGCCATTTGCTTTGCCAACTGTCCTATCTGGTGCTCAAGATTTTTGATTGAGGCATTCTGATTCTTCATAGTCTCTTGAGTCGCTTGCATGAACTGGCCTAGAATGTTCTCCAATTTGCTTGAACTCTCTTGAGGAGGATTTGCTTGAGTACTTGAACTTTGCCCTTGTCTCCAACCAAAGTTAGGATGGTTGCGCCACCCCGGATTGTAGGTGTTGGAGTAAGGATCATTTCTAGGCCCTTGGTTGCCCATATAATTTACCTCTTCTTGTCCCGAACTTCCAACCACATTGATCTCACAGTTTCCATTTGCATGGTTGCCTCCACGTAAATCGCACACCGAGGTACCTTGAACTTGGACAAGCTTGTAGTCGAGAATTCCGCAGTTGAACCGACCCAGCTTGTTTGGTAAGAATAGCCATTTGTGCCTTGAGAGCGCCAATTTCATCCAGCTATAGAACACCTCTCTTGACCATTGATCGAGAACTAGGCATTTGATAGTCATTATTAGCCATGTTCTCAATCAAGTCCTTTGCTTCTTCCTGTGTCTTCTGACTCAATGTCCCTCCTGCAGCCGCTTCAATCATACTTCTTGAATTCCTATTGAGCCCATTAACAAATGTTGCAACCTGTTGCCATGTCTCCAGTTCATGATTGGGACAAGCTGTGAGTAAGGACTTGAATCTCTCCCAGGCTTCATAGAGTGACTCACCATCCCTTTGTGCAAAGGCATTGATCTCTGATCTCGCCTTAATCATTCTTGACGGAGGAAAGAATCGAGACGCAAACTTGCTCACCAAATCATTCCAAGTGATGATGCTTCCATGAGGATGAGATTGAAGCCATGACTTAGCTCTATCCCTCAAAGAGAAAGGGAAAAGCCTTAACCGAATGGCCTCATCAGAAGCTCCGTTTAACTTGATGGTGTCACACAGCTCAATGAAAGTACCAATGTGAGCATGAGGGTCTTCACTCTCCAAACCTCCAAACTGGTTTTGCTGCACAAGGTGGAGAAGTGATGCCTTGATTTCGAAATTATTGCAAGCCACTGCGGGTCTCACAATCGGAGTTCCACATCTATCAACTCTAGGGGAAGTGTAGTCCCCCATTGTTCTCCTTGGTGCATTCTCTTCGCCATGGTGACAAAATGCTACTTCAATTTGTGGTTCTTGCACACCGGGTAACTCAACTTGTTGCTCTTGTCTACTAGAAGATGCTCTTTCTCTGCGTCTCTGCCTTGCCTTGGCTTTCCTTCTATTCCTTCTACAGAGTCTCTCGATCTCAGGTTCGAATTGGAGTTCACCTCGGTCGATTGTACTCGCATACACCGAACAAACAAGAGTAGCGCAGTAACAAACAAAGAATACGTAAAAACAGCACACAATAGAAATTTAGAGCAGAGAAACAGAAAATAAGAAAGAAAAAAAAACACAGTAGGAAAACAGTAAAAATGCCTAAATTAGGAGTCCCCTTTGGTACTCGTGATATTGGCACACCGATCCCCGGCAACGGCGCCAAAAACTTGACACGGACTCGCAAGTGTGTGCCCCCGTCATGAAGTAATAAAACGGTAAGACCGGATATCATTCTCAGGGATCGTGGACAATTACCACTTCGCAAATTAGACTACTATCTAGGCGATCAAATTTTGGAGTGAAGGTAGCTCTAACATCTAACAAGCAAACAAGAATAAAATGTTTTTGTTCTTTTTGGAATTTTATCAAACAGTTAGAATGCGACAGAAATGTGAATAACAATTAGATAGAATTGTTAGGTTAGACTAAGCTAATCCTCCCTTGATTGTTATGAAATGACAAGTAACACAGTTCCTAATTCAATTATGACAATCAAGTCTTTTCAAAATACTCAAGCCTAATTCCTTAGGTGCATTGAGCCTAAAACCCCAAATTAAACCCTAATTCCTTAGGTGGATTAACCTCGAGATTTTGCATTAAGTAAAGACTTATAAGATTGCAAGCACCTCAAGACCTATGCCTAGGCTCATGAACTACTTGGCATTTGATTCATGAGCAAGCTCTAACACCAACCTTCCAGTTATCTATTAAAGCAACTAATCATTCCTAGGGTGATCAAGCCTAAGAAAGCATTAAGCATGGAATCAAACACTCATAAAGAACAAGGAAACTCCATTACAATCAAGTCATTTTACAATCAAGTTCGTAAGAGCAATCATCTAACCCCAACAAAGGGAATTTAGCTACACATTATCAAAGTAAAAGGGAAAGGAAGAGATACAAAAATGGAGAAAGTGAGGAACTCCATGGAAAATGCCCAAGAGCAGCCCACAAGAGCAGTAGAATGCCTTCTTAGGGTTTGCAGCCGCCTCCTTTCTTTTCTAATCCAATCCCCCTTTGCATTCTCGCATCGATGGCTTATAACAGGGTTTCGAGATTCGCGCTCGCGGGGCTAATGCACTCTCGCGAGGCGAATATTAAAAATCTGAAGCCAGGATTCGCCCTTTCGCGAGGCGAGAAGATAACTCGCGAGGCGAACCGGAAAGTGTGCATTTTCTCGAACAGTACAGCCTTCGGGTCGCGAGGCGAGAAGATAACTCGCGAGGCGAACCGGAAAGGCCGACTCGTTGCCGATCACCTGGGTTTCGTGGTCGCATGGCGAGATCTAGTCTCGCGGCGAAAATTCAAAACTCGCTTTGCTCAATTTCTTCTCTTTGCAGGCTCCTCTCTTCATCCAAGCCTTATCAAGGCCAACTCTTGGGCAATTGCTCATAAATTCCCCGCAAAACAACACACAATACCACCTTATCCGCTCCAAAGGAAAAACTAAACAAAATCCAACTAAAATGGCCTAACTATATGCAAATGCATGCAGAAATGTACATGGAAAATGAGGTGAAATCACACTCATCAAGGACCCGACAGCACTAGAGTTGGGATTCATAACAATACAGAAGCTGGTGAAAATGAAAAAGTGGTTGATGAAATCAAACAATACTATGACTGCAGATATCTTTCCCCTTGCGAGGCTGCCTGAAGAACTTTTGGTTTTGATATTCACGAAAGATGGCCATCTCAGGCAAGCGATTAATCTTTCATCTTAAAAATCAGCAAACAATCACATTCAAAGAGAATGAGCCTATCAAACAAGTCTTGAGCAAAGGTGAGAAAAGTTCGACTATGTTCTTAGCCTGGATGCAAGCAAATCGTATACTGAAGCTAGGGAACTAACCTATTCAGAATTTCCAAATAAGTTAGTGTATAATGCAAGTACAAGAAAGTGGCATCCATGGAAATAGGGGTCATTCTATTGGCATGCTTCATTATGTACCACCCGGTACAGGTGAACTTTTTTACATGAGAATCCCTGTCAACCGTACGTAAAGGGTGTACAAGTTTTGAAGGTATAAGAACAATTGATGGTGTTACTTATGACACATTCAAGATGCATGTTACGCCTTAGGTTTATTGGCCGATGATAGAGAATTCATTGATGCCATTATCAGGCAGTGAATTAGAATCGATCCACACTTGAGAAGGTTGTTTGTTACTTTATTGTTGGCAAATACAATGAGTAAACCGAGATGTTGTATGGAACAACACATGGCCATTGCTATCGATGGAATTCTATATCAAAGAAGAAGGTCACCGAACATGTCGGGTATATTTAATTTCAAATCTATAACATGATAGTCTAACTTATTTTAGGTATTTTTATTTTTTCAACTCATGGCTAAATAGTTTTAGTTCTCATTGCTTTTGAATTTAGTATAATTCATTGTTAATTCTTAATCCATCGATCAATTCAATCATGTTTTAAACACAAATTCATAACTTTAAAGTTTCAAAAAAATATACGTTATTTTAAAGTCATTCTACATATTTTAAAATTGTTTATCATTGTATGAGAAATTTGGGTCATTTGATTTTAAAGTGGTGTAAATGTGTCTTAAAGTTGTTTGTTATTTCCAAATTATATGATTCATTTATATAAATCACTTCCTTTCTATAATTTAGGAACAAAACGGATGCAGCATGTGGAACCACTACAGTAGGAAAGATATATCTTTCAAGGGATTTAAGCATAGCTTAAGAAGAGTGTGGGGAGCATATAATTCTAAAAGCTTAGCAAATTATCCTCTGCAACATTTTTTTCTGAATTAAATTAATACATTATTTGATTTCCTTCTGATATGCATATTTAAGGTTAGTGTTTTATTTTTATTTCTTAAAGACGGATGATTTGGTTTTATTCCTTAACCTCTCTGTTCTTGACATTCTTGTTCATATGTCCTGCAGCAACAAGCAATCGAGCACTACTTGAAAGTTGAAACTCCAAGTGCCATTAAGCCACATTACATTCGTTGTGTAAAACCCAATAATCTTCTTAATCCAGCAAATTTTTAGAATAAAAATGGTTTGCATCAATCGCGTTGTTTGCTATCGCTTATTGTTGCTTTTCTCGAAACAAGTGCGAGTTCTTCATGAAACTTGGAGGCCTATTTTGTTTAGTGTTGACACTATTTGAGGTCCATTGCTTCAAGTCTTTCATGTTTGTATCCTGGTGTGAAGCGAAGTTGATTGCAGGACTTGACCAGGCAATCGAAGTCAATGTCATTCATCTCCCTTTTTTTTTGACAGATGATTCATCTCCTTTGGCAACGAAAAAAGAAGAATTATCCACATTTTTTTTGACAAATGGAATTATCCACATTAAGAATATATTTCTATAAAAAAAAATCAGACAAAGCAACATTAGCATAAATATTGGAATATATATATATATATATATATATATTATTTATATATTATTTATATATAAAATGATGTTTTTGTTTCAAAATAAAATAAAAAATAAAATGATGTTTTAATAGTAGTGTTACGTTTATTTTAATTATAATATTTAGTTATTATTTTTTGGTACAATCTTTAATTATTTTTTAAAGATAGTAAAAAATACAAATAAATATTATAAATACAGCAAATAAATTTTATACAATAAAAGTGACAATGTTTACAATATTACTGCAAATATAATAATAAAAGTAAAAAGCAAAACAATGATATTTAAAAAAATTACAAATGATAAAAAAAATGATGATAAAATATTTGTATTTCCAATATTATTAATATAAAATGGTTCTAATGTATTTTTAGTCCCTCATGCATTTTACTTTGGCGAAAACCGTCCCTCTACTTTTTCTTGGAGCGAATTTAGTCTTTGTAGTTTTCAAACGTTACAATTTTTGTCCCTCCGTCAAGTTGCTATAAAAAAAGCTAACAAAAACGCATATGTGGCGAGAACAACTAGAACCAAAAAATATTAAAATAATATAAATAACGCTAAAATACACTTTTTAGTCCCTCAAGTTTTTCAATTTGGCAAAAATAGTCCCTCAATCTTTTTTGTGAACAATTTTAATCCTTTTAGTTTTCAAACGTTGTAATTTTCGTCCCTCCAACAACTTGCTATAAAAAAAAGCTAACGAAAATACATACATGGTAAACGGATTCACCACGTGGCTCCATGGGGCATGCACTGACTGAAGCAAAATAAATAATAAGATAAAAAAATAAATTTTTAAAATGTTATAATCATAAATTATTATAAATAAGCCAATTCAAATAATTGACAAGAAATTATCCTGGAAATATGCCAATTTACTTTGAATAAAAATATCAAATAATCAAAATAAATATAGTAAACTATACAAAAATTTAAATAAAAACGTTAATATCAAATAATCAAAATAAAACTAGTAAATTATTAATAATAAAAAGTACTATGGTAGTCCAAATTATAATGGCCCAAACCCCAATCGCTAGCCCATAAGAAACTTGACCTAGTAAAGGTCTAAACCCAAGGATGCCAAACAGCCTTGACTCTGGCTAATCAAAACGCTTGACAGAAATCCCATCAAAAAGAGGACTTCTCCGCCTGGGAAAGACCCTCCACCCACTCAACGACACGTCGGGAAGAGCCCCCCCCGACCCGGTAAGGGGCACCATACACAGCAATCATGTACACCAAAACCAAGAGACCACTATAAAGACCTCCTAATGAAAGCCAAGGTATGATTTTACGATATACCCACAGATACTCTATCTCGCTACACCCTTGCTGACTTAAGCATCACAGTTGTAAGTACTCCCATCTTGGCCAAAACATTGGAGCCGGACGAAGAGGAAGAAGAAAAAGGAAGAAGAGAAGGGAAAACCAGCCATCTAAAGCCTTAAGATCGATGTTGGGCCACTTCAACACTCGGTCCAATAGGTGGAACCTTATTTGAGTTCTCCGGGCTTATCTCGAACAAGTATGAATGGGATTAAATTAAATACATTGTTATGTAGTTGATGATAT
The DNA here is from genome assembly GCA_030762895.1 of Sophora flavescens. Lineage (NCBI taxonomy): Eukaryota > Viridiplantae > Streptophyta > Magnoliopsida > Fabales > Fabaceae > Sophora > Sophora flavescens. The sequence goes on from CM061069.1 coordinate 64,571,955, forward strand.
TCCCCGCAAATCAACATGTTCAACATGCATACTTTTTCTTGTGCGATGTGCTTTTAGAAACTTCCCAAAGCGTCACTCATCCCATAATTGTTTCAAGACAAGCATACTTTAAAGTTATTAAGTGATGGGTTCCACGAGAATGCATGATAGTGCATTGTCCTATCTAGTTTCATCTTAGATTTCTTATTAGATCTTACCAATCAATTTTTTTGTTCGCCACTTTCAACTCAAAATAGTCGTTGTGTTCACTTAATTTGGGTGGATAGCTGCCTAGGAGCAAAGAGAGAAGCAAGAAGAAGATGGAGTTAACTCTCGGAGTCATCCATCCTGTAGAATGTCCAATTAACTCAATTAGGCTTTGTGTTTAGCTTCTATGCATAATGCTTTCAATTAACCTCCCACTAGTTAAATGATTTGCTAATGATAAGAGATCGAAAGGTGATTTATGTGAATATGGCGTTCGGTAAAAACCATATGGTTAATCCGAGTAGAGTTATCACATAGAATCGTATGTGACTATCATAGGAGTCGTTGGTCTTTAATGAATTTGTAATAATCAACCATCATAGAGATATAATTGGTTAGGTTAAGGGTTAAGGGATGATTGCTATGGTATTCAAGAGACACATAAGGATAATTTAGGACTCTTAATCTACAAAAATAGAGGATTTTTTTGAAGAAACAAAAATAGAGTATTAGAAATTACAATTGATCTATAATTGTATCGAAAAAGATAAGCATTTTTTATTATTAAGGGTAATAATAATTAATGTTTTATTATTAGTAGTAAAGTATACGATGTATTATATTATCATGATTATTTATAGTAATATTGTAAACATTGTTACGTTTGTTATATTATTTTATTATTTTTTATAGTATTTATTTTTATTCTTTACTATTTAAAAATAAAATAATTACAAATATTATTTTATTAAAATAAATTTGTCACAGTTCCTACATAAAGATTCAAAAATACACGCGAGAGTCACACATGTCTTCAATAAGGGACAATGTTACTTCATCTAACTCTTTTGAAGGAAATTAATTTGATTTACGTCATTGATTTTTTAAAAATAATATTAAAAAAATTGTATTAATTTTAAAATGTCAAAAATTGGTAAATAGTTTTTAAGATACACGAAGTTAATTAAAAGCTTTAATAAAATATTTTAGTCATTCAATACTACAATATTTTATTGATTGTTCAGCTCATTCGTATTATTTTAAATATTTGATATTAAACTAGTAACAATTCTTTTATAAGGTTACAATGATAAAAAGTCCTCTAAAAAAAAATTACAATGATAACATATCCGATAGAGGTGCACGTGGGAACACTTGTAGATTAATCTTGGGAGTCGAAAAATGATAAAGAAATGGTTTGACCGGTCAAAATCAGGAATAACCGGGTGTTGAACTAACTACTTTCATTTAAAATTACGGAAACCTACTTGATACGTGTAAAATGGATGGAGTATCAAAACTCAACTTCAACATGGAGGATTGAAGAATCCGCCAGTTACATTTGGTGCAAATGTTGGAATGTGGCCATGCCTCGATGGTGCAGTACTCTAACATGGGGACGACATTAATTATGAATAGCAAGCCAGTTTTTTTAACCCATTAATTAATATTAGCATGCCAAACAAAGTATCCTTCACCTGAGGATGAAAATTAAAATGAAGGCTTTTAACTCATCCACAATATGCTTAGGAGATTCGTATACAACAACTGTAAACATCTTTGATTCTGATATTTATATCATGGTTAGGTTGTGAATGTTTGACTTTTCTGTTATCTAAAACTTTTAAAATTGCAATTATTGCTGTTTTTTTTTGAGTCACATGTCAGATGTGCAATTAAGAGCTGGCTGATTCTAGCAGCACACATTTTAAATTGGAAAATTTGTAACTTTCGATTTTGGACTAATATGTGTTGTGTTTGTATTTGTTAAACTTCAACTAATTGGGCTTTAGTATGACGATTTTGAGTTAATTAAATAAATAGTCCAAGTTGTTTTTTACAATTCTAATTAAAGTTAAACTTCAACTAATTGAGCTTTAGTATGATGATTTTGAGTTAATTAAATAATTAGTCCAAGTTGTTTTACGAGGATAGAACCAATTAAAAGTACTCACTTGCTAGAAATTTCCAAAAGTTTAATTTTGATATGGTATTGGTGTAATTTTTTTTATTTATAATATCAAATAATCATAAATTATCTTATATGTGATGTTTAATATATGATAAGAGAATTTTTATTGGTTTATTAAATAAAATATTTATATTAACAATATATATCAATTAAATCTATTAAAAATATAGTATTAAAATCGGTGAGTGGTTGAGTTAATTAAAAAATAATCCATGTGTTTATATATTTTTTTAAAGGAGAATTTAACGAATGTTCTTATGATATTTTTAAGGACCGAGAAAAGAAAGTTTTATAGGTAATTGATGATTTAATGTTTGAAAATGTGAAATATTTAATTTTTAATAAAAATTTCTTTACTTGATTTCTTAAAAAGTATTATGAGAACACTCGTTAGCATAACCTTTTTAATTAGGATTGATGTGGCGGTAGTTGAACTCTAGAGTTTATATCCTAAGCTTTATAGTGTCAATTTGGTTGACATTGTTCTCGATTCTAAACGGTATTTTTTTTTTTAATTTGGGATCATTTGTTCGAGACATTTGGGTCTTTTGTTTATGCATTTGTTTATGAAATTTTGTTGAAAATAATTGATTCTTGGTGGAGTAAAACTGAGTTTTTGTGTAAGAAAATTTCTAGCTTTTCGTTGAAAATAATTGATTCTAGATGTAGTGCCCACAAAACTCTATATATTTATACTTCAAAAATGATTTTCATTTTATCATCCAAACAAAATCGATTCTTCTAAACCCACTTTTAAAATATTATTATCAAACACATTCAATTTTTTTAACATTGATTCTTCCAAAATCAATTCTATCAAAATCTAAAACAAACGGATCCATAATTGTTACCTCGATTTCCTATTTTATTTCGTTGGAGTGCTGTGAAGTGTTTTAGGGCGTGGTTAAGCAGCCATAAAAAGGAAAATTCATATTAAAAACTAAGTGTTATCGAAATGTTAAATACACAATTTCACATATAAATTTTCATTTTTTTATTCCTTAAACAATATCCTAAAATACTTGTTAGGCTTCTCCTAATTTTTTAGCCTAATTTTTTTTGTAAGTTTAAATTTCACTTCGTTCCAATCATTTCTTTCTCTACATTTTTTTCTCTCTCCTGAGGTGCTTCTCTCATTCCAGCTAGTTCTTCCCAGCGTCTACCAATGTTCTCTCCCTTCGTCCTAAACTCCCAGCCATGAGTATGTATGCGTAGAATCCAGAACATTTGTCTTTGCGCTTCTTGCTTTTGTGTGTTTTTTTCTTTCGTTTTTTTATATTTATTTTATTTATACGAATAGTGAAACCATTGTGTTGTCTGGTACTATAATATTTTTTTAAAATTCTAAAAATCCACTCTGTTTGCAGTGAATAGGCTTTGTTGGGATACTAAGTTCTAACGGATAATGTATATTTAGTTTGTTGGATTCTCCAGAAATCGCATTTTGATGAGTTAAAAATAGTTTGTTGCAGTGAATAGTATGGACTCATGCTTTGATGTATGTCTTTCATCAGTTTCATCTAGTTTGTGGCTTAAATTAGTCAACCATTATAGACTAATCTTTTGAGCTCTATCCCTCACATTCAAGCCCTTCCTTTGTATCTAATCCTTGCCTTATCTATGATGAGCCATTCTAAGAGGTCATTTATCGTGTAATTTTCTTTAAGTCTATCACTACCTTAAAAACCTTTGTTAGGTGATCTCTATTTTTATTAATTTAATTTTAATTTATTTTAAAATCACTCATTTTGACTCTCTTTATAGAGATAAACTACTTTATGGAAAAAATGGAACTTTCGGGAGGAATATCATGACCTAGAGGACTTTATGTCGTATCTTTTATGAGGCACGTTTGCAATTCTCCTTCCCTAATCGGGTCTTCTTCTTGTGTTTTTTTTGGTCCTTCTTTCCCCGACATTGAAATTTTATAGCTAACGTGTGTGGTTTTTAATCATTAAAAAAAACGTATAATTTTTTTTTATAATTTATTGTAATGAAACCAATTATATGTTTAAACATAGGTTAAATTACTCTTTTGGTACCCTTATTTTTATTTTATGTTTCATTTTGGTCCCCTTTTCGTTGATTGTGCACTAACCGGAGTTAGTCCCAATAAATCCGCTGCCTATGACCGCATGCTTGGCCGTGATCTAGCCAGAATCTTGTCGAGGATGTCTGGGTTTAGAGAAGAGAAAACTCAATTTCCCTCTCTCTTTCTTCTTCCAAGGGGTGGGAATAGGCTAGGCCGAGGCAGGTCCCTAAGCCCGGCATTTTGCTGTGTTAATCCCACGAGGTCACAGGCTCGGTTATAACCGCATATGGGCCAATTTCTAAGAGCCTAGCTATTCTACTTAAAGCATGACTAATCGAAAGCCTATCTTTAAAAGCCTACTTATCAACGAGACCTTTAAATATGTCTTCATCTATAATAGGTCTCAGCATTCACTTGTAAATAGGCTCGTAGGACAAAAGAAGTTGGTAGACATATGATAATAACTATAGCATTCACAAATAAATATGCAAGTAGGTCAATACATGGCGATTAGGCATTTACACTTTAAATATTATGAATAACGTAAATAATATATTATAGTATTATAATATATTATATTATACATATATTTATGCTATGATGCATGTGTTAAAAATGCGCTCACTCGATAGATCTAGTAAGCTTTTTCTAAAGCATTAGGACTGACCTATTTAACTATATATAGGCTTTACTATAACGCCCCTGACAACACATTTTTACCTAATTAGGTTAGACTGAGCTAGCCCTTAGAAAATAGGCCAGGTTAGTAATCTCACCAGCGGCTGACCACTTATTTCACACCTACTTCTTCCTCCCCCTCCTTCTTCTTTCCCAGATAAATGCCATAAGGCACGCCAAGATAGTTTAACAGGGACAGTAGACACCTTACGTGGTTAATAAGTAAAACTAGCCGTACAGACCACAAAATATGCTAACATTTATAAGATAGGGACCAAAGCGACAGCAAAAATTAATAATGGATCAAATAAAACATAAAATAAAGATAAGGGACATAAAAGAATAATTGTAGCCTTAAACATATTAGCGGAAATGTAATTTTGAGATAATATGTTTGATATTTATTGTTCGAAAAGAATCACTTTTATGTCATTAAATTACTAAAACATATTTAATATAGTTAAAAATAAAGTTATCTAGTCGAGGGATTATAATATTTGTCACTTATCGATGTAAAATAGGTACCTATAAAAAATATTTTCAAAGCTCATGAAGAAAAAACTTGTTTATGTCAAAAAAAGAATTTTTTATATTTACATTAACTTTCCAAATGTCTTATTTATTCCAAAACAATTTTTATCTAAAAAATATTTTGGAAAATACAAACCATTAAACAAAGGTTATCAAAATGAATTTGCATGTATGCAATGTCTCGGTGTAAATGTTTTTACACAAATCAACCAATCATAAATCTTAATGTCATTAAAATTATGGTTTGGTGATATATATTGATAATTGTAAGTTTTTTACTGGCTGAGTAAGCCCGTCGAGAGAATTGATATGCGGGTTATAAATGATTGGTCGTATCCTAGCCATTTTAAAGTCATGATTTTATGATTTACGATTAGTTATCGGTGTGAAATCTCTACACTATGCATTTACAAATTAAACTCCAAGGTATTTTATTCTTATACGTAATCATCGTAAAATTATTTATAAAGATTTATGATTTATTGATAGTATAGGAAGCTTTACATATACATCAAGGTAAATCTTTCTAAATGATTTCATACGCTATATCAATTATTAATTACTAAAAAAGGTAAACAATTGTTTCTAAATGTTAATAATTAAATCTATTTAACATGTATAACTTTATTGTGTCTTAAAAATAATGCTAAAAATTAAGTAATAAAATTTTTCCAGTCATGGATTAAATTAATAATTTTGGTTGATTTAAATAATAGGAAAAAAAAGCATACACCCCTTAAATTTTGCAAATGGTAAAATAGACACTCTTAACTAATTATTATTCTAATTAATCCTTAAACTCTCTTAGTTAATTGGTCCTTCTACTTAATCCAAGTTTAAATCCATTGCAATTGAATCTAACCAACTTCATTTTTTGAATGTAACCGTTGATTATTTTATTTTTAAATTTTAATTTTTTAATTTCATATTTCATATTTTTCGGAAAAAAAGAAAGAAGGAAGAATCAGATATAGAAGCGTTTCATCTTCCTCCTTTTCCATACTTTTATTTTTTATTTATTTAGAAAAAGAAGAAGAAAAAATAAAAACAACTTTCTTTCTTTTGGGTGTTCTCTCTTTCTCGGTCACGGGTCTTTTTCATCTTCTTGTATTTGATTTCTCTGGTTAGTTTGTTCTCCTTTTCTTCTTCTGTTGGCTCTTACCTTCCTTCTCTTTGATTGTTCTGCTATTTTTTTTCCTCTTCTCATCAACGAACTAGAACATCGTAATCAGGTGCACTTTATTAAAATTAACCTCTTGTAACATGCCATTGAATTGGACCACTCGAATCATTGACCAATTCATTACAGCCCCCTGCTGTAAGTCTAGCCCGGGCAAGCATCCTATTCATAATCCTAATGCATATGTGACCAGTGCAGTAACCCTTCTCTCCTGCGTTTTTTTTTCTTAACGGTATTTAGAAGTTTTTAAATTAACAATTACTGGAAGAAGATGAAACGACCTCTGTTCATCTTCTTTTTATTGAAAAATAGAAAATTTTTAAAAAGTAGGTTTTAAAAAAATGAACAATATGTTCGCCTTAAATATCTCGGTATGAAATC